>CM066255.1:8164126-8764126 GCA_033675135.1 Frankliniella intonsa | reverse complement strand
AAAACATTGATCGTATGAGCGTATATTAATTAAAGGTTCGCTTTATGCCGCTGACATGATGGGAAGAAAATGTGTTTGAATATTTTTGGTAGACTATAAATTATGTCCGGAGTAGCGCCCGCTGCTCTTAGCCGGTACAAGCCAGAGTCGTGTCTGTCCCGGAGACCCAGTGGCACAGGCTGGGCGGGCCGGACCGCATGGGGCGCGGGGCGGGTCTAGGGGCAGCGAGCTGCGACCCACTGTGGAATGGAGATGGAGAGGAACTGGGTGCTGCGTCCATTAGGAGCCAAACCGCCACGCCCCGCCACGCCCCGCCGCCCGGGAGCTTCTAGTGGCTTCCAGTGGTTTCCAGTGCGCCTGCTAGGCACTGCGCCCCGCAGTCTTTGCCGCATTATGTTCTACTGCGTTACACTAGCAGGGCGCTCTGCCATGTGCAGCATAACTTTGTACCAGCAGGTGTCTGAAAAGCCCCTCACATTTTCGTAGTTATACTGTACCGCACGCATGAGTGCGGGCGGGTTGCATACTCGCACGGGGCCGCACGGCGCCTGGGTGAGCGACGATAGGCAAGCCCGCCCGCACGCCTGCATGCGGTAGAGTATAACTTCGAAAGTGCGCGGGGTTTTTCAGACACCTGGTACAAGAGACTGGTTGACAGTATATGTGCTACAGCTATAGGTCGCTGATTTTTGCGAGCATTCGTCCCTCCCTCCCTCCCTTCCTCCCCCCTCCCTCGCCTCACCCTCTCTCCTCTACTCCGCTCGCAGTGGCGGCAGGGCAGGGCCGGGCGGGGCGGGGCGGGGCAGCGCGGTAGTCAACCCTCAGGCTCGCGCGGCCAGGGCCAGGGCTCCACCGCCTCGCCTAGCCTTCCCTCGCGGAGGTTCCGCGCGTGGCCCGCATCGATTTTGCCAGGAGTTCAACGACCCCGGGGTGAGCTCCCGCTCCTGCCCCCACCAAGCCTTCCCTTCCCTACGGCCGGGGTGAGGCGGGGCGGGGCGGGGTGGGCCGCATGGGGCCGGCCGCAGGGTCTCCCCTCCGAGGAGGCCTTCCCTACGCCGAGCCGAGCCAGGCCGGGCGGCCGGGGCAGGGCGGGGCGGGGCGGGGCGACACCCCTAACACAAACCTCCCCGGGCGGCGCGGCGCGGCCTAGGCTGTCACGTCCGCCACAACACAGAGCCGTCGGTACCGCGCCTCCCGCCCGGGGAGGACCGCGCGGGCCGGGGCGGGCCGGGGCGGCGCTTGCTCAACACGCCGAGGCCCGGCCCGGTGAACGCGCTTAACTACGAGCGCGCTCTCTGCTTCAATGAGATAATTTCGACATTCTTTCGTCGCAATTATCAATTCCTATCCGCTCCTGCTGAATCTCCCTCTGTCAGTTTCTATCGCCTTTTTCGCTTGCCATAATATTTTGGCAAATTTCTTTGAGGGGAAAGCATAGTTATAAAGACGTCGGGGCTCCTGCGGAAGGAGGCTGGGTGGAGCAGGGAGAGGGAGGGAAGGCCAAAAGCCAAAATCATACCGCAAGCCGTGTATTTCGGGCAGATATACGTTTCTAAAACATCATTGGGTTGTGCCGGAGGGCTAAATATTGGAGTTGAAACATTTCCAGGGGCGCGAGGGGGGGGGGGAATTTATAGAAAAAGCAGAGAGGTATGAGGGTAGAGTCCTCTCCTCGCCATGCTGCGGGCACGGCCGGGCTCGGCGGCAGCGGCAGGTGGGGCAGTGAAGCGCCTCCCCTCCACGCCCTCCACCCTCAGCACTGGACGAGCCGAGCGGCCGCTCCCCTCCTTCTCTCTCCCTCTCACTCTCCCTCTCTCTCTCTTTCTCTTTCTCTCGCCCTCTCTCCACCCTCCCTGTTCCCCTTCACTCCTCACCGCTCGACGGCTCCCTTTCCCCTCCCGGCCATTTTGCAAAAGCGTCGAATGGCGCGACACGCCAGCCCATCCCGAGGGTTCATGCGTCACACACACACACACACACTCAGCCGTGCGTGCGCACTTCTTGGGCTTGGGGCGCGCGCGCGTTTGTGTATGTGTGTGTGCAGAGGGGAGTTGATTGGGATCCCATCCAAGTTCTGCGCTTGCCGCGGTGCGCCCCAAATCGCCCACAAATTACAAAAAAATTGCCGTAAATTTACGACGATATTTTTTACAGTGTAAATGAACACATGTAAGGAGTAATTGCACTTTTTGGAAAAGACGAATAATTTTCGGGAGGTTTTATTTCTTTTTGAAGCAAGCATTTTTGATGTTGCGTATATGCATTATAAATTGACACCTCGCCTTGGCTCACCTCGTCGAGTCGAGGGACTTGGGGGCCGGACTGAGGACGGAGCGCTGTGCAGTGGGGGAGCCTAGCCGGGCGCCGGCCGGCCGGCCGGGCGTTGTTGTGGTTCCGCGGGGTTCCCGCAGGGTCCCCACAGGGGGCGCCACATGCCGCGCGGCCCCCGCAGCCCCAGCCCAGCCCAGCCCAGCCCCGCGGTGGGCCCGGCACTTGGGCCCTTCGGAGGTCTTCACGGGCAGGTAACGTTACGACGACCACGCATTGCGCAAGAGTGCAGTGGCCTCTCCAGCTGCCAGAGGGAGAGAGATAGGGAGAGAGAGAGAGAGAGAGTAAGAGGCGCAGCTGCCCTCTCTCTCACACACACCTGCGGTTATGCAGCTCCGACCTTGCGCTCACACAGGCTCAAGTCACGTCCGCCAGGGGGGCCGACAGCCTCCCGGGTCCCGGGGATGTTGAATGTTGAGCGCCGGACCCAGCCGGCCAGAGAGACAGTGTGGCTCACAGACTTGTTGGTTGAAGCGTTTATTTTACATATAAGTATATGACAGAGAGGTCAGAGAGGTCGTTCAGATCTAGGGTGCTTTGCGAGGAGGTGCGCTACTGGCGGGTGAGCATCTTCTTCTCCACGCACCAGTCCATGACGTTGCACTTGTTGGCATTCTGATGGCTGTTGCACCAGTAGCTGGGGCCCCAGGAGCAGGGGTTGCCGCCCACCAGGGGGCCGTTGGCGCCGGCAGCCTGCGGGGCGGCGTGGCTGAGCGCGACCAGGACGATCACCAGCGCGAGGCAGAGGACGGCGGCGAGACGAGCCATGGCTGCCAACAGGACGGGGCAGTTAGGTCATGCAGGGCGGGCCGGGGCGGGCGTCTTGGGCCCTCTACTAGAAGTAGTGCAACGGGAGCCTGGACCGGACCGGGACGGGACGCGTCTTATCTCACTTCCGGGGTTTCTGGGTCTGCTGACGGAGCAGGGGCCGCACAAGCGCTGTTGCTGAACTGGAGGAACTAAAGGTTCTCTAGAGACGAAGTGTAATCCCCATCGCGGAGCCCGCGGTGCGGCGTCCTCACCTGAGAACAGGAAGCGTTTGCTCTGCTGTGCTTCAAAACCAGAAGACGAGTGCTCTGTGCGCCGCCGGGCTTCGGTTTTATACGGGGCGGCGGACAGCTCGTGTGGTTTGTCGGGTTGTGTCGTGCCGCCGTGACGACAGCGCGAAAACGCTGAGCTAAGTGGACAAGGCGGTGGCGGCGGGGCGGGGCGGGGCGGGGCGGGGCAAAGCGTGGCAGGTGTGACGGCTGTGTGACCAGGCGCGCCGCGGCGGTGCCGTGCCGCCAGCTCGGGTCCAGAATAAGCCATCCATATACTATACAAGTGCTGCTTGTGACTGCGGATGCTTTTTGTAAACTTGTTTTTAGGCACGAAGAAGCCTTATGGGGTTGTCTAAGGATACAATTTTGTTTTTATTAGCATGGGCCTTTATGCAAAATAGAAATTTTCAATACGATTTTGATAAAAAGTTGGCAGAGAGGCAGAGGTAGAACTAAATCTCCTTAGTCCACTACGGCAATGCCATTGAAAGGTTTGCAGCCAATTTTCAGAAATTTGAAGTTAAAATATTCGTTTCTATGGTAATGCTCGACTTGTTTTTGTTCGTCCACGTGTGCTTGTTTTGCTCAATCGCGTTTGAGCGCCATCACGGCCTGTCGTGACTAAACACCCAAATACCGCATCAGTTCAGTTGAACCTGTGAAAACCCAAACATCACTTCGAGGAAGCCCTGACGTCACATCGACGTGACAACAATGTTAACGAGTAGTGCAGAGTAGCGGCCCTCTTTGTGAGAGATGCGCACGCTGGCCGAAAATCCGGCCTTTTGATTGGTCGCGAGTATGCTGGGGAAATACCCGCCCGGCGGGAGGCTAGAATGGCTGGAATGATTGATGAGGGAACGCTACTGCCCGTGGCCACCGCGACGCTCGTCCCCTAGTCTCGCGAATGGTGAGAATTCCCCAGTTCTGCAACGGCCTGCTTAAATCGAACACATTTTAATGTGAGGAGGCTTCTATGGTGTAGCTCAGTCCCTCGTCCTCACCTCATGGGAACGCCCCTGCTGCGACAGACCTAATCTACTATGGCTATAACCTGGATGACACTTTTAGGCAGCCACCCGCCCTACTCCTATACTTAAACTATGCCGTGTGTGTGTGTGCGTGTGCGCCCCTCCCTATGAAAATAAACGCCGCTAGGCGGAGCAAGACGACGACAGCCAGATCGGCCGTGCGGGCAGCCCCTGCAGGCAAGAGGCAGCGAGACGGATCTCTGATCCGCACATGCTGTGCATTCGCTTGGGAAAGAGGATTCGTATTTTTTTCCCCACTCAGCCTAGCTTCTCCATTTCCCGATGAGCCATGCGGCGCGATACGCGGCAGCATGCAGCATGCAGGCACTGCGCAACGCTCTGCCTGCTTCTTCAGCGATGAACTACTCCCGGAATCATCGGAATGACAGGAGTAAGAGTGTAAGAAAACCAGAGAGAACATCTTTTAGGGAAAAGTAAAATTATACAGGCAAGGAGAAAATTGGCCTTGTATTAAGGACTTGATCGATTCAAGACCTAAACCACATTGAAATAAGTATATTTGCTTTGATTCAAGTTTGTGGCTCTTCAGCGCTTCAAGGCTATAGCCTTGATTCAAGACCTTCTTTTTCTGGGTGGAGTGCCATTTTGTCGACACATCGCGTCGCACTTTACTGCGCAATTAGGCGTCGCAACTTTCCCGCGGCCCTACCGCCCCCCCCCCTTCCGGCTCAATATTTGCCAGACGATAAACACCAACTTTTTCACACCGTCAGACGAGAAGCACTCCATGCAGAGATTACGATATCTCTTCTAATAAGTTTAATGTCGTTGCGGTATCATCTGCTTCCAATTACGCTTCTGATTGAGATTTTTTTTAACTTTCCGTTTTCTCTTCACTGTCGTTGTTGCTATCGCTACGCCCGTGCCCGTGCCCCTGCTGGCGCCACCGGTCCCTTCTGGCCTGGCCAGGGTAGGGCGTGGCGCTGCGGGGCGGAGCGGGGGCGGAGCGGGGGGGGGCGGGGACGGAGCCCCACCGGTGGCACGTGTCCGGGGTGAACAACCCCAACTGCGAGGGTGGGCTCGATGCGCCCCTAACAGCCGAGGGGGGGCCAACCCTCGGCGCTCCGTCCCACGGCCGCGGCGCTCCACCCGCCGCGCCCTGCCCCGCCCCGCCCCGCCCCACCCCGCCCGGCCAACCCCTAGGCTACGCGTGCTGAGGCCCCCGGACCCCGCCGCGCCGCCCCCGCGGGGCTACAAGGCGCCGTGCCTGGTGCGGGTTTAGTCCCCTCCGGCCTCCACTCCCCTCTTCTCTCCCTGCGCCCCTGTACTCCGCAGCACAATGCACCTCCGCTCTGCCCACCTCCCTCGGAGCCATCTCAACAGGTTCGGCGAGTACCGCAGGCGTATAAAAAAAATGGAGGAAATGTAGAGGGCAAACATCCCTTAAATTATCATCCCTCATTACGACCATGTTATTTTAATTATTCGGTTAGACGGGGTCTGAGCTTCCTTTACTTCTATGCTGTTCTCCGGTGTATAAGCCAAAGGAACTTGTTTCAGCGCGCTGGAGATTATCGTTGAGCTCTGATTTGCCCTTTACGGAGGCGGTGCTGTGCTGTGGGGTTGACCTACTATGCAGAGCACATTGCCTGCAGAGGGGACCTCCATGACATTATTACCGGAAGAACGATGTTATCCGCTGACAAAATGCCAGAAATCTTAAGCTCGGCCTACTGTCATATGCAAGAAACTGGGGGGGGGGTTACCACAGGTGATGTTTGAGAAAAGCGTAATTTCGGCAGGTTTCGATTGTTCGCATTGGCACTGTGAACTTCTATATACACATGGGTGCGAAAAGCGTGTTTATTGGCATACTTTACGTTAAGCAATCGAGGTAGTAAAATTGTTATCTTCCTCGTGTGGATAGACTGAACGTAACGTAGACTACGACACCGACTTGCAACAACACACGTTCGGACACTCACTGTCGTAGTTCAGACACTCCGCATGCAGGCATTAAGCTATTCTTGCTTATCTTATATAGCTGCAACACACTGTCAATACAGACATTTCACTGACACATTTTTGTCCATTGCATCCACTGCTAACGACCAATTTCGTCCCACAGGTCACATCGTTTCTGATATTCTACAAGCGCAAGGTCCACATCAGAAGGAAACATGGTGAGTGCGGCATTACTGTCAAAATATTTTTCAAGTCCAATGTATCCGCGAGTCTCGCCCGAGGCGTTCCCTTGGCGTCGTGTGCATGTGCACGCCACGCCCCTCCACCCGCCCGCCGGCTCCTGCTCGCCCGACTTCCACCTCCAGTTGGCCGTGATCTTGGCACGCAAAAGAAAGTCGGCTGCAGGCCTGCCTGGCCCCGTGGCAATGGCCGTGAAAAAGTGCGGTTTGCCGTGCCGCTGACCGAGACCAGCCGAGACTTGCACTTCCTTCCTCGTTCTCCCGAGCCGGGCCGGGCCACCTGCGGGTGCGAGAGAGACAGAGGGTACCGCCCGGTCCGGCCTGAGCCAGTGAAAGTAGTCCCTGCGCCCGCTCCTCACGGTCACGGTGATGCAACGGAGATGCATCCACGCTATTGCATCACACCGGTGTGCCACGGCTCCCTTGATTACCCACCAGGCTGAGTGAGTGAGTGAGTGAGTGAGTGAGTGAGTGAGTGAGTGAGTGAGTGAGTGAGTGAGTGAGTGAGTGAGTGAGTGAGTGAGTGAGAGGGTGGTGTTCATTAAACTGTACTATGAACGCACAGTTAGAGTATACTTGGATGCTTGCGAATATGCATACAACCTTTCACCTTTAAAAGCGCGTTTAAAGTGTGTGGGTTTAGGACCTCGCCGCTGTCCTTGAAACCAAACTGCCCTCCTGGGGGCGGTAAGCAGAATGCGCGAGAGGGCGTAACGTGAGGCTAGGCCGGCCCCGCCCAGCACAACGCACAGGCCGACGAGCCCTATTTCTGTAACGTTTTGTGATGTAATGCCAAACGATATCCTTCGACTTATTATTACGGAATCTCCGTGAGTCGGAGGAGGAGAAGCGGCGGCAGCATCAGGGTGCCGGTGGTGGCGGGGAGGAGGCGGCGCACCGTGACGCAACCTGCCGCGGTAACGGACCCGCCCCTCCCGGCCCGGCCCGGGGGTAACCACTCCCGCTGCATTCTGGGTGTGAGTGTGTGTGTGTGTCGCTCGCTTTGTGCCCCCTGGATCTGCCCCTTCCTCTCCCCCGGCTTTCGGCCCCCGCGGTCGTCAGGCCACGATTGTCCCATTAACAAAATGTGTGGGTCCATATTTTCGTATGCCTTTTACGTTTGTGATGAATCCATTGTGCTGTAACCCCAGGGCTGACCCGTTACTGCCCCGCCTCCCCCCGAGCTGCAGGTGCAAGGTGCCGCTATCGCGACAGGTGCAGCCGGCGGGGCGAAGGCAGGTGCTGGCTGGTGACGCAGGAGGACCTTCCACCCCCTCTCACCTTCTCGCCCTCAGTCATGACTTCTCGAAGAATTCTAGAAACGTTATGCTTTACAGCTTTATATTTCATGGAATTGCCGCGTTGTTTTGTAGAGGCGCTGTCGTGGGCACTGTCGTGACCAGTGCACCCCTCCCCCCTGTCCTTCCCCGCAGCGTGCGCATCACGCCCCATCTCTCTCTCTCTCTCTCTCTCTCTCTCTCTCTCTCTCTCTCTCTCTCTCTCTCTCTCTCTCTCTCGCTCTCTCTCGCTCTCGCTCTCACCCTTCCACCACGATTTTACATTTATTGGACATGTCGACGCCGTGCAGCCCCTCTGGAGCGACGCCTTGCGCAAGTCCGGCTGGAAAGTATTGCCTAATGAGGGTTCCCTGGACCGCTGGCCGCACCGTAGCGCGCGGCAGCAGGAGAGGAGAGGGGAGGAGAGGAGAGGAGAGGGGAGGGGAGGGGAGGGGAGGAGAGGAGGGGCGGGGAATTTTAAAGGGAGGACAATGAAGGGTTGCTCAGGCGGAGAAAGCGAGAAAGCAGGAAGGCGAGGGGGAGGGCGGCGCGGCGTGTTGGGCGGGCTGGCTGGTGCATTTCCCTCTGCCACGAGGGGTTGCTGCTGAGGAATCTTGCAGAGTTAGGCCCCTTCCGAGAGAGGGAGGGGGGGGGGGGAGAGCCTGGAGTGGTGAGGTGGCCGCAGCGGGAGCGGGGCAGCGGGGCGCACAGGGCACAGCCCGGCCCGAGAGAAACAAAAGAAGTGGAACCGCTACCGAGGAGCGCTGGACGAGGGCGGGGCGGGGCATATCAGCATGGGCATGCCGCATGGCCAGGCCAGGCGCCCGCCTCACCGCTGTGAGACGGAACCGGACCAAACTCTGCATCCCCCCGGCGAACATGCGGGGCAAAGACGTAGCCAAACTGAATAATGGTTCGACTGGATAGCGCTGTGCCTGTGCTGGGGCTCGCTCCGGGCCGGGCGGGGCGGGGCGGGGCCGGTCCAACCCCCTGCCGCAGCCGTCGTCATGGTGACGAGTGAAAGGCTTAGCGAGAGAGAACAATTGGGCAAATAATGGAGCGGGGCGGGGCGGGGCGGGGCTCTCACCGGCAGGAGCAGAGGAGCTCCGAGTGTCCTGCAACAGACTCGGATTTGTCAGTTCTCCTGTTGTGTTTTTTTCGTCCCTGCTGTCTCTGTCGCCTTCTCTCCTCTCCCCATCTCTCTTTGTGTGGACGCCGCTCTGGCCGCTCTGTCCGCTCTCGCCCAGGGCCCTGGCCAGCCGGCCGGTACGACTCCTCGCGCGTCTCTCTCCCTCTCGCTCAGCTCCCCGTCTCTCTCCTTCCCTCTCTACCTTCCTCGCTCTCTCCGTCTCTCTCTCTCCCCCATGGCCGTTCTATCGTGTAGGAGACGCTAGAGCAGGAAGTCCTGCAGGGCGGCGCGCGGTGTGGCGGCTGCAGGACTTGCTTTCTTCTCCAGACCAGCCCAGGCCAGCCCTGGGCGTCCAGCTTACCGTGACCGACCCGGTGCGTCCCACGCTGCCGCAGGGCCGGGCCGGGCCGGGCCGCAGGACAGCAGAGGTGCAGGGCGGGGCGGGGCGGGGTGGGGCCGGTCAGAGCGTCAACTTCCTTCCGCGGTACTTGGTGTGAAGCGGGCTGACTACCCACTCCTGCAGGCTTCCCTTGAGCACTGCTGGGCTGGGCTGGGCCGTCCGGGCCGCCCACTGCCGTGGTCCGCACGTGCACCACGTGGCAAAAGAATAGAGCGCAGTGGACAAGTATCGTTTGTGTCCTTCCCTCCCCGCGCCCCGTGTGCAAAACTGTCAGTCTATTGTCCTCAGAGTCGCCCTAGCGGCACCCTCCTCCTCCTCCTCCTCCCCCCAGGGAGTCCTCCGCCCCAGGCCGGCCGGACACCAGGCTGAGTCTTCCCTCACTCGGCCTGCGCGCCGCGCGGCGCCTGTAGGCGGTGGCGCCAAGGGGCAGGGCGGCCAGGGGCGGGGCGGGGCCGGCGGGGGAGGGGGTGAGTTTCGTTCCGAGCGGGATTACCGTCAGCGCAGCGGGGATGTTTCCTTCAGTTCGGACCCACTGTCGCGCACCGCCGCGCCCCACGCGGCCGCAGGCGCACAGGACCGCGCACTCTTTATTTCCCTGGCTCCGCCCGCCCCGCCCCGCCCCGCCCCGCCCCGACACGTGTAGAGCGCAGTTGCTTGTTGCCACCTCCTCGTCGCTCCGATTCCCCGTCACTTTTTCCGCCCCTTTTTTATTTTCATGCTGTGTTCCCAGAGATTCGTCTTTTTACCTTTCCTCGGGAATTATCTTGCCCGGGAGAGTCGTGGAACAGGGGGAAATAAAGAGAGCGACAGCGCGGACAGGACGAAGAGAGAGGGAGAGAGACACGGAGAAGAGGAGAGTGAAAGAGAGACGAACTAACTACTTGTTGGCTTCTCCAGGCGGAACTCGCTGGAGCGTCCTGTGCCTGTCCGTCCAGAAGGCTCAAGGCCGCCCCGCCCCGCCCCGCCCCGCCCCGCCCCGCCCCGCCTCTCTCCACTGCTCTAGCCGTGCCCCGCCGCGGCACGCCTCTCATCGCGTCCGCCGCCAACACTTTCGGAAATAGTTGCGTCCAGACAAAATGCAGTGTCAGGAGAAAAAAAAATAATAACATTATTATTTGACCAATTTTACGTCTGAGAGACTTTTGCAATAAATATACGTCATAATTTTCTGGAGAAATGGTGTTATAGTCACTGAGCACAGCGCACGTGATCGCACTGCACTCTGCCTTTCGTTGTGAGGCTATGGTATGTGACCGCCTGCCAGCTGCACTCAACGCGGAGGCGGAAGCGTCCGGGCCGCGAAGAATGGAATTTAAATTCCGGTTCTTGCGATTGTCAGCCGTATATTGCACGTACTGAAGACTTTATTCGGAGTTAGTGGAAAACCCGAAGGACGATACGTTTCGCTTCTTCCCTGCAGGTCCGCGAGCGCCCAGCCCCGCCCCGCCGCCTGCAGGATGCGCGGACAAGCGGCTAAGCCCCATGATCTGGTCACGGCCACACCACGCCTCCCCACGCCACGCCCTGCTCGGGCGGGGCGGGGTGAGGCGGGGCGGCTGCAGGGACATCATCCCCTTGGAGACGCTGGGGCCGGCCGGGCCTGCACGTGTACAGGGCCATTGACTTCTCCATCCAGCGGCCCGCCCCGCCCCGCCCCACCCCGCCCCACCGCGCCTCACTCTGCTCTCACACACGCGGGCGGGCGGTGCGCGGGGGCGTGGTGGCGGCGGGGCGGGGTGGGCGAGGCAGGATAGGCCCATCCCTGACGCTTTTGGGCTTTTGGGCTGCCCGAAGTGCATAGCCCGTGCGACACGCATGCGCGCTCCGCCCTTCCCTTCCCTTCCCTTCCCTTCCCTTCCCTTCCCTTCCCTTCCCTTCCCTTCCCTTCCCTTCCTTCCCTTCCCCCTTCCTTCCCTTCCCTTTCCCTTCCCTTTCCCTTCCCTTCCCTTTCCCTTCCCTTTCCCTTCCCTTCTCTTCCCTTTCCCTTCCCTTCCCCCACCCTTCCCTAGCAGAGGGCTTCCTTACTAGGCCAGCCGCGAGGCTAGGCCGGCGCGGGCCGCGGGTGAGCCAGCCGAGCCCTGCGGTGGTGGGGAGCCTCGGGGTCGTGGTGGGGAGACTATCGCTGTCTCTCTCGCACCCCCTCCGCCGGCGCTTGCACGTGGAGCCGGCCCTGGCCCTCCCACCCGAAGGGCTCCCGAAGGGCTGCACGTGGAGCCGCTCGCGGAGTTCAGTGACCCGCTCGCGGCCGCGGGGCGGGACGGGGTGGGGTGGCGGGCGAGGGGAACCGAGGGGGAGTTGCGGCGCTGCGCTAGGCTAGGCGACGCGGACCGACCGACGCCGACAGGGCGACGCCTGCCTGCCTGCCCTGCCCTGCCCTGCCGGGTTGACGAAGGGCCGGGCCGGGCCGGGCCATAGGGACGCGACGACGCCGACGATCGCTGGCGGCGCGAGGAAGGGAAGGGAAGGGCGGGGAGGGCCTGCGGCAGGGGAGCGCGAGGGCGAGGTGGCGCCCTGCCCTACCCGCCCTAGAGCGCCTCGCCTCGCCTCGCCTCGCCTCGCGCACCCTCACTCACCAGCACCAAGGGTAGCGGCCCGTCCTGTCCTGCTGAGCACTGAGGCACAGTCACAGGGCGGTGATTTCACCATAGGGGCGGGGCGGGGCGGGGCAGGGAGCGGCCAGGCTTAAGGTGCCCTGTAGGGTGACTCCGCACAGTAGATTCGTCTCTCTGTCCTTGTCGCACTCCTTTCCTCCTATCTAAATGCATGGGGTAATCGCCTTGAAGCGCTTCAAGTAGGGCGTCAGGTCTTCAAGCGTAGTTGTGTACTTGAAAACAAACGTACAATTACGCTTTAGTTTTACCAGCGCGGTCCTCCTCCTCCTTGGAGTGGTGTCCATCTCGGGGTTCCGCACTACTTTATGCTCGGGGAAACGCCCCTGGAAACACTCCTGGCCCGCTGCGCTGGAGCGTGCTCTACGCGCCCGCCCCGCCCCGCCCCGCCCGCTTCAGATCAGATTCCCACCGCCTTCGCATCTTGGTGGCGCCATCTCGCGGGGGCGACACGGCCAGCCCAGCCGAGGGTGGTGTAGTCTGTCTGCCCCGCCAGCCGCCTGATGGCTGCTGACGGGATGGGGCGGGAGCGCGGTGCTTGGGGGCTGACGATGCGACCCCTGGCCTCGCCTCTCTGCTCCTCTCCGCTCCGCTCCTGCCTCCCGACGACAATTATGAGACGACTTGCGTAAGAGTGTTATTTTACTGCAGGCCCGGAGCGGCTATTTAAAGGCGGCTGGCTGTTAAAATAATGTCACGGTGAGGCGGGGTGGGGTGGGGTTTAGGGAGGGCGGTGCACGCGGTGCAGGCAGGGGCGGGCCTGGCCGGCGGTAGTCACTATCCAGCGGTTTCGTTCAATATTACCACGGCCGCGTCCTCGAGATGAAGAAATAATTGAGGACCAAAACTGTGACGCGTGAAGGACCCCCGCCGGACAAAGACATTCGGTTCCACAGAGCGCGGGTGCGCGGTTGCGTAACTCTCTCCGTGCCTACAATCCCCTCTCTCCCTCTCTCTCTCACACACACACACACGCGCGCCCAAAGAGACTAGCCGTCACCGAAACTTGTGGGCTGCCATGAGCCGGCCATGGGCTGGCCTGGCCCACGGACTGGGGGTCATAGAACCATAAACTCCATTGCCCCTCTCTACCTCTCTCTCTCCCCGCGCCCCTCCCCTCCCGCTCTCCCCGCTTCCCACCTCCCGACCGCCTCTCCTTGAGCGCCGAAGGACACTCCATGGTGCTGGTCAAAGGCTGAGGCTTCGAAGGGAAAGCTGTGCAGCAGTCAGGGACCGCGACGACCTCGGGACGCCCCCCTCCCCTCCCAACCCGCCTCTTTCCCTAGACCTGGCTCTACTGGAGGGCGACGGAGGCGTGTCCGGCGGCGCCCTGCTGGACCCGGCACGGGACAAGACGACGCGACACGTCCGCGACGCGTCGCGGCGAGGGCGGAGGACACGCCCTCGCACATACCCCGCGCCGGGCCGCGCCCGAAGGGGGAGGCGGACGGCGCCACCGCGTGGAGTATCGGCAAATAGGAACGCAGCTGCAGAGCGAAGCTCCAACAGGACGGCAGACGCCTGCAGCTGCAGGTGTCTACACCCGAGGGTGGCCATGGGAGGCCCCGGCCACCTGGCACCTGCCGCCTGCCACCCCGCTGCGCTGCGCCGGTGACGTAAAGCAGCGACCACCGCGGTGACCCGCCGCCCCGCCCCGCCGCACTTCATGTCGCTCCGCTCCCATGGCGGTTGTTCCGAGCCAGGTAATAGCCGCGGCAGGATGAATGAGGGATACCCGGCTGTCCAGGCCTGGGCCCGTCCTGTCCAGGGAGAGGGAGAAAGTGAGACAATGGAGGTACCAAGGACGCCGAGCCGAGCCGAGCCGAGCCGCGGGACCCGAACTGAAGGGCTCGGCTGGGCGCCGCGCCGCGCCACGCCGCTCGGCAGCGCGAGGAGGTCTGTGACCCGCGGGCGCGCTAGGGCTGCCGTCGCTGTGGCCGCGGCGAGGCGGGGCGGGGCGGGGCCACGCAGCTGCACGCTGCACGGCTGCAGCTGCCTGCGCTGCCGGCATGCAGGTCCTGTAGGTCCTCCAGGTGCTGTCCTGCCTGAGGAACCTTCCCGCTGCGTTGCAGCCGTCCCTCATGTTGCTCTAGAGATGGGCTCGAAGCTGCCGTCAGTCAGCCCACGGACAGCTGCAGCTGCTATCGCTGAGACGCATGGCGTAGTCATACGCTATTTTCTCATACCTTCTTTTTTACCGATTTATTTTAAAGAGGCTGTGTGGATAATATTGACTCCGCAAGTGAATTCTCTCCAATATATTTTAGCGTGCGATGGGTGGGGTCAAATACATAGATAAACAGACGTGCTAATAGTTTAATCTTTTAAGCACAACTTCACTGGGTATCATGTCTGCCGTCCTTATACAGAAGGTTCTCGGGATAAATCCGTAGTCTGCATTTTTTCTCCGCACCCAAGTATTTCCCCGGCAGGGCCTGTCCGCGCGTCGGCAGCACTAGCGTGCACGTGCCGGCTTGGTGTTGCGCGGGGCGGGCCGGGGCGGGGGAGGGTGGATTGCACTGCGACTCCACGTGGGACAGGCCACGGACCTCCAGCGAGCCCTAAGGGCCGCGGGCTGCGGGGAAGGGGCGTGGCGGGGCGGGGCGGGGAAGGGAAGGCCCACTGTGGGCGGGGAGGGGAGCGCACTGCGCGCGTGGAGGGGATAGACCATGGTGGGGCGGGGCGGCGGCGCGGCGCGGCGCGATGCACAAGCCGAGCCCCCACTGCCCTATCGCCCCGCGCTGCGCCGCGCGGCCCCGCGGCCCCCAGCAGCCCTCCGCGGCCCTCCGCGGCCCTCCGCGGCCCCCGCGACACGTGGACGCAGGCGCAGGGTCGTCGACCCCCGGCCCGGCCCGGCTCTGGCCCTTGGCGCGGCCTAGGCAGGGCGGGGGCCCTTACACCCGTGGGGTCTCTGCCCTCTCAGCGCGCGCCGCCTCGCCAACCGCCCCGCCCCGCCCCACCCCGCCAGCCCCGCCCCGCCCCACCACACCCTGCTCGGTCTATGGCAGCAGGGCCGTTCCCTTCTGCCCTACGTTCATCGTTTTGATCGATGCCCAGCGCTGCCGCCCTACGGCCCTTCACCCTAGGCTGCGCCTGAGCCCGTGGTGTGTAGAGTCGGCCCGGCCCGGCCCGGCTGTAACTCGGCAACTGGCTGCATGTTTGCCGTTGCAGCAGAGCGCAAACCGAATAGAGAAGCACAGTATGTGTTTCTGCGGGGGTGTCTTTGGCCGACCCTGGAGCCAGCGCCTGTGGGCGGAGCGGGACGGGATTGCGCGCATGTTGTAGGGCAGGGTGAACACCCCGTGCAACCCCCGGTCGCCGCCCTGCTCCACGCACTCGTTGGCCTGCAGCAGAGCGCGAACCGAATAGGGAAGTACACGAGTTCAACTCCTGCTGCTGCTGCTATGCGTGGAGCCCTTCCCTTCCTCTCGGGGGAGGCGAGGGTGATACGATACATAATTTAATTTTGTTGGTTGCTCTTTTACTCGGGCTCCGCGCTGGAGACTGGGGAGGGCCGCGGGGCGGGGCGGGCGCGACACAACGCACGGCGGCAGGGCGGACCGAAATGTGGGGCGTTTTCGCCTGTTTTAGTATTCCCCCTCATGTCGCTCGTTTGCTCTTGGCTCGGGGAGAAGAAGGGGGAGGGCCGGGCGGCGCTGAGCTGCACCACCGGTCCACGCTCACTCACCCCGAGCCCAGCCCGGGGGCGTTCCCTCGCATGGTCGAGTACGTCCTCTCCCGCCCGCCCCGACGCGCTGCAGGGCTGCAGGGCTGCACGTTTCCTCCTCGCGGGACAAGTGTACGCCTCGCCTGCAGCGCCTGCAGCGCCTGCAGCCTGGCCTGCAGCCTGGCCTGCAGCTTGGCCTGCGGCCTGCAGTCCGCCGCTCCCGAACACAAACGTTCAAACGCGTTGCAAAGCCACGCCGCTCAGGAAGTCCATTTCTGTCTGGAATGCTGAGGGCCGTGCAGGCCTGGCTGCTGGGCTGTGCTGGGCTGGGCCGGGGTGCTGTGGCTGCAGTGGCTGGGGCCCCCCGCGCCCCCGCACTCCCATTCGCACATAAAATAGGTTGATAGGATCCAGAGGCGCGGGCGGGGCGGGGCGGGGCGAGTGGGGCGAGTGGGGCGGGGCGGGGCGGGGCGGGGCATCCTGCTCGCCCCCCGCGGCTCCGGCTGCCCCTAGCGGGCGTAGCGCGCCCCTCGGCCAGGCCGGCGCCCTCCCTCCCTCCCACCTCGGGCGTCGTACACAAACTTTAAGGAGCCCCATTGATTGAGGAAGAAAATATGTGAAACGTGTATTGGGATTAGGGGGGGGGGGGGTGTAAATCGTTTGCCGTCGCAGAAGACGTGTGTGCAGAGGATACCGTCGACATCGTGACGCGCCGTGCGGGTAACCTGCTTCTATGATCATCTCGCGGTCGCGCGGAAACACTAGAAACAATGATAGCGCCCGTCACGTGACCGGAAGTGCGCCGCGGCCGCGGGGCGGGGCGGGGCTGGTCGCGCCCGGACCCCGCCACACGGGCGTCGCTAGACCGCTGCAGCGCCGCGACGCTGCGCTAGACGAGCCTGAGCCTAGCACTGCGGCTTACGCCTTGCGATGCCACTCACTCAACGTCCTCGCGGCGAGACTTGGCGAGGCGAGGAGAGGCGAGGCGGCGACCGGTTCTTGCACAACTGGCCGGTGGTTCCGGCCCGCGGCCAGGCCCTTCGCGCGGGGCGGGGCGGGGCGGGGCGGGGCGGGGCGAGACGCAACAGGGTCCCGCGCCCAGCTCACATGCACCATAGAGGCTGACGGCTGACGCCTCGATGCAAAGTCTGAGGGCGTCTGTCGCGGGGCGGGGCGATGGAGATGTGCCGAAAGCTCAGTTAGCTCCATAGGAGAGAATAACTCTTATTGAATAAGTGACAGGGAACGCTCTATTCCTGTCTCTCTTTTCCCATAATAAGCCCGTTTATTGGTGCAAGAGAGTCAAGAGGGTTTCCCGTTCACGGGCGTTGCAAGAAACTGGTCAGCTCCGCCGCGCTTTGAGTAACGTCAGGGTTTGAAACGAACTGCGGGGAAAGTACACATACAGTACATCCGCGTCCGACGCAAACTGTCAAAATTATCCCCTCCTACACCTTCAAAGCGCGCCCCTCTCTCCGCACTTCTTTTACTCCCGGTTGGGACCAACGGCCCTCACGACAAAGGAAACTAGGAGCGGCCACGGCCACTCCCCGCCCCTCTCCCTCTGCGGTTTCCTGTTCGTGTGGGGCAGTTCATTTGAGCTGATTTTGTGCATAGAGATGCCCCCCCCCCCCCGCCCCTGCGGGCGCGGGGCGGGCGGATGACAATGCCATGGACGATTGCGTCAGACGACCTGTTCTGTCAGCCAGCCTTTCCTAGAGCGGCAAGGTGTCCGGTCCTGCCCGGCCCGGCCCAGCCCGGGGAGGGGGCGGTGCATGCCATTGTTCACGTCGACCGAAAAAATAAATAAAACGGCTGATACTGGTCGGATTGCGCCTGCCGCTGCTGCTGCTGCTGCCGCCGCCGCGGTGGAAGCCATTCGGAAAAATGTGTGCGGAAGCCAGCGGGGACCGGTGTGGCGCGGAGCCACAGCTTTCCGGTCGGGTGACACATTAATGACACCACCACCCCAACCTGCACTTCTCCCCGCCCCGCTCCGTCTCGTGACGATGTTCGCGAGTTTTTCCAACCCTTTTCAACATCGTGTTGCATTCTCCGCCCGTTTGGCCGGAGTCTGACGTACGTGTGACTGTGACGCTGGTCCAGTGGCCCCTGGGGGTAGGCAAACCCGCAACACTGGTCCAGGAAGGACAACCTCTTCGCTTGTCTCACACCTTGTCTTTTGTTCGGGTGTTGTTGCTCCGGCTGCAATCGTAATAGCCGCCCCTGTCACACCAAAGCTACTCGTAAACCAAAGCGACCAGAAATCGACGCCATAGGAGTTCAGATAGAACACCAACCACCAACCGCACCGCGCGCGGCGGAAGGTCAGATTAGTAGAGCATGGCGTCCTGTCCGTCCCGTCCCGTCCCGCCCCGCCCGGGCCGCCGCGCCGCGTGCGCGTCCTTGGGGAGTGGCCGCCCGGAAAATGGGGAGAAAGGGGCGAGAAGGAGAGTGAGCGTGAGTGGCGGGGCGGCCACTTTCCGGAGCTTACCGGAGCGCAGCCCTGCGCTGTGCCCAGCTACCGGCACGGCCCTAATGGCGCCGCGCCCGCACCCGCCCGGCCCGGCCCGGCCAGGGCCACGCCGACCTTGGACAGACCTCCGGGCGCGCCGGGCCGGACAGGGCACAGGGCTGAGCGCCTGCATCTGCAGCTGCACCTCCACGCTGCGCTTTTCACAATCCAAATTTGGGTTTCAATAAGCTATATTGCCTATTACGCGAGCAGGCTACTCGCGTCTGCGCCAGCTAGCCTGATCCCATTCCCTTGACATTGCCTACGGCGCGACGGGCCGGGCCGGGCCGGGCCGGGTGGCTCGACCGGGTTGTTGCGCAACCTGCGCGGGGCGGGGTGGGACTCTTACCTAGGCCCTGTAGTGAACGTGCTCAAAGCCTAATGGAAGGGTTCCGGCGCCCAGCGGGAGGTCCGGGTAGGCAATCCGCCACACACCCGACACTTTAACGCGCTCCTGCCGCTCTCTGTAACACCCATAACTCCGTCAGTAACAGAGATTTTTCAAAAATCTGTTTTTTTGATCACTATCTAGAGGTTTTAAGTCGTTGTACGATTTTGTGGCTCTCTTTGTTCGCGCAAGAGTCTCATACTGCTCGGACAAGAGATCCGAACAAATTGACGAGATTAGACGACAGGAGCGGAGGGAGAGCAGATGACACCTCGGCCTCCGACCGGCGCCGCGGCCCTGGAGCGAGTCGAGGACATGAGAAGGACTGCCTCTCCCGTGGCTCGATACAGTGTCCTCCCCACCCGGTAGGCACATCTGTCTTCTCCTCAGAAACTCTAGTCGCACCGGACAGAGCCTGCCCGCCTGCCTGCCTGCCCGATCAGCTCACAATGAGCGCTTTGACTCCCCGACGCGACGCCGCCGACGCCAGGGCGACGCCCCTGCAGGCGGTGCGGCGCATGCAGGTGCATCGCGCCTGCAGCCGCCATGCCATAGTGCCGCCCGCCGACGCCGACGCGTCTTGTCTTTTTCCGTCGACCCCGCGCCCGCGCGGTAGAAGGGGGCGTCGAACTTGGTCCTCCTGGTCCCGCCCCTGGGAGGGAAGGGGAGGGAAGGGGGGCCAGCCAGTAGGGCCTTGGGCCAAGCCAGCGCCGCCTAGGCCTAGAGCTCTAGGGCCGGCCCTATCCCCACCGCAGGAGTTTTAGGCGACGTGAGAGGAGGCGGGGCGGGGCGGGGCGGGGCGGGGAGGTTCATTGCACTCGGTCTGCATGAGTCTCTGGCCGCGCCTGTGTGGGCTCCACGTGCAGTGCTCGTGCTGGCGCGGGGCAGGGCGGGGCGCGGCGGGGCGCGGCGGGATGCTCCTCGATCCCGTCGGCCGGCTGGACACGGCACGGTCGGGTCGGAGACTACGGGCGGCCTGTCATGTCCCGGGGGTAGTCCTGCTTTTGAACGCTTATGAAGAAATACCATGAAAAACCACCCCTTCCTTCTGGGAACCACCCCGTCGTCGATGCGACCCCCAAGTAACTCGCCCCGAGCCCAAGAGGCGGACGGAGGGGCGGGGCGGGGCGGGGCGGGGCGGGGCTTGCCGGACGGACCCGCGGCCGCCCCGTTATCGCCCTCCCGCCTCGCCTAGTGGCGATAGCGACCTGAACCGCGCCCAAGTTCGACCTCCCGGCGCGAGCGGACGACCTGACCCTACCCAGCCGGGGGCTCGCTAACCGGGCCTACCGCGGGCCTGCCGCGGGCCTACCTAGGGCTCTTTGGCACAGGCCAGGGCCTCGGGCAACACCCCGTGCGTGATGGGGCCGCCGGGCCGCCACCCGCCGGGCCGCGTCGCTGTCGCCAAACCCTGTCGGTGAGGGGCAGCTGAGCTGGCGAGCTGCATGCGCGAGGGAGGCGGGGCTGTCTCACTCAGGCCCTGCCTGCAGCACCGAGCCAAGCCGAGGCGAGCTGAGCCGAGCCAGGGCGTTGAGTTCCGCCCGCCCCGCTCCGCTCCGCCCCGCCCCGCCCCGCCCCGCGTCAGACATTCTAGATGCATTCGCTTTAATCCCAACCCAACGCGGCGTGTCTGTCAGTGAGGAGAGGAGAGGAGAGGCGGGCGGGGTGGGGCGGTCCCACTTGGCCGTTGACCCTGCCGGCCCGGCCTAGCCTAGACCAAGCAGCCCACGCCATGCCTTCTAGATGCAGCACGTCGCGGGGCGGAGTGGGAGCTGCGCTGCGCCGGCCTGGCGGACGTGCTCGAGCAGGGCGACCACGAAAAGTTGTAGGGAGTTTACTTTTCAAACGTCAAAAATGTTACGTGTCCGAAGGAGCCTGAAGGTACCAAACCCAAAGAGGGACGGGGCGGGGCGGGGCTGGGAGGAGCGGGCGCCCCGGCCCTGCCAACAGAATACTCGATAGCGCTGATAGGAGAGTGTGATCTGGGATTTGGAGGGCTCGCGGGGGCAACGGCCGCAGTGCCGAGTGGAGTATGCCCCGGGTGCCGGGGCGCCGGGGTGTACTCGAGGGGCGCTGCTAGCAGGTTGCTTGGTCAGCTCACCGAGACAGACGACAGACGATAGGTCTCGAAGGTAGAGGACAGAGGGCGATTTGCCAGACAAAACTCCTTTATCTACACTGTTCATGTGGGTGCCAAGGAGTACCCATGTCGCATATTGTCTGAAAAAGGCCTGCTGTCATCGTACGCCAGGCGTTCAGTTTTGCGTGGTGGACGCCTCTGGCGTACGACGACCACTGTATGGTACGCTTTGACGTACAATTGCTAAGCACCTAAAATTAACAGAGTAGGCACCCCGTGACACCCGCCACCCTGACCGAAAACGCTTTTGCGGTTGCGGCAGCACGTCTACATTTTGTTTCAGCACGCTTTTAAAAGAACAGCGCCTGCGCGCCGGCCGCCGGCCTGCTTCCGTTCATACACAATCGCGTCACCCTGACCCGTTTTGGGTTTGGTTTTTTGTGTGTTTGCCTTGTTCCCAATTTTTGTCAGAATCTAAGTCTATCTAGTCGTGGCGCGGCGCGGCGTGGCGTGGCGCGGCTGGCAGGAAGCACGTTATCATAGATGCGTGTGCGGCAGTGCGCGGGCGGGACGGGTGCAGCAGGTGGGCCGTGCGCAGCGCAGCGCGGCGCTGGTGGGCCAACTGGACACGTCCTCAGAGGAGGAGGGGGAGGGGGAGTGGACGGTGAACGACGCTCATACTATTACGTGCGCAGACCCCATAATAATGCTTTTGTAATACAATCTACACACTTGGGTTTTGTTGCGTGATTCTACACTCCATTGCAGTTCCGTTTAATTCGATATTCGATAAATGCGACCAGTCAGTAGGGTCATTCCCTGAAGGAACCATACCACGGTTACCGCGGCGCGGCATATTATACAACGAACACTCCATTTTTTTTTTCCTGGGCGTGGCCGCGCAAGTCGCGGGTCGGGACCCTATAGTGTGGAATGCGCGTGGCGTGGTGCGTGGTGAGGCCCCGCCCCGCCCCGCCCCTCTTTGAGCGGGGCAGCGCTCCTTGCCGCGCACTGCCTGCTGGTGCTGGTGCTGGTCTAGGACGAGGAGGCGGGCGGGCGGGACGGGCCGGGCGTCTCCTCTCCTCGGCACCAGCCCAGCCCAGCGCAGCGCAGCGCGCGGTTCAACGAACCCGAGTGTTTATCGCATCTGCCTCGCCCTTCTCTTTGCCTCTCTCTTTCCCCCTCCCCCTTTCTGCGTGTCTATTTACGCCCTCTTCCTGTCCCCGTACGCTTTATTTTCCGTTCGGGCCGGCTGGGCTGCAGGGCCAGGCTGCAGGGCCCAGCAGGGCCTCGCCTGCACCAGGATGCTTTGAATCACGTATACAGGACCGGTCGAAAGCTTTTGTCCGATACACTCTTTGGCGGAGAGCTGCCTAAAGCGCTTCATCAGGTCGGGAAGCTCTTTTTCTCTATCCCCTCCCTCGTGCCCCCTGCCTGCCCCCACCCCGCCCCGCCCCCGCCCTGCCCTGCCCCTCCGGAGCCACTGAGCCACCCTGGACCATGTTCGGCCGGAACCGGGCGCGTACACAAAACTGACTTCTCGAGCACGACTTGGGCATGGTTCTCGATCTCGGATTTGGGCCGAACGCGGCTTGTTTGCAAGGTGGCCAAATGATCTTTCAAACAAGCCGCGTTCCGGCCCAATCCGGGACCAGGAACCATGCCCAAGTCGTGCTCAAAAAGTCAGTTTTGAACACCCTGCGAGCAGCCCGCCGCCGCCGCCACCCATAAAGTAAGGAAATTTCCTTACTTTATGCCGCCACCGCCGCCGCCGCTCCGAACACGACTGTGACTGTGGAGCATTTTTATCTGCGGGAGTGCTGGGCGGGCCGGCAGGCTGGGCCGAGATATCTGTCGAGCATTGCGCTGACCCTATCACCTCCTTTGGCGCCGCAGAGTGGAGTGGTGTGGAGTGTGGAGCAGCTCAGCGACAGATCAACTTTTATAACCATCGCGATCTCTGCACCATCGATACAGGACAACATTCGAGTACAGGTGGCGCCTACGTTGCCAGGGCCGCTTAGGTGGGGCGGGGGCAGGGCGGGGGGCGGGGCGAGGAGGGGGCCATCGCGATGCGATGTTTGTGAAGTCGTTGAGGACTCGGGCGCGGGCACTGCGCAGCTCATGGCTCAGCCTCAGCGGGGAGCGCCTGCTGGGTAGGCATCCCGGCTGCCTCCTCGCACAGCTGTTGAGCGCGCGGCCTACCCGGCGGGCGCCCGGCGCTGCCCGCCCCCCGCCCCGCCCCGCCAGCCTGCGCTGCCTGGCAGCCCGCACCGCCACTACGCAGCTCGTATACCATCCGTGAGTAGGCGACTCAATGCTTATCTTTACAGTTGGTGTAAGGGCGCCAATGAAGGGTCAGGTCAGAGTTGGAGCTCAATAATTCGTTGTACGCAATTATTTATTTAAATAATAAAAAATAAGACAAACAGAGAAATTGATATTGCACATTCACACGCGCGCGCACACCCGTGCACACCATAGAAATGGAAGGCACAACTAAAAGAAGGCAGCAATGCTTTCTCAAAAGTACATTATTAAAAATAAAACCGTTGAACCTTCAAAGAAAATAGATGAATAGGCAATGTGTTAACATTGGAATAAATTTTTTAAAACATACCATGGGAAGTGCCCATTTAAACATAAAATATATACATATCTGTAAGATGTGTGCATAATTTGTTAACTATGACAAAGGCAGTGAAATTGAATTTTTAAATCATTCTGCCTAAAACAAATAGCTGGCTTAGTCTATCGGAAAACACAAAAATTCTTCAAGGTCATTAAATATATAAATTACTGGTTACAAAATGACTACAAGTGATAAACATGACACAGTTGCAAGTAGGAATGAAATACACCCCAGTGAGGAAGGAAATCATCATGTATAAAAAACATATTCTACATAAAACCAATTCAATACTATAAAATGCAATGAGGTACATATGGTAATTCTCACATCAGTCCAAGCAAAGCTAATGAAATTTTGTTCTACAACAATGTATAATATTTTCTGCTGCATACTAGTTAATGTGCAGCGTTTTGAATCAGAACTGGGAAGTACACGGATTTTCTTGAAACAAAAACTTGGTAAGAAAATAGTTTAGAGGATTTAGGCAGTCATTGGCAAACTATCACATTCATTCCAAAGGCACTTCCCCTATATCCAGAGAAATTACGTTTCCTATCAAATTCATGGACTTCTGTTGCAGTGTATAATACATGCACATTTCTCAGAATGAGAAATCAGGCAAATGGTACTGTTCTTTGGCTATGGTGGTTACTTCATTCTTAGATTTCAATAAAAAGAAACCCAATTATGACTTAGAAGTTTTTTCCACACTGCATGAAATGGTACAAATGGTATACATAACACAGTACAGTACATATACCATATACTCTCTGAATGATATGATATTCAATACTGGGTAAAATATAGAAACTGTAAAGAAACATTATCTTATTCAAATTGAAATTCTTGACTCTCTTCTCAAGTTTTCAAAAACATGGCAATAATTTTGCCTTCCATAACAATCAACAAAACTCCCATCCTAGTGGTTTCAAAATATCTTTGAAAAAGAAGATATTTGGAAGAACGAATTATTGAAAAGATACCATTAGTCCAGACACAACCATGAAATGAAAATAATCTGGTAAACACATACAAGAGCTGTGCAATTCACTGGACTCAGTATTGATGGCCAAAACCATCCCCCCCTCCCCCTCCTGTTTTTTTAAAAAACTATATAAAAGCCCATAAACACATCACAAAGCACAAACTAATAGTCACAACCTCTTCTTCTTACCCACAGCAATAGCTGAAGAAAATGAGTAATTTAGCACCTCATTGCCAAGCACTGCCCTCATTTTTTTCCCTATTACAAATTACAAAAGGGTCCATCCAAGATGATTTCATGAGTACAACGTTATCACAGACTTCACAACACATACATGTCCTGAATTTGCAAACAACAATGCTATCAGAGGACTGACTCACATTTATAACTGGCACATTTTCCATTAATACATATTACATATCTCATGGATAAGGAATTGAGCAAAGTGAAACTATTCCATACTTTCAATATAAACCTCAGAGAAATTTATGATGACAAACTTCTTTCTTCACTTGATTAGTCTTGTCTTATTCTGATTTGCTGTTGCTGGATTTTCTTTCATCCTGTAAAATATTTGGGATTTGATAATTAATTGATATGGCTCCAGAAAGCATTTATTCTTTCATTCAAATCAGGAATTCAGAATTACAAACCTTCTCACTTTGTTGGGTCTGACGGCCACCAAATAGAGCCAGTAAAGTATTGTCCTTTAATTTTTGGGGTATAACCATGGAAGTTGTGATCAAATTCCCAAGGAAGAGGATAAAAAACAAAAATGATGTCACAGGTACCTGAAAAATTGTGGAAGAAGTTTGAAAATATAAATTAGAAATTAAGTAACTTAAGGCATCCTGATCTATGTTTATAGTTAACATATTTACCTGCCATGTAGCTTGTTCATGGAAAGAGAGTTTGTAAAGCGTGTAGGCATTATACACTTGCAAGATGTAGCCAAAGTAAAGGAAGGGAAAGAGAAAGCTAAGCCCACGCCACATCCAAGAATGGAAGCCTTCAATAGTTATATCCATGTTATGTCGTTCACCTAATGCCTTCAGCCGATACAGTACTCCTTGTTGGTATCGGAACTGAAGGTATTGCACACAACCTGCAAGAAAACATGCGTGAAGATTGTAAGTAAAAGAAAACACAAAGCAGTTAATGTATTAGATAACACTTAAGAAGCTTTTCTTTCTTTGAAAAGTACATACTGATATACAGGTTGAACCACATAAATTGTGGACGGAATAGGTACCAAGCAGTATTATTTGGCCAAATCAATAATACACCTGACAGTACAGTTGAAATAAAATGGTGAAGTCGCCACCAGCCTTTTATACGGGACCCATTCACCTTCAGAATACTTTCTCTAATGGTAAGGGTACAGTAGTACCACACCAACAAAAAGAGAAAAGCAAGTTCTAATGTCCTGCAAGATAAAATATAAATTAGAAAAGGAAAATTTTGCGATGTTGATGATATATTTTTTTAAATCATTTAAAGTTTTTCTGATTATTTTAAACATTTACCTCACATTTGTTAGGATGTTAATGACAGATAGAACAAAACCAATAACACTGAGAATTAGTTTGAACTTTTCATACTCATCCTTATATTTGAACCTGAAAAACAAATTGTGCATTTAATTTTATAAGGCAATAACATTTGGATGCAATTTTCTAGATTATCAAGCTTCACTGATGGAAAGCTTACTTGTCATTTTTATTCAAAATAGATACATTGACACTGCCTAAAATAATTTTTAAATAGAGGCCATTCTCTTTAGGAAGTGTCTGTTCTACTTCAGAGAGTTGTGCGTCCCTACGTGCAATTTCTTTGTTCATCTTCTCAAGTACTTCTGCACTAGCGTTTTTCTGAAACCTGAAAAATGACCACTTGTATAGAATTATTATTCAAATAAAATTCATTTAGGCAACATAAACACTTACTTCTTCAACGACTTTTGCAGAGTAGCCATTCTGTAATGATGATGAGCAAGTTCCTTGACACATTTTCCTTGCAACTCACCCACTTCATCAAGTTTTTGAAGGTACTCTTTATTGACAGCCTGTAAGTAATAGTATTTAAATTGTGTCATATGACAGTCATAGAATCCAAGAATGTTCAGCCATTGCAAAGATGCCACTGTGTAGGCTAATTAACTTCTGAAAATCAATGTCTATTTGCGATTGAAATTTTACTAAAGCTTATCAAAGTATCGCTTATCAAAGTAACATATTTAAGATGTTTAACCTCTTATAAATCAGGTAACCCCAGTTAGGAGTGAAAGAGGTCATCACAACAAAAAATTTTGAAGGCTAAAAATGGTTTCAGGAAGTGGCAACAAAATCGAACACAATGCAAGTTATTGTGAACTCCCTCCAAGCGACTCACCTCTAAAGTTTTGAACTCTGCTGATAAGTCTTCCCAGTCCTTCACACAAGCGTCGAAATCCTCGAGCTCCATAGTGCCTGTGCTTGATTAATTTAATGCGGTTGATTCGTGCAGGACAACCTTTACCTAATATGCAGGCCGTGCGCTGACTTTTTCCGGGGTTTTCCGTCCCAGAGGGCTTAAGCGCGTACAATTTTGGGGTAGGCCCAGATGCACCTTAAAACGTCCACTCTGCCCCAAACTTGTGAACTCGCAACTCGCGGCTGCGGCAGCGACAGGCTCAAGCGGCTGTCATTTGTCAGGTATCGAGACGAGCGGAGCGGCACGCGTTGAAAAAGCATGAGCGATCGTGCTTAAGCCGGAAAGTTTCGTCACCGCTCACCGTTCCTTTGATAGCTCGGGACCGCACCGGTCAAAGGTGGGCGAATAATAGGAGAGAGATTGGAGAACGCACGGCGGCGAGGCACGGGGCACGCGCCTCACCTCTCAGCGAAAAACTACTGGCGCCCTATCGCGGCCGCGTTGAGCAGATATCGCATCACGGACCGCGCAGGTCGGAGCTGAGTCGCGGGTACCGCAGAGATGTTTTTAACTTTGAGCAGCAGAGCAGGGCCTGAGGTGGATGGACGATAATTTGAATAGTACACTGAGCCGAGCGGCTGCGTGGCCCGGGCCGGGCCCGGGGTGGCGCGGGTCATGGCCACAGAGTGTGTGCGCGCGCCTGCACTCCTATAGAGGGAATGCGCAAGGTTCGAAGTGCTATCCGCAGCCGCACTCTCTCCCTCTCTCTCTCGCACCTGTTTGCTAATTCGTATTTATCTTTTGGGCGGATTCGACGAAGTTACTCTGGGATGGGCGATTTACCATCCCGTTTGGCGCGCGAGATGAAAGGTCCTAAAGGGTATTCCATTTGCAGTTCAATCCGCGTTCAACAGCGTGTTGTGACTTCCCTCCCCTTTCCTACAGGCGAAGCATAGGAAAAGTGCGCTGCAATTACGGCCAATGGCGCGAGGCGTTACGACTGTAAAAACTGTTCACAAACAGTAAGGTTCGCAAGTACTTCTGTGAGATGAGTGATATTCATAACTTCATGAGTTCTCTGCTTGTTCAACCAAGCCTCCTGTACACATCAGACACAGACAATATCTGGTAAGGTATGGTTTATATGCATTTTTGTAATTAATTGTTAAAAAGTAATATAATTTAAAAAAATAAAAATAAATATAAAAGAATTTTTTTTTTAAATGACTCTTTGGGAAATGTGATTGATTACCTCAAAAAGGGTCACATGATGAACAAAAGGTATGTACAAAACAGTATTACATCCAATCTTACAAGTTTATTTACATAAAAATATGCAGCAATACAATTTCAATCATCATTCATCTAAATTTATTACAGGTAATGGCTGCTTGGCATCTCTCATGACCAGTTTCTTAGGTGCACGTATCTTACGCCCAAAACGTCCAGTCTTCCTTTGCTTAAGACCTGATCTGGGCCTAAATCCTAACTGCCGCCACTTCTGGGCACTTCCAATTGGTGTTCTATAATACTCTAAATTGCTTACTCTTCCAACGCATGCCATACACTTAGGATCCACAATAAACTCATGTTTTGAGGGCATCTTGATGACAACTTGATTTTTACTCTTCTTAATAATTGTTGCAAAGGTTCCAGCTGAATGCAATAATCGATTATCAGCATTAGGTGTCTTCTGGAGATTGTGAATCAGTGTTCCTATGGGGAGAGCTCCAACTGGATAGGCATCACCCTCATTCGGAGTAACTTGAATAGGTGGGATGTAGCTTGAGGTTCTGACAATGTCTCCAGGCTTCATATTTACAGTAGCTAGATAGTACTTCATTTTATCACCACCAGCAACTAAGGCAAGTTTAGCACTCCGATGCGCGTCATCCACAATTTGTATGACTTTTTCTTCAATCGGAGGCACATCCTCAGTTGGACCATTTCTGGCCCAATGAACCCAGTGATACTTGTGCTTGATTCCGCCACCCCATCCTTGAACAACTTTCCTTCCTGTGACTGGGTCACGTCCACCCAAATTAGTCACTTCCAACGGCTTAACGGTGTACTCATCTTCATAGTGAACTATGCGCTTCAGACAAACTCCAACTTCGCCAGCTTTAGGACGAGGTTTAAGGTACTGGTCATACAACGATGGAATTTTTTTAGAGGCAAATCTCACTTGAGCTATCCCACAAGTTCCGGGCAAAGACGTAACTGCTTTCAATTGGAATGCAAGGGTATTTAGGAAAAATGACATGATGTTACGGTTGCAATACCATGGACAAACACAGGTTATGTCGCTTCCGATAATCTTCCGCAAGCAGACGACAGCAAACTTGTTTCTCCTCTGTATGAAAAATTGTAGCAAACGATTAAAAACATGAATGAGCCGTCTTCTTCCAATATTATTGGCATGCGTGGAAATTTCATGTCTGTAATATTTTTTTATTTAAAGTTTGTGCAGCTTTGATGCGTTTACCGTAAAAATGAGCAAGATATGCTCTTTTCGTAACCATAAAGTGTCTTATAAGTCTTTCGAAAAAGTTTTCATATTCTAGCCTCTATTCGCATCGCATTCGCGAAACTTACCATGCCAATATCACAATGACCAACAATTCTCAATCGTCAATCCGAACGGGTTGTCTGCTGTGCAAATGTTTTGATTGTTACTTCTGCATTTTTCTTTGAGCTAGAACTAGAAATAGGATTATACTTGACTGGCAACATTTCACCGCATTTCACGGCAATGAGTACATAGGTTACTCTTAATAACTTGCTATTTTGGCGAAAAATGAGTTTAGTTCGAAATAACGGAGCAGACATGGTTTCAGGTCAAGAGGGTGTGTGTCAAGGTAAATAAGTTCAGGAGTCAAGGAAAGTGGTCAGCACGAATTAATCTTACTTGTTCTGGTCATTGCTGCTTCTCATGATTTAATTATCTTTTATTTAAAATGTTTTATTGACGAAGAACATAAATTTGTTGGGTGCTATTTAATAGGGTATTTTGTTTCAGGCGAGGAAATGGAGCCTCCCGTCATAACACCAGATGATGTCCTAAAGATGACAAGGATATCTGATGGTAACTTATCATCTTTTTGAGGGATTCCCAACTAGAAACATTACTTGACATTGAAAAAAGTTTAGTTTTTTTTTTTTTAACCATGTTATCTGCATCATGCGTTATTAATAGATGATATCCAGTGATGTCTATTCAATGTTAAATAGATTAAATGTTTCTTGCTGGGGTATATTTAAGTTATTTCCTAATAGATTTTTGTCTTTGCTTATTTTGATAAAACAATTATTTCAATCTGTTGTTATGTCTGATTTTCTTCAGGATTTTTGTGTTCTCCGGAGGCTAACATTTATGATATTGACTTCACACGTTTCAAAATTAGAGACCTTGAAACTGGCACAGTTCTTTTTGAAATAGCAAAACCTCAATCAGGAGGTGAGTAAAATTTAGACTGGATTCTAGATATAATTTGAAATCTATCGTTGACCAATCATTGCGTCATCAGTGGACTAAAAGTAAATCCAACTATTGCAGATAATGTAGAAACCCCTATTGATGATGAAGAACCAGCAGATCCAAATGCTGGAAGGTTTATTCGCTACGAATTCACTCCCAACTTCTTGAAGCTGAAAGCTGTTGGGTCAACGTATGTTCAAAATTTTGAGGCTTCTGGCTATTTAGTTTGTTGGAATCTAATTAAATCATTAATAAATTCATCTTTTCCAGTGTTGAATTTCGTGTTGGTGCCCAACCTGTGAACAAATTTCGAATGATAGAGAGACATTTCTTTCGAGATAAGCTTCTGAAGACTTTCGATTTTGAATTTGGGTTTTGTATTCCATTCAGCAGTAATACCTGTGAACATATTTATGAGTTTCCTCCACTTGCTCCAGAACTGAGTGAGTATCTATCAACAAATGCTCATGAGTGAGTTTTAAAGTCGTCTTATGCCTCTAATGCCATTTAAACATTTCAGTTGAGGAAATGATAAATCATCCATTTGAAACACGTTCTGACTCATTCTACTTTGTTGATAACCATCTAATCATGCACAATAAGGCTGATTATGCCTACAATGGTGGACTGGGGTCAGCAGTATCAACCTCACTTGGTGACTCTCAGGAGGTTGACAAATAATTCCTGACTGGAGGTTTCACAGACTTTTGAGGTCTTTCGACTTCTTTTTCTCTTGTAACTTTACCCCACTCACCAATGAAACAAGCCATACGTAGTTTGCTTGTTTTGAAGTCTGTGCGCATTTGCTTTGATGTAGCCTGATTGTTGATGTTTTCAATAGTTTTTCATCCCTTTTTTAGTGTTGTATTTTTTCTAGAAATGTGTGATACAAGAAAAAACACACAAATTGCTTAGAAGTTCTTAGTTGTTTTTTTTTGCCTTATCTTGTTACCAATTTCTATATTTTAACTATTTGTATGATTTAAGTGCTTCTCAGTACCTTGTTGATCTCAAATATTAATTGGTAGCTTTTTCTATTCTTTTGTGTGGTTTTGGTCTTATTGCTCTGATGTTTATTCAAATGTGAGTAAAGTCCCTCTGTGATCATTTTTAGATTAGATGTTAATTTATTTGCATTCCTCTGTTCATTATATTACAGTAGTTCTATTTTAGGTTTTTATTTCTGTGGTAGGAATTAATCTATGGAGGCCACAGTTTTTATGATATCTAATCTGAATGTGTTTTTTTTTATGAAAGGTCCTTCAAAAGTCTTTTTCTTTTGATGCTCACTCTTTTATAAGAAGAATCAATCTACCAATAATTTTAATGATGTGGGTGTACATTTTAGAAACTATTTCCACCAGCCTTTCTAAAGCATCAATTGGCAAGATTGTGCTGTTCTATTGTTTAAGCTTTTGCTTATTTTTTAATGATCACTTGTGATGTCATTGTTGGTTAGGCTTTTCACCATGTATAGCCGGGCTATCTTGTTAGACTGGCAAGTTCCAAGGCATTTCAAATTTTTTGACTGATTGTTAATATTTCTATTTCAAGACAAAAACAACTATGCTGTTGTCAACCTTGTGACTAGTTTGTCTCAGGCTCTTCAGAATTACCATCTTTGTGCCTTATACTTAAAGGGCTATGACCTTTCTTTTGATATTTCCCCATTGTCACCAGTTAAACTGTGTGTTGTGGTGTAAATTCATAGACCTTTTCCAATTTCTTATGGGGACCAGTGTTCCACAAGTTTTCATTCTCAGAGAATGAGTAGTGAACACTACTTTGGTGTTAAAGTCAAATTAGCAGTCCAACTGCTTCACCTAAAATTACCTATCTTTTGATCACTACCCAAATGATCATTTTTATTTTTTTAATGACCTCTTTGCAAGTCTTGCTAAGCATGTTCACTTGTTCATCTCCCTTTCAGCTGTTTTCTTTTCTGATTTACTCATTTTGAGCTAAGTTATCTTTAAGTAAAAAATGTCGGTTTATCTGTGATCATAAGCATTATATATTTTCACTTCATTCCTCACTGTTTTATGTGTGTGATGTATGCACTCTCTTTGAATGTTCCTACTTTGTGTGTGACTGCTTTAACTCCTTCACTTCTGCTTTGCTCATGCATAGTTAACATGAAGTGTAGGTATAATCTTGCATCCTTTCAGAATGTTGAGAATTGATAGAAACAAAACCATTATGTCTGAAATAGTTTTTACATGTGGCAGCTATAAGCTAGCATTGAAAAATTTTGATCTCCGCATAAAATCTCAAACTTGATGTGCAATAAAGTCTTAAAAGTTAAAGTTAAATATTTTGTAACCCTATCCAGTTACATGTAGTATGTTAAGTTTGAATATATTCACTTTTTGAAATTTAAATAAACTATTTTATTTGAACATACATTTAACATAATTGATAAGAAATTTGAGTAGTTTTCACTTGTACAGTAAGTCAAAAGTCAGAGTCTATAAACCTAGAACAGTACATAACAGAGATCATTGTCAAATAGTAGAGAAATCACGTCATTACTTGATAATTATCTCGTTCGTTTGGGTCCAAAAATGAGATCTGCATCGGGAGCACCTTTGGGGTGTTGGTAACGATTGCGTCTTTCACGGTTAAGGTTCACAGTAGTAGGTCGCTGAATCTAGACATCATGAAAAGTCAAACATTCACAGCATAGACACTTACCCCTCCCTTGTTAAAATTGAATATTAAAGACTTACCGATGCAAGCGTATCCTGGTAGTCTTCTTCTTCCAGCCTTTCATTGATATCTAAAGTGAGCCTTTTCACTTTTTCCATTTCCATTCGCTCCGCCTAAACAAGTGAAGATATTATGGTGTTACCAGTTTGGATAGCCCCCTTCATATACCAAGCGTGATTTAAATGTTACCTGTTCTTGGCTTCTCAGATTTAAAGCTAATTCCGAGCTCACAGGTACCGAGAGGTTACGGAATGATTGCTTATTGCCCCTTCTTGTCAACAAAGTAAAATTAACTGTGTTTGACTCGGCATGAAGATTTTCATTTGCTTCTTGTAGTTGCTCTTAATAATAGAAAAGAACAAGTATTTTTAAAGAGAAAGATAATTATTCTAGTTAACAGTACATAATGAAAAGAATTTTTTGAATACCATATGTCTTTTTGTGGTTGGTACGTATGTGAAATGGTATTGAGATGTCCACTGTATGGGGCTTTGACATATTCCTAGCATGGTCTTGGATGCTACATGAGACCATCTGTTCCAGTTCATCCATAAACTCCTTATCCTCATGGCTTACTTCTTCCTGCTCCTTCATAACAGACAAACATTGTGTAAAAACAAAAAAAGTCAATGGAGTTTGAGCTTGTAAAGTCATGGTTGTATAATTACCTTTCTTTTAATTTTTACAACATTTCCATCATCATTATCAATATCAGCTGAATCCGACATTTCTTCTTCATCATCATCGTTCTCATCATCTTCTTCGTCTAAAATGTTAGCCAACTCATCTTCATAAGGTGATTCAGCTCCATTATCTTCTTCTGTTTCTATTGCATTGGACAAACAAAAAACTTCAGAAGAAAAATAAACACGATTTAATTACTTTAACAACCACAACATAAAACTTTCTCTTACCGTCCATAGAACTTGTGTCATCTGTGTTTTCTCTTTCACCATCAGTTTCTCTTTCTGAATCCTCTGTTATAGTGCCGAGCTCCCCACTTTCACCTTGCACACCCTAAATTAATGAGAAAGGGTTTAACAGTAAGCTTCATGCCTTCATGTTAATATCCATTGTATACATTTCATAAAAACTAAAATGGAAAAGAGGTGTTAGATCTGCTTACAGTTGATTTGGGTAATTGTGCTAATAGCTTGGATTCCAACTGCTCAACAGCAGCAACTGCCTCTTCAAAGTTCTTGGCAAGTGCAAGAGTTGGTCTTAATCCCAAAATTGCATCTTCAAACATGTATTCTATTGACATTGGGAAAGGAGATGGTCCATCACCAGCACCTGTTAAAGCACTAACTGTGTCTCCTGAGGCCCAGTAACCACTCTCTCTCTTCATCCAATAGTAATGCTGAAAAATGGTATTGTTTCAATTGTGATTGAATCATTTATGTTCTATTTATGGGACACTAATCATGCTAAATGGTTCTTACCTGAAAGAAGACAATGAAGTAGTCCAGTTTTTGTTTGCTTGGACCACTGTTAAAAAACTGACCACAAGTAAATAACAAAGTGCAAACTAAGCGAATTCGGAAAAGATGATCAGGAGGGTCAAGAAGAGCTGGACTGGCAGGGTCGTAGGAAACACCAAATTTAATAAGAGAGTACAAAACCTAAAATAAAAATAAGTGAATGATTAGAAAACAGTTTCAAAAGAATTTATTTAAAGCATAGGATAGCTAAGATATTATCACCTACCTTGAAAATATCATTACTCTCTACAACACGGTAATTGTATAGTTCTCCTAGGTATTTAATCATAGCCACTCTTCGCTGATTGAGCTTGGCATGATTGATTTCCATACACACTCTAATATCTTCTAAAACACCATCTACCACCATTGGAGCCACATTTTCCTGAATAGTACAATAGTTTCAAAATTGCAGTGTCAACAGAGGCAAAACAATGAACTTGGGTAATTTAAGTATATACCATATGTACCTGATGGACAGCTAATCCTGCAACTAAACTTGCAAGACATCTAATATTGTAGTATTTCACATTCCAGGCAGCTGTTAGACACTTAATAGTATAGGCTGCCAGGTCTTTATCCTCCCAGTTCAATCGCCTTATTAATCTAAAAACCTGGAAAAAGCAAATAAGCAATTGAATTTATTGTTGCTTTCTTGATACACACAATACGTAACTGTATATAAATACCTTGTCAGTCGTTGGTTTACTTAGATCTTGATACAGAATTTTCCGGATGAAGGAATGAATAGGGGGGCGTTCTTTTACTTTTAATGTTCCACCTTCAGGTGGGTTAACGAAGAAAAATGCATTCTCTATCATTGTCACATATCGTACATCCATTGTGAGGGCTGACTTTTTGCGCATCATTTGTTCCTTATTATTAAAATGATGATGCATTAGGTCAAATATATCAGCAGTAGAACCAAACAGCATGAAAGAGTGAATATTACTTTATTACTTACAAGGTAAATTTTTGTACGCTGATGAGACTCAGGTCTGCGCAGAAAGTAGCGACCACATGTTTCAAGGAGGGCACACGCCATGTCTACATGGTGGTGGGTAAAATCATGCAGAAGAACTTTTAAACAATATAATCCTTCAATAAGGTGATACATTTTGAATTTAACGAGCTCTCCGATGAAACGGACAACTTTGATTTTACTTTCAATGTTGATTTGATCCTGGAGAGTCAACACATTAAAATATTACCACTTTAAAAAAAAAAACAAAAAAAAACTTACCAGCTTATTTTTTTTCACTTTTTACCTTTTTGCAGACATGATAAATGAAATCTTGTTTGAGCATGTGGCATAAATCTTGAGCAATTTCAGGTACCACAGGGTGTAAAGTGGCTACAAGTCGGGCATAAAATGGCAACAGGTCTAGTCTTGTTCTTGGTACTCCAAATAGGACCCTATAAAGATAGGTTTCAAAATTAAATTAAAAGTGGAAGAGGTTACCCAGGTACACAATAATTTTTACATGTCAAATATATCTTTGAGCAGGAGTATTTTTCTCCACATACCTAACAAGTTTGCGTTTATTATTTTTGGAGTTCAGAGAAAGTAAATACTCTGCAGCTGCATTATCAACCAGCTCTCGATTCACACAATTGGGGAGATGATTTAAAAACTGCTCTAGATGTTGTTTTGAGGACTGAGTTATAAGATTGGTAAGTTGTTCTGCTTCATCTGGTTCTAAACATACGTAATTTATACATCAATGAAGAGAAAAAAATCCATTAATGAAGAAATTAAAAAATCAGTTGAATTTAGTGTAGTTGAATGACTTTACCATCTTCTACAATAGCTGGCTCAACAATATCTGGGTTTACAAGATCTTCTTCTGTGAGTTCAGCATCCAGTACTTCTTCAGTCACTTGAGCAACAGGGGTCGGTGAGGGTGAGGAACCAGGTTCTCTCTCACGTGACTTAATACCTGGTAAATAATCCCTCATATTTGGAAAATCTTCATAGAATCTTTGAGTTTCTTCATCTTCCCATAATCCTCCAACAAGTCCAGATAGCCCAGAGAACATTCCATCATCTCCATCAGAGAAGCCTCCAATCCCACTGACAACAAGGCCCGTGTCATCTTCACATTTAACAGCTAAAAACATAATAACATTATTAAAGATGATAAAATATAATTCTGAGATAAATAAATCATATAGAAGAATAAGCTCACGATCTTCTGGAAGCTTTGGCATAGACTGGTCTAGAACATCCGCAAAGGCCTGGGCTGAGTTTAAGAGCTTCTGGTACTGTTGCTGCAAAGTTTCTAGGCGCTCTTTCCTCTCAGCATTAAGTTCCCCTTTTGTCTGCAGGATTCTTCTATTTTGTCGTTCAAGTGCCTGCAGGTCTCTGTGATCCTGATGGGAATTGTATCAGTAATTCTGACTAACACAGAGTTTAAAAAAACTAGAGTTATAATGCTTTCTACTTACTTTTAGAAGGTGTTTGCACAAGGATGCAAAGTAGTCACTCAAAAGAGTGCGAACAGCCTTCTGTTTTTCAGGTAACAAAAGTGTACTGCGAGGAACCTCTCTATTTAGTAATAAGGCCGCATTTTTCAAGCTTGCTGGGATCAACCCTGTTTAAGAACACAACATAGAAATTAATATTTTAATATTTAAAATAAAACTGGACAAGAATAGAAAGGACATCAAAAATTACCAGCATAATCTTCTCCACAGTGTTTACAGAAGCTAAGAATTATACTCGCATTGTTATGGTCCTCTTTATCAGCATTAATTAAAGCTGATAGGATCTGGCCTAGAAGTGTCAAAGCCTCTTTTAAGGGGAAGAGAGCCACACTAACAAGATCCCCATAGAGGCGAAGATCAACCCTTAATTTGGATGGATTAGATACCTGGTTTTGAAGGAAATATAATCAGAACAAGTATAATTTCCTGCGAAAAATCTTAGCATTTTGCTATAAAACAAACCTTTTCATCTTTCTTTAGTGACAATACTTTCTGCCAATTTTCTAGAAGAAGCGGAGCAAACTCTGCGTAAGTTTGATGAAACAAACTGCAGAGCACAACAGCAGCTCCAACATCAGTGACCTAGCATATGAACATCATTGATTAAAATTACTTTGTTCTTAATCATCATATGGATGATAAAAGTAAACAGTAAAAACTACCTTTAATTTGGCCTCAACTATAGCTGCTGCTGCTTCACTCAAATATTTGGATAAATTCAATGTGGACATGTCCCTAACAAGGCCCTCCAGTTGAGCTACTGTGAAATTACGCTGTTTGGAAATACAGAACGAAAGGTTCAGTAATAGAAATATAAATGGCCACATTCTACAATTTTTGAACTAAGATAAAAGGTTTGCACTTACAAGCTTGCGTACAAATCCCGAGTTTTTCTTCAGATTAGAATCCAAACTGGCAATGTGGCGTTCATCAGGACGGGATGATGCAGCACGCTGATTTAAAAGCCTTAGTTTAGCTTTAAATGCAAGTCTAACACCTAGCTCGTGCAAAATGTGTTGTGCTCCAGCCTGAGAAGAAAAGTAACGGATCAGAACTGACATAGGAAATTATCAAAACCATACTTTTAACAGCAAGTAACCTTCTGAGAATCATCCACAGTCACATTGTCTTTATCCTTAATGGTCTGGTTACTTTCCACATCTTTATCTACTGAGTTCGGTGGCGGGCTAGCTTCAGATATTGAATTTTCTGGAGTTGACTGAGTGTCAAGTGGCTCAGCACCTGCTGAAGCCACTGGAAGATCTTCTGATAAATTAGTTGATGCATCAAGAACAGTCTTTGATGTGGGCAGCAACAGTGGCTCTGTATCATCCTTAAAACAAGAATCAAAAAATTTACACATCCAAACCTGTATGCTTTAATGAAAAAAATTAAGATGTTGTATTGTGGAATAAATAGACTGGTCTTTACTGGATCAAAATACCTTGAACACTATTTTCGCCAACCATTCATATGATCCCTCAGCTGGTGCTGCTTGAGCAGTTGATCCACTGGGATCCTCCATGCTGAAAGCAAACCGCAAGACTTTTAGTCTACATTCTACAGCTTTTATAAATATTAAACTATTATCTTCAAAAATTACAACAATAATTTTTTTACCTATTAAAAGTAACTGCACTTGGTGTGGTAAAGGAGGCCTCTTCAATGGCCATACCCTAACTGAACTCTCATAAAGCACCTGAAAGAAAAATGTTTTAAATGAGAGAAATAGTTCTGAAATATTCTGCCGCTAAAAGAAATAAAATACAGGGATATGAAGCAGGCTCAAGTGGACAAAAAAGTAAACAAAATCATTTCAACACATGACAAGAGGTGCAAGGATATAAGATACTGTCCATGTCAATAAAATCAATACTATTTAAATTTCTAACTGACCAAACCCTAGCATTGACGACTTTTTATAGCGAAAGCATAAATGCAGAATTGTTAATAATAAACCTAACCTTGATTTCCGGCCTCCCAACACAGTTCTTGATTTGGAAACTTCTCAAATACCAGGTGATACTAGTTTACCGCTTGACTCTCATGGTGGAGAAACATAATTCTTTGTAGGGAACTCGCCTAAGAACACGTTGGAGTTTCGACAAGGTTCAAATTTATGTTGCATTCAATCAAAACACAAACGACCCACAGATCTCTGTTGTGCAGAAGCCTGGGCCTTGGTTGGTGTCGGGATCGTGGGTGACTGAGGGCAGGATTGTAGGGAAAACCATAGTATGGCGAGTTGCCTACCGACAATTTGACTTTGTCGTAGGTCAGTTCGATGTCAGGATAAATACTTTCGTTTGAGTGTTGGAAAAACATTCCTACCCGGCGTCTGATCAATCATGATAAGTTTTTGTTGTTAAAAAAAAAAAATCACATCTAAATGGCCGCTATAAACGATTTGTCTGTTGTCATGGATGAAAACAAACGGGGTATTCTGGTAACTAGTGCAGGGGTGTCCTTGATAATTCAAGCACAGGAGATACTGACATCTGTCACAATACGACTAAATCTTTTTTTTTAAGGCTTGAATAAGCATTACATTTTGTGCATGTCTGTTTTGCAGTATGGATTGTATTCAACTGCCCTTTTTGGTTTAGCTATAGCACTACGAAGTGTGCGACCGGTGAGAATTCCCTGCAATAATTGATTGTTTTCATTTTGACCACTATGCTAAATACCATACTAAATATTTCATTTTATAACAGTTCAAGAAATTTTCTACGCCTCAATCTATACCGTCATCATTCATAAGGAAACATGTAGCTCTTCATGGCCGTGTCATGGAGGTAGAACCTAATGGAGTATTAAAAATAGATCATTTTCCGATCTGGCCACTTCCGGGTCAAAGTTCGTCCTTATTGCCTGTTCAAATTGACAGTATCCAGACTGTAGGATTCAGCACGGCATGGTTGAGCACAGTGGTAAAGGGAAGTAAAATTAAATTTCAGCCTATTGTAGTAAATGACAATGCCCTGTCATGCATTGTTATACGAGAGGTAAGTATAAATTTCTTGAATGTGCATTCTAATTGAAACAACAATTGCTACTTTTCCTGTTGTTATTTCAGCGGAAAAATGTTGGTACACAACTGGTATCCCTAGGTTTTGCATCTGTGAAGCCCATCCATACATCATTGAACAGTAAATTGTACCTGAAGTACTACAAAGAGCTGCTAGCTGCTGAGGATAAAGCAGAAAAAAAGAAACTAGGAATTTGGAATGACAGAGACTAACTAGAGCACATTAGTTAAGATTTGTTTTGACTCTTTTAACAGCTAACTTGTTAAGAATATGGTTTTGCCTTAAATCTTGTGCCATTGGATCTCCTGCATTTAAAAATGATTTATGTAATCTAATAGTTTTAAGAAGATTTCCATGAACAAATTTGGAATATACAACTAGAAAGAATAAAAAGTATAAAAAGTTTACTTGCACTTATAGAACACACAGTTATTAACAAAAAATAGGAATCATGTTTCTTCAAGGTGTACAGAAAACTAAAGGATAGTGCTCAAATCCACAAAGATGAAGAGATAGATGGCTAGGAGTCTTTAGTTTCCTGAACACATTGGAAATAACACAATAACAAAATCCATAGAAGTAAATAAGTGATACACAGGTTAGATTAATTAACAAAAATAATACTGATAGCCACAGATTAAAAAAAAAATCTTTGCAGATACAAATTAACACTAATGAAAATGGGGTAAGAATACTCCAAAGGGATTAACTACTGTTAAAAAAAAAAAAAAAAAAATTCTAGAGAAAAACCTTGAAGAGAGTTAGTTACTAAATTTGTATTTAATACAGCGCCTTAAAGGGTTAATTTTAATTGGGAGCTGAATCATTTAATGATTTTTGCCACCATACTATATTACACAAGCCATTGCCAGCTTCCTCAAACAGCAAGATGCACTATGGGGATGAAATAGTAAAAATGGTAAATAGATGAAGCATCACAGGAATGGAATCACAAGATTATCTGCATTACCAGATAAGAACAAATGACAAAAGACATTACAGATGAAATTGACTTACCCAACATATTTCAGTACATATAAAAAAAATTACAGTACTAGCCATAACTACAATAAATAAGACAAAAATAGCAATAGATTATGTAATCTAATTCAGAAGCACAATGTAAAACATTGTGAAAAACAGAAATTGAAACAGAACAAAATTATTACAAATCTTACAGGTATGCATTGTCGATAGATAGGGGTAGTAATATAATAGATTTCTGTTTACTTGTCAATAGTAGACAAGACAAAGCTTTCCTTTTCACAGTTAATGGAATTGTGATCCCTTCTCCTTTGACCAAGAAGAATTATACGGGCTCGCTCTCTGTCGTAAGCTATAAAAGATAAGAAATTAATTTTCTATTCAGTACTTCACATTTGGTATGTGTCATTACTGATTATTGATCTCTTCTGCTTACCTCCTTCGTGGTGTGATAACTTTCCCTGCATAACTTTGATTTTCTTTGTCAGTATTCGATTTACTTCCACTCTGAGGAGTTTCAATACCAAAAGGGCTGTACAATTTAGTAGGTGTTCTTCCCAAAATGCATTTACTCCTAGTGCGTGGAGTTACAGCTTGAGGCGATTCATTTTCAAGTCTATATCGACGTCTTGTTGATGTTCGAAATCTCTATTTTGGTAGTAAAGTAATTAGCAGTTGAAAAATTATCAAAACATTCCAAAACTTGCGCAACTTACCTGAGAAAGAGTGTCAATTGAGTTGCGAACAGTGGCAATAGTCTTTGATATTTTGTCTGCTCCAGATCGCAACATTCTTCTAGGCTGCACTGAGGGTAGGGAAATGTTGAAGTCCGACCAATTGCGAGATTGACTGCGATTGCTTCGGTTTTGAGATTTGTGGTCACGGTTCAGTGCATAGGGACATTCTTGATCAAACCGGTCCTGCAGTCGCTGTCGTGTGGATGACTGCAAAATTCTTCGTGGGGCTCCACTCGCTGACTCATTTTTTCCAGATGGTTTGCGCTCCACTTGATTTTCCGATGGGTTTTTATGAAACGTGAAAGAAACGCTGCGAACGTTACTGGACCTCATTGTGTTTCCTACAAAGAATTTTTACTCCATGAAGCGGCTGCTATTACAAGTAACGGTTTGTTTTTGTATTTCAAACTGCGGCATGCATGTTGCCACCATACCGGGCTCCTTGGGCGACCACCGGCAACAGGGAGAGAACGGTGCCGAACATTTCCGAGCTCGAGCCGAACCGAGGGATCTGGAGGCAAAATCCATCCGAACGAGCCGATAAAGCGCTAAAGTCTCCCAAAAGCGTCTGCCATTCCGACCGTGGTTGGCATCATTCGCGATGGCCGATGACAGTGCTGTGCTATGAGGAGAAGAAGAACATAAATGCGCCACGTAGAGGTTTTGTTGCTGTCGCTTATTATTATCGCACGATAATAGAATTTTGCTTGTCAATTTGACATTTGACAAAGTACAATGGGTGCCGGACCGAGCGTGGAGATACCCGGCGGAGGAACCGAAGGATATCATGTTTTGCGGGTATAATATTTATATTTTTGTTTCGTTGTTCCAAAAAGGTGTCTGTTGTGTCTAGTAGCAGAAACCTCGGTTCTTTTCCCGTTTTCGGCTTTAGGTTTTATTACCTGCGCTCCTGAGCATATGGCATATTTTCCTCGATCAATAAAACTCCTAACGCCTATATACGCTGCAAATCCACAGTTCGAATTCGAATTTTGAGTTCGTTTAACACAAATTTCTTGATAACCTACTAATGTCATAACTTTATCACATCTTTTCTACCGGTTTTCATTCGTCAAGAGCACTGACATGAATTTGAGTTGTGGTTTAACTTTAGTGGGAGCATTGCGACGTTTTACTTTTCGAATTTCCTGAAATGTATTTATTTAGCTATTTGTTTGTTTGCCAAGGTTCAAGACGGTTCACCTGGACAAAAGGCTGGTCTAGAAGCCTTTTTTGATTTTGTTGTAGCAATTAACAAGACAAGACTGGTAAGTTGTATCCGCATCATGGGTTTTTCAAATTTGAGAATATTACCCAAGTAATAAGAGACATTTCATGACCGTATATAGGATCAGGACAATGATACATTGAAGGAGTTGCTGAAACAGAATATTGACAAAGAGGTTCTAGTGACCGTGTATAGTAGCAAGACACAACTGGTTCGGCAAGTGACTATCACTCCAAGCACATCATGGGGAGGTCAAGGGCTGCTTGGTGTGTCTATAAGATTTTGTTCTTTTGAAGGTTCTAATGAAAATATTTGGCATATTCTGGTAAGTGTTTTATAAGTTTTACAAGTTAGAGTTTCCTGCAGTATACTGATTTTTATTTGTGAAATATAGGAAGTTCATCCATCTTCACCGGCTGAATCTGCTGGTTTGCGACCATTCACGGACTATATTATTGGAGCTGATTCTATTCTGCACGAGAGTGAGGATCTCTTTTCTTTTATTGAAGCTCATGAAGGAAGAGCTTTGAAGTTGTATGTGTATAATACAGATGAAGATTCTTGTAGAGAGGTCACCATCACTCCCAATTCCAACTGGGGTGGTGAGGGCAGGTGAGTTTAAAAACTCAAGTAGCTGTAGTTTGATTCCTGCTGCAGTACTGTTCAATATCTTCTTGCATTTTTTATAGCCTGGGATGTGGTATAGGCTACGGTTACCTTCACCGCATACCTGTAAGAAGTAATATGGAACAACCTAAACCACCTGCATCGGGTCAGATACCATCTGGTGCTATCAAACCTTCCATAGCTCCACCTGTATCTTTAGGCTATGTCCCTCCACCAACAGCTGCAGCTGTTCCAGTTTCTACTCTCTCCCCTGAAATTCCAGCCATGCCTATGCCATCTGTTCCTCCACCCTCCGTTCCACCTCCATCTGTTTCCCCTACTTCAGTCAGTCTGTACCCAACTGCCTCTCCTGTCACTTCACAACCATATACTACACCTATCCCATCTATGCCAGTGCCATTTAGTTCAACAGGCCTGACTACTATGGTAAGGTTTCAATTATTATTGCCTAATATCAGGTAGAAAAAGATGAAAATTACTTTGGAGTTCTCACAACCATGTAAATTTTGCAGAGTGGTGTAAGTACTCAAATGGCAGGGTTAAATATGGGTGGCCAAGAAACATTTGTTTCAAGTGGGTCTCAGATAGGATTACCCCAGCCACATCCATCGACAGTCGGAGGTACAACAACTGTGGGATATGCTCAACCCCCCGCATCACAAGGCTATGGTTACCAAATGGGATACACACCATATAATGCATCTGAAAATGTGGGCCAGTACATGCAGAGCTCTCAGGGAGTCATTGATCCCCCAGCAGTTCCCCACCGTGCATCACCTGCAATGCCCAGTAAGTAATCAATGACAAATTTATATTCTCTTGTCACCATTGACATATACTTAACTGGCACTTTTGGTTGTTTTTTTTTTTTTTTTTCAATCTCAGTGAGTTCTACCCAGCCACCTTCCATCCCAGGAATGCCTCTGACAACACCACTCAGTTTGCCTGGTATGCCACCAATCACAGTTTCTGCCTCAGTCCCCTTTACAACTTTAGAAGGTTTGCATTTAGCTCAGCAGCAGCAGCAACCGCCACAACAACCTCAGCCACAGCAGCCATCCTTTAGTGTATCTGTTGGTCAATAATGTTATCTTAAAACATTTTTTTAACCCAATATCATACCTATATTTACATCTATATTTCTATGACTCTGTTGTTGTTTTAGGCTATTATCTGTGCAATAACAAATTTGTTGCCCAGTAAAACCTCTTTACTCTTTTGTTGTTATTTTAAAGGTGTTTATTTTATTTGTTTGAGTCCAGCTGTTCAATACACATATTGGGGGGAAATTGTGGCCATCTCATGGTTATGAGAAGAATAGTGAAACATACCGCTTTGCAATGGATTAACACAGTGGGACCATTATTTAAAGGAGAAAAGTATTAATTTAATATTGTGGTGCCTCAATATCTTTATCACTTTTGACTTTCATTAAGATTTTGTTGTATTTCATGGATTTGTTGTTGAGTTTTGTTTTTGTCTGGTTCCTTCTTTTAATAATATTTTACTGCCCAGTAGTTTGTTCATAGAACAAGGGATAATGTTAATGTTGAGGCATTAACTTTCAATGACTTGTCATTTTGCTTCTTGTTGATTGTGTCATCACATTTTGAATGAATTTCTTTTACAAATTTCTTTTCATATTTGAGCTGTTTGTAATGTGATCATGTATATCTGCATAGAGAAAAATATATTTTTTTTGATCAGGGTCACTAAGTATCTTGGTGTAATTACCTTTAATTTGTCAATTTCAAAATTTAGATGTAATAGGTAAGTAAGGCAAACAATTTAAATAACAGTTTATTGACAACTTAAGAACTTCCCCATTACTTGTGGAAACATAGATCAAGTCCCTAAAGTAGGTTATTTGGCTGAACAAAACAAAAGTTTTGAAGGAATAAAATAAGATTTATGGAACTTGTTACATAAAGCAATTAAAACAAGTGACATGGTCAAATCTACTGCTGTCTGCCTGTGAAATTGGTGCAATATAGCTTACACTTATATGTATTTAACATATTACAAACAGGATAGAAAAAAGTGGGGGAATCAAACCAGAAGCTCTTTTAAAAATGTGTTTCAAAATATCATGGTAGAAATAAAGTATGATGGATTCATACTAAAATAATCAAAGCAGAAGAATAGCACAGCACCTGCACTAAAAAGAGCACTGCCATTCTATTAGAACATATTACTCAAACCACACTGTATCTGTACAAACATTTAAATGGCTCAGAAAAAACACAAAACCGAGATTGAAACAGTAAAGAAATAACTTCATGTACAACGTGCCATAATCTCCGCATTAACCCTGTGGCAGTGATAACAATTTGTGAGCAGCCACAGCAACCAAGACTACAGTACAGTGATTTTATTTTCACAATATAATGACAGCCTAGATTATAATTTCATAAGATCCTAGTTGCTCCTCAGAGGGAAGTTTCATTTGACTAGCAGGAATATAGTCAGGGTCAACAAGGGGTAGACCTGCAGCCTCCCTCCTGTGGAGCTCCAAGAAGGCTTCTCGGTGAGCCCATTCGTGCCCGTGCATGTCAGGATAGTAGTAGATAATCCAGGATGTTAAGATAAGTGCCCATGAAATACCGAAGAAGCAGGCAGCGTGGGTGAGAAGGCGATCTTCGTAATAATTATCGGTGCTGAAACCATATGACACCCAGTTCTTGGGCACCGGTTTGGAGACGGAGGAGGAGGATTTAGGCACTGCAGCTGCAGAATCCTGTTTCCCTTCTGATTTGGAGATCCAGCGGCGAACTGTCACATTTGTAAGTTTTTCAGAAGGCGAGAAAATCTTCCGAAAAGCGCAGATGTTGTGGAGACGGCTTAACGACGCCATGTTGACTTTCGACGAGTCGAGTGAACTAGCAAACGCCCTCTAGTACTCTTACAAAGCGCTTTTGCCCATCAGAGAGTTTCCTCGTTGTTGTCATCTTCTTTCTGGGCTAAGAAAATTCAGGCCGGCCAGGTTCTCTGTGTGGATCATACCATACTCTGGTTTGAAGGTATTTATATGTGGGCGTCTGCTGCTTCTGCCTTCTGCTTTTTCTGCTTGTTTGTGAGCAAAGTTGCTGTTGTAGTGAGTGGGTTTTGGAGTAGAGATGGAGAAAATTTGAATCGTAAACGGGAAAGAATGTGGCTGATCAACGGAGTAGTTTTGCTATGTATGCATTTTGGCTCTTGCTTGGCTTCACCGGAAATAAATGGTAATATATTCACTCATTTTTCTATTATATCACACACCTCATGAAGTTAATTCATTACATTTTTATGGAAAGAGGAGCGAAAGCGAGTGGTATTCCCGTGTTTTGTTCCCCAGTAAACCCATTGTAACTCATTCTTCTAAATTAATCGACGAAGTATGACCCTCGAATCAGGCATAAAGCTCGTTTACATTGCCGGCGGGGTTACTTAATCATTCAGTACAAGAGGTTGAATTGTAATTTTTTCATTGAAAATGTTGTTAAAAGCGTAAAATTTCTACAATATCAATACCTGTCGTTAAATAGTGCAAGGCATCTATTTAATGGTTGGCATTGAAAGTGCAGTCACATCTGTGTTGAGTGCAATTGATGTTTCTGATTTCTTTACAATCTAGCTGTAGGAGAAAAAAATGTTTTGCTGTCACATCTCATGAATCGGCAAGTGTTTGACTACAAAGCATATAAAGATGTTCAAATTTTTCACTACAATATACCTGAACAAGTCTCCAAAGCAACCTGGAATTTTAGTGCCAATCCCACATCACTGCATCACTGTGACATCAGGAATGTATCTGTGTAAGTATAGAATGTCTAATTTCTTTATCTGTCTAATTTCTTTATCTGTCTAATTTCTTTATCCATCTATTATGTATGATGTTTGTTTTCTCTCCTAGATATCTCAAGTATGGGAGCTATCCTGTAATTAGTCCGGATGGTGCAGAGTTTCCATCACATTTTCGAGTCCATCAAAGTCCTATTTATGAATCTCATTTTGTAAGCGATGGAAGCCGTCATATTGTTAATGTTACTAGTCCAACCCCTGGCGATTGGTATGCTGTGGCATTTTTACCTATAAATAGAGCCAGAATAACCCAAAAGGTAATATTACTTCTCTGCTTTTTGTTCTGCAAACATGTTTCTGCTTACTGACCCCTTGTGATTTATGCAGGGTTTATTTCCAAATTGTACAATTTGGTTAGAGTCTTCATTGTCAGCTACAATTATAAGTGATGTCATTGTGGTATTCCCAGAAGTGCAATCTCATCAGGAAGTACAACTCTATCAAGAAATTGAAAATTCTAGTCAAACATACAAGTTTGTATCAAAATTTTCAAAATGTTCTGTAAAACTAATTGTTAATTTTTTTTCTAATCTTTTCTTTTAATAATTATTAAGGTTCTACGTTCCTGCTGATACATGGGCAGTGCAAGTTAATGTTTCGCGATGTTCTGCCCATGGCTTTCCCAAAGAAAACAAAGCAGCTGCCGGCTGTCCACTGCTGGTTTGGTCTAGTGGTAGATCTCTACCAAATCCAGATCATCCAGGCACAGCGTAAGTGATATTCCAATCATTTTACTATTGTCAGAAATAATAAAAATGTAACTGTTATTTAAATTAATTGCATTCTAAATTGTCATATTATCTTTTCTAAATTAGGACAACAAATTGTAGTAATAATGGAGCTATCACAAACTGCCAACAAGAATGGGTTCCATGGGAAGAGCAATGGCATTATCTCACTATTGCAGCTCCAAGTCATCATGTAGGCTTTGCTCTCAAAGTTTTGTTCCAGTGTGAGTACTTTTTATGATGTGTAATGAAGATCGGGCATGTGTTTTACTCAATACTAAAACCAAACAATTTCACTGCATGTTTGCTTGTATGATCTTTTGTATTTAATCATTTGAATTGTTTAAGATCTCTAATCTACCTTGATTTGACATTTGCTAATAGCATGCGCCCCTGAGTACCCTTTGCCAAGATATCTTCTTGTGAATGATTTGGACACGAAACACATATGTTCTTCTATCAACAAAACTAGTAAATTGCGTGTCATCTTCCGGAACACAAACAACCAAACCCGACTCCCACCCCCTCCAAACTGCTATGCAAGGTAAATTTTTTGAGTTTGTTGAACTATATTTATCCGGCAGCAACAAATTGATCCAGTGCAAAGTAGTTCTGACTATAGCCTGACAGAACTATATTTATCAGGCAGCAACAAATTGATCCAGTGCAAAGTAGTTCTGACTATAGCCTGACAGAAAATTTGTAACAGTAGTGAACATATTCTTACTCATAGCTTTATACCACTAACTCTTTTTGATGTGTTCCTTGTACTCCAGGATACCTCTGACACGGAAGACCTATGGTGGCAACTTTTTGTTTGAGTTTGATCAACTTCCCTTCGAAAATGGGTCAACCCCCTTAAAAGCACAAGTCAGCACTTTGTCTCCTACATTGATGAGTTTTGAGATAAGACCTACACAAGACATAGGAGGAACATTAAATTTTGAAATTGGTTTGGACCCATTTTTAGTAAGTACTGCATATTGCGTGGGTATATTACTTTTGTATGTCTTCAGTCAGCTTCTTTCGTCTTATCTTATCTTCCAATAATGTTTCAGAATACATCATACCACAACATATCTCTTGTTGCTTGTTTGACCCATGGAGTTCGATCTGAAGTTCTGCCAGATCGTTGTACTGTAGGAGCATCTCTTCATGTAAATTCATCATCATCTCTGACAGTTAGCCGAGTTAGCATACCCTATCCCGAACCAGGCCTTTGGTATATAACTATGCAAGCCTTTTGTTATCTCAAAGATCACAGACTGAACAAGTAAGAGCTTTACTATTAATTTTCTAATTAGACTATAAGCCAATTATGTTGAATTATCTATCTACTTATATTTTCCAACTCTATTAATAGAGGTCAGCTGTACATAGATTGTCCAACCAACAAAACACCTGTTTACTTTGGATTAGCCTCTGGCTCATGCGTTTTTGGATCTTGTGGTCGATATGGACGTTGCCATCAATATATTAGCAGTGGTTTCATATTTTCTACATGCGTTTGCTCTGTTGGTAAGTTCTCTACAAGAAAATTTTGGTTTTAGTTGTGTTTTTATGGATTGTTTTACCATGAAATATCCATTTTTTAATGACCAGGATATCGTGGATGGGGTTGCACTGATGACAAAAAAGCTCTTACAAGCTCGGAGCTGCTGATGGGTACTCTGTTACTGACACTTAGTAACCTGTTCTTTATTCCGGCGATCATCCTTGCTTTACGGCGCAAATTTTTCACTGAAGCGCTTTTGTATTTCTCAACAATGTTTTTCTCAACGGTAAATGTCTTTAGCAATGCTTTTATTGCTGTTCTTATTTTGGCAGACCAGTTAATGATTATTTATTTTTTTACCATGCAGTTTTATCATGCTTGTGATGAAGAGGGCTACTCATTCTGTCTTATGAGACTAAGTGTAATGCAGTTCTGCGACTTTTACTCTGCTATTCTGTCATTTTGGGCAACTTTGGTTTCAATGGCTGATCGTGGTTTTGTATTGACATCTCTACTCCATATGGCTGGAGCTGTTGGAGTTGCACTTGGTGTTGAGTATGATCAGACTGGACTCTGGGTATTCTTGATACCTGTGTTATCTGGTACATTTATTATAATGATATCATGGGTGAGTAATTATTTATTAATAATAACAACAATGTAGTAGTAATAAAAATTCAAAACAGGAAAACCTTTGTAAATTCATGTCTTGCAGACAGTACATTTTTATTTCTCTTATTGGAGTACATTTCTCTTGATTTTATGTTCCAGGCTTCTCACATGCACCGTAAAAAAGGGTGTTATCCTCAGAAAAAGTATTGGTTCCTATGCCTTCCACTTGGAATGGCCTTAGCAGCTGGAGGGCTGCTAAGTTATGCTTTCTTGGAAACAGATCACAACTACAAATTCGTCCACAGTGGATGGCATGCTGCAATGGCACTTGCAATTTGTTTCCTGTTGCCCTTACGGAGAGAAGCAGAGGATTGTAAGTTCTAGTATCTTTAAAAAAAAAGTTTCGTCAACTTTTCTGTTTTGTTTTTGTTTCCTGGGCAAGTGCTTCACACGATATTATGTCGTCCTTTCTTTCAGATTCCCCTGCTGGTGTGACTCCTGCTCATAGCTGATTGATTTAAAAACAACAATTTAGAAAAAGGTTTTACACTCAAAGCCTGCTCTACCATGACAATGAGGTAATTCCCAGGGCCAATTAGTTTCCAAATTGAAAAGTATGATGAGTCCAGTCCACCCAGATTCAATTTTAAAGTTTTGAAAGCTCCTGATCACATTCCACATTAATTATAATCACTATGCTTTGAATTGTTTTTTTGATGACTGTTAAAGTTATACATCTGTATCTGTGGAAGGCAGTTTCATTTTTACATATTTAAGGCAGAAATCTGTGCCAAAGGCAAGTCAAACCAAGACAAGTATTCTGATGTATCTGTAGGATATTAAGTTTTTGCCCCCCAAAAACATGGCAAGTTGAATACCAGTTATTACTTGATATCAAGTTAGAAGACAACTATTGATTCATGCTCCTCATGCAGTGTTACACACAAAAATTGTATGCCTAGTCACAAAGCACAAAACAAGGTTGTAATTCCCAGTTCATTTATAAGACTGATTTTACCAGCAACACTTTTGTGTTTTTAACATTCCGTTTGGTTAATGAGCAAAGCTCTGAATCAATGTTGGTGTAACTAAAAATCAGTTTTAAAATTTCAGATTTCTTGACCAAAGAGTTAATGATTTTATTCCTAGTCTCTTTGAATGAAAGACATTCCATCTTATTGTGTGTATTATAGAGGTGGTGTGATAAAATGCTGACAACTGTTTAAATCTAAAGTTTCCTCTGTAGTACAATTTTTTAAAATAATATTTTCTTTGTTAAGGTTTATTTACGGTAATTGGTTATTTCTTGCTATTTTATAAATGTATCTCGGTTTTCAAAGGGTGTGATTTAGGATTGAGAGGAAAAGTCTACCCTTTGTTGTCCTTTTTCTAATCATTCCTATTATGAACATTTTTTAAATGTATTTATACTTTTTAAAACGGATAGTCCTGTAGCTGTAGCTTCTTTGCTTTCTTCTGGATCTAATCCATCCTTCGTTCTCTTTCTTTTTGTAATTCGATATGTGATAGATGTAGACCATAGTTTGTTTGATACATTTGTTAATTTTTTTAGTTATTATATATATAGTTATAAAACATAGTCAATGTTATTGACTAAAAATTGTTCCAATTGTTTTCTTAGTGATACATATGTTAATACACTTTTTTGTATTGCCAGTTTTTATTTGCTTTGTTTCTGTTAGAGTTTTGTTATATTACCATTATATGATTAATGTGTATTGTTTGGTTTTTATCAACATACTGTTTCTATTTTATTGTACACATTACGGTTGGGTAAGTATTATAATGTTGTCAGCTTTTCAGTACAGTCAATTTTTGAGGTGAGATGTGTTCTTGGTTATGAATGGGACCCTTTTCACTGGAAATCTGACTACTTGGAGATACAAAAATACTGCTCCTGTCCGAAATGCTGCATAGCTCTGGTGTTGGTCATTGTAGATTTTTATGTAACAGTTCATTTAATTTTTAAAAATTAGGTTCTTTGTCTTTTATATCTTGTATTTAAACTTATCTTGGACTGTCATCTTCTTGTGCTACCTATTTCTGTGATACATTTACATAGTGCATAATACACTTCTCTGATTTTCCCTATTTCATAAATGCAAAATGTGTTGAATCTTATTTCTCTCTTTTTTTTTAAAGGAAGATCAAAATTACTATGATTTATGTCAACTGAGAACAATGTACAGAAGCAGTTATCTTCATTTTACCTTAATCTCATAGACTGAAGATACGTTTCAAGTGTTTTTGATTTGATTGCTCATGAAAATTATGTCACCCTTTGAACTGAGTAAGATAGTGAATATTTTCATTGCATGCAATGTTTTGATGCATGACATCAAAAATTGCAAGAGATTTGAAACTAGCTTTTCTCTACCATGATGTTGTTTATGTTCAATCCTGAACTAATAAAATAAGTGTCATTTAAATTGATGGTGAGGACCTATATTTGCACAGAAATACTGCCAAACTATAAGGAAATCCTTAAAATCTTCATTACAATGAAAATGTGATATAGGTCACTACTGCACATGTGTTGTTAATGTTTCCAATTATCTGAGTTTCATGTACTATATATTTAGATTTATATGGTTGTGATGATGCATCAATACATCTTTTTACTATTATTATATTTCAGAATTGTTTGGCAGTTTATGGTATGTCATTGCATTTGTATCCCCATGTATTTTAAAGTTCATGTATTGTTCTCAGGTAGCTGGTAAGTATGGCACATTGCATTCCGTGGGAAACATAGTTTCTGCGAAAGTTTTTAACCTGTACTTGATTTGTATTTGTTAGCATTTACTGTTGGACTTACTCTGAATTTCTGTTTGAACAGTGACCAAATTGACATTCATTTCTTTCTGACATTCTGTGATGTTCACATAGATACCCTGTTGTTTTGAGTCCATCTACTTTCTCCTAGAAACCATATTTCCCTGTCCTTCAAGGAATGGTTGATTTTGAAATGTCTCTAGTGAGAATTTGCTATTTATGTTGCTTTTGTACTGTTCATGACTATATAAGATATTCCCATATTATCAAAGATTAAATCAGTGGACTGGATCTTCTGCATTTATTCTTTGTGTGGGAGGACCAAAGTGTCAATTCATTCTCTTCTCTAGCCTAGTAGAAAGTCCATAGTAATGTTAAGCTAGATTTATATCTAGAACTCTCAATAGACTCTGTTCTATTTCTTTTTCTCACTCTTCAGTTTGGGACTGGAGGGGGTATGGTATTTTTTCTATAGATACCCTGACCCCCACAATTAGCTTTATTTTACACCCCAAAATAAATGGATAACTTGTTTCGGGGGGATTTATGGCTGTTTTCAACTGAACGTTGAATGGTCCCTAAACACTTTCCCAAGGGGGCTTTTTTTTGCCGCCCACCGCAACAGACGGTTTTGACAAAAATCATCTTTATTGGAGGCCTATAAAAATTTTAGGGTAAAGTAAGGACACATCACAAAGCTCTTTTGTTTTTAAAAAAAATTGAAGCGAGCCCAAGAATATGGTCCTGTTGCATGGAAGCAACTACTGTGTTCTCACCGCGCAGAAAGTGTTAAAATTGAGTATAGTCTGTTCCTCTGAGTAGAATCTCTTCTTAATGATAATCAACCAGCCTAGATAATAGCATATACTTTTAACTCTCATTGTTCCTCCAGGTGTAGATGTCAACTAGTTTTAAAAATTATGTGTGTTCTTGTAAAGTTCTTGATGGATTCATCTGTTGAAATTCCTTGTCACTAGAGTAAGAAATATGATGTGGTAGTGGGGTAGTGGAAATTGATTTGAATATTGTTTCACTTTGTCAGAATTATATTAAATTAACTTGCAAACACAATGATTAAACATGACTTCAGAGCAAGAACACATGCAAAATAGAATCCAATTGAATGTCTTTGCTCAAATTATAAATTAAACAAGAATGAATAACAATTGTCTGCTGTTTAAGTGCATTTGGTACATATTTAATGTTTGCTCCCACACACACACAAAACAGTGTAGTATAACACACACATACATTTTTCTTAGGGGTGCTCTAAAAGCACTTGGTAACCATTCACAATACCCTATGGTAAATATTTTCTAAAAATTTTGGTGAGGAAAATATCTAGTTTACATAATAATGATATCATATATTTCTTTGAAATCAAATTACTATTTGTCGAATCTAAGGTTCTAGATTACCCAAAATTGTGAAGCTTGAAACACTCCTGATTATCCAATACAACTGAGGAATGAATTAATCTCCGGCATAGCAGAAAACATGTTTATTGCTTATCACAGATATGACTTACAAACATTTAACATTAATTGGATTATGAGAGATCACATGAAGTGCACCTAAATGGATACCCTAGCTGTACAACAAGCACACGAATAAAAAGCCAGCAGTATGCCGCCAGCAGGTATACAGATCTTGTCCTACAGCAGCTTTTAACTAAATGCACCTATTTACCAAAATCCTTCCCCAAATCTGCTTAAACGCACAGGTGTCTGGACAAACCCACTTGTCTTATAGGGGACTCAGGTGAATGAGTTAGGGAGCTGGTCAGAGATGGGCAGCTTGTCCAGGCACCTTGGCATTTGAGAAGGTTAGTAGAGTGAGATGGCCCTGTTTAGTTGGAGGTGAATGGTTTAGGCACTAGACAAGGGATGGATCTAACAAAAGACATTTTAGGAATGTTAATAATTAAAAGAGATATATAATCTAAAGCTTCATAAGAATACGCCAAAACAGGTAAAATGAGTAAAAGTTAATGATAGTCGCCCATAAGATACAGACAGGTACTCAAATAAGAAAGTTAAAAATATAGGTTCCTAAAACAACCCAATGGGAAGCATAATTAAGACTTGACCATTTAGCAAGAGTGTGACTGTAAGAATATCCAACTTCTTGTTCTTTAGAAGATGAATCAAACATCACACCTAAGTAAGCTAAATGGAACATCACAAGTAAACCCAGAAATACATTTGTTATTACCACAATTACTCGAGATTCGCGATTTTGATGAGGACACTCTTTGCGACATGGCCTTACCTGGATTAAGGATAGAGGAATTATGATTAACATTAAAAACAAAGAAATTTCATACTAGCTGAAATAAGACTAGCTGTACTTACCAGAATACATGCTTTAAATATACTTGCTAATTTCTGCCTTAGCATATATTCAACATAAGTATAAACTCCAAGCGACAACAAAACTGCACTGAGTTGGAAATTAAGGCCATGAAGAAGAGAACTTGCAGCATATGTAGATAATACCGCTGTAAAGCTTCCGTAGGGAATAGTGGTGCGGAACACATCTTGAAAAATAAATTGGTTTGATAAAGCACTACACTTTCTAAATGAAACAACAAATGGAGATCAGAGGGAAGTCACTTACATGTTTTAAGCCAATTATGCATCGGCATGTTCCAATATACCACTACTTGAACTAGAGACCGGGGGATCTCAATCATGTGTGGTTTGGTGACAGGCACACTCCAGTCATCATCTGCAGATCGTCCAAATCCAACAAGCAAGGCAGATGCCTCTGATAGAAATGATATAAAATAATGGCTTGAGCGGAATGAAAGAGCATCCCGGTATGCACCCCACCACCTGGTGTTGAAATATTGAAAAAATTACATGAAAAACAGTTGTAAAATAAAATGTCATAATATTTTCATGTTTCAAAATTACCTCCAGGCGTCATCAGGGATAAACCAATGACTCCAACAAGTTGAAATACTCAGGAAGACAAAAGCTAAAATAAGATTCAGACAAATCCGTAGACCCCACCGAAAATTCTAGAAAAGAGAATTTCTTTTAGTTAGTTTTACTGATAATTAATAGACCAAAACAATAAATAAGATAAGATAATAGAATATTTCTCACCCAGAGAGGTTTATTAAAGGTTGCCAAGTAATCCTTGTAAGAAACCCAGGGCCCAAAGACACATGTGCCAATGTTAAACACATATCCTGCAAAGTCGAGAAGAGACGGCACAGTTTGTACAGTGCCAATGTCTGTGTCAAAAGAGAGCGAAATAACTTTCATGGCTAGAATCATTTGTGCGCCACGTATTTTATGCCATTCCCTTCCAGGAACAATAAATATTTCACTGCAGGATAAAACATATTTCATTAAGTCCAGATTTTAAAATAAAATTTAAAAAAATTGAATGTAACACAGGAAAATGCAACTTTACCTTACAATGAGGTAAATAATTGATGTTACGCCTATAACAGGCCCTCGCCGCTGTCCATAGAATTTTGATAATGTCAAAAGCACTATGTACATTACACAGGCAAAAGCTACAATATGCGCCACGGTCCAGTTAAAAAAAACATACATTATATATAAGCCTGTACAAGCGGATATACCATGCCTTGCATTTGTTGGAACTGCAACTGGAAATAAATTGGATGGTAAATGCTGAGGAAACCCCAATTAAAATCATTATTTCAATCAATCAAATATTACCTGACTGAGTAGTCACTCTGAAAATGAAACACCAAAGCAGCAATGTTGATACTTGTGAGAAACCATCGCGAAGAGTGGGTTGCACACACATATCAATTTCCTCCCAGAACCCTCTTTCCATTGTATATTCATCCATTGAATTAAAGTCATCATCTTCATACCAGACATTAGGATGTCCACGTAAAACTCCCTCATCATATAGATCTTCTAAGTCAAAGTCATAATCGTAATCACTCATTGCAGAAATCTAGGGCACAGCAAAGGAAATTCTTTCAAAATAAAAAATTAAGTAATTGGGAGGGTGAAAATTAAAGATGATGGATACTAAATACTAATGAAGGGACATCAACAGAAAAATTGTAAAATGATTCATATAATTTACTAACCTAAGTTCCTTACCACCCGGTTCCTGACATTTATTTAAAAGTAAAGAAACAAAACGAGCTGACATACTTTCATAATTGTGCCATACATCTAGCAAGTGGATCTGAGCAAAATCAGTCGTTAGAATTAAAATGTCGTATCGTTAAAACAAAAAGTAAATGTCTGTTATGACTTTTCTTTCAATATTTACAAACACTAAGGGGGAATAGAAAACACTGTATGAAACATTTTAAAAAAATCAGTAGATATAACTACATTGAGGGATAAGCGTGTAAAAGAACACATAGGTACCAAACGATTCCTAAAATATCATTCAATCGTAAACAGGACATTGACACTCCGAATATTGTGTAACAGTCCCCCAATTATTGGTCTAGAACACAACAGCTAGATTGTGACAGTTGGTGAAACTGAAATGAAAAATCTCGGGGAGACGCCTTTTCTATTGTTCGTTTGTTTTATCATCACGAGGCGCGCTTTGTTCAAATTATTTTTCACGGTTCACAGATAAACCGTTATTGCGGGTGTTTCGGCAGAGTTGTATTTTTAAAAATCTAATTCGATGAAATCATTGTTTTTAGAAGAATAAGAGAATGACAAGTCATGTTAATACGATGCCGAATGAGTTAGAGGGACTCATTGTCATCATTCATCATTCCTGCCAGCAGAGATGATTCCTTAAAGAGCGTTGGCCACCAATAATGACACGATACGTTTACTTAGCTTTTAAAGAGTGACGTTTTAAAGCCGGGTGCAACGTGCTTCAACGTTGTCAACGTCGAGTTTAATTCAGGGAAGTCCACCTGGGTCGGGGTGGGTGTTAAACGCTTGAGTTTACTGGCGAAACTTTGCCGTTCGTATCCTGTTCAAGACTGCCACAAACTCTCCCTGCTGTTCGGGAATCATGTTAGCACAACCCAACAGATGGCTTTTGGAAGTCCTGAACAAGGGAAAGGTAAGGTGGACAAAGTCCTCCCGAGTTGACCCAATTGTTAAGCCTGGTAAACCCCACCCCAATTCTCCCCATCAATCTGGAAGGACTGGATATTTTCTTCTAGTACAAATTGTCATGGGTCCTCATTTGGTGCGATAGGGAATTCCTCCATGCCAGAGGTCGCTGAAACTGGTCCTCGTCCAGTGCTGGAAAGGCTCGCCTGGTGGACTTCCCTCCAGCCGAATGAAGTGCGGGTCAGTATGATCCTGAAGACAGTAGTTTCGCGTATCGTACGGGGGAAGTCCTGAGGGTTGCGTGGGGCACACCTACAGACGAGGAAAAGAGGGTGGATGGAGGTGACGACCTAGGGTGCGAGGTGCTAAAGGGGGACGGCTTTGACTGCCCGCCATTGAGTCTGCGACGTTGACGGGGCGGTCCGGTCCCTCATCCTCATCTAGATGCGCTGGCGTGAGTCACTGGAGGCGGGGCGGGGCGGGGCGGGGCGGGCTGGAGGGAAGGGGGAGGGGCGGCGCGCCTGGCGCGGGGCTGGGCAGGCAACAAAACTGGGTGCGACACCCCGGGCAGCCTCATTGCAGTGACGGAACGGCTGCCGTCCAGGTCCTTAACGCCGCACCGCTAGGCCCCAGCCGCGACGCACCGCGCCGAGCAACGCCACGCCCGCCCGGCCCGGCCAGAACACTTGGGCCCCTTGCCGCGCGCGCACCGGCCTCGCCTCGCCCCGCCCCGCCCCGCCCCGCCACGCCGCACCCCGCGGTGTTCCTCGTTCCCTGTTCTAACTCTTCCATTCCGTGCCTCCTCGAAAGGCCCCCTGCCGCTCCCTCCCACGCCCCCGCGCTCCGCCCGCCCCGCACCATCCCGCCCCGCCCCCGATGACGGTACCACGTGACCACCCGCCAGCGGCAGCGGACGGACCAACGGCTCGAGTCAAGTCAAAGATGGCGACCATGGTGGGAGGTGTCTCAAGACTGAGCCCGGACGAAAAGGCTGAAATCTACGAACAGTTCAACACAGTGAGTTCAACTCTTTGTTTTTCTATAGATTTTAAAACGGTGCTTCGACTGAGTGTTTGAGTTTCGGGCGGTTCCCTGGATTTTCGACAGAATCGGTCCATGTTTATGTCGGAGAGCAGCCGAGCCGAGCTAGTGCTGCGGCTGGCTGGAATGTCTGTGCCGTTCGACCTCCGACAGTCAAAGTACTTTAAATTTAACGAGGATTTTGAATAAAGTATCACCTTTTAAGCCAGTACCCTCGATTTTCCGAAGTGTTTTTTAAGTTTTCTGAGATATGAAAGGGTTGTTCAGTACAAGGGTGCGGCTTCGACATGTATAAAAAACATTGCGTCGAGTGGGATGGGCCGGGGACCGGCTGTGTTGGTCACAGAGACGAATTCTTTTGAGATTTGTGACGTTGCGCACCGTGTGTGGGGCTATTGACTCACAGTGGTTCATACTTTGTCCTAGGAGGGTTTAAGTTTTAACCAATGTAGGATTTTACATTCCAAAGATATCCTATTTAAAGTGCAAGAGACGCGTACAAATTGTGGATAATTTTCAATTCACATAACCTCAAACATTGACAGCTCCCATTCATTGACATTTTCTGGAACTACTCTTTTGGTTTACTTTCCATATGAACTAATTTCAGTGGACATTGGGGCATGCGCATTAGAGAATCTGTGTTAATATATGAGTTGGGTCTTAAATCTCATTCTTTTGTGACTCGAGCTGGATACGACGTTCCAAGTCCAGTTTTATGAGAATCCGTTTCTCTGTCAGGGACATCTTTAATTTAAGTGACGTTGATTTTGGGGGAAAAGTCACTAAACTTGTTTCCTTGTGAGAGACCCTTGTGTCTAACAATGACGGTGCTTGTGAAAAATTCTCAACACATTAAGCCGTAAACAATGGATGAAAGCTCTGCACTTATGCATGATACATTTTCTCACACTACCTGTTTTAATTGTTCCCCAACCAGCTGTGGGTCACTTTTCTTGGGTTGGTATTCCTGCACATCTCTATCACTGCAGGTAATGTTGGGCGGTTTCAGGTCCACCTGGCAGGGAGGACCACGCATCTGGGGCTGCCTACTTACAGGGGTTTTGTCGTGCACACTGCCTACCCGTCAGGCGGATAATTTGAGGACGCCCCCCTCGCCGGCCGGGCCTTCTCTTATAACGCCTCTGAATGTTGTCCACTTGCTTGAATTTTCCACCTTTAAGGACAAAGCGGAAATGACAAATCACAATATATGTGATTTCCCGTTTCCTAGGGAACGAAATAGCCTAGTTTTCGATCGCGAATTCTTTCCATTTGATTTGGAGCTTTCGAGCTGGGGTTGTTCTTTATCATCATCGCCCCACTCGGATGTGATTGGACCTGGTTAGGGCCTCTGCCGTCGGTCATTGACTATGTGCTCGCCCACGTCCGCGGCGGGGCGGGCACGGCTGCGTTCGGAAATATCCCAAGATTGCACTCGCCCCCCCCCCTCGCCCCCCACCAATGCCCCCTGCCGATAAATCGCTGCAACTGCATCCGCTGCTGCGGACCAGCCGCGCACCCGGCCCCGGCCCGGCCCGGCCTCCCCCGCCTAAAAACACATATTATGGCGACGGGCTTCCTTTTCCGGCTGGTAAGATCTCTCCCCCCCCCCCTCCTCCCTTCTCTCTGCGCGCCGCCCGCCTTGAAGTCGGGGGGCTAAAACGCTCCCTGTCCGTCTGGTGGACGGGAGCCGTACCTTTTTCTAAATTTACCCGTGACTTTGCCTCTTCCTGGAGTCTTGTGAGTCGAGTCGAGCCTTTCTGGCCGAGGCCTAAAACGCCTCCTGGGTGGCTATCGGGAGACATTTGGCTACACCTACCCATTCTCGGCTGCTGTGGCGAATCGCAGCCGCACCTGGACCTCCCCCCCCCCCCTTCCCCACCACTCCCTCGGGCCCTACAGCCAGTCACGACACGGCGGCGCGGAGTGTTGGCCTGACCCCTCAGCTCAGCTCCCGCTGGCGAGGTGCGCGGCGCGGTGCGTCACCCGGGCGGGGCGGGGCGGGGCGGGGCGCTGCTGGTCCGCCGCCGCGACGCCCCCAAGGCCGCGCAGGACCTCGCGGCGCGGAGCACGGAGAGGACGGCGGGGCGGGGCGGGGCGAGAAACAAAAGCTCAACGCCACAGGGATGCGCTCGGCCTGCTCCTGCTCGTCATGATTACATCCGCCGCGCCGTTTGCCTTCCGTCCGGATTGCTGGACGACCCCTACCGGTAGCGCACGCCTCACGCGCATGCCGCACGCTCGCCTCAAGGGCGCACGCACGCGCGTGACACGCCACGCCACGCGGCCCGTGCCCGTGACGCAGCACAGACGTAGCTATGACAGAATTGGGCAAAATAGACCGAGGTGAGGTTGTGCGGTGCGCGCTGGAGGGGAGGGGGGGGGGGGCTCTGCTCTACAAGTTGTACCCACGCGACCGCGCCAAGCTTTTCCCGCCCGTTTGCTTGCCGCGAAAGTGAGTGTAGGTGCAGGGGGCCATGTAGGGCGGGAGGGTGGAGGAGGGGGCAATTACGGAACTGCTTTTACCACCCGCATCTCCATGGCGGCTGCGCTGCGCTGGCCGCGGCTCGCGGCTCCCCGTCGTCCTGTCCCTCGCTGTGCTGTGCTGGCCGGGCTGGGCCGGGGCCGCGTCTGCCCGGACAGGGCGGTGAGTGGACTGGATATGTGCGCACTGATGCCATCACTCTGTGGACCAGGCCGGCCCGGCAGCAGTGGGCTCAGCTCAGGCTCCGCGTTTGTCACGCTACCGTCGGGCTTTTATTTTATTTCAGTTAGTGTTTGAATGACGGCGATGGTCGCGTGTTGAGCTGCCGTCGCCTGCAGTGGGGAGGGGGGGGGGGGGCACCGGCCGCCCTAGAGCCCTGGCGCTGCACCCGCCGCGGGGCTGGCCTGGCCTGGCTGACTCACCGCCGCCCACGTCATCTAATTTATTCGACGCCTTCGTGTCTCAATGTGCACAGATCGGCACTGCCACTGGTGCACTGCACTACGCTGCTGAGCTGTCCGCGCCCCGCGCCGCCCCGCGCTCGTACCACTTGACTTGAGAGAACCAGGGGCACGGTCAAAGTACTGTGGGAGTTTTGGAGGGGAAAAGGAAAACTTTGAGAAACTCGCTTAAGTTTAGGGGAGCTACTCAGATTTTGTGTATGTCTCCTCAAAATTTTCCTAATGGAAGTTCTCAAAGTTTTCCCCTTTTTCTTCAGAAAATCAGTCATTTTTTTTTTTTACCGTGGGACGGACCTGAGGGCGCGGGGCGGACTGGTGCGCACAGGACAGGCAGGACGCCTTTGTGCGGCTCCCTTTGAAGGCCATTGCGATTCCTAATGCAGTCATTGCCGCCGGCTCAGCACACGCCTGAGCGAGTGACTGACTCCACGGCCCGGCGCCTCCCCGTGTCGCGTCGCGTCGTGTCGTGCCACCAGATGTACCGGCTGACTCATCCTCACTACACTCACGATGTCATGTGTGTTTGCTCTCGTCTTTGCGTCGCTCGTCCGGGAGCGCGAGCCAACAGGACGCGATGAGGCAGCGCCAGGCCTCGCCTCGCCCGCCCCGCCCCGCCCCGCCCCGCCCCGCCCCCCGCCCTCGGCAGTTCGCGCAAACTAAGTGGCGGTGTGCGGTATGGTTTGTTGGATTGGCGTTTAGCCGGCTCGGCTGGTAATTGGGCGCTTAGAGCTCAGCTTCGCGCCGCGCCTCAGCCGGTACAGCTGGAGCTGGAGAAAGGAAAGGAGGAGTGTGGTGTGTCTGTGTCACCTTGGGGCTCGCGGCGCGGCGCAGCGCGCGGAGCTGCGAGGCAATTTTGAATGAATGGCGCTGAATGAGCGGGCTAACGACCTCTCCTCTGTCGTACTCTTCTCTCGTGTACTCTTCTCTCCTATACTCTTCTTTCGTTTTGTTTCCTTTGCAAGGCGGCTGCTTGTGTGCCAGAGTGCATAAAGTCTTTGGTGACGCGGTGTGCTGGACTGACTTGGGCTTGTTGGCCATTTTCCACTAGCCTTTATGTCACTTTTTCCGACCGCGGTCTTCAATTACGCCCCCCGATGCAGTTACGCCCCGCCCCGCCCGGCCGGGCGTTAGCGCTGAGCTCGGCAGCATAGCCTGACACGACTACACGGTGCCGCAGCTGAGCCTGCGGTTTGCCCTCTGCGGTTTTGCCCAAGTTACGTTGATGCGACGTTACGTGAGACTGGAGCGGGTGGGGGGCGGGGCGGGTTGGTGTCGATGACAGCTGGCAGCTGCAGGTGCGTGCGTCAACCCCTCTGGCGGGGGGCCGGCCGCACCTGCCGCGCTGGCGGCCGGGCCACCTGCCCTGCCCAGGACTACCCCTCTGCAGCTGTCCCGGGGCGCTGATAATCTTATCGCGCTCACGCACGCGTACCCCGCCCCGCCACGCGGGAGATTGCGCGCCGTTCGGATTGGCGATTACGAAATGGCGCTGGGACCTTATCGACCAGGACGCGGCACTCTGCTCGAGTGGCTGACGTCTCTGACGAGCACGAGCGGAGCACTTAAATGTCTAGAGCTACAGCTCTGCGCAAGCGAGCCCTTTGGCCCTTTGGCGGTGATCCACCTTGATCCTGCGGGACGGGGGTTGGCGTTTGCATCGAGAGCGCGCAAAGACGAGCCCTGTAAAATGGTGGGGTTGCTGAAGTTGGCGCGGTGTCCGCCTCATTGGGTCGGTTATTGGCCTGGTGGCCCGCGCCGCGCCGCGAAGCCCCGTGATGCTGCAGGGATACTGTACAGCGCGCGCCAGTGTGGGAGGGTTGCCTACCCGCACGGCGCCATGCTTCCGGCTGGATGGCATTGGGTCGGGCCATGGCACTTCCATCGCGATGCGTAGTGGTGGCGTGGCGTGTGCCAGAGCGGCGGGGCGGGGCGGGGGGCGGCAAGTCCCTGCCCTGCGGCCCGGCCGGACCGGCATTCCTTGCGATGTTATCTCGCGTTACACCGTGAGAAAACGGCCGTACGCGTGCTCGCTGCCTACCGGCCCGGCCCGGCCCGGCGCTATCGTGTGGAGGAGTAAAATAGCGGTGGTTTGTGGACGCTCCCCGCCCCACCCCGCCCCGCCCCGCCCGTTGACGGCCGCCATATATAGTCCGGCCGCGCTGTGCTGGCCCTGCCCTGCCCGGCCCGGCCCGCAGGTGGGGCTGAGCGCTGCACCGCTGTGCCCTGGTCCTGGGGTCCTGGCCGGCCCGGCCGGTGCGGCACCGGCTGGAGTTTCGTTGGTTGAACGGTGCACTCAAGGTGAATAAGTGTATGAGAAAATGTTGAAAAAATGGTTAAAAAATTCTAAACTATCTGTGAAAGTTTCATGTTTAACATACACAATTTTTCACCAATTTATTTTTAAATTTTCACCCACATTACACTGTACGTCGGTGCTGCTTGTGAAATTTGCGATTGATTTTCTTGTTGCCACTTCGCTTCATTTGTATTAATCCCTTGGAATTTGCGCGCGACTCTTAAGATTTGCGATTGTACATCCCGAGTCAGACTAATCTCAAAGTATGCCCCTGCCCCATTTCGCGTGTCGTAAAAAAAATAAGGTCGCGGCGCGGATGTGCGAATTGTCGAGGACTGTAGTAAAATGTAGTGAGCGGAGATAGCGAGGCGTGTTGCTTTTATTTAATCCGACGCTATGGTAGCGTCCGCGCTGCGGTGATAGCTGTGCAGAGCTGTGCCATCTCAAGTATGTATGCCTTATCAGAACACGCTACCTTCTCTGAGGGATTTTGTTGTCAAGATCAGAGATGCGGACCTCTCGGACGCAAACAAATTTCGATCTCACGACTCTTATATTTTTTCCTACTTATACCTTGTTTTACTGAGCCGAGGTAATGTTATCCCGAGTGCATTGGCTGGCCCAGAGGCGCCCCTCAATGGGGTAGCCCTGGAACAGTCCTGGAACTGGAGCCGCTCCAGCAGCCTGCGGGCCGCGGGGAAAGGAAAGGAAAGGAAAAGGAGTCCTGGGGGAGAGGCTCGGCTCGGCTCGCTCGCCGTGACACGACCCTGCACCATTATACCTTTTTTGTCGCAAGCCGCTGGCTGCGGTACACCGTGCGCAGCGCAGAGCGCTCCGAATGCGTTGCAGAGGAGGTATGTACGGTACGCCGCCCCGCCCCGCCCCACCCCACCCCACCCCACCCCACCCCGCCCCGCCCCCTCCCGATGTGGTGGGGCGCTACCGGACCCAGCTGCATTACGGATATTGGGGTCGCGGCGGGGTGACTTCCGCTACGCCGGCCCCGCCCCGCCCCGTCCCGCCACTTACCTAGGCCCATCTCCTATCATACATACTTAGATGCACAGCCTGCCCACCCACTCCACTCCTCTGTTGGGTAGAAATAATTTTGCGTAATTTTACTTTCAAACGACGAAAAACGACGCTCTAACGTAAAAAAACTAGAAAAGACAACGGCGTGCGACGGCGTGCCAATATTTTGCACTGTAACTTTTCCCCTGTGGTTTTAAAACAATGGCTGTTACGACCTGAGCAAATACGACCACACAGCCGCAAATTGTCGTTTTTTAAAGTGCTTCATTTGTCTCCTTGACAAGTTGTACTGTATTTGTTCCATGTGATTTTACGACACTCTAGCCGGCGTTTCAAGTTGGCGAACAATCTGTCGTAAAAATCCAAGAACTGGTGTGTCGAGCCCATCCCGTGCCGCCAGCACCACACCGCAGGTGCTCTCGCCCGCACCGCGCGGGTCCTCCCTCCCTCCGCCCCAAGTGGGGGCGGGGCGGGGCGCACCGCCTCCCGCTGTGACTCAGCCGGGGTCCCCAGACTGAGTTGGGCCGGGCCGGGCCGGGCCGGGCGCGGCCTGGAAGGATTAGTGGGCCTCCTGTGAGGCCCACTTGGAAGGATATGACGGCGCCGCGCCGCGCTGCGGTGACGTCATCATTGGCGGCCACGTGGACCGGACGGACGGACGGACGGGCGGGTAGGAAATAGGCCTTTGATAAGTTCGGGCGGCGGGCAGAGAATAGCGCACCGTCACGGGCGGGGCGGCTGTGTCCTTGTTGAGGGCGCGTGCAATCTCTGCTCTGTGCCGCACCCCGCCCCGCGCCTCTCATGGCCGTGACAGATTGGGAAAATGAATGTGATCACTGGGCAACTGTGCTGGTCGGTTTCCATCTGAGCGTGGCAGGGAAGCCGCGGTTTGATACTAAATAAATCCTGGCTGGCAGTATTTACGGCTGGGTGGAGTTAGTGAGTTAGTGGTGAGTGAGTAAGTGTGCAGGGGAGGGTTCTAGGGCGTGGTGCCGGTAGATAGGGGCCGGGTCGGGCCGGTGGGGGAGGGGCCAGGGGCCGGGCGCCCCCGTCGAGCCGGTCTAGATAAAACGGCGGGAACGTGAGGCTAAAGAGGGGAAGAAGAGGGGGGCAGGCGTTGGAAAGTTAGTCCCCGATCCCGATCGTTGACATACCCGCGCCATGTGTCACGATTGGTGCACTGTACGTACCTGGTGTCGTGCCGTGCCCTGCCGCCTCGCGCGCTCCAAGGGAAAATGCACATTGGGGGAGAAGAACTGCTCTACGGGACGCCCGTCGCGGGACGCCCGTCGCGGGACGCCCGTCGCGGGACGCGAACGAGGCCAAACCTTGCTGGCGGTGAATACATTTATCACGAGCTGCTACCCGCGAGCTTCAGCCAGAGCCGTCTAGCGCAGGGCGTGCAGTGCACGACCTGGAGGCGTGGCGGGGCGGCGCGGCGCCCGGGGGCCCGCATGCCACCTCCGTGTCGTCAGGCTCGGGCTTGGCTCCCGGGGGGCTCACTGACCTACGCGGACGACAGGGAAAACAGATGGAGAGGGGGGCGCCATCGACGTGCACCGATTCCTCATAGCAGTAGCAGCCTTTAAGATGAAAAGAGGTCGACCGAAATGGAGCAGGACTACGGGAGGAAGAGGCGGGGGAGAAGGGGGTGAGGAGCACGGGGGAGAGACAAGACACTCTCCGCCGGGGGGTCGTCTGCGCGCGCCCCAGCCCAGCCCCAGGGCACGAGTGTGGGCCGCACCGCACCGCACCGCGCGGGTGTATCTCCCGTCTGGATCTCACCTCGCCCTTACTCCTCTGCCCCCTCCCTTTCCCCGCTGCTCCAAATAATTCTCGTTAGCGGCCGAGTTTATTGAACCCTTTTTGCGCGCCGGCTGGCCGGGGCGGGGCGGGCTGGGCCGGCCGGGACTGTAAGGGACCCGGAGATTTTTTTTGAGGCTCCGCTGGGCGCGGCGGCGGCGCAGTGGGAACGCGGTGCGGCGCGGTGGGAAGATGCACCTGTTAGCCTCCCAGCATTGAGCGCCCGCCCCGCCCCGCCCGGCCCCGCCTCTGTCGCACTCGTTCTCACCTCACACGCGCACGTGCGTGCGGCGCGCGCCCCAGTAGGAGAGAGAAAGAGAGAGACTTCTCCTCGCGGGGAGAGTGATGATCTGGATCCGCCCCTGCCGCAGCTCGCTCACATGGAAAGCGTCGCGGCGCCGGGCCGCGGTCCTTCCCTCGTGCCTCTCCCTCCCCTCCCCCTCCACTCCCCCTCTCCCTCCCTCCCCACCCCCCGCTTACTCCGGCGCGGCGCCCTGCCTGCAGCGCTGTGCTCAGCTGCTATGTCGTTTAACTCTTCCAGCACATACATACCTCCTTACACCCGAACCCGACCCGACCCGGCCCGGCCCGGCCCGGTCGGCCCGCCCTGCGCCCGTTACAGCGTGGCTTGTCCTTCGTCCTTGCCCCTCCCCTCTACCCTCCCCCTGAGCTCAGTGTACTGGGCCGCTGTCCGCCCCGCCCCGCCGCGCCTCGCTGGAGTCCAGGTCCAGGATAGGAAGTGCGCTTCTGTATATGGCTGGTTGATGGCCGTGCGGTGCGGTGGGGCAAGGGTCTGGAGCTGGAGCTGGAGTGCCCCGGGCCGGGCCGCGCCGGGACCAGTTCAGTCGAACGGCCAGCGGTGACATGGAGACGTCACGGGTAGCAGCGACGACGCCCGAGCTGCTCGCGGGCTTCCAACAGGTTGATACCATCGGCGTCGGGCCGCGCCGTGCGCCGTGCCGCCTGGACTCTGCGATAGTTGATAGTTTTTCTCCCCGGCCCGGCCTGGCTGCCCCGCCGCGTGGTGTCGGTTTCGGTTTTTGCCGCGCGGCGGGGCGGCTCTGCTCCGCTGCGCGGATAAGCGCGCCGCTAATGGGAGGTACTGCTACGTCGCGATGGGAATCGACCCGACCCGAGTCGCTGACCGGGCCGGGCCGGGCCGCGGCGTTTATCGTCGGGCCGAACCCCTTCTCCGTACAGAGGGCAGGCATGGGATCACCGTATGGTCTGCCAGATATCTCGTGTTGGGATCCTATGCCCTGAACGGGTATTCCGGCGGCGGCGCCCTTCACCCTTCTGTTTCGATTTTAGGCGGGTATTCGGACAGCTGTTACAAAATATGTTCCCGTGTTTTTGCGCAGATTGACAAGAATGGCGACGGTTCGATCGACATGTCCGAGCTCAAGGCGGCGCTGGACAGCTGTGGCTTCAAGCTGCCCAGCTGGAAGGTGCGCCAGATGATCGACGACTACCACGTCAAGAGGAAGTTCGAGACCAAGGGTCGGCTCACCTTCGAGGAGTTTGAGCGGGTGAGTAGTGCCACGGCCGCGCCGCGCCGCGCCGCGTCGTGAACGGTCCTTGCCCACTAGGCAACCTGCTGAACTCTGGTGTTCTCAGGTTGTCTGGTAGGGTCGGTGTCCTCCTTGAAAAGTTGTCTAGAAAGAAGTTAACTGCATTAAAGTTTTTCCGTCCTTCATTGTACTTTGCGAGCCATTTAGAGAAAATAAAAACCGTGTCTAATTTGTCTCGCGCATTGCAATGCCATTTTCTGTAATTATCTTAACTGAAGAAGTGTAACGTCTTGTGGGCGAAACTTGTGGCTCTGTGCTGAACTCCCTGCCTGTCCTGCAGCTGTGCGCCGACCTCAAGGCCAATGAGGTGGCCAGCTCCTTCAAGCAGGTCGTCTCCAAAAAGGAGAACCTGGAGACGCTGGGTGGCATGTCGGAGGCGTCGAGCGAGGGCACGACGCACTCTGTGCGGCTGGAGGAGCAGCTCGCCTTCTCCGACTGGATCAACTCCAACCTGTGCCAAGACCCGGACCTCAAGCACCTGCTGCCTATCGACGCGGAGGGGAAGGCCCTGTACGACCGCGTCAAGGACGGTATCCTTTTGTGGTGAGTGATCTGATCAGCTGGAGCCGCGCCGCGGGTAGTAGTAGGAGACTTTTCGCGTTTCTTTGCTTACCTTTGTAAGGTGTCCTACGTGACGTGCCGGGTGTTTCAGAGAACACGTTACAGTATGCGGGTCTGTCTATCCGCTCCAGTCGTATGGCGCCGTGCCGTGGCCCATTGCGTAGGCAGATCCACAACACTCATTTGTGTTCTCTGAAACACCCAGTACATGTATTGTTTTTTCTAAAGTGCCGGTTGTTTCATTTTGCAGCAAGGTTATCAACCATTCTTGCCCCGACACAATTGATGAGCGAGCCATCAACAAGAAAAATTTGACGCTTTACACAAAACATGAAAACTTGACGCTGGCCTTGATCTCGTCCCAGGCCATTGGTTGCAACATTGTTAATATTGACGCCCATGATCTTGCCAAGGGAAAGCCCCATCTTGTCCTTGGATTGTTGTGGCAAATTATCAGAGTAAGAACTATTATAAGAAAAACAAGATTTGCAAGTTTTGCTAAATTTAATAATAATAAATGTTTGCTAAATTCCTTTTTGTTTTACAGATAGGGTTGTTTAACCAGATTACCCTTGAGAACTGCCCAGGTTTGACAAACCTTCTGCTTAATGATGAACGTGTTGAGGACCTCATGAAAATGTCACCTGAAGCCATCTTACTTCGCTGGGTTAATCATCATCTCGAAAGAGCAGGCACACCCAGAAGGGCTAATAACTTCACGTCTGACATCACAGACTCAGAAGTTTACACTTACCTGATGAAACAAATTGCTCCCCAAGATGCTGATGTTACTATGGAGGCTTTAATGGTAATATTTTTTTTCTCTTGTAAACACTACTTTCAGATCAAATCATATTTTTAATTTTTGCTTTTGCTTGTAGGAGCCAGATATGATGAAGAGAGCTGAACTGATGCTACAACAGGCAGCAAAACTTGGCTGCCGTAGCTTTGTTACTCCAAGTGATGTTGTGAATGGTATTTACAAGCTGAACTTGGCTTTTGTTGCTAACCTCTTCAACAACCACCCTGGTTTAGACAGACAAGAGGGAGTGGAAATTGAGGGGCTAGAAAATCTTGAAGAAAATCGTGAGGAGAAAAGTAAGTGCATTTTTTTGCCCTATTTTTATTAACATGAGGTTGATCAAATCTTATCACTTTTATAATACTTCTCTTCTTTATTTGTAGCATATCGTAACTGGATGAATTCAATGGGTGTTACTCCTTCTGTGAACTGGCTTTACTCAGATCTTGCGGATGGTCTAGTTATCTTCCAGCTTTATGACATTATTCGACCAGGAATTGTCAACTGGCCGAGAGTTCACAGGTAATCATTTATGTGAAAATAGTATTGGATATTTTATTATATTGCAAAAGGAAATATTTACCCTATACCCTATACTCATTTTCTTTTTCTTTTTCAGGAAATTCTCAAAGCTCCGTAAATTTATGGAAAAGCTGGAGAATTGTAACTATGCTGTGGATCTTGGTAAGCAGTTGGGATTCTCACTTGTTGGAATTGCTGGACAAGACATCAATGATGGCAATGCAACTCTCACTTTAGGTATGTTGAATGTTTTTTAGCATGAGTTTTCTTTGTCAAAAATGTAATTACCGGTAGTTCTCACTAAAATTTTATCTGCCTGCTATCACAGCCCTGATCTGGCAATTGATGCGTGCCTACACCCTATCCATCTTGACACAACTGGCAAACACTGGAAGTCCAATTGTTGAGAAAGAAATTGTCACATGGGTAAACCAGAAGCTCTCTGGTGCAGGGAAATCAACTTCTATTAAGAGCTTCCAGGACTCAGCCATCAAGGATGGCAGAGTAGTTTTAGATTTAATTGACGCCATCAAGCCTGGCGCCATCAACTACGATCTTTTCAGAGATGGTGGTGCTGATGAAGTAAGTGTATTAATTGGTCACAAATGAATCACATATCTTTCTGTACTGATATTTTTGAAAGATGGGGTAATAATATTCAAACTTAACCTTTCCAGGACAATCTAGCTAATGCCAAATATGCTATTTCAATGGCCAGAAGAACAGGAGCTCGAGTTTATGCGCTGCCAGAAGACATTGCTGAGGTGAAGCCCAAAATGGTCATGACTTTGTTTGCATGCCTCATGGCTATGGATTACATTCCAAACATGGATTCTAAAATAACTCAGTAAATTTTAACTACTGTATTATTTTGCACAAACCAGTGCATTTTAAGTGCCACCTGCTTAATTCATCTGTTTGGAAGTGTTTTCCAACAGGGCAGTTCATTGTTTTGTTTCAATTCACTTGTTTTAATTTCTTACCTTCACTGTCAGAACTATGTGGTCGACCTGTATCATTAAATTAATTAATTAATATTTAGTGGTATACTTAAGCTGTAGACACATTGCTAGGTAGGATTAGTAGTCAGTTATTTTCCAGTTTTCTGGGCTTTGATGAAAATTGAGGTATAAATCCTGAGCTTTGTGCAATACCTGATGTTATTCCAGCCATCAATCTATATCATGATTGTTTTCAATTTATTTAAATAACTTCCATGAGTTTGACAGTCCCTCAAACTTTCAAAAGTTTGAAAAATGTTATTTCTTGTTATGTAGCATTTTTATTTATAGCATGAAAATTTTTAACCCTTTTTTTATCTTCTATGACTTGTAAGGATTGCTGAAGCAAAGGCTTTTTTGAAGATTCTGTTTTTCCTTTCCTATAGATTTTATTTTGTAGATTTTTTTTTAAGTGTTGTTGACTTTATGATATGTTTATAAGTTAAATTCATTTGTGTCTCTGCTACCTAGCAGTTGAAGAATCATGCTTTGAGAGGGATGTAATATCTTAAGTGCAACTCCTCAATGTTTTCAAACTAATCTTTTCTCCTTCAAAAATATGAATTTGTGAGAGAAGCTTTCAAATTTTTATGATGTATCAACTTGTTATCTTGGGGGCATTTTATATGCTTGTTGCCCTGATCATTTAAGTGTGGTTTATTTTATTTTTTCTGTCCAATTCTAGATGGACTTAAACTATTCTATTGTTTATTCACCATATAGACTCTTTCTGTATTTATGGCTATTTAAAGTGTCTCAGCCTCTCTTAATCTATCTGCTTCTTTCTTGTTTTGCAATGAAATGGAGTTTGGTATTTGTATCTTCATTTTCTTTCAACTCTTCTGAGTTATGTAGGCAAAAGGATGAAAGATGGTAAAGGTATTGTGTTCACATAGGCGGGTGTTAACATTTGTTTTTTGTATATTTTTTCCCATTTTTAATTGGTTGACTTGGGTGTTTGTCCCATGCCTTAAAATGTACACACTGACTACTAGTCTCACTCTATCTATATATCATCTTTCATCACTGACATCATTCTTTTTGTATCTTCTAGTTGAATTTTTGGGAAATGTAGTTGCAGTGTAAGTGGGTCTTTTGTAACAATGTTATCAGTATTAAAACTAAATCTACCCCTTTGACTTAAAAATGTTAAGGGTATTTCTGGTCTCATATTTCTATCTATCCATTTCCATATTATCTAAATTGCATTCCAGAAACCTAATTGGATATTTCTCAATTGTTTGAATATCCAATAAAAAATTAGGTCTGGCTGAAACATATTTGAGCCATTTAACTAATAATGGATTATTGCGAATGACTATCCTTTTTAAGAGCAGCATTTATAATAATTCTCTTAATGCATGTATTATTGTGAAATTTAGGTAGTATTTTGAGAAGAAAGCTTTGTAAGAAGACCATGTTGAGGTCTTGCTATTTGCTTTATTCATGTGTGATATCAGTCATAATATGTTTGCTTGTATGGTAAAATCAACCTATGTAGGAACAATCGGAATTTTTGTCCAAAGGCTCAATTTTAATGTATAGCTGTGACAGTTTTTCAAATAAATTCTAAACAACTTCACTGTGCATGAATAATTCTAACATGAGAGAGCCGCTCTACCTCATTCATTCTTATCTTAACATTCTGTTATTGTACAATTAATTTTAAAAAATTACTGTAAAGACCTATGGACAGGAAAAAGTTGTGTCTCCATTAGCTGTATTATCTGTATTACAAATCATATCGTCAAGCAAATATTCACACATCAGTGTTCTGTATTTGATGATAGTTTGTCAGTTAAAGTGATCTTTCCTTTTACCATAATCAAAAATCTGCCCTTTTCTCAGTTTTAACTAAGTAAAACTACATTCGTTTTTACCCAAATTCTTACAGATTCCACTAAATTTTCATTGCAGTACCTATACATTAAAATTTACTTGTATGTTTAGTCATAATTTATTATATTTCATTTTTTAATGTTTTTCTTTGGCAGTAGGTTGGAGACTGATTGTGTTGTTTCAATCAGTAGTTTACATCCAATAGATTTCCATCCCTAAGTTCAGATTGAAGTTGTCGATGTAAGAAGAGACGTATTGTATTGGTGCTATTGTTTTTAGGTGTCTCCGAATTTAAAACAAAATAGCTAGGTTTTTGTAACTCTTTTGTGGGACATGACCCCGTTGGACTGTCAAAATCTGTTTACTAATGTAGCTGGGAATTTGTGGTGTTTGCAAGACTTAAGAAGTTTTCCTGTCCATGTATTCCCTACTTTTTATCCAAGACTGATTAACCAATGTACTTTAAGGAATAAATTCCTCAGTGTATCAGTTGTATTTTGAGGGTTAATACTGTCTGGATTAATTTTTGAGTCCTTCCATAAGTCTTCATAGTTTGGTTTAAATAATTTGGTAGAGTTTTATTTTGTCAGGCTGTCTGTAGGGTTCTGCATAGTGAAGGCTGCCTTATGCAGCTTTTTCTTTTTATGTGCCAACTCTCAATTTGGTGTAGATCGACTATGCCTATGTACTTAAATCACGTACTTGCGCCACCGCCATCTTTTATATTTAAGGTTTATCATTAGTGTTAGCCAGTGTTAGCCTGGTTCACTGAAAGGGAAATGTATTAGTTCTGCTTGCTGAACAGCTTTTGGGGCATTTATTATTTTTTTTGTTTGTATTTAGGGGCTGATGGACCCGTTTTTTTCTTCTGAGAGAAAATGGGTGATTTTGTGTGCAATATTTTCAGTGCTTCAATGCAACGAGTTTAGAGTCAGCTTGTTGCCAAAAAATTTGGTAGCAATTGGATTTTCTTTTTGAAAAATTATTTCATGAATGTTTTTGTTGTACGAAATGTCTATCTTATCTTAGGAAATGAGCCAAGCTCGAGTTGTACCAACGAATATAGTGTTTTAACCCTTTATCAGAGTTTCTCATAGTTAAAAATTTGTATGCGTGAAATCTTTTTCTCTTGTTTTCTTAGTTGTTTCTACAAAGTTTGTACCATTTATACGACTATGTACAAAGTTATCTAACTTGATAATTAAAATGATGCCAGACGTACATTGTGATTGACTTCCTCCCCGTTCCCGTATCACCAGGTCAGGGCCGTCCTTGGGATTGAGAACCGCCCTTCATTCTTAGATGTAGAGAAGTCCGACCAGGATTGACCAGGACCCCCATTCGGTGCACCCAAAGGCAATAACTGCACCCACAGGACGCGGAGAGGGGGAGGGGAGCTGGGCTGGAGAGAAAAGGATTCTTACAAGTCCGCTACGCTCCGCCACTCCCCCGGCACCCAGCCCTACTCACATGCACCCACCCACCCACCACCACCCCGTCCCGTCTTCTCCGTTTTATTACCCCCGCCCGCGCCCCCGCGCCCCTGCGCGCCCGCCCGCGCCCGCCCCGCGGCAGCCTTCGGGCCCTGGCGCGAAGGAGCCGGGCCGAGCCGAGCCGAACACGAGCCGAACGGAGCCGAGCGCCGCGGCCGGCGGCGCGGGGGCAGGGGGCGGGGCAGGCGGGGCGGGGCGGGGCCGCTCAAAGGCGCGCCTCTCCGTGCTCCAACCCAACCTCCCGGCCCAACCGAGCACCACCAGACCACGCTGGTCAATACTCGCTCAGGAGCAGGCGAGGGAGGTCGTGCCGAGGCACCATGTGAGCGCACCGCCCCGTCCCAGTCCGTACCGTCTCGTTCATGTCGGCCCCGGCCCGCCGCGAGTGTCTCTCTGCCGTCGCCCCTCCGGTCGGGGGCGTGCGCGTCCCCCGCGAGGACCGCGCCGTGACCCGCGAGTGACCGGAAGCGTCCCGCCCGGAGGGACTGCCCGTCGGGAGCGCCCAACCCCGACGTGAGTGAATGGGCATTCCTCCCGTTAACCTCACTTTTCGTCTTGGTTGACAGTGCGTCGCGCGGAGGGGAGTGGAGGAGAAGGAGGTGGTGGTGTTGTCAGTGAGGGGTGTGTGTGTGTGCCCCACTCGACTGTGTTTCGTGAGTGTGTGTGTGTGTCTGTGTGATCGGTTGGTGTTTTGGCACCAAGTGAACGGATACTCCGGCGAGTTGACCCATGGATTTATGGATGTTTCTTCTGGTTGCCGTAGCAGGTGAGTGGACATCGGCAGCACTAATGTTAAGACTTAAGCACGTCGCCGCGAGCGCGACCCCGCAACACCATGTTGCGTTGTATTCTTGTCTTACGCCCCTCACATGCCGTCGGACGATAGACCTCTGGGGCGAGCGCAATGTCTCGCGACGCACGTCCACGCCGCGACGAGGACGCCCAGGGCGTCTTGAACCCGAGGAGAGCTTACGCCTTTAGGGTTGCGTTCACCTTGCATGCGCCTTGCCGAGGCAGAGCGGGGAGGGCACGCCCCAGGCCCGGCGGCGTCAGGTGCAGTGCCCAATGACACCCTCTGGTACGCCCTCAGCTTCCCTTAGCTCCTATCAGCTTATTACGTACTTTTGGAAAGCACGAGATGGAAGCACATTCGGTTCAAGTCGGGAGCCCCATCACCCGTGCTCCTGCTCACGCCGCCCAGGGTGACTCCGAACAGCGTTCAGTAGTGTCCTCTCTCTCTCTTGCTCCTTACGGCCGCGCTACATGAGAGCGACAAGCACAGAGCGACGAAACCACTGTGCGGAATCAGCCTACAGGTCTGCAGGCGCGGGGCGGCGCGGCGCACCCGACGCGACGCGATGCGACGCGACAAGAGCCCCACCGTGGCCATGGCAGCCGCGAGACGTGACCGGAGTCAGGACGGGCGGGGAAGCACGGCGCGCCGCGGGTAGCAGCACCGCACCGCACTGCACGACCGCGAGCGCGCGCGCGCGGCACTTCCTGCTGCGCGGGTGTCGGGCGGATCATGGCAAGGCGCGTCCTCGAGAACGGGGGTGTGGCTCAGTTGGGAGGGTGGCGGGGCGGGGCGAGAGGGAACGATCACTGCACACCCTCGCGAGCACCAAGTTCTAGCCATATCTTGGTCTAAGAACTTGAATAGGCCTTTCTTGGCGAAGTCAGCAATAGACGATTTCGCCTCCGCCTGGGGCCGGGCCGGGATATGGTGGACGCCATGGGCCTGGGGCCGTGCACCAGCCGCTGCGCCACGCCTGTCGACGCCACGCTCGCAACCGCCCTGGTAATAACCAGAACCCGGCCCGGCCCAGCCCGGCCCACTGGCGCCTGCACCTCGTAATTGTTTAAAGTATTTCATTCCTCCGCAAAACTTTGGCGCGAGAGCGGCGGGCGGCGGCACATCTGATAGATAGTTCTAGGGGGAACAGCTTGCGCCTGGCGGGGTGGGGCGGGGCGGGACTGCTGGGCTGGGGGCAGCGGGGGCGGTGCGGGCAGGGAGTGCCTCTTCCGCCGCCCCCAGCACGGCCCCGCTGCAGCTGCGGCGGCTTCTGTGGAAGCTGTGGTGGCAGCTGGGAGTGCGATGGGCGGGGGCGGGGCGGGGCCGTCGGCACTTCTCGCCACTCCAGCGCAGCGACTCGACTCAGTCAAGTGTTTGCACCACCCCTGCCCCGCCTCACCCCACCCCGCCTCACCCCACCCCGCCCCGCCATCCCCCGCCCCGCCCTGCTCCCTGTCTCCGCCGCGGAATGTAAACTGCTGGAGAACGACGACGACGACAAGAGCGGGGGGAAGATGGCGTCTGCCAAATATTATTGCTACTGATTTGTAGCAGGAACGTGCCGCGGCGGCATGAAGCAGGGGGCGGGGTGACGGGGGGGGGGGATGGGGCGTGGGCGGGGCGTGAGCGAGCCCAGAGGAGGATGAGGAGCAGGGGAGGGACAAGGGTGCAGGATAAACGGCATATGAAGTCAACGCTCATGGGCCGACATGGCCAGCGGGGCTGCCTGGGCGGCTGGGCACGTCTCGCCAGAGCCTCATGAGTGTGAAATATGAGCGCCGTGCCCATGACAGCCAGAGGAGGTAGGCGCAGATACGGGCCGGCCTAGGGCGGCGCCCAGGCCCAGGGCAGCACCCAGGCCAGCCTTACTCTGCTCGTGGTTGTGACTTAGCATTTCCACCCTTGACGAATAGCAGTGTGAGTCCGCACCTGGTGGCGTAGGCGCCACCTGGCGAGGAGGCGGGAGGGGGTGGGGGGCGTCCTCGAAGAGGAAGGGCGGCTGGGGAAGGGGGAAGGGGGCGGCAAACGGGAGGCCAGGCCGGGCGAGGCGAGGGGCATCTTGTATTGGCTCAGGTTTCGTTCTCCAGCAACCCGAGAAAAGAAACGGTAAAGAGCTGGGGCGGGGGCGGTAGGGGGGAGGGGGGCACTGTGTAAGGTGGCCGCGGGGGGCCAGGGCCAGCCGGGGCGGGGCCGGCGGGGCTTGCCTGGCGCATCCGGGTGGAGGACGTGCAGGTCGGCGTCCTGCTCCGGCCCGATCCTCGCACCCGCTCCAGCCCACCTGCCGTTCCCTGGACGCGAAACAAATACGCGTCATTTACTTTAGTTATCTACATGAAACGAAAAGGCCAGTGGAGTGAACGCGTTGTTCTGCCATCCTGCGCTCGCAGTCCTGGTGCCGACGCCCGCCGTGTACATTCTTACGACCTAAGTGCGCGCCCTGAACCTGGTCCACGCGCGCACACACACAAGACGCGTCCGCAGTGCCCTATGCGCCTGGTGAGGCCGCGTGTGTGCGTGTGTGTGTGTGTCGCCAGGTGCCAGCTGGCCGCGCCCGCGCCAGGGTTGCTGTGGGTTGGGACCTGCCCTCCTGCCTGGCTCGCTCGCCTGACGGGTCGGATACAGCCTCCACCGCCCTCCTCCTCCTCCTGATCTCTGCGCCCCCCCCCCCCCCCCACTCCTACCTCTCTGTCTGAAAGAAGAAAAACGGCAGGGGGGAAGGCGGTGGGGGAGGGGGGGAGTTACCTGGGGCGGGGGGCCAGGCACCGGCGTGACTGTGCAGCGCAGCGCAGAGCAGAGCAGAGCGGCCTCCTCAGCTCACCTCAGCTCAGTCCTCGCCGAACAGAATGGAGGAGGGGAGGGGGGCGTCCTCAGCGCGGCGCGTCGAGTGGAGCGCATTCGCGATAGATCCATGAAACCGTGAGTCGTGAGTGAATCGCACTGATCGGAGCGTAGTCGGGAGGATCCTCTCCAACTTCTCCCCGACTCGACTAGACTCGACTCGCTGTGACGAGCCGAGGCGAGCCGGAGGTGCAGCCTGCAGGCCTCGGCCGGGCCGGGCCGGGTCGGGTCGGGCGCGTAGCTCCTCGCCCACTTTTTCACTCTCACCACTACCCTTCTCTCTCTCCAGATGTGTGGCGTCGCGTTGCGTCTTTTTCAGTCAAACTTGGGGAAAATGTTCTCGCCGTCAAGTTGGAGCACCGCTTCGCCCCGCCCCGCCCCGGTCCGTGAGCTCATGAGCGGTCTGTTCCGTCTCTCGTCATCTCCTTTGCTTTTCCTCCCCAATCCTTGAGTCCCTCTCTCGTTGTGGCGCGGCGCGGCGCGGCGGAGAGGATGTCCTTTCCGTCGGCTGGCGCGGCGCTTGGAGTGAGTGCACGTGGAGGCCACGTGGGCGAGACGGGGCGGGGTGGGGCAACCCTTTGCCGCCGCCGACCCCGCTCCTCGACTCTCGTAATGTGGATGAGTTGAGGACGGCGCGCCACTTGTACGCGCACACAGTGGCGGGGCGGGGCGGGGCGGGGCGGGGTGGAGCCGAACCGTCAGTAGCACCCTCTGGGAGACAGACTGCAGGGCAGGATGGACCGGGCGAGCAGGGCAAGGCGTGTACAACACACCTCGGGCCGGAGCGGAGCAGGCACCCGGCCCCGGGCCACGCCTGTCCTTGGGAGGGAGGATGTTTGAGCCGAGCTGGCGCGGCGCGGCGCTGTAGAGCTGCGGGTGCTGTTCGAGTTTCCTATTCCGGCCCGCCGGAAACAAGAAAGACTCTTGTTTCCGTACGTCCGCCCCGCCCGGTGTCTGCAGGTTTCTTGGCGCTGCTGTGGCTCCCATCACTCCTCCCCTCCCAGGGGGTGGTGGGTGGCGCCTCGCCCCGCCCCGCCCCGCCCCGCCCCGCCCCGCCCTACCGCAGCCGATGCAGAGCCCCCGCACTTGATAATTCCCCTGGGGCTGGTAGGCGGTGGCCCATGGCAGTGATTGCTGGGCTGGGGGCGGGCTGGTGGGTCGGGGGCGTAGGGGCAGGAGGGGGTGGGGGGAGGGTCGCCTTGTAGGCAGAGGCAACGGCACCCAAGACGAGCAGGGAATTCATAAGCGTAACGAGCTTTCTATTGCTCCGTCGGAACGTTAACGGGGAGGGGACCGGGGGGGGGGGGGGGGGGGACCGGGCCATGTCGTCTTGGTCGGATGTCGTCCGCCTGCGGACCCGGCGGGGCGGGGCATTGGGGTGCTATAGGCGCCGGGGGTGTGCTCTTTCGGCCTGCGAAACCCACCGAAGCCAAGCCTCCCCCTCGTCCTAACAACCCCCTGCTCCCAATTTTCCCGTTTCTCCCCCGCCGCGCCGCGCCCCCCGCGCCAGTCTCATCAAGTCTTATTTGACGACGTGCGAGCATGCCGGCCGGCCTGCCCTATCGCCTAGCCTACCTTCACCCCCAGCACAAACTTCTTCCTTCCCCTCCTCCTTTCCTTTTTTTTTGTGGGTAGGGGAGGCGAGGCGGTCCTGGACGTACTCTCCCTCAGACTCATACATCCCGTTGTCGACGATGATTGCGATAAAACAGAACGCGAGCTGCGCTGCGCCGCCCCGCCGCGCGCTGCTCCTGCGCCCGGGATGAATGACTGACCGTATGATGAATGAAAAAATAAAGAGAGAAATGCTCGTGAATGGCATGGCGCAATGTCCGTGTCCCGTCCCTCCCGCTCCGCTCCGCTCAGCTCAGCTCCTAGTCCGGTCTGGCTGTAGCATGAATCAGAGGCACCTTGCACTTTCTGATAGAGCAATGCCGTTTTGCATGAGTGTTACCTATACCCATACCTTACTTTTAAGATCGGTTGCCACGATGGGACCCACTGCAGAGTGCCCCGTACAGCGGTTGCCTACTTTTCAGGGGCAAGTTACTACTTTTGCTTATAAATTGTCCTATATCTTGGAGATGGTTGACCTCACACATTTTTCGACGATGCCATCGGACTCAGCACACCTCAAAACATGCCGGTGCCGTCTGAGGACCGCCGCCGCCCCGCGGGAGGCGTTCGAATCGTCGCAACAAGGGCGTAAAGGTAGTTATCGTGTTTCTCGCTTGCGTCTACGCGAAATACCGTCGCCAGTGGTCAGCAAAAACATAATTTGCATTCAGCATCACTTTGGTAACAGTGCCGACTGTAACGACTGTCGTGGGAGGAAAGGCTGCGTCCGAAAACACCACCAATATTATTCAAATCAAAGAGGGAATGACACCAAGGAACAGGGCAGGGCGGCAGTTGGCAGTTTAATTTTGGGGATATGTGTGTGTGTGTGTGTGTGTAGGTGGGTGGGTGGTGTGTGTGTGTGTGAGAGAGAGAGAGAGAGAGAGAGAGAGAGAGAGGGAGAAGTGTGTGAGACAGAGTGTGGTGAGCGTGTGTGTGAGAGAGAGAGCGTGTGGACGCGCGTGAATGTTCATAAAAAAGGTGGAATTTTACAGTGTACAACATAATCAATTGTAACCAAATTTGGTAAAAATAATAAATATATTGCATATATTGCACATATTGGTAAGTTCAATAATGGTTTTTCATTAATATTAAGGCAGGTATCACACAAAGGTAACTATTATGCAAAGAAAGGTAACTAGGTAAAGTAGATAACTATTATACAAATTGCACTAATTTTCTGAATTTCTGGATTCTTTGCATTTGCAGGAGCACAGCTCACGGCATTTGATTCCTTTCTTTCGGCAGGAACAATTACCCGAGCAAGACTGTTTGCACTTGCACCTGACAAAGGCATTGCAGGACTCAGCGGCCACAGGGATTGTTCTCCACACTGGTGCCCATTTCGAGCTTTCTTGCGTCCAACCCCAGTCGGTTGCAAGAGGAAGGACCTGCTGCGTCTGGAAAGCCTGTCTCCAAATCTGCGCCTGCAGTCCAGCTCTCCGTGTGTGCTGCAGCAAGGAATCAATAGTCGGCGGAAGGTCATCAATCTGGCGACTGCCTTTGTCAGGTGCAAGTGCAAACAGTCTTGCTCGGGTAATTGTTCCTGCCGAAAGAAAGGAATCAAATGCCGTGAGCTGTGCTCCTGCAAATGCAAAGAATCCAGAAATTCAGAAAATTAGTGCAATTTGTATAATAGTTATCTACTTTACCTAGTTACCTTTCTTTGCATAATAGTTACCTTTGTGTGATACCTGCCTTAATATTAATGAAAAACCATTATTGAACTTACCAATATGTGCAATATATGCAATATATTTATTATTTTTACCAAATTTGGTTACAATTGATTATGTTGTACACTGTAAAATTCCACCTTTTTTATGAACATTCACGCGCGTCCACACGCTCTCTCACACACACGCTCACCACACTCTGTCTCACACACTTCTCCCTCTCTCTCTCTCACACACACACACACCACCCACCCACCACACACACACACACATATCCCCAAAATTAAACTGCCAACTGCCGCCCTGCCCTGTTCCTTGGTGTCATTCCTCTTTGATTTGAATAATATTGGTGGTGTTTTCGGACGCAGCCTTCCTCCCACGACAGTCGTTACAGTCGGCACTGTTACCAAAGTGATGCTGAATGCAAATTATGTTTTTGCTGACCACTGGCGACGGTATTTCGCGCGTAGACGCAAGCGAGAAACACGATAACTACCTTTACGCCCTTGTTGCGACGATTCGAACGCCTCCCGCGGGCGGCGGCGGTCCTCAGACGGCACCGGCATGTTTTGAGGTGTGCTGAGTCCGATGGCATCGTCGAAAAATGTGTGAGGTCAACCATCTCCAAGATATAGGACAATTTATAAGCGAAAGTAGTAGCTTGCCCCTGAAAAGTAGGCAACCGCTGTACGGGCACTCTGCAGTGGGTCCCATCGTGGCAAACCGATCTTTAAAGTAAGGTATGGGTATAGGTAACACTCATGCAAAACGGCATTGCTCTATCAGAAAGTGCAAGGTGGTTGCTGCAGCTAGACCGGACTATCCACCGGTCCGCCCCGTCCGCTTTTGTACAGGGCAAAGTCAAAGCCGATTTGCGGCCCCGGCAGACAGCACTGCTGGTCCTTGTGGCGGGGCAGGGGGCGTGGCAGGGGGCGGGGCGGGGCGGGGCCCCGGGTTCCGATCTGGGCTCCTCGTGACAGTGGCACGGCAACTGCTGCTAACACCGCAGCTGACCGCATTCAGGGGGCGGGGCTGTCCAAACTGAATAATTCCATTATGAAGGCAGAAAATTGCGTCCGTCTGCGATGGACCGCCGCCCGGCGTGGCGGGGCGTTGCTGGCGGTCCCGCCCGCGGACATGGTGCGCGTCCCCGGGGAACGGGATGCTCCACGCCACTTATAGGGGTCGCAGTGCGGCGGGCCGGGGCGGGGCGGGGCGGCCGATATAGGGAGGGATTATTTTATGGGGGGCATGAATGAATGGCTATGGGTAGCGGTCTGGCCGCCACGCTACGCTACGCCACGCGACGCCAGCTGGACCCCACGACCCACATTCGGTCGCGATGAGGGTGTATAGGTTTGCAGCGGCAGCGGGCGCGCGCCGGCGCGCGAGCGGAGCGGAGCAAGCCCATAGGGCCACTGGCGGTCAGCCCTTTCAAAACAGCCGGCAGATGGGCGGGGCGGGGCGGGCCCGTGTCCGTTGGAATGTTCACGTTGTGTTGGGCGTGCGTACGGCGTCCCGCCGCCCCGCTGGAGTAGTATGAAGTAATAAACACGAAACAATGACCTTTTTCTCTGTCTCTCCAACAACCCTCTCCCCTCCACTTTCTCTCTCTCTCTCTATCTCCCCCTCCTGCCCTGCCATGCATTTTAATGAAAGCGGCCTCTTCTGATACAGATAATTAATTTACTCGTGTGCGTGTGGTCTCTCTCGCTCGCTGCCCTTATCTCTCTCTTTGTCTGTCTGTCTCTCTCTCTCTCTGTCTCTCTCTGTCGCTCGCTCGCTCTGTACTCTAATTCAAAGCGAAGTCGAAAGGAGTTCTGGAGCTGCGAGAGACCCCGCCAGCACTCTATTCTACTCTCTACTCCCCCGCCCCGCCCCCGCCCCGCGGCATGCGCGGTTGCGATCGCACCTCCTGGACCGTAAGCTGTCCACTCCACCCCCGATAACGGCTGCCGATCCCGGGCGATAGGGCTCGCCCGCCCCGCCCCGCTTCGCCCCGACCCGACCCGCGCCGCCCCGCTCCGCACCCGCGCCCGCGCCGAGCACTGTACTCGGCGGCAAATGATTAAAGGGTCCCCGGGGTCATTACGTTTTACGGCGGCATTTCTTATTACTCCCAAGTTCACGTCTGGCCGGGTCGGGCCGGGCAGTCGAGGGCAGCATGGCCGGCGGGGGGCAGGGCGGGGCTGGACGGCGCTGGGCAGGGCGAGCTCGCTGTGTGTGTGTGTGTGCGCGCGCGCGCTTAAGTTCTAACGCTGCTGCTATATCCGTCCCGTCCCGCTGTATGCACCGCGACCTTCACAAGGCCGCGGCGAAAGAATGCCGCACCTGAATTTAACCGCTCGCCTCGCCTCGCATCAGCCGGCGGGGCGGGGTTTGGCGGGGCGGGGCGGGGCGGGGCGGGGCGGCCTGCACTGCACGCCAAGCGCCGCGCGAGGCCTTCACTTGAAACTGGAGTTGTCTCGGGGCTGCGGGCCGGGCTGGGTCGGGCCTCCTGTGATACGATACGAAGCCGCGTAGCGACTTATTCTACATCAGTAGTGCAGTGGACTTGACTGTCTTGACACAGTTTGTTGAAACCGAGGGGGCGTGCGGGTTGATATCCCGCAGTGATGCGCCTGCCGAGTCGAGCATAGGCCACCCGCAGCACGCCCGTGTCCGTATCAACGGGATGCGACGCTGCACCGCGGGCATGCCTACGCTCGACTCTACAGGCGCACGACGTTGTGGCTCGCAATAAATGGTTTCTCAATGGAAACTTTTCGTCACGCCGTACATCGGATGTCCATTTAATCGCGACGGCTGAGCCTATACAGTTCGGCCTGCTTTCTCACCCACCTTGGCACCTGCCGCGCCGCGCCGTGCCACCTTGTGCCGCGACGCCGCTGTGCATCTCAATAAGGCTCAGGCCCGCCCCGCCCCGCCCCGCCACGCACTCCGCTTCGCCTTTAATTTCACCCTGGGATGAGTCAGGAGCTCCTCCGCGGCGCGGCGGGGTGGGCGGACCTCCCTGGAGCTCCCTTAAGCCCTTTGTGTCGGCCGCGGCCCGGCTCAGCCGCAGCTCGGCCCCGCCCCGCCTTGCTCTGCCGAGGTCTAGGTCACGTTGGGGTTGGAAAAGGTTAAAGGCTTACACACTTTTCCTTTCTTTCTCTCTTTTTCGCGCTCCTTTTATTACTCACTATTTTCTTGTCTTTGCCGACGGCTTTTGCGCGCCTCTCCTCTCCTCTCCTCTCCTCCTCCTCTCCCCTCCTCTTCTCTCCCCCCCTCTCCTCTCCTCTCCTCTTCTCTCCTCTCCTCTCCTCCCTTCCCCTCCCCTCCCGTCCCCTCCCGTCGCCTCCCCTCCCACAATGGCGTAGCTAAGGTATGTGCGCCGGGCCCCAGCAGCCCGCCTCCTTCAAGGGACTACAGCAGTCTGACCCGACCACGGCCCAACGGACAGGAAAACAAAACAAACACAAACACTAACTCCCTCCCTCCCTCCCTTTTCTCCCCTCTCTCTCACACTCAGGCACTCCGCCGCTTGGGCCTTGTCCGCCAGCAGCAGGAGATCGCCGTCCCGTCCCGTCAGACTTATTTTAAGTCTCGGTGTGCATGTACGCCGCGTGCGCGCACGTGTGTGTGTGCGCGCGCGCGTTCCGTGGTTGTGTTTGCTGAATCGAGAGCTGCCCCATTCTCGTGTGATCGTAAACTTATCATTGACTGTCTTGGTAGAAAGTCGATATGTGAACAGACCGCCCCCCCCCCCCCCTCCTCCTCTCTTCTCCTCTCTGGTCTGTTCTGTTCTGCCAGTCTCCGTATTCGCCTGTCGTAAAACATTTCGTCCAAGCGAGAGCCGCGCGCTCCAGCTCCAGCCAGCCCTCAGCCCGATCAGGAGGCCGGAGCAGCGCTGGAGGGAATTCCAGGAGCTCCTGGCTACCCTGTGGGAGACTTACTTACGTTTAAGCGATTTTGATTCTACTTCAGCTTGACGTATGAATAATGAAGAACCTAATGTCGCTGTAGAATGATAATTTCTCAAAGTGCTCCTTACCTCGAAAAATATATACTCATTTTAAAGGTTGTTTCAGTCTTGAATCAAGTCGCTAATGCAAGGCGGGGTGCTGAGGTCCTGGAGTCTACTGTAGTTCTGGCGGAGGTTACTTATCGCTATCGATAAGGCGCTGGACGCCTTAATAATTAAGCAATAGGCAGGCCCTCTGGTCTCTGGCGCCGCCGCGGTGTTGTGATCGGGGATGTCGTCGGGGTAGGGGTAGGAGGGGGCAGAGTGCCCCGCCCCGCCGCGCCGCCCTTCTCCACCCTTCTGCTTCCGGCGCGGACGGGCCCCCCACACACACCCCTCCCCTGCGCGCGCGCATGTGTATGTGTGTGTGTGTGTGTGTGACATATCGACCCAGCTGGCGTTGAGGAATTCCTTTCACTCATACCTGTACTCCACTTTATTTGGGACCGGCGCGACGCGCGACAAGTCCGATTTGATCCGCTGTTACTTCATTCACTTTGTAACGCCCGTCTCCAGTGTACCGCCCAAAAATATTGAACCGCGCTGTTGTCGAGTGTCAGCTGTTGTCACCTCACCTCGCGACCCGCGGCCTCACGGACGGAGTCATGAGAAAAGTGTCCTCAGGATCCAGGTCGCCTTCTGTACGCCCGTACGTACAGCTACAGGCAGGCGTCACACGGCAGGGGGGCATGCTGACGGGGTGGTGCATGTCGGCGGTGTGCCGCAAGGGGAAGGGTTGGGGCTTTAGATCGTTGAAGCAGAAGGTATGTGAGTGGGCCCCGCCGCGCCGCCCCCCGCGACGCCCCCTGCGCCGCGCCCCTCGTGAGTTCACATGCTGTACGTAATTCAGCACACGATTATCCGGCAAGCCGTGGCGTTCGAGAGGGCGGTGGGAGGGGGCGTGGAGGGGTGGGGAGATTGTCACACCTAGATTGACACCCCACCCCGCCCCGCCCCACCCCACCCCACCGGTGGCGGTGCTGCATGAGGACACAAAGCGGCGCCGGCGCTGTGGCGGGGCGGGGCGAGGTGGGGGGCGGCGTGGAACACCTTACAAGTGCGCAGCGCCCCCGCTTGACGGCGAAAGACTTTGTTGTGTTCGGATGTGCCGCGCCGGGAGGATTGGCTTTGAAAAGACGACGGGGACGGAGACGGGGGAGGCTAAATCCGCGAACCCATGTTGACGCCCTCTCTCTCTCTCTCTCTCTCTCTCTCCCTTATTCCCCCTCTCTCTCCCTCTCTCTATCTCCCTCTCACTCTCACTATTCCGCCACACGGACACTTGGGGCCCGTCGGCTGGCGATAGTGTTTTTGCTGTGGCTTGGGGGAGGCAGGCGCGTGTTCGCAGCTTGTGTTAGGAGAGCCGGGCTGGGCCGGGCCGGCCCAAGGGCTTCCCTGCTGCAGGCCAGGCGCTGCCTCTCCTCTCCTCTCCTCTCCTCTCCTCTCCTCTCCTCTCCTCTCCTCTCCTCTCCTCTCCTCTCCTCTCCTCTCCTCTCCGAGACACGAAGCAGCAATGGTCTGGCCCCGTGCCAGTATGAGCTAGCAGGAACTAGCAGGAGCGCGAGGAGGGTGCTGGTGGGAGCCGCGGGGAACTCCTGGGAGCTGCTGGGATCTGTTGGGAGCTGAGGGTAACTCCTGGGAGCTGCTGGGATCTGTTGGGAGCTGAGGATAACTCCTGGGAGCTGCTGGGATTTGTTGGGAGCTGAGGGTAACTCCTGGGAGCTGCTGGTAGCTCCTGGACACTGCTGGAAACTCCTGAGAGCTGCGGGGTACTCCTGGGAGCTGCACAGAGCTGCACCTATGTATCCTTTTTTATCCTCAGGTTTCTTCCTGATTGTCGAGTAGTGGGCAGCGGGTGGGGCGGGGCGGTCCAGGAGGCATGCAAGCTGCAAGCGGGGTCGCCAGGCCGGCCTCATCAGCCCGTTAACGGGCGAACTTGGGTCATTATTTGCATCCATTTGGCCGCTGCCCCGCCCCGCCCCACCCCGCCCCGCCGAGGCCCAGTGATTACAAGGTCCGCTAATACGCGGCACGTTTTAGAAGTAGCGGGATGAGTGGAACGGGAGTAGCTGGGGCGGCTGCGGGGAGGGTTTCGGCCAATTTTTACTTCGGCCATTACACCGCGGGGAGAGAAGTTCCGCGCGCGGGGCGGGGCGTGCAGAACACGGGATCATACTCGGGCCCTCCCCCCCTCCCAGTAACCTCGCAGACTCGCGAGTGCACTCTGGAGGAGGATTAGGAGGACCACTCACTCGCGGCATGTCCTAGAGGCACGGTGCCTAGAGGGCAGGGTTCATTGGTTATTAGTCATAATTTTTTTTTTTTGTATGTTTATTGAGGGATTTCCTCGTTTCCATCCACTTTTACAACTCGTATCAAATGAGGTCCGAATCGAAGGCCGTAAAAAACGTTGCCTTCCGTACCTTAAAAATGAGTTTGATTTAATGAGGAAATGCGAAATCTGTGCTCGGGGTGCGCGTGCGGGCCAGCGCTGGGCTATACAGCGCGTGTGGTAATTGATGGGGCCGTGACTCACTCGGCGCCCTCGGCCCGGCCCGGCCCGGCCCCGGCCCCTCGAGGGGAGGACAGGACACTCAGCCTCGGACTCAAATGGGCCGTGTATCCGGGGGGAGGGAGAGCTCCAAAGGGGAGACGAGGCCGGGCCGGGCCGTGTCCTGTCTGTTTTCCTACCTCGGTGCTCTGCTCTCTGCTCTCCTGTGTCCGCCCGGGCCGAGGCCGAGGCCGAGGAGGGGCGAGGGGAGACCGTGGCCGTGCCGTGCCTGCCTCTGTGTGCCTCTCTATCTCTCTAAAAGGCGCCGTCACGTTGTCCACTGCTCGTTTTGCAGTGCACCTTAGCTCTAGGGACTCTCCAGCCCCTGGAAGCCCTTCTCCCTGCTCCTCGCTGGATATGGATACCCAGGCGGCGTCTTGGCGCGGCGTGGCGCGGCGTGGCGCGGAGAGGTAGCAGGTGTTGACTCAGCCCTTGCATTTTAAAAGGGATCCCGCCGGCCGAAGGGAAACGCCCCCTCCCCTCCCCCTCCCCAGTGTACAGAGTCTCACGCCTTACAATATATATTTTTTATTTCTTTAATCTTATTCCTCTCGCTCCAGCGGCGCGCGCTTTCGAAACAATCCTCGTTCCTCTCTTCACTATATATTTGTCGAGGTTTTTTTATTTTATTCTTTATTCCCGCCTCGTCTCCGCGACTGGAATGCCGATATCATCCTTCCAGCCGCTCCAGCTCCAGCCGCTCCAGCGCGCTGCCCAGCGACGCCCACGCCCGCTCTCTGTTTCAGTTATCATTGATTCCGTTATAAGTCTCGATAATCCGATTCCGGAATCTGTTTTCCGGGAATTAAAAGCGCGCCTCGGTCGTGAATATCCGCCCCGGAGAACCGGACGGAGGATAAGCCGAGAACAAGCAGTTGTGTGTCGCGCCGGGGCCGAGGCCGGGGCTCTGCCCTATGCTGCACTGTTAACTCAGGCCCCGGCCCCGGCACCCGACAGCGAGGCAGATGAACCGTACAGGTTGTTGCGTCTCGTACTTATTTTTATTTTTTCTCTCGGCTGTGTACCGGTGCAGTAATGGTCCCGCCTGGCCCGGCGGCAGCACGCCTCCGCAGCCTCCTACACGGCCTGCGCCGCCTCATCCACCAAGGGCTTAACGAACAGAGCGGGCGGGGCGGGGCGGGGCGGGGCGGGGCGGGGCGGGGCGGGGGGCGGCGCGAGCAGACGAGATGGGAAATGGATCCTAAACACGTTGACTGCTGCTGTGTCTGGGCCCTGTCTGTCTTTGGAAAGGGCGCGGCGGGCGGAAAAACCTCGTGATGATTACCGTTTCGTCTTCAACACAACACACAACACAACACGAGACTGCTTAACGTAACGTGTCTGTTAATGTTGTTGGCCGTGGGCCGCGGGGCCGGGCCGGGCCGGGCCGTGGCTCCCGTTACAACTTATTAATGTATGAGTGGCGGTGGGCTGAGCCCCGCGGGGACCTAAATGAAATGCTTTGGAAAGCGCTGCGCTGGGACTCTCTGTAGGTGAGCGCTCTGAGCAGGCGCCCCGCCCCGCCCCGCCCCGCCTGGGGACTCATTCAATCACCTGAAAGTTTGATGAATCGCAAAGGCCCCGCGCAGCACCACGCTCCGCGCCGAATCCGCCCCACCCCACCCTACCCCACCCAACCCCACCCTGCCCGATGTAAAATCAGGCCGGGGCGGGGCGGTGTGGAGCGGGGCGGAGCGGGGCGGGGGAATGTGATTTGATAACGATTCGGTTGGTCCACCTGGGTGGCCCTGCCCGGGCCGGCCCGGCCCCGGTGCGGTCCGGGGGATGAGTTGGGTTGGGCCGGGTAATCCCCCCAGCAGTGCTTTGTGCGTGATGCATGTTGCCGCTCGGAAAACAAAACGGATCGTGAAAAATGAGGGGGAGGAAGAGGAGGAGGTGGAGAGTGGAGTGGGAAAAAAAACAAACAGATGATAACAGTTTTGATTGGCGGACGTTCGTTATTGGTTGAGTGTCAATGTCCAGCGGGGACGGGGCCAGGACCAGCACGCTGTCATGCTGTCCTCGTCATCGCCAGCGCGGAGCTGAGGTTGTGCTACAGACTATGTGGGGGTTGGGACTTTTATCAATTCCGCCTCCTCCTCCTTTTTCACCCCCCAGTACCCGCAAGAGCTCAAGGCTGACCTTTTCGCTGACTTTTTGCTGTCTCCCGGTTTAATGTCTTGCAACCCCTCGCAGGCTCAAGGCTCACCCCGGGGGGTGGTGGGGGGTGCGCCTCACTACAGGGAGGCCTCGGGTGCGTTTGAGAGGACGGTGAGAGTGCAGCAGGCAGCAGGCCACGTGACTGGCAAGTGTTTTTACCGACCGTTCGGTGTTACGGTTCTCCAGCGGTGCGGCACACTTCCACGCCTCTACCCTGTCCATGCTAATTACACCCCTTTCCACGTCATAGCTGGGGTGAGGCGGGGCAGGGTGGGGTGGGGCGGTGCGGCCCTTTCCGCGGCCGGCACGCAACAGTATCAAACACAACGAGGCGCATTTTCGTGCCGATCGGCGGTGTGGCACTGCGAGCCAGGCCAGGGTGGTCCCCCAGCGGGGGCGGGCCGGGGGGCGGCCCGGGGGCGGCCCGGGGGCGGGCCAGGCCGGGGCCTCGGGTGGCCGCGGGAGAGAGGGTGGGGTTGCGCGGGTGGGGGTCGATCTGAAGGGGGTGGGTATGGCTTTTTGGGTTAAGAGCGAGGGAGGGTGTGGGGGTGTGGGTGGAGAGGGCATCACGCGAGCTCCCCTCCCCCCTCCCTACCCCGGCCCTCGGGGACGCACGCGGTCCTCGGCTGTCACGCTAGTCTTGGCGTGCTGCCTACCCATCAGGCGGAGCGGGGTGGGGCAGGCTCAGGCCGTAGCGCTGTGCTGCGCTTGTGGCCTAACGTCTAACGACACGCTGGAGAATCTCGCCGGCCGGAACGCTTTTGCAGAAGTGGTGGAGGGCGCGCCCCCGCACGCCCGCCCGCCCCGCCCCGCCCCGCCCCGCCCGCTCCCGCTGTCCCTCCTGAGGGCCCTGCAGGGGCAGGGCGGCCTCGACCTGACCTTTCGTTGGATAGATTGTAAAAAATCCGTGGAAGAAATAATAGTCTTCCCTAACCGTACACCCAGAAAACTATGCCCTTAAAGTTTTCAGAACACTTTGCCTAAGAGAAGCGCATTTCGTCATCAAACTAAGTTCAATTTCTTTAATTAAGAACAGTGTTCTAAAAATTTTAAGGCAATGTTCCTTAATCAAGAACACAATTTTTGGGGTCTACAAGACATTCCAACGGACTGAATAAAATGGTGTGTGTTGCACTTTCTGCTGCCTGCTGCGTCGGCGTTGGCGTCGTCGGCACCCAGGACAGCAGGCGGGGCGGGGCGGGCGGTGCCACCCTCTCCTGGGGCGGGGCGGGGCGGGGCAGGGCGTCCCCTGAGGGCAGCGAGGCGTCGCGACGCGCCGAATGGCGTCTGCAGACCGGGCGTGGCCTGGCCGCGGCGCGTACGGCGCCCGCCCCACCCCGCCCCACCCCGCCCCACCCCACCCCAATCGATGACGCGGCGTGGCCCTAGCCGGTAATCATCAGCCAAGCCTCGGCATGTGTCGCTGCGCTGCGCTGCGCTGCTGCCTGGGGACCCAGTGCACCAGCGGCACCACTGGCCTACTGCAGGCCGGGCCGGGAGGGAAAAGCGAGAAAGAAAAAAAAACATGACGACCAAGTGCGCGTTATTCGACGAGGCACAAACTTCCGATCAATATTCAGAAAATTTTATAACATTTTGTATACGTTTTAAATAAATGTATATTTTTTTTATTTTATGCTAAGAATTTAACATAGTCAAACAAACTTATTACTATTATTAACTGTATTGTATCATCGCACGATTCGGTCGCGCAAAAAGATCATAATCTATTATATTTTTTATAGTTACGAAACGTTCCTTTTTTTTCTTCCCCGTTTCTGCTGCGTAGTTATTTAGCCGTAATGATTACGCTGACGGACGGAGGAGGGCGAAATTCTATGTAAGCGGATGGCGAGGCGAGGCGAGGCAAGGCGAACAGGAGGGAGAGAAGGCGAGGCTGGGCGAGACGAGACCGCTGCCGCCGCATTTCTAGCAGAAACGTCGCGGGAGGGAAACAAACAGCAGGGAGATTATCCCCCGAATCTCCCCGCCACGCCGCGTCATCACAATTGATTTGACAAATATTGGAAGGGGAGGTTCGGAGGAGGAAGAGGAGGGGGGGGGGCACTCCACAGCGGTGTGTGAGGCTGGCTATGGGTGGTGTACGTGTCCAAGACGACCCACCCCCCCTCCCCGCCTCCTCCCCACCTCCCTACCCCACCACACATTCATGTATTCCAGCACACCGTACGGCTGCACATATGCGAGATTGCCAATCCCTGCGGTCCCGCCCCGCCCCACCCCGCCCCACCCCCCCCACCCCGCCTCACCCCGCCCCGACACAACACGCCGCTGTACACGGCCGCCGACGATTTTCGCGTCTTTGTCTCGCCTCGCCTCGAGACGGCGAGTGGAGGAGCCGAGGGGGTCGTGTTGAAATTGAGCATCCTTATTTTGGCAGTGCACTCGTTTTGTCCGCGGCGAGCCTTACCTCGCCTCGCGCACGGAAGCAGGAACCGGATTGGCTTTGTCGGCCACCGAGACCCCCACAACCCGGCCCCGGCCCCCGCCGTCCTTGAGAGCGTGTAGGACGGGACGGGCGGGCGGGCGGCGACTCGCTGAAGAAGCGCCGTATATTTCGAGTCCTACACTGTAAAAAATTCGGGGTAATTTTATCTGAAAAGTATTAGACAAGTTTACCCCCGTGGCGTTGACACACATTTTGCCAATCAATGGACTGAGAAATCTTTATTCTCTGTCCATCTAAAAGAATTGCCTGTCGCGATGTTGTGAATATTGCATGACCACTGGTAAAAATACAAATGTTCAGGGAAGACTACTCTTTGAATACTGTTTGTCCGATTCCATATCCACATGGTAAATTTACCTTTTATGTATTGTTGAAAAATGCCGGGTGTTCCGGGAGACGCCAAATACACATCCAAATGGTAATTTTCGCTAGCACTTGATTGGTCTTGCCATTCAAGAGACTTAGTGACTCGAGACAGCCTACCGAATGCAAGAGGGGGACTTGGGTCTAGAATGAAAGTCCGTGTTATGCTTCCGGTCACCACATAAGCAGAGACAATCTATGGATGTATACAGATCTGACCGCCGAAGAAAGACATCATCTATCAGCACGTTCCCTCTCAGAAGCAACCGATGGGTGAGGGGTAGCGTGCGCGCTCTCGAGCCCGAAGGTTGCGGGTTCTAATCCCGGCAGTTCTAGCAAGATTCGGTAGTTCGACTAGAACAAGCGAAACTAAAGAGATATGAGAGGCAAGGAAGACAGCCCGACAAGTAGATCATGAATATTTTCTTGCTTTTCTACATGTGCACATTCAACTTTACCATGTGGATAGGTACATGTGTACTTACCTATCCACAGTTAAAACTACCACTTGGATATGGAAACGACATGGAAATATACAAATGGAAATTTACCATGTGGATATGCAAAGCAGTTTTCTCTGACACTGTTCATGTAAAATTTCTATCACATGTATTGCGAAATTTATATGTTATCGGATTTGTAAATTTTACTCTTGCGGTAGGCGAATGGGGCGTTTACCTACCCACTGGGGCAAAATTACCCCAAAATTTTTTTACAGTGTACTCACATTATTATTACCAATAATACAAAACTATGGCGCATATATTCAAAGCAATAAGCACTATGCGTATGCGTTTTAAATCGTGAAACTTTATCGATTCAAAAATTGTTGTGTGCCACTTCAAGTGGAGTAGTTATGTTCGATGAATTAATTTGCAATGACAGTATGCGGTGAACTAACTCAGGCTTAGGTTTTTCTCCCGAATTGAATCCTGCGAGTAAATGTCACTCTCGCAAACATTTTCCCGCAGTGCACTCGGCGCACAGTGCTCGACGCACAATGCACTGTGTTTACAGACTGCGCACCACACCTATCCTCTTATTCACATCCAGCCAACAGGGGTAATTGTGACAAATCAAAAGGGGGAGGGGTGAGGGAGGGAATGGGTGGGGGAGGGGTGCGTGCGTGGTTCAACAGGGTCAAGAGTTAGATGAATGGCTAGTTATCAGAGTCCACCCTCTCGCTCTCTCTCTTCTGCGACCACCCCCTAGCGGGGAGGGCGCAGTGGGTGTTCCGCAGGGGTCCGCGGGCGGGGTGGGGCGGGGCGGGGCGCGGCGATTGCACACGCGTCACACACATATCGTGTTATCCGCTCAGTTTTCTCCTCCCCCAGGATGTCCGTGCGTTTTATAGAGGGGAGGCTTTTCGCGCAGACAATGGGGACCGTGATTTTCGATTTTCGGTTTCGAGAGGGTCGGAAATGGAAAGTTTTTGCCCGATTCGATTGGGTTATATACTCGTGTGAGATGGCAGTTGTGTTCTCCACTCCCCCCAGGAGTTGTAACACTCAGGACATTTCTCATCCTCGCTGAATCGCAGCTTTTCTTTTCCCACCCCTCATAATAAATGTAGTTTCTGTGACAGCCGTGATATTGTGATTCTTGTAAAACGTCTACCGTCACACACTTCCCGCATGCACAGTTGTACTTTGTACATTCGCCTGGTGTGGCTGGGTGTCGTCACAGCCTGCTGGGGTGGACAGGAGAGGACGGTGGTGCGCGCTATGGTCGCCCCGCCCCGCCCCGCCCCGCCCCGCCCCGCCCCGCCCCGCCCCGCCGCGACGCCTCCCGTCGCCTGCCGATGACGAAAGCATGCGGGTTGTGTCGGGGGTGCGGGGCGGGGCGTGGCGGGGCGGGGCGGGGCGGGGGGTCTGTGTGTACACCCTGCGGTACCCTGCGGCTGGCGTGCGGTCGCCCCGGCCCTGGCCGGCCTCCTCTCCACTCCCGTGCCCATATATACCCCCCCCCCTCTCTCTCCCTCCTCCCTCCAGGAGACCCCCGCCCCCCGCTGGGGTAGCTCCAAAGCCACATAGCGACCCCCCGCCACCCCCGCACCGACCCGCCCTGCTGCAAGAAGCCACTCATGCCGCGCCTTCGCAGTGTATTATAAATCTGCACAAAAAAAAAGATACTTGAGCTATCTCTCTTTTAAACAGATTTTAATTTATCATTCCCAACGAATAAATAACGATTTAGATTTGGACTAAGAAGCCGCTGTGTGGAGAGGTATACGCGGTCTGGGATGGAGAGCGGGAGCAAGAGGGGTAGGGGGAGGGAGTGGAAGGCAAACAGCTGCCCTGCCGCCCCCGCCCGCCCCTCCCCCTCCCGGCCCAGCCCGGCCATCGCTCAGTATTTGCAAACACGCCGGTCAAGTGGCTTCTCGCAGTGGCAACCATACTGTGGAGGGTCCGGGGCTGGGGGAGGGGGGCAAGGGTGGTCCTGATCGCTACTCCTGTCCCGCGGCGTCCATCGGCCTCTGCCCTCCCTTTCCCTCCCCCTTCCCTCCCTCCTCCCTCCTTCCCTCCTTCCTTCTTCCTCCCTGCTTCTCCCTCCCTCAATCTTTCTAACACTTTATTTCACCGTCGTACTCCTGGTCGCCGCGGAGCTGAAACCTTTGTCACGTTGGGATTTCGTGACGCTCCGTGTTCTCTGTGCGCTCGTGCCTGTGTGTGTGTGAGTGTGTGTGAGTGTGGTAAGAAGGAGACGGGAGAGCTATGCACGTCTTGCGCGAGACACGCTTTCTGTCTTACGGAGCGGCACATCTCTCTCTCTCTCTCCCTCCCTCCCTCCCTCTGTTCCCGCCTCTCTCGGGCCCGTACAGAACGACCCACATCTTATCACACTACTACATCCCGACGACGACTCTAGTTCTTTCCTCTTCTTCCAAAGTCTTGTACAAATCACGTTTCCCTTTGGCCTGCCTTTCAGCTCGCTATCTCCCTCTTTCACTCACGCCTACACACACACACACACTCACCCCCCACTCCCTCCCCACATTGCAGCTCGCAGTCGATAATAAATTCCAGTGCACATCTCTTGGTGACTGACAGACAGCTGTTGACAGCGGGTCGTGGCGCGGCGTGGCGGGGCGTGGCGCGGCGCTGGCATTGCGGCCTATGCGACTTGGCTCTGCGCCCCACGAAGCCCTTTACGAATCGCTCCCCCTCCCCCACCTTTATCCTCATATCCTCCCGTCCCCGTTTCCTCTCCGCCTCGCCCACAGCGTCGCGCGTACCCTACGCCGCCGGTTCGGAACAAGAAGTGAGAAGAGACGAAACAGAACGCGGTCAATATTCGAGTCGCGGTGGTGTTGTGAAAGCTCAACCAGGAAGCGCATTCGGGAATCCATTATGCTCGCTGTCCGGGAAAGAATGGCGAGTGTCGCACTCGGATTATCAGTCCGTGTAACATACAGTTTGGGTCGAACGTCGAGTCGAGCCACACGAGGGAGATGAGAGCAAACACTGACGGGCCTATCCTCTTTCTCTCTCCTCCTCCTCTCTCTCTCTCTCTCTCGCTCTCTCGCTCTCTCTTTATCTCTCTCTCTCTCTCTCTCTCTCGCCATGTAGTGTCTCTCTCTGTTCTGCTTCCATTCCATCTGAATAAATCCGGCCCGTGCTTTGTCAGTTCGGTCCATTCCGGGTCCGTGCGGGCGGGCGGCTCGGCCATCCGCCGCGGCGCCGGGCCTCGCCACTTCCCACCCCGCCCCGCCCCGCCCCGCCCCGCCACGCCCCGCCCCGCGCCACAGTCTATCCCAACCCCTTGTTTATGGTCGCGCACTGCATGCGGGCGGCTGAGCCTGCCGGGCTTGGCCCTGCAGAGGGAAATGGACATTTTCTGGCTCAAGCCCCGCCCCGACTCGCCACGCCCCCCGCCCCGCCCCGCCCACCCGCCACGCCCCGACTCGACCCGCCACGCAACGCAACGCCGCGGAACGCCTCCACAGCCAGACGGACAATGCTCCCCACTCGGGTCTTATGGACAGCAAGGGTACGCAGGGTACGCGCGTCTCGCCCGCCGTCACTGCAGAGAGAGATAGCGAGAGAGACGGAGAGAGGGAGCGGGGAGAGAGAGGGGAGATGTGCCCCGTGGCTCTGCTCAGCAATTCCTTATTCACTCGTCGGACTTGTGCCGCGCTGGTGCTCTTCAGGGCGGGGCGGGGTGGGGCGCGCTTCTGTGCTGCGGTTTGTTTGCACAAGCGCAACTTGTGCCCCTCTGGTGCCGCTGGTGCTCGCCCCGCCCCGCCCCGCCTCGCCTCAGCGGCCTCAGCTCGCCATGGTCCGGTCCAGTCCGGGCGGGCAGGGTTGCGCCGTGTAGCGAAGCTAGAGGCGGGTGAGGAGACTAGCAAGTGTTCAAGTTTTAAACCCGGGTCCAGGAGCCTGGCTTCTGATGTCCTGCTTCTGGATGGAACTTACAGGTTCTGATCGTGGAGGTCCTGGTGTCCAGTCCAGGTCGTGGCCCTTCCCTCTGTCTCCTCAGGCCCGCCCGCCCGCCGCGTCGCCCTTGAGGTCTCCGGATCGGTTCTGGGAATGGAGGCGGCGGTGCGGGACGATGAGAGGAGAGGAGAGGAGAGGAGAGGCATCGATGAGACTCTGATGGTCCGGTGGTCGCCTGACTACCCCGCCCGCCCCGCCCCGCCATCATCACGTCGTCCGGGGCGTGGTGAGGCGGGGCGGGCGGGCAGGGCGGGGCTGGGCGACATGGCTATGCTCTCGCGCGGCCCCGGGTTTTTGGCTGTTTATTTTTTATCCGTGTTATTTCGCAACGTTTTATGTGTAATGAGAGGCGCGGGTCCCGGCGCCGGTCCCCGGGGCCTAAGTGAGGCATCACGGGGGAGGGGTTGGGGGGCGACATCCCGACCCGAAACGGGCTGACCGGGTCCGCCGCGCCCCTCCCCACTCCACCCCACCCGACGGCAGGGCCGCAAAAAGTATGGACTGGGAGTCAGAGGCCTAGGCCCAGGGGATAGGCTCCTGAAGCGACCGGGGCGGGGTGGGGTGCGGTGAGGACCGCATTAAGTAGCTGGCTCAACAAGTCATTATGCGCTGCAGGCTCAATTGGCACGTGACACTCTTACCGCAACTCTGTTTTTTTTTGCCGTTTTTGGCTGCTGCTGTGTACAGACTATTTTGACCTTGGTGTAATTATGTTATTTTCCTAGCGCGTTTTATTTTTTTTACTGTTTGGTTGTGTGTGTTTGTTCCTCCTAACATGCTGCATTATAATGTAATGTGTAACTTAAAACAAAATAAACATGTCGTACATTATAATTTTAATTGCGCATTAAATTACGCTTTGATGTAGCATGTTTGGATAAATCTGCATGGTTGCGTATTGAAAAAAGTGCATTAGAGTTTTGTGTGCGTCCGGGGAGTGCCTCGCCTCACCGCGCCCCGCTACGCCCCGCCACGCCCAGCGACGCGCAAAACTGAACGTCAAGTTGACGCGCCGAGCGGCGTTCCAAGGCGATCGGATTCCGATGTCCACATACCCGCCGTCGGCGTGCCCGGGCCGGGCCGACGCGGCGCCGGGGCCGGCTGCGGCCCGGTTAGCTCCTCCCTCCCTCCCTCCTCCTCCTCCTCCTCCCCCTCACCAGCGCAGTAAACAATTCTATTTCAGATAAAGTTAGGGGTAGCGACCGCGCACAGGCGCACGGCCGCGTACAGGCGCACAAATCATGAAGGCTCTCTGTGAAGCGAGTGGTGGTGGTGGTGGGGGGGTGCTGATGGCCAGGCGGGTATTTCGAGAAAGGGCTCCTCCTCTCCTCTCCTCTCCTCTCCTCTCCTCTCCTCTCCTCTCCTCTCCTCTCCTCTCCTCTCCTCTCCTCTCCTCTCCGCCACGGCTCGCCACCTCGCATCTTGCGGTGAGAGAGAAAGAGGAGCAGGAGTGGATTAGGGGAGGGAGCAGGAGAGATGCTGCTCCGCGCGACGCCTCTTGCCTTGCATGTGAGTGCCTTTCAGTTTTACGAGCGACTTGGAAAATTAGCATGCGATGTGCGGGAAGAGGGTGGAGGACGGGGCTGGGCGGGGCGCGGCGCTGCGGGCAGGAACTGTCACTTTCGAGATTAGACCGCTGGCTAATGGACCAGCGCGGCCGGGCCCGGCCTTCACTGTCTCAGCAGGCACTCGTTGACATTCAAGAAGGGTGTCTCGCCGAACACTCAAAATGTCCTTTTTGGACGCGGTTTAAGAAATGAGGAAGGGGGATAAGCGATAGCGGAAAGGCAACGGGGAAGCGATAATATTAGCATTGCCTCTTTTGTGGTGTCGTGTCGGCCGGGGTCGCGTCGGGTCGCGTGCGATGACTATCTATCTCGGCGCGTGCGCTAGGCCTACTCTCTCGAGCCCAGAGGGTCTAGAGAGAGGGAGAGAGACTCGTAGTCTCTCTATAGAGAGAGTGTGTCTCTAGCCGGGCGCCGGGCTGGACCGTCTCGCGGCGGCGCGCCATAACATCTGCTGGATGCATTTGATCAGCTGCGAGGCTGTCTGACGCGACGCCACGTGAGAGGGAGGGGGGGGGGGCACAGCGAGCGAGGCGCCTTTTAAAAATTTCAAGCTTTTCGACTCCGTTCCGCCTGGCCTGGCCTGGCCGGGCTTTATCTTCCCTCGTTGTTGCCGTCACGTCGCAGCGCATCACTGCTGTGTGTGTGTGTGTGTGTGACGGCGTGTTCCCACCGCGCAGCAGGCGCGCCCGGGCACTTAGGCCCGCCAGACCGTCAGTTCGTCACGCGTTGTTGTCGTCGTCGTCTCCACACAGTGACGATAATTCTCCAAGTCGAATTTGGTTATTATTTTGAATTAAAATAATGGCGAGGTCTGCGGGGGGCGGGTACCGGGCCTGCTCGGCGCTGCGCCGCAGTGTGCAGACATGCCTGCAGACCCCCCCAGTGTGTCCCGTTAGCCGCCTGCATGGAGAGAGGCTGTGTGTGTGTGTGTGTGTGTGATGCAGGACGGAGATATTGGACAGGGCAGGTGCACCAGTACTTGGTCAGAAAGAAACATAAGCATACATGGTCACTACGTTGCCTTTACTCGAGGACTTCACGACTGAAAATCCAAGGGTACGAATGTCGCTGGAAGGTGAGTGAGAAATATTCGCTCACCCTGATAAGCCTTAGAAGTCTGCGAAAAAGAAATTGCTGGTGCACCCGGTAGAGTTCGGTCTGACGTCCGTAAAAATTTACGGAACGGACCGCGTAGGCGAACCGTACAGTATATTTTAGAGTGGAGGCAATCGAAAAATAAAAGTTGTGGGCGCCGGTTTTGAACCCGGGAACTTTGGTATCGACGTGGATCTCGCAGCCGCCGCGGCTGCGGCTCGGCTCGTCGCGCGCTCGACGCGAGGTACCCGTGACGCGAGTGGTACCTGAGGTACCTGAGAGTGCGGCCGGACTAGGGCGGCAGGCGGCTGAGGAGGTCGCCCCTGCGGGCGGGGCGGGGCGGGGCGGGGCGGGCGGAGACGTGAGGAGCGCCGAGGGGCCGGGCGAGCCGAGCGGCCAGGTACACAGGTGAGGCCCCCCCCTCCCTCAAAGGGGGAATCCAGATAGAGGCGCGCTGCCTCGGCCCCGCCCGCCCCGCCCGCCCCGCCCCACACCGCCCCGCCCCACCCCGCCCCGCCACGCCCACCTCGCAGCGCTCTGCCCTGGAGCCTGGAGCTGCTGGAGCCCCGGGACCATAAACGTCAGCGAGAATGTGAAAAGTTGAAATCCTGCGTGCGCGTATGAAAACATAAAAAGTATATACCGGGGTGCGGGGCTGGGCGGGGTAGGGCTGGAACGAGCCTCGATTTATGGGGTAGGCAACCCGCACCGCACGCTCTGCAGTGCGCCCGCCCCGCCCCGCGCGAGTGTCACTGGCTGCCGAGCCTGGGCCCCGGGGCTAGGGCTGACTATGAATGAGGTACCCGGCGGCTCGCCCCGGGGCACGCACCCGCGCGGCGCCCTGCCCTAGGGCCCCTGCTATCCTCTCGGAACAACTGAATAGCTCTGTGGACCTCGTATATTTCCTAGGCGGGCACGAGCGGGGCGGACAAAGAGAGAAAGAAGGAGAAGCATATAGGGTTGAGGAGAGAGAGAGAGAGAGCGAGAGAGAGAAGTGAGGTTTCTTCATACATACAAACTGTTTCTTATTGTGCGGGAGCTGCGAGTGCTGGTGCCCTCCCCTCCCCCCCCCCTCCCCTCCTAGGGCCGCCCGGCGGGTAGCGAGGGGTTTACCATTGTACGCAGGGGCCTGTATGTGCGCTGTACATACATTTACATCAGAAACACGCAGTGGAGAAGGGTGAAAAGTGCGAGACGGAATGACCGACGGAAGGAGAAAGAAAGAAGGAAGGGAGGGAGGGAGAGGGAATAAGGGGAGCAGACGGCCGCTGTCGAGCCAGCCCAACTTTTGGTGATTTCTCATGGGGTTTTCATACGGTCCGCGAGGTTCCAAGAGGCACGGGGTGCCATGCAGGCGCAGGCATGGTGGTATGTGTACGAAGCGTTCCTATTTTGTGAAGAACGGTGTGACCTTACTTGAAAACACTGTACAAATTTAAAAAAAAAACTTCTCTCACTGTGAGAAATTTTTTTCTCACAGTGAGAGAGAGCACAGTAAAAAACGTATTTTCGTAAATTTACAAACAAATTAGGAAAAATATTTTAAATTTACGAAGATATATTTTTTACTGTCCTCTCTTTCCCTCTCTCTGTCAAATGACGAAAGGAGCCGTGGCGCTGGCTGGTGCAGTGCATCAGTGCGGACTGTGGTCTGCTTGCACTGCTCGGCTCGGGGAGCAAATGTTTAGGGACCTTTCCTCCGTGTTGACCGGCTAAAGTGCTAACACGCAGTGTCCGGCCCAGCCCGGCGCGGCCCGCGCGCACAGCGCAGCGTGGGGGCATGTCCTGGACCCAGTCCCGCAGCTCAGCACAGCTCCGCTGTCGTTGGAGGAGGTCCTGAAGGCTCTCAAGAGGATCTCCCCTGTTGCCCGGCTCGGCTCGGCCCTGGGCTGGCCGGAGCTGCACTGGACGGCTGTGCCTGCGCGCTTTCTTTATCTTAGTTTAGTTCTTGTCGTTGTTCCCGAAACGCACGTTAAACGCCGTTGTGTTGGTTTTTTTTTGGCCGGTTGACGAGCCTGATCTGATCGCAGTTGGGCTTCTTTTTTTTTTTTTTATTCCCGGTTGATTTTATTTTTATGTCCCGCTCCGATCCGCCCCGCTGGACCCGGCTGGTGTTGTTCTTTTTTTTTTTCGGTCTGGTCGTGCGTGTGCTTACTGGGCCGTGGGTGGCTGTGCTGTGCTCTGCCGTGCCGTGCTGTGCTCGCTGTTTTGTCCATTGGGCCGGAACCAACGCACGCGGGGAGGTGGAAGGGGGCGGGGAAGGGAAGGGGTTTCCGGGCGAGTCAAAGGTCAAAGCCGAACAGCGATGCATCCCGCCGCGCTGCCTCCCCCCGCCCCGCCCCCCTCGCCTGCGGGGGGCCCCGGCCGGCCGGGGCGCCGGCGCAGCGGCCCGTAGCCGGGCGGGGCGGGGCGGGTTGGGGCGGGGCGGGGAAGGCCGATGGCACTTTGTGAGAGCGGGGTCCATGATCTCCGATCGGCGGACAAAGAATCACGCAGTTTACCGCCGACATTTTCGGTAAGCGTCGACTCGCCGAGAGTTGTTCGAGTAGATCCGTGGGCTAGCGTGGTTTTACTTTTTCTTTTTGCGTCAAAATAATAAAGTTGTTTTGGTTCCAAGATCGATATTTTTTTTACGAACGACAGTCCAGAGTTCTCAATTTCTCATAAACTTTCGTGCGAAAACTGTACTGTGTATTTTGTTTTCGACCTAGGATTGCTGTGTTGTCCTCGAATGCCAGCCTGAAGCAGGCTTAGCGTTTGAGTGGTTTTTTTCAGCAAAGTGTGGTGTCGTTTCATAGTTGTCGACTACTTTGCTCGGAAATGACATTGTGCCCCGGACGGGGTGAAAATCGCTGCGGCGGCTGAGGGTGGTGGGGCGGGGCGGGGCAGGGCGCGGCGTCCCCCAGCCCCGGTGCGTCGGTAGGGGGAGGGAGGCGGCTGCCGAGCCGGGCCGCGCCGCGCGAGCTGGAAGTTGCGCCTAATTTCATGTACTATAAGGAATTGGAAACTCAACGTAACAAGTTGGGAAAGAAGGAAACTTTGCGACAGTGGGAGCTGAGCAGAGCAGAGCCGAGGGGAGGGGGAGGGGGTGGGGGAGGAGGCAGCTGGAGCAGCCGCCACGCCACTGTCGTCAGCTGGCTGGGGCGGCGGGTCCTCGAAGGCTCAGGTGGCCCACCACCCCACGCCCTCCCCTGCCCATCCCCCTCCGGCGAGCTGGGAATAATGGTGAATATAACGTTGACTGCAGCCGCTGAACTCTGTCAGGACTCTGTATACAGAGTATACTCCAGGTACTTAGGTACCGTTGGGTACCCGGCCGGTACTGTTGCACCCTAGGCAGCGAGGCTGCCGCCCCCAAGTAAAGTGCTGACGGTAGAGGTACGGGTAGGCCGCGCGCCCGGCTGCCACTACCCTGCCGCTTCTCTCCGCTAACCTGCCGCTACTCTGCCGCTACTCTGCCGCTACTCTGCCGCCACTCTGCCGCTACTCCGCCGCTCATTACCGGTCGGTGCGGGATGGACGCGTCGCTGGAGGGTCGGCGGTTGATTAATTATCTCCGGGAGTGACAGTGGCCGTAATGGACGGACACGGCCGGGCCAGGCGGCGACCAGCAGCGAGGCTAGCGCTGCAGAACTGCCGCCCCGCCCCGCCCCGCCCCGCCCCGCTCCGCCCCGCCCCGCCCCGCCCCACCCCGCCCCGCCCCGCCCCGCCCCGCCCCGCACCACCGCGTACGTCCTTATGTGGTGGCGGCTCTTGCGCGTTCCATTTCCCAAATGGACGGGGGCCGCCGTGCCGTGTCAGGCAGAGTGTGTGTGTGTGTGTCTACGACCGACCTCACCACCCCTCCCCCCTCCCCTGTCCTCGCCCACGCCACCCCCGTCCGGCCGGCGTGCCAAACCCCGGGCCACTCTATAGAGTGCGACTCACGCATCGACGGCGGTCTCCGTGTATTTGCGTTTTCGTCAGATTTTGCTTGTACTGTGATTATTTGAAAGGTGAAGTGGAAGAAGGGGATAATAGACGTTTCCTTTCTATCCGACTTGGCCGGCTCATTCAACCCTAGACCCTACCGATGATTGTACGTCGAGTGTCTCTCTCTCATTCGTCTGATTGACCTACCCCACCCCTCTCTCCCCTCCTTTCCTCATACTATAACTGACTGCTGGTCGTTCTAATTCCACTGAGGCCACCGGAGGGAAATTTGTTCGGCGTGTTTTGACGGTGACAGCCTCATCAGCTGGCAGCGATAGGCCGGCGGGGGGGGGGGCTGCCTTAGGAACGCCGCCGAGGTGAGAGGGAGCAGGTCGGGGGGCCGGAGCGGGGGTAGGTCTGGGGCGAGAGCAAAAGCGAGGGGTGCGTGGGGGGGGGGGGTACAAGCCCCCCCCCCCCCAGGACGCTATTTGCATTCTAAAGTAAAGGTCGCAAGGGCCTGGCGCTGCGCTGTGTCTCTGAGCCCTGCCCCTACTGCACACACACACTCACACATAGGGCGGCGCCTGGCAGAGAACTTGTACCGCCTATCCTCCCCGCCGCCACCGCCTGCCAAGCCAGTACAGTGTTGTAAATTGCGGCGTCACCAATTCAGCTTCGCTCCCAATATTTTAACTGTTGCCTGTTTGATGTTTCGCTGCCTGGAGGGAGCAAGGAGGAGAGGCATAGTGCGGACACTCGCCCCTTGGTCTGCGCCCACTGCCGCCTGGGTGACTGCCCTATGGCGGCCCGGCCCGGCCCCCTGCCAAACTATTCGCGTGTCTTTGGACCCTAAGACTCTGATGGCGTCGGCGTCGGCCATGGCGGGGGCGGGACGGGGAACGCAGAGGGGCGCGCCCCTCCGAGAAAGACATCTCGAGGCAGGGCGAGCGGTAGAGTGAGACAGAGAGTGAGAGGTGCGAGGGCGAGAGGGGCCTAAAAGGCAATAAGGGCTCCAATCCAATCTCCTCCATGTCCCTGTCCTCCTCCTCCTCTGACTCTCCCTCTCCCATCCTCACTGCGCCCCCTCCCTCTCTGCCTCTCTCTCTCTCATCCTGAATGCGTCTTCTCTCTCTCTCTCTCTCTCTCTCTCTCTCTCTCTCTCTCTCTCTCTCTCTCTCTCTCTCTCTCTTCCTCCCTCCCCATCTCTCTCTCTCCCACTCGCTGAGCCAAATTAAGCACATGCGCACTATTTATCTCCATCTGGCTCGTATCCCCGCCTCACACAATTGGGGGGCCCGGGGAGGGGGGCGGGGGATAGTACTGTAGGTGGCGGTAGCGCTGTGTGTATCGCTGGGCGCTACGGGCCGCTACGGGGCTCTTATCAACCGTGAATGAATGAATTATCCCCCTGGAGCAAGGCAACATCATAGAGAGAGAGGGAGAGAGGGGGGATATGATAAGCAGAATAGCTGTGGGTTACGGGCTTTCACAGGCACCCTGGCTATGGTCCTACACGGCCCGGTCCGCCCGGTCCCGCCCCTGGCCCCCTGGCCGCTGGCCACCCCGACCCCTAGGTCCGTCTCGTCTATCGGGCCACGATGCGTCAACTGGGAGGACGACGACCTGGAGTCTGCGGAGCTGGGCGGGGCGGGGCGGGGCGGGGAGCGCCTGGTGGGTGGGCCGACCCGCCGTGCATCGCTGCACCACCGGGCTGCCTACTCACGCCTCGCAGCGCCGCGCCGGCGACGCTGCATAGGCGTTAGCCCCCCCTCCCCTCTCTCTCTGTCTCTCTCTCTCTCTCACACTCTCTGTCTCTCTCTCTCTCTCTCTCTCTCTCTCTCATACCGTCCTCACACCTCTGGGCGTGGTGTGTCATCTCTTGAATGGCGCGCGAGCAGGGAGCGTATCAATCGTGAAAGGGGCCTGCTGCAGCCCCGCGCGGGGTCAGGTGAGGCAGGGCGGGGCGGGGCGGGGTGGGGCGGGGCGGGGTAGGGCGTATGGACAGGACGGACGCACAAAGAGCGCTGCTTGTCGCGAGGATGGAGGGACATTAATCGCTGACAGGATCCCCGGCCCGGCCCGCAGCCATCGGCGTGGTCGCGCTCCGCCCCCCTGCCCCCGCCTCCTGCCCCCGCCTCCTGCACCCGACCCCGCCCCCTGCCCCTGCCTCCGCCCCCTGCCCCCAGCAGAGCAGCGCCGGGACGCCCCGGGGGCGGGTGTGGTGACGCGTCTGAGAATTATGGCGTTGTGGCTATTCTTAGACGGTTGCTATCACTCACAGCAATGACAAGCCCTTTTCTCTCTCTTCTTTCACCACTCCCTCTCCTCTCTCTCTCGCTCGCTCTTTTTCTCTCTCTAGTTTTAGTTTTGTTCTATGTCGTTTGCCTCCCCCCCCCCCTTTTTCCTTAGATTCAGTACAGGGCTTGGCTGCATGCGGTTTGCTTTGCGAGTTTGCTTCTTGAGCTCCCCCCGCCCCAGAGGCTTTGCCTCCCCCCCCCCCCCTTTCCCCCCCCCCCCCCCCCTCCGTTGAGATGCGCGGCGGGGCTGCGCTGCGCTTGGTGCGTAGACCAGGCCAGGCTCCTCTCATCTCCTCTCCTTGCAGAACAACGCCGGCAAGTAGCTCTCCCACCTCGGGCTACCGCGGCCGGGACGCAAAATGGGAGTTTGGAACAGCATGGCGAGATGGGAGCGGGTGGGGGGTATAGAGATAGGTGGAAGACGGGGGGGGGGGGGGTGATATGGAAATAGGGGGGTGGAGGGGCAGATGGCTGAACACCACCTTCCAAGATTCATTTGCAGATATATGCAGTGTTTTTAAAGCAGCATTGCTACTCAGCTGGACGCAAGTTTGGGTTGTAACTTGAATTTCGTGTTACTATTGGGACCTTTTCCTCCTCTCTCTCGTCGTCCCTATTTCATCCTCTCTCCCTTTTTTTTCTCCTTGTTCTTTTCTTGCAACGACGAAAAGTTTGTGTGTAGGCCGGAGAATGCCGTACGCGACGTCACCCCGCCCCGCCCCGCCCCGCCCCGCCCCGCCCGGCCAGGCCGGCGAGGTCTTTCCTTTTGGAGGGGCTTTTGGGACGTGGGCGCTAATCGTTGAGAAATGGACTGGGCGCCTGCCTGGGCCTGGGGACCTGGGGGACGGGAGGAGGAGGGGGAGGGAGCACAAGACCAAAGAAGGGGGAAAAGTTGGCGGCAGGGCAGGGCAGGGCAGGGCAGGGCAGAGCGTCGCCACACGGGTCTCCCTCCCAGCTGTCTACAGGAGCCTCCGCGCTCTTGACACCTATTATTGCCCTTTCCCTAAAATGTATTTCACAAGCTGCTCTAGTCTAGTACAAGTCTCACGGTCTCCGCTGGCACACTGTCACTATCCAAGCTTGGGCCCATTGCCCCCTTTCCTTAAAAAAAAAAGAAAAGAAAATCTTATTTTTTTTCTTAAACTTGCCTTCTTTCTAAAATAGTCCCGAGCTCAGCGAGCGCCTGCTCGCCTCGTGAGAGGTACCCGTCCCGTCCTCCGGCCTCGTCCTCGTCCCGCTCTATTCCTCGCAGTGTATACCATTCGAATAAGAAATCCCTGTGAACAAGGCCGCTTGTCGTTACCCGGTGATGGGCCGGCGCGGCGCGGCGCAGCAACAGCCAGAACATCAACATCTCTCCTCTCAGCTGCCACCGACATGGATACCAATTATACTGGCCCGCCCCGCCCCGCCCCGCCCCGCCCCGCCCCGCCCCGCCCCGCCGGAGCCCACAGCGCCTCCGGGGCTCCGGGGCATCTCCGGCCAGGCCGGGCAGGACAGGCAGGCCAGCCGATCGGACCCGACTGGACCCGGACAGCTCGCTCTGCAGGACTCCCCAGTTTAGATTGGTCCGCCTCGCCTCATTGTGCGCGTCGTTTTGATTTTATTTTCGGCAGGGTACCTCTCTCTCTCTCCCCTCCCCTGTGGGAAAAATATGTTCGTACACATGTACGATATATTTTGTAATTCATCATTTACAAAGTGCTCGTTATACTCGATTCCAAGTCGATACGCAGTGCTTGTGAAATCTACAAGCTTGAATTGTAACTGAATTGTAACATCTCCCATGGAAAATTTTCCTGTTTGGACAATTTTTCACAGTGTCGCAGCCCGGTTCCGTCCAGACGTATGGTAATCAGGCTCTGCATGGGCTGCGGCGCGGCCGGCCGCATAGGACCGCTCGCATCGCATCGCGTCGTCCTGCCCGAGTCAGCCTATAAACATGCATGCCATTATTTACCTTCTTATTTAACCCAAGAAAAAAAATGATATAGAAGGATGAGAAAAAAAATAGATGTGGCAATAAGTTGATTTGAACACACGAGTCTGCTGTGCGGAGTGTGGCGGAGGCGGGGTCCTTACTGCCCTACATAGAGACTCACACAAGGAGCGCTCCGTGACTTTCTCCGAGGTCGCGAGTAAGTGACCCTCACCTCGCCGTGTCTCGCCGGCGCCAGCCGCTCCAGCGCTGCGCTGCGCCTGGGGCAAGGCAACCATCGTGTTTCAAAAGAAATAGATTTCTTGTATAAGTTCTTTTGCAATGGGGTATTAAAAATGAAATGAAAATTATGTCACATAAAAAGTGAATTCATTCACGGAAAAAACTTCGTCCTGGTTTTCAAGCAGCCCCGGAAACCCTGTGTATTTTCTCCATAAGAGCTGCTTGGTTTTTCCAAAACTGCTGGGAATCTATGACGTCGTTTTCCCCGTGTTAAGGAATGATGTGTGTGGGGGGGGCGTGGGGCGTGGAGTACATGACGGCCGCTAAGTCTGTCACGAGGAAAAGCGCCGGGACGGGGCGGGGCGGGGCGGGGCGGCCATGCGCAGGACAGGTGCAGGCAGACCGCTGCCACCGCTGCCGCTACTGGAGTCCGCTCCGCTCCGGTACGGCTCCACGCCGTGTAAATGCTAATGAATTGTCACCAGCACGTGGCGCCTCGTGCCACGTGGTCTTGTAGCGGCCGCGCCACGCCGCGCCCCGCCACGCCCCGCCACGCCCCGCCACGCCCCGCCACGCCGTTAAAACAAACGATATTCTCCGGTCGGGGCCGACCCGCCTGAATCCGTTGGCAGCGCCTCGCTAACCTTACTTGAGCCTATCTCCCCCGCTGCCTGCCTGCGGCCTGCCCCACCCCGCCCAGCTCTGCCTCGTCCTTGCGTGGATTGCAAAAGGTTTCTCTCGTCCCTCTGTCATTTTTTTGTGTCCCCCATATCGGACAGGCCAGTTGACATGTTGGAGCGACTTAGATATCGATATTGCGATTGGGGCCGGCGCGCCTCGGCCGGGCTCTGGAGGTCCCGCCCCGCCCCGCCCCGCCCCGCCCCGCCCGCCTGTCCTCTTAGTGTCAATGGCACCCGCACACACGCTCACGCTCGTCAATTTTTAAGCGGAGCTGCTGTCCTGAGTATTTCCGGCTCGGGTGTGGGATCCAGCGCTGGCGAGGGGGTACTCTCTTGTGTGCGCTGCTCCCGACCTGTTTGCGCGCGCGCGTGTGTGTGTGTGTGTTCGGCCTGTGCCTTTTGGCCTCACCTTTCGCTCTGAACTAAAGGGACTTTGGCAGTGCGCTGTCGTGGTGTGGGCCCGGCCCGGCCCGGCCTGCGTCTGGCTCTGGGTTCTGGTCGGCCGCGCGCGACACTCGTGCACACACACACACACACACACACACACACACACGCACGCACTACTGGCACGCGCACGAACACAGAGGAGACCGACCGCTATTGGCAGGTCCCCACACCGCCCCGCCTTGCCGCTCGACACGATTGGCCACATTTGGAGTTGCGATACGTTTCCTTTTAGAGAATGGGTTACTCTCTGCTCTCCCCTCTCTCTCTCTCTCTCTCTCTCTCTCTCTCTCTCTCTCTCTCTCTCTCTCTCTCTCTCTCTCTCTCTCTCTCTCTCCCTCTATCCCTCCCTCGCTCTCCTCTGAGACGCGCCGCAGTTGTCATGACTCCCTTTGTCTTCTTGTTCCAGGTGGGTGCCGCTCCCTCCAGATGCCAGCAGCCTCCAGCCTCCAGCTCCAGGACTCCAGTCGCCTCTAACGAGACAGCCGAGCCCGCTGCCCCGCCCCGCCCCGCCCCGCCCCGCCCTGTCCTGCGTCCTCTTTATTTAGCCCGGTCGATGGCTGACCTGACCAGCGGGCGGCAACTGCACAAAAGGCGAAGGCGAGGGGCGAGGGCGAGGCAGGCGCGACTTGGTTTGTAGCATTCCGCCCTCTGCTCTCGCTCTTTTGATGTCCTCTCTATTTCCCTCTCCCCGCTCTCTCTCTCTCTCTCTCTCTCTCTCTCTCTCTCTCTCTCTCTCTCTCTCTCTCTCTCTCTCTCTCTCTCTCTCTCTCTCTCTCTCTCTCTCTCTCTCTCTCTCTCCGTGTAATTGCTCGCGCGGAGGAGGTCTCCTCTCCGTCTCTTTAGTCCGTCTGCGGGGGCGGCACGGCGCGGCGGCGCGAGGGACCCTGGGCCGTGCCTGCAGGAGACAGGCGAGGCGGTGCGCGCTGTATGTGTGTGTGTGTGAGCAGGCCGTATCCTTTCGCGAGAGACAAAGACCAATTTCCCGTTGATTGAATAGGGGAATTAGTACTTTTGTCCCCCCCTCCCCCGACCCCCCCCCCCCCTCTTTAAGTAAACGCCCGAGAGCGCCTCGCCCCGCCCCGCCCCGCCTCGCTCCGCCCCACCCCGCTCTGCTCTGCTCCGCTCCTCGGTCTTTGGACCGGCACGACAGTTTTCGCAGTCCCATTGAAACGCCTTGACGGGGGGGTACTGGCAAACTTGCGCCTCAGCGCGCTCCCCTCCCCCCTTCCCTCTCTTTATTCATGCCCCGAGGATGAATAGTTGCTCGTGTTTTGTTTCCGCTCGGTCGCGGTGTGAGTGAGTGCGTGAGCAGGAAGGTCTCAATGTCGTCGTGTATACCGCGCCCTATAGTGGTTGCAGTTTTACTCACATCCTGTAGTTTTGCGTTTCCCTGGGGTTAAGTACTCTGCAAACTCAAGTGTGAGAATGTCGCACACTTGTGTGCGAGTATTTATTTCGTACACGTGGCCACTCAAACGTGTGAATTTTTCTTGTAGCGTCAGCTGCTGTCTGTCTGTCCGCCTGCCTGGCAGTCCGCCCGGCCCGGCCGGGCCCCGCGCGCCGAATGGAACTGATACGAGTGTAGTCTCGTCTCGATTGAGATTTTATCTCGGCGGAGTGCTAGGCCAGCACGGCGCTGGCAGGCACGGGCACGGGTCGCCCGCTCGGACCTGTCGGGTGAAAGGGAAGAGAGGGGGGAGTATGGACCGGCCGCTTTCTCGGAAGAAAATCGTTTTTCTGATTACGATCGCTCTTGAGAAGGTTTTTATTCGATATCATTCTTCACTTACCATTTGGCCGCGGACAGGGGACGAAAAGACAGACTAATCCTTTCCGCGGCGTGGAAAAGTGGACACGTTTCAGGAGACATTTCAAAATCAAGCTGTTAGTTTTAGGAAGATTGCAGCCCCCAGTGCAGTTGAGAGTTAAGGGTAGTCCGTCCCTCGGAGAGTGGTCAAGGGGGTGGCTAATTTTTCATGGCAGTAAGCGCGCTCGCCTTACGACCGGTGGTATCGGTGGCAGTTCGGGCCGGTTTGAGTACCACCCGTTTTATTGGGGTCGCAACACTAAAGGCCGGGGCGAGGCCGGGGCTGCATGACTCGTCTAGATCAGATAGGCGGAAAAATGGGCGCCGTCAGTGCTGACCGGCGGAGGGGGGGGGGGGGCATACGGACCTGATGGGAACAGCCAAACCCTTCCCCCTCCGCCCAGAAAAACGATTTGCCCTTACAACCAAAATCGTAATATTTATTTCATGCAGCCAACAAAACATTTAATTAGGAAAACCGAGGGAAATAAAAGGAAAGTATGTCCTGTCAGGGTCGGCTGAGAGACTGAACAGTTTACACGCAATTTGAAATGTTTTTGGAGTGCCACGCGGGCGGGCGACAGAAATGTGGAGCTTTGAGCAAGGTGGGAGAAGAGGGGAGGGCTGCCCTATGTCAGGGCGGCAACCTCAACCCCTCGCCAAAACGCCGTCGGGACGGGGCCGGGGCAGGGCCGTGGGCCACACCGACCACACCGACACGACGAATGCATTTCTCTCCAAACTTGGCCACTAAAACTCGAAGCCCACCCTACTCCTACACCTTACGCCACCCTGCGCTGGCAGGTGGGGAGGGTGGGGGGGCACGGGTACCCGGTGATTTGGGCGGCCGCTGTTGGCAGCGCGGCGGTGCGGTGCGGGGGAGTGCCCTACCTGAGGCTAGGCTACCGGGGGGTGCGACCCCAGGCCGGCCAGGTGCGGGCGGGGCATTTACGGTCTTGGCAGCGAAATATATTAAACGTCGCTCTGAATCATGGCGTGGCGTGGCGGGGCGGGGCTGCGCCTGGCTGGGTAGGCAGTCCTCGCGACGTGTCGTCGACCCCAGCGCTGGCACCGGTACGGAGTGGACCCTGCCCGGCCCGGCCCGGCCGGGGCCGCCTGCAGGGTAGGCCACCCCGCCGCGCACCCGTGTCGAGCGGGCCTGCCTACCCGACAGGCGCTAAAGCGCGCCGGAGGCGAGGCTCTGGGAGACAGGGAGACAGACGTACTCATCAACGACCAGAGCGTCGTCTTTGTGGTGCCTCCGCCTTCTGCTCCCCGCCACGCCCCGCCACGCCCCGCGCCTCGCAGCACCCTTCCTTACCCCCCTTCCGCGCGTCTAACAGCCTGCGGGGAATGAAACAAAGGCGCCAAACTGTCGCGGGGCAGCGCGGTCCTCACTGTCTCTCCCTCTCCCTTACTCCTGTTCTTAGCGCTGCGGGTAGGAGACGCTCTCTCTCTCTCTCTCTCTCTCTCTCTCTCTCTCTCTCTCTCTCTCTCTCTCTCTCTCTCTCTTTCTCTCTCTCTCTCTCTCTCTCTCTGCGGGGGCGGGTCGGGTCAGGCATGATGGAGGGCGCAGCCGAATGGAATTGGATCCCCTCGATATGCGGCCCGGCCCGGGCGGCACGCGCCCCCTCTTTGCTCCTCTCCCTCTCTCTCTCCCTCTCTCTCCCTCTCCCTCTCTCCCTCTCTCTCTCTCTCCCCCTGCTCCGTCCCGCTCCGTGTCTTCACCCCCGTCCCCGCCTCTCCACACATTCCCGTCGCGAAAGGGACGTAACATCGCCCAGCTAATACAACATGGCCGCTCTCGCTCTCACTCAGGCCGCCTGCCCGCCCTGGCTGGCCCTGCCCTGCCCTCCCCTTTTTATTCATCTTACATTCCTTTCTCTTTTTCTATCTCTCTCCTCGGCTGGTTCCTTCCTCCCCTTCTTTTCTCGTTCCCAGAGGACGGCGCGCTTTATGCGGTGAGCATGAATTGGGGCTCGGGGGACGCGACGTGCAAAAGGTAGGGCAGGGGGAAGGGGCCCGTGTCAAGTCCCCTGTCCGCCCCGCCCCAACCCACCCCGCCCCGCCAGGGATCCCAAACCCTCCCCCTATGCTACACACTACGCACCAAGCAGCGAGCCGAGCCGGCTGGCGAGAACCATCGGACACATTCTGCCTGGATGTCGGTGTTTGTGTGGGACGAGAGAGAGAGAGAGGGCAGCGCAATATGCGGAGCTGGCCGGTCTCTGGCATCCGCAGTAAATGGCACGGACTGCACCCGCAGGTGGGCAAAAGGGAGGGGGAGGGGGCATGGATTGGCCAGATTGACTCCCTTACACGCACGACACGCGCTCACACACACACACACACACACGCACACAGGCGCGCGAAACTGTTCGCTCTCCCGCTACGGAACTGGAGTGGAAGAGCATTGTGTGCTCGCTGGGATATGTGTACAGATCGGCACGGCAATAAAATGAGCAGGACGGCTTTGACTTATTCACCTGACTTGTCCAAAATAAACGAGACGCGTGTGCTGTGCTCTGCTGCGCGGACCGGACCGCGACCAAACGCGACCCTCTTTCTACTTTGTTGTCGTTGTGGCGGGGTGGGGCGGGGCGGGCAAGGGCAGAAGGCTGTCTGGCCGGGGTCCGGGACCGCTGTCTGCGGCGCCCCGCCCCGCGCCCAGCCCCGCCCCGGAACACGAGTAAAGCATCGCGTTGAGAAGAGGCGAGGCATATCCGTCGAGGTCCTGCTGCCCCGTTCTGTGGCGGCGCTTTGCGGTGGCGGGGCGCGGCGGGGCGAGGCGGGGCGCGGCGGAGCCGGGTCGCCCTCTGCGTCTTTGTTGCGCCCGCCACGCCAAGCCTTGCCATGCCGTACCCTCGGACCGCCCCGCCCGGACTCCACAATAGGGGTTGTGCCGGCGGGGCAGGGCGGGACGGGCCGCCACCAGAGATACGCCCCTGACCCGCCAGGCCCGCCCGGACCGGCCGACTCACCCCGTCCTGCTCTGCCAGGAAAAAAAAAATGGGATCGGTTTTCGTCTTTTAAAGGTTTACATTCTAAATAGTTAACAACTGAATCAGGTTTTCATTTCTAGTCAGTATATGCCGCCTTGTTTTCGGCTTTAGAGAACAATGAAGCTATTCGTTTATACAAAAAGAAAGGTGCACCCCGGAACCTTTAAAGAAATTCTAATCGTATCTATTTCATACGCGCGATTAATACCCCCCCGGTATAAAAGGCCTAGTGTTCTAGTACCCCGCTCGGTATACAGGGGGGGAAATAATTGTGTGGCCGATTAATACCCCCCAGGTATAAAAGGCCTAGTGGTCAAGTACCCCCTCGGTATAAAGGGGGTTATTAATTGTCTGGCCAATAATTGTAGAGGTAAATTTCTTCGAGGTAAATCAACATTGCGAATGGTTGTAGAGTTCTTTCCCTTAGAGGTACTGGACCCATTCCCAAAAGAAATCGTAGAATGGCACGATGCGGGGGACACAGCGTGGCCGGGCCCGGCGCAGCGGCGCGCGCTGGGCTCCTTCCGTTCCGATTGAGGCAGAAGGCCCTTTATGCTGAGGACCGGCTTGGCCCCGCCCAACCCCGCCCCACCCGCCCTCGGCCCGGCCCTTTGGAAGTCTCGTAATCGCATAATTAGGGCAGGAAATAATTGAAGAGATTTATCCGGGCCGAGCTGAATGGGCGTTCCGCCGCTGCTACCCACCCGGGGGGGCCAACCCGTCCCGCCACGCCCCGCCCCGCCACGCCCCGCCCCGCCCGCCACGCCACGCCACGCTCAGTCAATACCCGCTGCTTGGAATGGCGCCGCCTACCCGTTCCTGTACCCGTGCCTGTCGCCTGCACACCGACACCTCGCTGTCGATGGGACTGGGACTAATTCAAGTGTGCTCTCTGCTTCGCGCCTGCGCTGCGGGGTCGGGCAAGCGCGGTATAAGGTGTTGTAGTAGATAGGGGGTGGTGCCTTCTGGGTTGCCTACATACAGCGGTTATGTTGGTCCGGTTTGCCTTCCTTTCAGGCGGTGTACTAGAGGCAGCATTACCTGCTTCTCATCATTTTTTTCTGCGTTGAAAGGAGAGCCAGCCTGTTCCGCTCCGGCCCGGCTGTATGCGCGGGCGTGGTCGTTGCGCCCCCGAGCCTGAGGGGCCCCACCCCGCCCCGCCCCGCCCCGCCCGGGGCTGGTCCCTGCATAGTTGTGCTGCCCTGGATGCTGCGGATGCTCGCGCGCACAATGCTGTCGTATCGGCCCCTCTTTTGTGGCCCCGCCGCGCCCCGCCGCGCCCCGCCCCGCCGCGCCCCGCCCCGCCCCGGCGCATCGCTTTAACCCCCTACCCCCTCTCAACAGTGTCGGGATGTACCCGCCGCGCTGGTCGGGTGCCCCTTCAGCTTCCGTTCTGTATTCGGGATTAGGGGGCGCCCTGTCGTTTTGTGTTTAGTTATGGATCTGCGCACGATAACCGGTACAGTGAACCGTTAGGACAGAATGTCAGCAGGAGAAAAACTCTTGTCCTCATAAATCGGACTTCTCAGAGGTGGAGGAAAGGCGGATGAGTCACCACTACAACTAACTCGTTTTTTCTGTGCGGACTAGGCGAATCCAAGAGAAAAACGACCGGTTTCTTTCTCTTCTACGCCTCTTGCCACATTTTGCTTTCTAATGAGGATTGAATCGTGAGTGCGTCAGGCGGGGCGGGGAGGGCGGGGAGGGACGCAAGGGGGTGAGAAAGGTTTGGGTTGCGCGTTTTAAATGACGGGAGTGCTGACGGAGCCGCGGGGCGGGGCCGGGGCTGGATTTTGAGGAGCGAGAGGGAGAATGTGCTGGTGGGGCGGGTGCGGGGATGGGGTGGGTGGCCTTAGCATGATGGATCGTGGTGGTGGCCGCCGGTGGCCCCCGCCCCCAGGCCCCCGCCCCCAGGCCCCCGCCCCCAGGCCCCCGCGCCCCCGAGATTTATAAATCTATCTTGTCTCGCAGTGCCGCGCCAGGCCGGGCCGGGCCGGGCCGGGCCAGGCCTAGGCCCGGGCCCAGCGGTGGTGGGACCAACGACACAGAATGGAGCACATGTCTGCTCGCCTCTCCCGCCGTGCCGTGCCGTGCCGTGCCGTGCCGTGCCGCGCCGCGCCGCGCCGTGCCGCGCCGTGCCGCGCCGTGCCGCGTGTCGTCAAGCCGTGTCTGCTGTGTCGCTTTCGATTAATCATATATAGTGTGCCGGGCGGGGCCGGGACAGCAGAAAGCTCTTATTTTTAGGGGCGCACAGGAGCGAGCGGCTATGGGCGCGCAGCGCGACGCCGGCGTCAAACATTTCCAGCAGCTCAAGAGGAATGTCAACTCTAATTAAGTCGAATGAAAATTATAATTAAAACAATGCTTTTATTTTGCGAAGAGCAAGAGGGAATGTCCCCCCAGGCGCGGTCGCTCTGTTACCGCCGTAAAAATACTTTGCCATTCTTTTTTAAAAAAAGAAGGAAGAATGAGGAGAGAGAAAAGGAGGAAACATTTTAAACGAGCAAACGTGAGACCAGGAATTTGAGTTTTGTGATTCATCCTCTGCCCATGCAACCTGTCTCTGACAAAATGTACCCCCGGACCGGAAGCTTGAGGGACGTACTCCGGAGCTGAGCATTGCGGCATGGCGCGGCGGTGGGGCAACTCATCCGGGATGGGCCGGGAGGGCCGTGGGCCGCGCCGGCCAAGTTACGACCATGCGTCTCGTTTGTTCAAGTTTGGCCTATTAATTACGATCTGATGAAGAGCGGCTCGGGGCGGGGCGGCGGATCCGTGGGGTTCTATGGCCCAGAGTTTGGGATTGAGATGCGCCCGCCCCGCAGCCCTCCTCCTCCTCCTGATTCTACTATCCTGTACCGACCAAATATGCCAGTACCCTTGGATATTATTTAAACTTTATTAAATCACGACGTATTTGTCGTCAAGTAAAATTTTCTAGTTTCGTAACCGAATGGAAATTCCGATATGGATAAAAAGAAAAAAAATTGCGAGTAATATTTTTATTTAGGTGCGTGTTTGTTGGAGCGATCCCTCGATATTGATCGTGACTGGGCGCTGATCCCTGTCGGCTGGGACCGGGAGGGATCCCCGGGGAGCGAGTCAGCAGTGCGGAGGTGGAGGAGAGGGGGGAGAGACCAGGCGGTAAATTGAAAAGAGAGTGAGGCAGAGAGAGAGAGAGAGAGAGAGAGAGAGAGAGAGAGAGAGAGAGAGAGAGAGAGAGAGAGAGAGAGAGAGGCAGGGAAAACATGGGCGCTGTGAAGGGCATCCTACGTGTAGGCGGCTGAAGACGAGTCGTTGAAAGATGTTGTTAACGCGGCTGGTCTGGTCTCGGCCGCGCTTGTTCCTCACTGCACCGCTGTTCTGCCGGTAGAGCTTTAGTCCATGTCGGCCTCGTCACGCGCGCCCGACGAACACGTGGAGGCCACGCGCGAACAGAGCAGAGCCGAGTCCTACAAACACGGTAAAATATTCGACCAGGTCTCCAAGCAGCCAAGGAGATAATACATGGTAGCGTCTTGGTTTTCCAAAAATTTTGCTTGGAAACCTGCGAGTGCCACAGGCGTGGGATAAATCTCGTTCGCGAAAGAGCGTGTGCAAAATCTAAAGTTGTACGGTTGCGTAGCTCATAAAAGTGTGTAACATGGATGTCACGCCTTTGTGCTGCTGTCATAAAGTTTTATGTGTGTGGATATGGCACACCTCAGAGTGGACGGTTTGGATGTCGATGCGGACAGTTGTGGTGTTCTGCTGCAGGCAGGGCGTGGGCCGGGCGCAGGCGGAGGTGCTATCAAACCTCACACCCAGGCCGGGGCGGGGGGGTTAAGTAGCTTGCTTTTGATGGACTGTTGGCCGTTGGACCGGGTCACTCCTGGGACATGTGTGAATGTCCCGCCCCGCCCCACCGCACGACGCCACGGTCCGGCTGGACGAAGTTAATCGCCTGTGCTATCGATCGTATCGCACGATTCGGTTCGACCTGCTGGCTCATAGACCCGACGCTCTTGTCCAAAAACGTAGTGCAAAAACAAAATAAAAAGATCCTGTAGTTCAGAGAGAGAGACGACAGGTGACAGGTTCCCTCTTAGAGTTGGTTCGCTCGCTCCTGCGCTGGGCTGCTGGGATCGTCGCCCCGCGGCGGCCGTTTTTAAAGCGGCCGATAGACCGACAGCGACAGCTTGGAGACGGGCCGGAGAGGGAGAGAGAGAAGAGAGAGAGAGACAGAGAGAGAGCTAGGAAGAGAGGGGAGGAGGGCGGGCAGGGCAGGAGGAGGTGACTGAGGTAGGGGAGGGGGATGGAAATAGCTCTACTGCGCCCGCCCCGCTGCGCCCCACGGCTCACCCGCTAAGAAACGGCAAGGCAGCCGCCCAGACTTTAGGTAGCTTGTTTGTCTTTGCTAGCCTCCGTAGGGATTTTTTTTCTTGCGGTTTTTCAATGGGTTTAGGGGTCGGTGAGAAAGACGGAGTAGAGTGAGATAAGGTGGGGGTAGGGGGGGGGGGGCAAAACTTATTATAGCAGCTCACCTCGCGTCCGTGATTCGACGGCCCCGTGATCGATTGGCGACAAACAACGTTGGGAGATTAGGGGGGCGGGGGGGTAAGGTTCTGTTATTCTACAGGCGGCACCAGCCAGGTGGTGAGGAAAGAGAAAAACTAGTTGACCAAGTCTATCCCAACCCACCAACCACATGGATATAATCGACACACCATCGAGGCTGTGGTGTCAGAAACGTATGTAAAAAGTCCATCCACGTGCAGAGTATCGTGCTGATGCATCTTAGTGTTGTAAATAATAACTTTAAAAAGAGTGTCATCACGGGTTTTGTCGCTGTGTACAGCATTGAGAGTGACGTCGGGGCGTTATTATCCAATTGCACGGCGCCCCCCATTGCATACCACAACATGGCTGTGCTGTACTCGCGCTGGGCCGGACTGGACTGGTAGTTGAGCTCGTTGTTTCAGCCGGCGCGGCAGAGGCCCTGGGAGGGAGGAGGAGAACGTCTCGTTTATCCGACAGTTTATTTTTGCTCTGTGGATCTCCTTATTCTTACGGTGGCACTAACTGTTTTTTCTCTTCTGTCGATACAGATCAGTGCTGATCTCGGCACGCCCCAGCTCGAAGCGATGAAGCGGTGCAGCCTGTTCCTGGCCGTCGCCGCAATAAGCTTAGGTAAGTTAACAGTGTAGCCGAACGAGGAGGAGGCGGAGTCTGTCGCATTAAGGTCCTTGACATTTTGGGGAAAATGACATCGGTGTCCAGCAGCTTTGGCGGATCGCGCCGTTGTACACAGACACGAGGACAGGAGGAACCGAGTTTCAGACTGAGCGGAGGAATCGCCTTTGCTCAATATAACGTAGGCTGTGCGTCTCGCCTAGTGCCTAATGTAGTACATAACCTCCCCTAAGCCCTGCGCGCCGCCGCCGCCGCCGCCCGGCCCCCCTGCGTCATCAGTCAGCGCCGAGGGGGAGGTGAGGGGCTCCAACGCCCCGCCCCGCCCCCCCCGCCCCACCCCACCTCGCACCGTAGCTACTGCTAGTGCGTAGATTGCCGGGCATTACCGCGGGAGGCAGAGCGGCAGAGCCCAGCCCAGCCGGCCCCGTGAAATAAGACAGTCGTTAAGGTTGGTGCCACTGGGGCGGGGCGGGGCGGGGCGGGGCGGGGGGCGCACGCGGGCAGAGCTCCACTCAAATCGCTAGTATGGCCAAGCTCACCTCGACATAAACCACCCCGCTCTGGCGCCGCGTTCATTCATCACAATATCTCGCACGCGCGGGCGCGCACTGTAAAGTATCACGGTCGTCAGTTGAACTTCACACACCCGCGCGTGCTGCTGCGCGTCTTGCGTGAGTGACGTCTCCCATTGACTTGTTTCCCACACTTCCTTGTGGTTCGCGAACGCTACGTTTTTAAATCGATCACAGCTTAAAACCGCCTGTGCTCCAGCACTTTTTTTTCTTTTTTTTTTTTTGTTTGTTTTGACGGGCCATCCGATTTTTCTTTTCAACAAATCAAATTATTGACAATAAGTGGTGGCGACGCCAACGGGGCGGTCACGGGAGGAAATTGGCGCTTCTCTCTCCTTCCCGTTGTGAAGCCCTATATGCCTGAGGAAGTGGGGGAGGGGGAGGGGCTGATGATGATTAAAAAATGTTCCTCACGCGCTAGGGGCGCGATTAGGGCCTGACTCTAATGGGCGCGAGGAGGTGAGCGCGCTGCTAGGCTGGGGAGTGGGAGAGAACCTGTGCTCCACCGGGGTGGGGGCTTGGCCCAACGCTTCCCTAACTGCTACACGGCTGGCTGGTGTTTGCAGGGAGAAATAAAACTGAATGGATGTGTCCTGTCCTGAACCGTGACCCCCACCGCCTGCGGGGCCCTACTCCATGTCAGTGTGTGGTGCACGACAGTTTCGAGAAGTTAGCGGACCCTCCCGATCTGGGTGCAAAAGTAGGTGGGGTTGAGGAGGAGACACCAGGCGTTCATATAACACAATAATATATTTTTAAAAGTGACGCCCGAGGTAAAAGCTGAACCGGGGAATACATTTTGTAGTGGACTGACCCGGCGTCCACCCAGCGGCGGCTCGAACCGCACCACAGGTGGCGGGTAGGGCAGTCGTCCTGCCGTCCGGATCAGCGAGCAGGCCTCTCTCTCTCTCTCTCTCTCTCTCTCTCTCTCTCTCTCTCTCTCTCTCTCTCTCTCTCTCTCTCTCTCCCTCCCGCTCTCCCGCTCTCTCTCTCTGTTTCTGTTCATTCGATTGCGTGTTTAAATTTGCCGCGAGCGAGAAGCCGCTCTGATTGGCCACGGGATCAAACCAGCCGCCTGTGACCGGTTTCGCCTCTGCTTTGGTGCTCCAGTTCGTGGCGGACAGCAGCCCTTCGCCTCGGGCCGTGTTGCGTCCCGACAGAGAACGCGTGCGTGTGCGTGCGTTCGTGGGGAAAAAGATGTCATGAGAGCGGTTTAGTTCGCGACAGGAACAGTTGGGAGCGAAGAGTGCAAATGGGGAACTGCATTACATCACTAAGCACTGTAAAATTTTAAGTCGTCTTTTTACGACAAAGTCATTGCTAAATTTTACCCTTGAAAGGTTCATCACAGGATGTGAGATTAATGTTAAGTGACGAATGTTGCATGTCATGTGACGAAAGATGCATGCCATGTGACGAGATTCATGTCATGTGACGACTGTTTCATCTCAGCTCTTGTGACGAAGTATTCATCGCAATATTTATCGTCAGTTGACAATTCGGATTGACAGTGCGGTGCCCCTTGGCCGTGCTATTGATTGGTAGCGCCTGCTGGTTATGCAATGCGGGGCGTCGGTGCGTGGTGGGCGGCCTATCCAGAGGCCGGCGGGGGTCCGGCCCGGCCTGGCGGGGGGCGGGCCCGGGCCGTCACTGCCGCCTGAGCGCCCATTTCCCGTGGCGGGTGCGGGCCGGGCCGGGCCGGGGGTCCGCCACAGGGACCGACCCCAAGAGGAGATTCGCCGCGCCGGCCTGCTTAAAGTTTGAAAAGTAGAGTTATATCAGCCGAACAGCCCCCTCCCCCGCCCCGCACCTGAACGTGTACCGCACCCGAGGGCTGGGTCTAGGCCCCGAAATTGCGAACCTAGGAGGGGCTGGTAGGGGGAGCGGGAGGGGAGGGGAGAGGAGTGGGGGTGGGGAGCGGGTGCGGTGCAAGACGCGGTAGGGTTCAGCAGGGCTCGTAAAGGCCCTGGCTCCCCCTCCCCCACACTCCCCGCCCCCCTCTCCCCCGCTCTCCCCGTCTCCCTATCTCCCTTTCTCTCGCTCTGATGCCGCTCCCAGTCCCGTCACGGCGGGTCGCTTTATCATCCAGCCCCCGTCGCCCCCCCCCCTTTTCCCCCTCCCCCACCCCCTGCTCCCACCCCCGTGTCGAGTCCCGTCCGGTCGGGTCCGGTGTACACGGCTGCTGCAGTAGAAGTAGCCGCGTGACGCGTTGGGGCTGGGGCTGGAGCTGGAGCTGGACCTGCGACTGGAGCGCGCTGCAGTAGCGAGTCTTATTTTCCTGCATGAGCGGATCCAAACCAAAACAAAAATATGGAGCGATTTGGATTTGTTATTTCGAATCCAGTTTCGGCGGGCGACATTGCAGCCTCCCCCCAGGTGACCCTGGCAACCCCAGCACTCGCCTGTAGGAGGCACTCGCCTACGAGGCACTCGTCTGCGAGGCACTCGCCTGCGAGGCACTCGCCTGCGAGGCACTCGCCTGCGAGGCACTCGCGCGCGTCCGAACTCTCGTCGAAAATTTAATACGACTGTTTTGCGTTATCACACTGCCATTACAGTCATTACCCGGGAGAGGGCGCGGGAAGTTGGAGCTGGAAGCGGGGCTCCGGGGGTGAAGGTAGGGGTGCGGCTGGGGGTGGGGAGAGGGGGGCTGTAAGAGGTGAGCTGCAGCAGCGGTAGGGCTTTGGAGACTAAGTTGGGGCCATTGTTGGAAGTTGTCGGCCGGTTTATGGGTGTGTTCCCTCGCTGTTCTCGTTGTGGCGGGGCGGGCGGGGCGGGGCGGAGGCTGGTCGGTGCTGGGCCCAGCCCGGCCTGGCGCCGGGGATACAGAAACGCTATAACGCACAATTAACGCCAAATAGAAACGACTACGCCGTGGCGCGGAGCGGCCCCGCCCGGCCCCGCCCGGCGCTGCACACAGCAGAAAAGGTCCGTAATGCCACGCCCCGCCCCGCTCCTCCTCTGCTGCTCTTCGCACTGGAGCGCTGGAGGGGTGGGGGAAGGAGCCTCTCCTTTTTATTTTGTGCCACTTCTCTCCCTTTCACGTGAAGCGGTCTGAAAACGATCGCCCTGCCGCAAAGCACTTCATGGAGGTTTGCATGAACAAGGCGCCGTCTGTGACGAAACTCTCGGCACTGCTAGGACGTCTCTGTCTGTTCATATCTCGCTTCCCCACCATTTCCGTCTCTACCTCTGTGCCTTGCTTTCTTACCCCTGCGTCCTAGTCTTCCGTTTTTGACCCTGTCTGTGCCTTCGCCTCTCGCCTTGGTTTTCTTCTCGATGATGAGATAGATGGAGGAGCGGGAGAAGCTTGATGTATTGGGTGGCTGCGGCAGGAAAGTAGGGGAGGGAGGGAGAGAGAAGAGAGAGGGAGAGAGAGAGAAAGAAAAAGGGCGGGAGGTTAGGCAGGGACGACAGCGACAGCTCTGCCAATTACAGGAGCAGAACAGTGGAGCCGAGCCGCCCGGGCGGAGTCATGTGACAAGCGAACGGAACAGTTGTGGTGAACGTGATGCCGTCACGGGTTGCCAATTTTTCGTAACTGTGTGTGTGTGCGCGTGTGCGTGTTCTTTCTCATTCTATCTCAACGATCCCCTCTCTCCCTCCTCCCCCTCTCTCCCTCTTACTCCCTCCTCCCCCTCTCTCCCTCTTACTCCCTCCTCCCCCTCTCTCCCTCTTACTCCCTCCTCCCCCCTCTCACTCCCCCTCCCCATCTTTTCTGCGACCCGCCCGCCCCCACGTGTGCCCCGTGCTGCTGTGCTGTGCACTGCAGGGGATCCTGTTGAATTATTCAGCCAAGTCGAAGTGAGCTGTGGATTCCATCCAGAACGATATGCTTCGACGCCCCGCCCCGCCCCGCCCCGCCCCGCCCCGCGCGTTGAATTAGTGAGTACGCCGCGGATACATCGGCCTCGTGGGAACGACTTCGGTGGCGTGCGTGGTGGTGCGCCTCGGTGGCACATTGGGTCAAGTACGTCGACTGCGAGGTCACGGGTCCTTCTCAGCACACACTGCTCTGGAGGTTTCCTGTTTGGTTAACCAAAGTATGTGGAGGTCGCACACCTAATCGAAGGTTAGCGAATGTCCATACGCACTTCACTTGTCCTGTGTGTCCAAGTGTGTGTGTGTGGGGGGGGGGGGGGGAGGGAGGGGGAATTCTTGTAAAAATAAAAAGCTTTTTAAAAAAATTCTTACTCTTGTGTAGGAAATGTGTGGAAATTCAAGGGAATTCTGGCGGTCTTGTGGTAGTTGTGGGGGAGGGCAAAAGTTCGCCCTTCTCGTCCTCGCGGGGGGTGGGGCGGGGCGGGGGTGGGTGCCGAGGGGAGCGGAGTGATAGTCCTTTTCGATTTCAGCCTCCCCCGGCCCGCCCTGCCACGCCCCGCCTCCGCTCTTACCTGCCACGCCGCCACAGCTGCCAGCCGCGAGCGCGCGGGACGTTACGACTTTACAGCGCGATGCTGCTTCGCGTCGTTAAGTCGTCAAAATTGTCGCAAGGCCATATAATTCCCACCGCGCGTACGCGCGCTAATACTCGCCAGTGTAGCCTGGGACGGGACGGGATGACGCGCGACTGCAGAGCGTATGCAGGCCCGGCCCCGCCCCGCCCCGCCCCGCTGCCCCGCCCCGCCCCGCCCCGCCCCGCTGCCAGCGCGCCGGCCACGCTATGATGGATGCCGGCATTAGCCGACGCGCCGCCGCCACCCCCTCCCGTCCATACCGCACCATGCTGGGGCACTGCGAAAAATGTTACGCGTACTAATCACGCGCAATGTTACAATTTTAAGAATGCGCTCTCCTCTGGCCGTGGTGCTGTCCTGGGGCTAGGCGTGGGCTAGGCGTGGGCGGGCGGGCCGCGGTGGGGCGCCTCTCGTGTCGCCTTGCGGCCCCGGGGCCCTAGCCTTATCGGCTCCTACTCTGCGGAGAGTGGAACGCCCCGCCCGCCACGCCCCGCCCCGCCCCGCCTCGCCCGCGCCTCCAGCAGCGGGAGGGGAGGGCGAGTGTCTCGTGTTCCAGAAGAGGTGCGCCTCCACGCACCCGCAGCTACGTGGTGGAATAGGGCACGACCAGGAACAGGCAAAACACACACACACTACCCCGCTCCGCCCCGCCCCTTCCCCTCCTCTACCTTTGTATTTTCTTCCTTTGCGGTCTCTTCGCCCCTCTTTTAACACTCCGTATTCAGCCCTCCTTTGCCACCTATCTCTCTGTGTATGTCTCTGTCTCTCTGTACCCCCGTGTGTCTCTGTCTGTCTCTGTCTCTCTCGAGTTGTCGCGCTGCGCACGTGCGAAAAAGAAGAAAGGAAAAAGAAGGGAACAAAACTGTAATCCTTTCCGCCGCCGCCACCGCCGCCTTTACGACGTGCTGCGAACCGCATACTGTATCCTGTCTGGCGTTCTCGCGCTGTGTGTGTGTGTGTGTGTGTGTGCGTGTGTGTGACGACGCGGTACTGCGCGTCACGTGACGCTAACGACATATATAGTCACATTGAGGGACAATATGGAACACCAGATGCACCAGCTATTACGATTTTTTTTTCTAAATCGTGAAAGAATATTCTGTTTAAGATTTGAAGGGTCTACTGAAGATTCACTCGACAGTAGCAAATAAAACTGAGACAGGTTTCGTAAATTTGCAAATGTATAAAACCCTTTGGCACCTCCTACGCGGGCACACATGAACTTTGAGTCTATTTTGCTGCGAGGCCGGAGGCCTTGTTGACTGCCCTGGCGGGTTCGACTCCCGCCCCCACCGGGCGGGCAGGATAGGCTATGGCGCCAAGTGCAGCGGGGGTTATTTCTGTAGGGCGCACCCCCACCACCCCGCCCCGGCCCGCCCCGCCCCGCCGGGGCCTCCGGATGTGACTAAGCCGAGTAAAGCCTCACCCCGCAGTACATGCGATTAGTGCGTGTGCGGGGCGGGGCGGGGCGGGGCGGGGTGGGCCCTGGGCCGCGGCCGGCACCCGAGTAGAGGCGGGAACGCGGCCACCTGCAGGCTTATTGGCAGGCCTGGAGGCGTGCTGGAAGTACACTGTAAAATGTAGCAGTGTCGCCAGGTTTAACTGAAAACTGCCATTCATAACTGTTTCAATTTTCTGTTGCAGGTGAGTTTTCGGTCGCCGTGTCGTCCGTCGGCAGCACGGTAAAAACTTCTCGTCCAGGTTTCCAAGCAGCCAGGTTTTTTTCTTATGGAGAAAAATACATTGGAACGTCTTGGTTTTTCCAAAACTGTTTGGAAGCCTGGTCGTAGATTTACTGTGAGACAGAGTAGAGAGACGGCGCGCTGGTGAGTGCCCCCTTCTCCCCCCCCCCCCCCTCCTCTCCGATTGCGATTGAAAATACATTTGTCGGGGTTGTCCTGAGCGCGGGGCGGGGCGGGGCGAGGCGGGGCGGGGCGGGCGGCGCGCATGTCGGCCTGGCGCCCTACCCTACCCTGCCCTGTCCGGGCCTGTCGTCTCCAGGGAGCGCTTGCTGCTGGCCTGGGATTTGGCCAGATTTGCCAGCACTCGGCAGCATTCAGTCGCCTCGCCTCGCCCCGCCTCTGCGGGCGATGGGGGAAACATTACCCCGCTGGTATGGGGGTGGGTGGGGGAGCCCATTCCCCACAGCGGCTCCCCCCTCCCCCTCCCGCTACTTTTCCCATGCGTACATCTCGGCACACGCGCGGCAAGCCCGGCCCGGCCCGGCCGGTGCGCAATACATCAAAACTGTTTGACAGATCATCGAACGGATCTCATAATTTCGCGCCGCGCCGCGCGCAGTCGAGGAGGCGGAGCAACTTCCTCCATGTTTACTGTAGTCGTGCGCTGCGCCCCGAGCACGTGGCACCCTCACCCCCGCGTGCTCGAGATGCCAAAGTTCTCTTTTCTCCTCTTCAAGTTAGGAAATATTTAGAAGGCACGCCGTGTACACCGAAGGGTGGTAGCGGTAACTGAAGCTTGAGTCGTAAATAGCAGAGCCCCGCCGCCGCGTCGCCCAGCCGCAGGAATATATACTCCTCGCCCCCACCTCGCCCCCACCCCGCTGGGACGGGTTTTCAGCTGTCAAATCGACGGCGTTACAATGATCCGCGCAAGCTCGGCGCTTGGCCCCGGGGCGGGGCGGGGGTGGAGGGGGTGGCCTGTGCCTGCCATGATACCCTGCATGACTGGCTGGTGGCTGACGCGCGCGGGGGCGGCTGGGGCGGCGGGGGGCCCCTTGGAGCCTCCCGGCAGCGCGCGGCGCGGCGGGGCGCCCCACGAGGACCACCCCTTTCGGCCCGTCGTAGAGCCCTCGGTTGAGCCACTGTGGCCCAAGTGTCAACGCCTGGCGTGGGTCTCCTGTCACTGTCAGGACGCCATTGGCGCCCCGCCCCCCGGGCCCCAGGACGCCCACGGCGGGGGTTGAACCCTCGGCTAAGACGGGCTGTATTGACGAGCGTCGGGCCTCTGCTGAGGTGCCTGACTCGACCGTGCCCCCCCCCCCTCCCCCGCCGCCTGGTCGTTCCTTGATCTTCGCTCTCTAGTTTGGCACCTCACTCCCGCTTCTTCACCCTACTCCTGCCCATCTCCATTCTCTTTCTCCTCTCTCACCACCACGCCCCCGGCACTCTCCACCCGCACAACAACCCAACACATTTCCAACTCTCCCCTCTCTGGACTCTTCATAACTCTCCTCTCCCCCCGCGCCCCGCGCCCCTCTCCCGGGGACACTCCAATTCACTCCGGCCCGGACTGGCTCCCGCTGGCTGCGCTGGAGGGTCCTCCTCTGCCCGCCCCGCCCCGCCCCGCCCCGCCCCGCCCCGCCCCGCTGGCCCCGCTGGCCCCGCAGGCGACCCCGTGTTGTTTTCCACCCGATATCTCTCGAGCTCCGGGCCGAGCCGGGCGCACCGACCTGGACGCCGCCATCCCGGACGAACATTCGTCATCCCCTTCTTCTCTCTCCTGGACGGGAGTCTGTACCCTTTCTGGGCACATTCGCACTGCTCTTGCACTTACACGTAATATATAGTTTTGTAGCTTCGACGTCCGTCGCCGTTCGACCTGACGTTTTTCAACGTAGGCCTATTCCGAAGTTGTTTTTTTTCTCGCCACACATCGTGCCTCGCCCTATCGCGGTTTATTTTTCTGGGCGAGCAGGCCAGGCCCGAGCCGGACGTGTTGGGGCGGCGGCGGCGGTGGGGGCTGAGGGACAAGGAGAGTAAAATACTGACCGATATAGAGAGATTGAATGCAGGCACGAACAACGTTTGATGGAGTGTGGTCTTGGGACCCGAAGGGAGGGGCCGGGCCGGGCCGGGCCGGGCCGGGCGTTGTCATGAGGGGGCTCTGTTTGCTTTAGCCTGTTGGGCGATTGGGGGGAGGAGGGTCCGCCTGGATCACGGAGAGCGAAAAGGGGCTGGAAAAAGTGAGGCGCAGAGGGAGGGGGATGGGCCGGAGGAGGGGACGGGGAGGGGAGGGGGAGAAGGGGAGGGGCCGGCTCCTCTTTGTCCCCCGGGGGATTGGCTGCGGTGCGGCGGTCACATACTGTCTGGCACGGGGGCATCTCACCGCTCGCCTCGCCGGGGGAAGGACCAATAAGGGGCACAAATATCCCCCCCTCTCTCTCTCTCTCTCTCTCTCTCTCTCTCCGTGACACACTTTTCTCTTTTTCCATTGCTCTTGCTTCATCTCTACTTTCCCCCGCGCTCTTTTCTCGCCTCACCGCTTTCGCATTAAGTTTGAGTTGCTCTGACAGTGATCACCCTGTGCTGTGGCCCGGGCCCGCTGCGTTTGAAGATGGCACTGCTTTTTATTCTCGGTAAAGCCCACTTCTTCCCCCCACCCCCACCCCCTCCCCCACTTAGGACCACTTTTCTAAATCATCGTTATACACTCCCCCGACTGGCTCTACCTGCTGCTGCGCAGCGCCATTCGTTTACACACTCTACTTCCGCCCAAAAAGCAGACATTGCGACGTCGTGTGCATCCTGCGGTTCTCCCTCTCCCTCTCCCCTCTCCCTCTCTCCCTCCCTCTCCGTGCGTACCACTTTGACTCCGTGGCAACGCCTCGCCAAAACGGAGGGAAAATTCCAGCAGTTGCAGAATGGATTGAAGAGTTGCGGGGATTGCGGGCGCGCGCGCGCGGCTGCGGAGCTGGAATGCCCGCTGGAAGTTTTGGAGACCCGGGGAATTCGCACGACGGATGTGTGGCTCTGGTGGTTAGCAGGGAGAAAATCCCTAAAACACTCTGGTGCTGCGCCGGCGGCCGCTGCCGGGCGTGGGAGCCGTGGAGCTGTACTGTACTGTACAGGGTGTTACCCGCGTGACGCGCCCCTGCCGGGGTAGGCAGACCCGCAACACGTCGCGTGTTTCCTTTTGCACCGGCGAGCGCATCCCCGGTCTTCACACCGCCCGCGCTTTCTTTGGAGCCCCTTTTTATTCTGTGTTCCGAGAGATTTTATTTTTCTGCCTCGCACTTTTCAATACGCTCCTCGCTTTGCAAACTGTGCCCGTCCAACCCATCCAGCTCTCTTCTCTCTCTTCGCTGTGCGTCGCGCGAGTAACCCTCTCTTGTCTTTTTCCGCGACGTTATTTTGCCTGCAAAGTAGTGCGTTAGGTAAATTAGCAAGAAAAAAAAAACCGCACCGCTGAATCCCTCCCGCCTTTTGAGCTCGAGCCCGCTGCGCTGCGCCCCGCCACGCCTCCCCCGGTCCGGAGTCAGAGCCGTTTCCGTTTCCTACTACTTCCGTGCGTGTCAGCGGGGCGGCGGAGGGGAGGGGAGAGCCTGGCGAGATGGTCCACGCACGCTGTGCTGTGCTGGGTGCCACGACCGACTACCGGAAAATTCGCAGCTGAAACTGCTGGTATGGGATGGGTACGGGCGGGGTGGGGCGGGGTAGGGGGCGTGTAGTACGTGACCGGGCGGGGCTCGGTGGACGCTGGGCCTTGCGTCTCTAGTGGGGGGTGGGTGTCCCCCGACCGCAAATGTAGGGTGGTCCCCAACACCTCCGCTGTCATTTTGTCATGTCGGAGGTCCAGGTCTGACGACTTTCGCATTTTCCGGGATAGGTTTTCAGTGCCTTGACGATGTGCTGGGCTGAGGGAGGGGGGCCTTTGGTAACAAAAGACGTGGGTGAGGGGGCTTGCTGACTTTGCTGCTGGGCGTGCCCTTGCCCCCCCCCCCTCCCCCCACAAGCCCCTCCGCCTCACTCTCTGAGCAAACTTTTCGCCTCCCCGCGAGTCCTCCACTGTCGCTGCCGCACCCATATTGCTTAGTGAAAAGTGTCGAGATGGCTGCGCGACGCACCGAGGCCTCCCGTGGGGTTGGGCCGGGGAGGGGGGTGGGGCATGCAACCTCAGCTGGAACTGTGGAAAATACGTTCGTTCATGTACGATATATTTTGTAATTTATCTTTTACAAATAAGTGTTTAGTTACATGTATGACCTCCCACTCCTTCTCCTCACTCGATTCCAAGTCGATACGCAGTGCTTGTAAATTTACAATCTGGGATTGCAATTGCACGACATCTTCCGTGGAAAATATTCCTGTACCCGGACGACTATTGTTCACACATCTTCTTGAGTCCGTGTGTGTCGCGGGGCGGGGCGCGGCGGGGTCCAAACCAACCCCTACGCCCGGTGTCGATGTGTCGTGTCGTCACGTACAAAACTGCAATGTTACTAATTGTACTGTATGATTCATGTTCGTACGAGAGACAGAATAGATGAGAATCTTAGCGGGCGTGCCAAAGTGGTCCGGGCGTAGCGTGGCGGGGCGGGGCGGGGCGGGGCCTGTCCTGTCGCTGAGGCGTACGCACTGCGGGCCGGGCCGCGGCCCTCATGAAATATTAGCGACCTCCCCGCTAGCGTGTCTTCTCCCCCTCTCTGCGTTCTTAGACACGACGTACCCCTCTCCTCTCTGCCCCCCTCTCCGCCGGCCTCGTGTGTTTTAGCATACTAATGTCGCAGGAGCGAGATGCGTGTGTCGCGCCGCCCTCCATGGTTTCTGTTTAGTAACTTCTCTACCGAGAGAGAGGTGTTGGGAAGGATTCATGGTAGTTCATTACATCGCGGCTAACTTTCATGTCGATTTCCTCACGATGCTTTGGGAACGTGTGGGTCGGTCGTGTTATGGTCATCGTTTTACCTCGTACCGCTCTCCCCCATCCCCACCCCTTAACATAATTTCTTGTCTTAAATTTCGAGATGGGTTTAGGGATGAAACCTCCAGCATGCTCGGCTCGGCCGAGCGGCTGAGTCCAGCACAGAGCGGAGTGGGAGGGAGGCGACTGCTCGCCGCTCCTAACCCAATAACCTGCTGCTGTCCACCGCCGCCCTCCGCCCCGGGGCAGCAGCATAGCAGCCCTCAGCGGCCCGCCCGCCAAGAACCAAACCAGAACCTGAGCAAAAGTACTGCAAGCTCCTGAAATAATACAGGCAGCAAAATCGCGTATGGTTCGGCCCTTGCGCTGTTGTGGACAACATAAATTTCTAAACACCAAATCCAGCGGACCTATGGAATGTTCTTTTAAGCAGAATTTGGTCTGGTTCTTTACTGGGCCACGGGCCGGGCCGCGCCGCGCCCTCGATACGACCTCTCTCTCCCCCAACGCCCGCCCCCTCCACGCCACGCACACCACCCCCTAGCGCAGCCCCGCCCCGCCCCGCCCGCAGGGTTGGGTTTGACTCATCCCAGCCAGATTACCATAATGATGCACTGCGTGTGCGTCTGTATCGAGTCGCAGAGCTAGTGCAGCGAGAGAGAGAGAGAGAGAGGGGGGGGGGGGAGAAATGAAGGGAAGGGTTCTATTGGGGATAGGCTCAGTACAGCAATACTCCTACACAATGAAGTACAGTTCGTTACCGTCACAGTTTCTGGCCGTATATATAAAAATATTTATGGTACGGACCGTAGACAAACCGGAACTATGCCTACGGTATTTTTTACCGTCGGATGGGATGGGTGGGGGGAGTGGAGGGAACCAGAGAATAAGGGCGGGGTGGTGGTGGTGTGCAAGACATTATTCCCACCGAGTAAGTCCCGCCGGAGTCCTCCACCACCCTCTCACACAAGCGTTGTGGCGTGGTGGGGCGGGGCGGCCTTGAGGCCCACACGTCATGCGCAGGCTCGCATCTCCTGTGTTCTGTGGTGTGGCGGGGCGTGGCGGGGCGTGGCGGGGCTTAGCGCGTGGCCGATGGCACACATATGTCAGGTGCATGGGTCTGCATGCCAAGCACCACAGCAACGCTCTCTCTGGGTTTTGATTCCCCCCACTCCCTCTTTCTCTCTCTCTCGTTCTGTCTCTCCCTCTCTGTCCCTCTCTCGTTCTCTTCCCGCTCCCTCTCTCTCGCCCCGTCTCTCGTCCCGTCCCCGCCGCTATGCCCCTCTCATTCGAATGACACTCTCCATGTTATTCTTGCAAGTTCTCTCCGCTTTGGCCATCACTGTTGAAAAGGGGCGTGGCGGGGCGTGGTGGGGCGCGGCGGGGTGGACGTCGCATTATGCCATGGCGCCTGCTGACCCGACCTGCATACAGACCGGCTCCTCCGTCTCTGTCGCACCCACAGTGGCCGGCCCGGCCGTGCCAGGCAGCCGCAGTCATTCATTTATCCATTCATTTTGCCCAGTTTTCGGGAAGAATCTCCAAAATTCATAATAACCACAATATGCGCAAGTTCTTGTTTTAAAATTTTATGTAATGTCTCTAAAAATGCATATGGAGAATTCTTTCTACACGAATAGTGTTTGTCCGAGCGCTGTCACAGGACCAGACGCAAGGATCTACCAACTCCTACACTACTCTCTCCCTACCTCTCCCTCTATCTCCCCCTCTCTCTCTCTCTCTCTCGGGTGGGTGGTGTAATTACTTGCGCCTTATGCGCCCCTTTGGAGAGCGGGCTGCCGCGCTGGACCCGGCGCCGTGGACTTGGGGGGACGACTATGTTTATTCAGAGCGAGGTCCGGGTGTGTTTATTCACACCACAAACCATGCGGCGCGGCCGAGGCGGCGTCTGCCTTCCCTCCCGTCTCTTTCTCTCGGTACGCGGCACGCTGGACGTCCGCCTGGCCTGACTGCGTATAACCAATGAGGCTCGGCTGGGGGCCGTGCCGGACTCCCCCCTCCCCCCCCACTCCGGCCCCGCGCTCCCGCCCCCGCGCCGCCACCGGAAGTGTGTCAGCCACCGGACGTGCTCTCCACCCTCACCTCACCTTCCGTGTGCGCACATTGCCTCAATACTTTTTTACAACTACTATGGCAGTGCTTGCAGTACGCCAGACCAGCCAAGCCCCCGCTCTTCACCCCTTTCAAAATCCGCGCCTCCTGCCGTTGTTGCTGTTGGTGAAGGCGATTGGTTCCCGCAGCGCGCAGCTGTGCTCGGGCAGGACGCTCGGGCCTGGCGTCGTGCGCGCCCCGCCCCGCCCCGCCCCGCCCCGCCCCGCCCCGCCCCGCCTCGCCTCGCGCCGTTCCTCCGGCTGAGAGAAAGAGATAAGGCGGGCGGAAGGCGGGGTGGGGCGGGGCAGGCGGGGGCCTCCTGCTCGCGCCGGGCGAGGCGAGGTGTGGCGCAGGCGGGGCGGGGCGGGGCGGCCAGCTCTTTGTAAAGAATTCACGAGGTTCGACGGGGCCGGCGGGGCGCTCGCGTCTTGCGACGCTTCCTCATCCTCCCCCTCTTCCCCCCTCCCCTCCTCTCCCCTCCTCCTCCTCCTCCCCATCCCCCTCCTCTCCCTCCTCTCTCCTCCCCCTCTCCCTCTTCTCCCGACTCGCTGGCTTCATTCCCACTGCCTCAGGTTGGAAGTGACGGGAGGAGAAAAGTAGCTTGGCGTTAGTGCTCCTTGCCTCGCTCACAGGGACGGCACAAGGTCCGGGCGGGGCGGGGCGGGGCGGGGCCGCATGAAAACACCGTGAAAATCCAGAAAATTTGCAGTCCATCGAGGCTGTTGGTTAAGCTATCCCCCGGGTATGTTGTGTCCAACAGCAGACTTGAACCAGCTTTCTCATAACAGTATAAGCCATTTGATGTTCATGTTTTCATGTTTCCAGTCACACATTACACTACTGCTTTGTATCGTGGGTTGATAGTCTGAGGGGTCCGGTCCGCCACGAAGGGCCGACGGGTCGGGCCGATGGGTCGGGGCGACGGGTCGGCCGATGGGTCGGGGCGATGGACTGAGAGCGAGAAGAGAGATTGGAAGGGAGAGGAAGGAGAGGGGCTCCCTCGGAAAAGTTGACAGTGATTTAAGGAGGCCGGCGCGGCCAGCCGTGTCCTGCTGGACTCCACCCTGGCCTGGCCCTGGAGTCCCTGGAGGCGCGACTCCACTGCCTGATGACTGCAAAAGCAAAAGTTCATCGCGTCATTGAGGCGTTAAAAAAAGGATTTAGTCAACCAAATTCCTCAGTCAATGCCCTCTTAACTAAACGTCTTTACAAGTGCCATTTCTGACGTGTTCGCGATCCTGCTGATGGCAATACAGTACTCCAGTGCCACCCTTTTAAAGTTCTGCTCCGTCTCGTTTCCTTCCAGTTTTGGTCCTTAACCTTATTGCAAGATATATATAACGACCACCATCTAAAGGGGAAAAGTACTCCACAGTATATTTTGTTTGCTATCACAGGCAGCTATCACTACCGCCCCGCTGCGCCATGCCGCTCTCCTTTCCCTCCCGTTTCAATTAATAGCGTGTCAACTCTGCAGAGCAGAGGGGGAATTTCATCACAAGTCGCGCGCGGCGCGCCCTACCTCCCCCGGCCCGGCCTCTAGCCAACACCTCGGGCAGCCCTGCGCATAAAAAGGACTTATCTGCAGAACGCAATTCCTCCGCCTCCTCCACCCTCCTTCCTCCTTCCTCCCTGGGCTGCTCGGCCACAACCTGCAGCCCTCCCCTCTCGACTCGACGCCCCGCGGGGCCGGGGTGTCCTCGGGATATTATAGTGCATCACTGTCCCGCTACCATATTCATACTACTCTTTCTCTCCCTTTCTTATACCCGCGTTCTTTTCGAAGAAGCCGGTACGGCTCCCTTGCTGCCCTCCTTTCCTATTTATATTTGTTTTTTTAATATTTTGTTTATGCTCTGCAGAAAATTTGGACTGCATCGTCCTCTTTTATCATTGCGGTCGACGTTTCGAAATTTGTTGAGAAATGCGTTTTTCCGTTCCGTATATATCATGTATATATATAAAAAAATATCTCGGTGACGTCAGAGGTCCGCGCCCTCTTCGTCCGCAAGGGTCGGGGCCCCCTGGCCCGGCGCCCCCAGAGACTCTTTGGGCCGTTCTGCATGACATTTATTAAAATGTATGGACAGCCGCGGTGACGCAGTGCGCCTTGCAGGTGGGGCGCGGCCCTCTGGACCCAGCCTAGACCCCCCCCCCCTCCACCTCGATGGATAGCGGGAGGCCCCGATACACATATATTACACTCTCCAGACTACCGCGAATAATCCTGCTTGGTTCTGATGTCATCAGTTTCGTGTCATTTTTTTATTTTTTTTTGTAGTTTTTGAACCGAGATTGTGTTATTGCGCGCAACACAGTATCAAAGAAGCCTGCCTGGTCGTTTGGAGTGAAAAGGGGGAGGGGAGGGGAAACAAATACTACTGACAATTTAAATGTTTGTTCACTCTTCTCTTTTGTCAATTCCGAGAGAGAGAGAGAGAGAGAGAGAGAGAGAGAGAGAGAGAGAGAGAGAGAGAGAGAGCGGGAGAGAGAGCGAGAGAGCGGGAGAGGAAGAGAGCGAGATAGCGAGAGCGAGGCCAAATGGAGATCTGCCGGGCAGGGCGGCGCGCGCACCGGAGCCGAGCAGAAAGGCTGGGCCGGGCCGAGGGGCCGAGGGGGCAGGTGAACCCTGCGGTCAGGTCCTCTCTATTGTGACAAGCTGAATTAACACTGCGATTGTGCGAGCGAGCCCAGCCCAGCCCAGCCGGAGAGTGCTCGACTTGTTTCCGCCCGTTGATTCTGTGTGTGCCCTATGCCCTGCGTGCTGCATGTGTGTGTGAGAGAGAGAGAGAGAGAGCAACGTAGATCTCTTTTGCCGGAAAAGGGCACGGGTGGAGTGGGAGATTTGATCGGCGATCACTGACTGGGCGGAAAAAGGTATGTCGAGGATGCCAGCAGGTTCCCGGTGAACGAACGCCAATTGCAGTCTCTGTGCGTGGAAAAAGAGAAGCGGTCGACTGGCGTTCCTTTGATCTGTGTGACTGTAACAGGCACATCCTCTTTTGCAGGGGGTTGAATCTCTATTTCCAAAGTCCTGGAATGTGGAATACAAAATTTACACGAGGGCTGTTTGGGCGTGTGTGCATACTCACGGGGTGCAAACACCACCGCGAGTACCCGCATTTAATATTTCAACATTTCTGTCGCCGGCCGAGACAGCTGTGCGAATAAATACTGCTAATTGCTCTTTTTATTTCCCGCCACATTAACGCGCCGCGTAAATTTCACTCGATTACGCGCCCCGGCAGGCGTGGCGTGGCGTGGCGGGGCCGCCATTCTTCACCACTCGCCCCACTACCGTTCCGTTATTCTCTCGCGTTGCTTGTTTCCTCACCGTCGCTCAGTACATATTTATTTTGCGACTTTTTTTTTTTTTTTTTTTTTTTGTTCCCTACCCTCGCCTCTGTTTCCTTTCTTCCTTATTTTAGTATATACATACATTTTTATTTGTAGCTCCAACTCTTGGACAGGCTTGATACTATATCATCGCTGATAATACAAGTTCCGCCGCGGCAGCGATTTCTCTGGATAGGGCGCAGGGCGCGAGGCGGGTGGGGCAGGTGGTGAAGCAGCTCTAGGGCACCGACAAGGAGCAAGGCGACCGTCCCATCTTTTATGCCAAGGCATTTCTGCCTTTGGCTCAGGCCCCTGTCATGCCATACTCTGTACTGGGCATTTCAGCGACCACATAGCAGTACTGCGGGTCTGCCTACCCCGAGGGGCCACGGCGCCGTAGGGCTCGAGCGGGTAGGCGGAGCCGCATACTGCTCTCTGTTCTCTGAAGCAGCCGGTACCTTCTTCGGCCCTTAGTAGAATACTTATCTTTGAGTAACAAACCTTTGTGGTTTGAACAGGATTGACTTGCCATTGCATAGCTACTGTAGCAGCCACCGAAGCGCTTCTTTGCTCTACCTGTTCGGTTAGCCATCGTTTGCAAATCCTGCCGTTTCCTGCCCCTCCATTCTCTCTCTCTCTCTCTCTCTCTCTCTCTCTCTCTCTCTCTCTCTCTCTCTCTCTCTCTCTCTCTCCCCCTCCCCCTCGCCCATCCCGCCGTAACCACCCCCATTCTTTCCGTAATGTCGGGACGCTGGCCGCTGGCCGCCCAGGAACATTTCATTTCCGAGCTGGCCAAAAAATGGCCACATTTTGCATCACTTTATCCCGGAAACCCGCAATATTCCCCCGACGCGACGTTTTCTGTAATTCCTGCCCTCAGCCTGCCGCGCCCCGCCCCTTCCCCCTCCTGTAACTCCTTTTATGCTTCCCCTGCGTTCCCATTTTTTTCCATGCGGCCGTGTGTAAGTAGAGGCGGTCGCTCAGCGGTCAGCATTACCCGCTAATAGTGCCTTATACTGTCCCCGGCGGACGTCAAAGCGGCCAGCCCGACTCACAACTTTGGAACCCCGCCGGGCAACAGTCGTATTGAAAACCGGACGCAGTTTAATTTTTTTGACAGCTGGGAGAAAGCTTAAATAATTTTCATTTTTGTTGCGCGTGGTTCTCGTGTCGCGCCCCACATACACGCCGCTCCGGGCGATGTTGCTTTTTTTTTCTTTTTTTTTCACTCTCGAGCCTGAAGAAGGCAAGGGGTGTAGTCTCGGCTCCGGTCCCACCCGGACAGTCAAGCCCTGTCTCCTTTCTTCCTTTATTGCCCACCCTTCTCTCGCCCTCTCCTCTCCTCTCACTGAGCCCGGCCCGGCCCGCCGCCAGTCTCTCCAACTCTCTCCTTTTCTTTCATTCAGCCATTCTCGCATTCCTCTCTGTCCTTTTCGCGCTCGCAGGTTTTTGTCCCCGCCGCGCGGCAGCTCCACCTCCCGTGTATTCCCCAGTGTTTACAAGAGTAAATTGCGTTTGTTAGTTCTAGCAATTTTCAGGCGAGCGGAAAAATACTCAGCAGTAGCAGCAGCAGCGCAGCAGGATTGTGAGCTCCTTTTGAGCTCCTGGAGGAGTAAAGTAACGCGGCTCATGGAGCGAGAGGCTCGAGTCGAGTCGAGGGGAGGAGGAGCTGGGCTGGGTGAGGAGCTGTCTCCAAACTTAGCGATCCGATCCGATGGTCTAAAAGCACAATGACGCTGTCATCCTTGTTAATTAAGAAAGCCCGCGATGTCCCATCGCATCAGGGGGCGAGCGTACTCGGGCCTGGGGCTTTACGCCGCGTGCCTGACGCCTGCCTGCCGAAAAGTCAGTGGTCTGTGAATAATTAAAACGACCAACTTTTGCTAATTATATATTATATACCTATATACATATTAACCACTTTTAGGCTAATTACTCGTATTTAGTGATACCATTCTTTAGCTTATTACCGCTACTTTTTTTCTCTTTTTTGCCCTGGTACTGCCCTTTTCTCTGTACAACCCGAGCCGCTGGGGATTCCCCACTCTGCATTTTATAACCTCGCGCGTTGTTCCTTTTCCAATTCCCTTCCCCCCCCCCCCCCCCTCTCTCTTTTTCTCTGTCTCTCTCTGTCTCTCTCTGTCCGCCTGTCCTCAAGGAGAGTGTGTGGCGCCCCCCGCCGCAGCCCCGGGGGGTGCCGCAGCCTGGCCGCCGCGAGTGTTCTTCTTAGGCCCTTGGCGGAGCTGCTGTTGGGGGGCGGGGCGGGGTGGGTTTCAGAGAGGGGGAAGGGGAGGGGGAAAATTGAAACTGTGTAATTATACTTCCGCACCAGTTATCCTGCGGCCAGGCCCAGGCCCAGGCGGGGCGAGGTCCGCGGTACTGTTGTTTCCGGCGCAAAGGGTGAAACGGGGGGGGGTATTAATTGCGCTGCACAGTGTGTCTCATGGTGAGGGCGTGACTTGTTCAACGGCGAATGAGAGGCACAGTATGAGAGTGAGAGAGATATTTCTAAATGCGGCTGCTGAAAAGCAGGTCTCGGGTCGGATCACCAGTAGTGTGATGGAGAAGGCATGGAGAGACGAAACTGTACAGCAATGACGATAATGTTCCGGCCGCACAGCGTGGCGTCGCCACACGTTTGGGATTGTTCCGGAATGCGGGAGGGAGTGACGAGACGAACATGTCGCTCCGGCTGGCACGTGGTTTTCTGGGAAGAAGAGAAAGAAAAAAAGAAAGAGTGAGCGTGGCTGCTCGGCTCGGCGTGATGAACGAGCCCAGCAGTATTATAATGTTGTTTGCGCTGGTGATAAGCGGGGCGGGGCGGGGCGGGGCGGGGCGGGCGGCGGTCCAGACGCATCCGTGTGTTTGGCTCCGGAGCCGAGGCCTGGGCTGGGCCGGGCCTTATCGCCGCACAGGCTGAGCGCAGCGGAGGAACAAGTTACTTATTGTAATCTAGCTTTGGAATTTACGCTAGCAGGGGGCGCAATATCCTTATAAAATTATAAGGACATTCTGAGGACCAATGGCGGAGTGAAGGGAGAAACAGAACAATTACTGAACGCGTTGTTGGAGAATAAAGAGGAAATACGCACCACTCTACACTGGGAGGTGGGGGTTACCGAGGCCGGTCTGTACGCCGCCCCGCCCCGCGCCGCCCCACTTTGTGAGCTGAGATGCGGTTTCGCAGTTTTGCGTCGTGGGCGGAAGTTTATTGTGCGCCGCACACATAGTATAGCGAAGTGCGGGCGGATTCCGCAAAGGGGCGGGGCGGGGCGGCGCGGGGCGGTCGTTGCGGTGGAGAAAGGGCGGCAAAGTAAGGGGTGTGCCGCTCAAAGCGGTACAGCAGCAGGGCGCACTGCACTGCGCACTGTGTCACGAGTAGAACAGAAAAAGACTCTTTTGGTCTCACTCTTACGCCCTCTCTCTCTCTCGCTCGCTCTCTCTCTCTCTCTCTCTCTCTCTCTCTCTCTCTCTCTCTCTCTCTCTCTCTCTCTCTCTCTCTCTCTCTCTCCTCTCTCTCCCGCTCTCTCCCCTTTCCCTCTCTCTCTCTCTCCCGCTCTCTGCCCTTTCCCTCTCTCTCCATCCTGACCCGACGCGCTTCTCATCACTTTTCCATCAGAGGGTTTGGGTTTGCAGGCATCAATCTGACATCAGCGCCCTTGCCTTCCCTCTCGCTGCTCTCGGCTCGGTTCCTGCCCGCCTGCCTGCCCGCCTGCATGCCTGTCTGCCCGAGTACGATTGCTCCAGACTGAGAGCCCCCCCCCCCCCCCCCGACCCCAAATCCATCCCCACGGCTTGAACTGCTGCTTCGAGACGCTCGCTCAAATAATAAAATTGCCCGCTCTCCCCCCAAACCAAAAATTTTGCATGTTCCTGTACATCGGGCGAAGGGCGGTCTCCACTTCAACTCACCTCCGCCCTGTCCTCCGTGTGAACAATGTACCTGTCCTGGCGGGGCGGGGGTAGGGTCTGGCGGTGCATGTTTGGAGAGCGTCGACCCCTTTCGCGACCCCTCTTCTCCCTCCAGTGCGCCGACGACTGGGTGCTCTCTCTCTCTCTCTTTCTCTCTCTCTCTCTCTCTCTCTCTCTCTCTCTCTCTCTCTCTCTCTCTCTCTCTCTGTCCCTCTACCCCTCTCCGTTGAGGAATGGCGGGGCCTAGCTCTGGGTGCCCCCGGCGCGGCGCGGCACGGGCCCCGACACCCCAAACAGATCGGACATTTGCATGTTATTTTAATAGAGGCAGACGTGCCGTTGGAATTCCTAGCCCGTCCCCGATTTCCGTTACCCCTTCTCCCCGTCCCTCCCCACCTCCCTACCCCTTTGGCACCCCTCCCGCCCTCTCCTTCTTAAGTCAGCCCCCCTCCCACCCGAGGTCTTGTCGATATCCGTGCTGCTTGCGGAAGGGTTCCCCCCTGGCCGGGCGTGGCAGGCCTGGCCCCCGTTCCCTCTCCTCTCTCTTCTCTTCCCACATAAAAATGAAAAGGGACCAAACACTACGCTTTGGGGGCGTTTTGAGGGCGTTTTGAGGGCGTTTTGAGGGCGCTAGCTCGGTGCCTAGTGCGCTTTTAGGACGGGCAGTCCGCTGTCCAAGTTCTCGTCAAGGGCGCGCGTGCTGGACTTAGGACTCAAATAGAACCCTTGTCGCGAGTATAAGAGCGCTTTGTGGTACCGTAGGTGACGCCTTAGGACCCGCCTAGTACTCATGCTGTGGGTTGTAGGACGCGGCAAGGACCGCAGGCCTGTCCAAGTTCTCCTCGAGGGCGCGCGTGCTGGACTTAGGACTCAAACAGAACCCGTGTCGCGGGTATAAGAGCGCTTTGTGGTACCGTAAGTCGCATATGGACGGGAGGACAGAGCAGTGGGAAGACCCGGGGAAGCTAGAGCAGTCCTCTCATCGCGGCCCAGTGGTCGAGCTGTCAGCGTGCTGTGCCGACGACTCGAAGGTCCGCGGTTCAACTCCCCGCCTGGTAAGGTGTTTCATCGTCGAATAACAGCTCAATCACTAATTAGGAGGGTAACAGAAGTGACGAGAGGGGGAGGGTAACCCGGGAAAACACGCCAGGATTGCTCTAAATTAGAATAATTTTCTATATCAGAATACTGTATATTAATTATATATCGCGGCAGATTAGTGATTTTGAAGTAAATTAATATCTGTGTAATTTTCTGTATATCAACGGTTTTAATGCCGACTACAGTGAAGGGAAGGGTACCTAACCACGAGCAGGTTGGTGCGCGCACTAAATGCGTACTGGGCGCAAGGGGACTGGAACGCATAACAGGGCGTTTTTGGGGACTAAAGGAGCACCTCTGGTCCAAGCGTACTAGTGCTCAAAACAACCACTTTGGGACTAGTTGGGGTCCTGTCCCAGACCTAGTTGTGGGCCAGGGCTCACGAGCCTCCGAACGTATCAGTACTCACGTGGGTCTTACTGCGCGCCCCCCAAGCGTACTGAATGGGCCCTTTTCATTTTTATGTGGGTTCTCTCCTCTCTCCCCTCTCTTCTCTCTACTCTCTTCTCTCTACTCGCCTCCTCCCTTGTTGCCCCCCCCCCCCCGTTCCCGGCCCGTAGCGACAAGACAGTAACTCTCCAACTAGCTTCAGTGCTCTGTTGTGCTGTCATCGACCTTTTCTTAGGCTGTGCTGTGCTGTGCCCGCACTTGAAGTTTCACTCCCGGCTGATATATCAAAAGTTGTTGAGCAAGTGCGAGGTGCGGGTCTTTCGGTGTGTCTAATGAACGTTTTGTTTTCTTTCTGTTTGTCGCAGGTACTTCATCCCGTAAGGGCCGAGCAGTATGTCATGTGTGTGGGTCGAGTAGCAGTGGGCGCCGGTCGGTAACGTACTCTGCAGAAATCACTTGGTTAAAGACGCTGACTCACTTTTGATGCAAAAAATTTTAGAACTAAAAAGACGCATTTTTTTTCTGAAGAATGGGGCTTTTGATATAAAGAGGTCTCAAAGGCGCGTATCGGGTAGGCTGAGTATCATGTGAAGGTCCCAAGCCCCGGACCACCCCGCCTTCGTGCAGACGCAGAGCAGGGCCTTACCTAGCATCCTGTAAGGCGAGGCCCGGCCCGGCCCCGCCCATCCGCTAGGCACAGGGGTTGCGAAGGTGAATCCCTGACGTGGTGCGGCGGGATGGGGCAGGGCGGGGCGGTTCAGCTAGCCTGCTACTCCACCCGCCCCGCTCGAAAAAATAGATACGTTATTATAAAAGCCAACGTAAGATACATTATAGTTTAAGTGTTGGCTGACGCCGTGGCAAGCAACTTTTTAGGAGCTCCTGTAGCAAAACGTTTTTGTTGTAGTCACGCACGTGAGCACTGAGAGCTAATACGTCGCTGCAGGAGTTGATGTGACATAGGTCTATACAAATGCCTTCGAAAAATCTAGCTGGGCCGCATGGCTAATATTTTACAACCAAAGCTACCCCTATGCTTCGGTAGCATATGAGTTGCTTGTCACAAAATCAGCCAATCAGCCTATACGTAAGCTATGGTAACGTAGATATTTTTTTTCGTACACTGCGGCGCGGCCCCGTAAGGAGGGGAGGGGCAGCGCGGGGCACGCTTCCCTCCGAGACCGACCCCACCTCCCCACCTTGTACCAACGTCGTGGCGAAAAATTACATTAAACAGAAGCCAGGCTTGTTGGCTGCCCTGCCCTGCCGGGCCCTGCCCGGCCTGCACTCGCCCACCAGACTGCACACAGCACTCACTCCCATCTCGTTGGCGCGGCCCTCCCCTCCCCTCGGCTCCTCCTCGCCGGCTCTTTTTATTCCCTCCGTTTTAACCTCTTGTGTGCACAAGGGCCGAAAGGAAATATTATTCTTGACAGAGTAAGAGGAGGGAGTGAAAAATCACCCTCCGCCGCGCCCCTTCCCATTCCTTCAGCTCTGCTCATTTGGGGGTCCAGTTCGGCCCCGCGCCCCCGCGGCCCCCGGCGCAACCCACTTTGTTGGTGTCGCGGTCAGGCTGGTCGGGTGTGGGTAGGACCATCGGGTGTGGCGGGGCGGGGCGGGGTGGGGGTAGACCTCACCACCCTGCGCTACCACAGCACTGCTCCCCACCACCAGCCTCCATCTACCCTCTTATATTTGGTCATGTGCCGGGCCAAAGTTATTGCGGAGGGGGGCCGAGGGGCGCGGGGGGAACATCCATACCGGCAGGACTTTGGGAGGGGGAAGAAGAAGAAGAAGATGGGAACAGAAGGAAAGGGGCGGAGTGCGGTGTGTGCGGGGACGAGGAGCGGAGGCGGGGGATGAAGACAGAAAACGAAAAAGTTGTTGCCCTTTCGCACAAGGCTCTCGCCACGACACCACCCCGCGTGGGGACCTCTCTGCCCGCCCCCGCCCCACCCCCGCCCCGCCCCCGCCCCGCCCCCGCCCCGCCCCCGCCCGCGGCTCTATCCACCCAGTTACCTGGCTGGTGGCGTGCGGCGCGTGACGTCAGCCGCCACCGGAGCCTTAACCTTCCCTCCCCCGGGCCGTCGGGGCGGGGCGGGGTAGGGTGGGGCGGGCGGTCGTCACCAGCGCTGACATTTTTGTAATGCGGTACTGGAGCAGGTGGGGCGGGGCGGGTAGGGCGCTCGGGATAAGGATAAGGTCCCGAGCCAGCGCGGCGCGGCGGGCGTGACCGGGACGACACACGTCTGAAAGCCGATCTGAAATACTGCCTAGCCCTTACAGTCACAGACTTGATTTATTGCTGCTTGAGCAGCAGTACTGACGCGCAATATTCACATTTTCCACCACAAATGCAGGTGGTACCGCGAAGCTGACGAAAATTCCGTCTAGCGGTTCTCTATAGGCGCCGCTGTGTCACCGCACCGCACCAGAATAAGCTCATTACTTTTCCGTCGACTGCTGGGAGCAGATCGCGCAGCGCGGACAAAAACGTTCGCGGCCGCCGAGCTGTGGGTTGCGCCCCTGCTCCACGCCCCCCCCCCTCTACTAGTTTGCTTCATTATGGAATAGTGACGGCCCGCCCGGCCCGCTGCTTGAATTAATTGCTCACCCGCATTATGACGTCATCGTCGTAATGGCAATTTGATCCGCCATGATTACGTTTTATTCTATATGATGATGATGATGATTATTGTTGTTGTTCTTGTGCGCCCCCGCCCCTGCTGCGAGTATCTACACCGTCTTTCTTGTTCTTGTTGAATTTTAATCATTTTATGCCACCCCTAATGATGTTATTGCGCCCTTTTTAAATGGCTTTCGAGACCGATGAGTTGCAGGGGTCGCATTGCGTCGATGGTGGTGGGGCTGCAGGGCCGTGGCACGCCCCTCCACCCGCCGCGCCCCGCCCCGCCCCACCCCACCCTACTCTTAATCCGACCTAATGCCGGGGCACAACAGGGAGCAGAGGCTGCTGATTAGGGCCCCCCCGAGACCCCCCCGCCCCCTACAGGAGGGACACACAGCTCCCTCCCCTCCGCCGCCCCCCGTCCCCCTACGGTCCAGCGGCACACAGTACTATAAAAGTCTGTAATTGAAGCAAACTTGGGCCAACTTTTGGGAGCAAAGAGGAAGTTATCAGACAGTACAACTGGTGCCTACCGCGCCCCTGCCCCGCCCCGCCCCGCCCCGCCCGCGAGCAATGTTGGCCGGGCGTGTCGACCACCGGCGGGCGGGGCGGGGCGGGGCGGGGGGGGTGAGTTCGGCCAGCCGGCGGTTACGACTTACGAGCAGCACGAGTCTCGTGAAATTTTAAGCCCGAACCGGCGTAGTGGGGTGGGGGTGGGGTTGGGGGAGGGGGAGGGGGGGAGCAGCCGGCGGCTGGGGCAAGTTTAGGAAATTCGCTGCACCGGAGAAGTGGATGGGCCTGGCCGGGCCGGGCGGTAGGAGTAGTGAACGGAGTGGCTGCGGCCGGGTGTGAGGCGGGAGTGTGGAGGGGAGGGGCTGTTATAGTGATACCGCGCGCAGCGTCACCCGCGAGCTTCCTCTCATAAAATAATTCTCACGGTGAAAGTTCAGACAGTGCGGCCGCTGCGACGGCTGCAGCAGCGCGCCCTGCAGCGGCGAAATGTAATGCGTTACTCTGTTCAGGGCGGTAACGCTCTAAAAGCGCAGTAAAATGAAATGGGGTATGTCCGTCCCGCGGCGTGCCCGAGTGGCTGGGGTGACGAAGGGGAGGGGAGGGGGTAGCCAGAAGGAGAGAACAAAAGGGAGAGAACAAAAAGGCAACGCGTTAAACTGGTAGCGGCAGGCCAGCTCACGCGCTCAGTGCAGTCGTCCGCGAGGCGAGAGAGCGACAAGTTTGTTCAGGAATTGACAACGTTATACCAGCATCGAATTTCACCCCTCTCCCTCCTCGTCCTCGTCCTCCTCCTCCTCCTCCTCCTCCTCCTCCTCCTCCTCCCCCTCCTCGTCCTCGTCCTCCTCCTCCTCCTCCTCCTCTTTCCCCTCCCCTCCACCACCTCGACAGCCACCAGCTTCCGGGTGGCTCCCTGGCAATCGCCGGGTCCGTGTCGGTCCCGCGTGTACCCCCGATTTTAAAGTCACAATAAGTTATATTGTCCTCAGACGTTTAAAGTGATAACCGCAGGGTGCTAGGCCCTTAGCATAACATATTCCCCGAGAGGAGAGGCCCTAACTCTACCAGTCCGTGCGGCTGCGGGTCTGGCCTGGCCGCCTGGCTCGGCGCGGCGGCGCGACCGCCCGGCTGGGTAGGCAGCGTGGCGCGCAGGCGTGCCCGGCGGGTCGGTATCGGCGGGCTCGCAGGCGCTCCCCGCTGCCCTGGCCACGCGCTTCCTGACTGCTGTCCTCGTTATTTTAACCTGGGACGCCGCCGCCTGTTGGCTGGACACAGTGCGAGTTTATTCGTCGATACTTACTGCATGGGGGTGAGACTTTATTTTTGAAGAAAACGGGCGTTGTTCGTCGAGGATGAGAATAGGCATCGCGCACGGAGACAGCCTGGAGATCCCATGAGGAATGGTCGTGTCTGTTGCCCGGCCTTTATAGGGCCGTGCCGGGTTGGGTGGGTGGGAGCTGGCTGCGGCCAAATAAACACCCAGGTCCTCTGCCGCCTCCGGCCCGGCCTCGGCCCGGCCCCCAACCCCCACCCCCTCCCCTCGCCGTCTGTTTCTCTCTTCCCCTTTCGAGGTCGCAGCAAAGCTCAATATATCCCTGCGAGAGCTAGGCGCCAGGCGCCGCTGTCTCTTTCTCCCCACCCCACCCCACCCCTTGCGGAGAGCTAGTAACTCAACTCCCGCGGATGCGCGGGCGCAGGGGCGGAAGAAACCCCAATTAATCACCTCTCGCCGCTCATTTCCATCTTCGTCCCCCGCCCTCGCTTCCTCCCTCGCTCGCGCTCTCTCCCTCCCGCGCTCCTTCCCGCACTCCTTCCCTCTTTATTTCTTTAGCCGTTCCCTTCCCGCCCGCGCCCTGGGGGACGTGCCTTATGCAGCCTGCTGTCCCGCTCGTCCCGCTTCTACTCCATCTCCTCCGAGCAGGACGTGTCTGACACCAACGCGACACGCAGCCGGGGGCGGGGCGGGGGCGGGGCGGGGGCGGTGCGGGGGTGTCCCGCAGATGAGAGGGAGGGCGATGTGGTGGCGGGAAAAACAGAACTAGAGGGGCTGGAAAGTCTTGCAAATGAGCGTCTGCTGCCTCCCCCTCTGCTGAGTTGAGGCGGGGTGGGGCGGGGCGGTACACATATTTCACCCGTGGCCCAGCAGCCAGTTATCGAGCAGCCTGCCTGGAGGTGGAGTTGGTCGTGGTGGTGGTCGTCGTCGTCTGGCGGTCGTGCTGAGCGCGCGGCCCGGACACGTGGAGATGACCCATCTCTGTGCGGAGCTTGGGGGACGGGGCAGCCCGTGCTCGCTAAGCCGGCTCAACCAAAGTCTAGGGGTGGATGAGGGTGGGGCGGGGCGGCCCTCGTACCCATCACGCTTCTCCTCCACGCGCCGCGCCGCGCCTGGCGGGCCAGACCAGACCAGACCTCTCTATAACGATGGCAATCCTCGCCCGTGCCCGCGATGAAACCGTCGTGTGCGGGAGGGGAGGAGGGGGGAGGGGAGGGGGCAGCGTCATGGGGGACACTATGGGCCACTATAAAACACACATGGGCGGCAGCGTTACCGTATCTGGCATGGGCGAGTGGCCCGGGCCTATAGGCGCCTTCAGAGCTGGGGTGGAGTGCGGAGGCTGCATTGCGTGAGAGCGAAGATTCGAGCCAACAACGCCAGCGTTTAGTACGATTTAAACCGGAAAAAAAAATAATATTAGTAGGAGTGGCTCGCAAGCGCTACAGATCACAACCGCTACAGGTCACAAGCGCTACAGCTCGCTAACGCTACGGGTCGCAAGCGCTACGAGTCACAAGCGCTACAGCTCGGTAGCGCTACGGGTCACAAGCGTTACAGCGAGAATCCGCGCGTTAGGCAGAGCAGAGCTGAGCTAAACCTTGAAAAATTACGCACGTGGCGTGAAAACATGGAAAATTTTTGCGACAGTAAACCTCCCGAGGGAGGTTGCGGTTCCCGCCAGGCACAGGGCTTTTACACCCCGTGGCAGCCAACTACTTCGGTGTTCTTATGGGAACCGGTGCTTTTCTGGCCGCGATCCTGTCGCCCGGTGTCATGAGTGCGCCTGCTCTCCGGCCAGTGCTGGGCTTTTTTTTTTTTTTTTTTTTTTTTTGTTCGGACCCAGTGCTCTTTCCAGCTATACCGATACCGTCCTTGTGACTTGGGCAACTGCAAAAAAGGCACTGAAAAGAGCACTTGGTCCGAACAAAAACAAAAAAAAAATTAACAAGAAAAAAAAATTACGTGATTTTTGAACCACTGCCCACCTAGTGCTATAAGCAGCGTCGATACCAATGACGCTACGCGGCCGGCCCAGCACTGGCCGGAGAGCAGGCGCACTCATGACACCGGGTTCGTTTCTTCGGTGACTGTGGCTTCTCGCGCAGCATGACTCCTAGTGGTCCGGCATCTGGTACCGTGGCGTCGTAGCCGTGCCGGCATAGTGTCCGCGCGGAGAGTCGCAGGACGGAGGTTCGAATCTTACCAAAACATTTAATTTTCTGAGGGACAACAATTTGGAGAGTGGAATTCAAGCCCCCATTTCAACCGGCTCCCTCGTGGAATAGCCGACGGTCTAGTGGTCTAGTGGTGCCGCAGCCGTGGGGTGTCTGTGAGACTCGGCACATGGGGCCTGGTTCAAACCCAGGTAGGTTCTTCACTGGTAGCGACAGCGGGTTGCCAGGAAGTTCCGTCCCATGCCCACGACTGGTGGTCGGTCGTGGGGTCATAAGTCCTAGAATCTGGCTCCAAAAATAGCTATTCCATGCTCTGGGGACAGGGCAGTTCGGTTAACCACCGTACGACTAAATCTGACATTACGGGGATCAAATCTGTCGAATTGCGCGACAGGATCGCGGCCAGAAAAGCACCGGTTCCCATAAGAACACCGAAGTAGTTGGCTGCCACGGGGTGTAAAAGCTCTGTGCCTGGCGGGAACCGCAACCTCCTTCGGGAGGTTTACTGTCGCAAAAATTTTCCATGTTTTCACGCCACGTGCGTAATTTTTCAAGGTTTAGCTCGGCTCGGCTCCGCCTAACGCGCGGATTCTCGCTGTAGCGCTTGTGACCCGTAGCGCTACCGAGCTGTAGCGCTTGTGACTCGTAGCGCTTGCGACCCGTAGCGTTAGCGAGCTGTAGCGCTTGTGACCTGTACTGGTTGTGATCTGTAGCGCTTGTGACCTACGTCCATATTAGTAACAATTTTGATAAACACTGGCGCGGTGCTGTTTCGCGTTCCTATCGAAAGTTTTAGTACGTCGGTCATAACCGCCGAGTCGCTCTCCGAATTGATTAGATATGCAGAGCAGTGGAGGGAATGGTGCCTCGTCGTACTCGTCGGCTGGGACGCCCTGAGAGATGCCTGCTGTAGATGTTTGGGGAACAACAAGCAAGAGACAGAGGGCGACCCGAGCGACTCGGCGACCAGCCATCCCGGAGGGGAGGGGAGGGGAGGAGAGGGGAGGGTGCCCCGGCCAGGCTGCCCCGCCCCATCAAATCACCACCAAGTTGGCTGCTGGACCGGCCGGGCGGGGCGGGGCGGGGCGGCTGGGGCCGCACGCGCACGATGCCTTATTTATCTCGGCCGACAAACTTTCTCCTCCCCAGGAGGGCCCCGTTATCATGAAGGGGACGGGTGGGGCGCCCCCAGCCGCGACCTCGGGGAGAGCTGCACTCACCTTCCGACCCTCGGAACAGACATTCTCTTCTTCCCCCCCCCCCCCGCCTCTCCCCCCCCCCCTCTCTCTCTCTCGCTCGCACTCTCGTTGCCCTTCGCCACTATTCTCTCCCCACCCCACCCCATCCCCTTTCCGTATAGTCCTCCCCTCGTTTTGTGAGAGACACATTGTACTTTTCGCACAATCTCCTCGAGGTTCTCCACGATTTCTTTTCGCCCCAGTGCGCTCGCGGTGCGGGAGGGGAGATGGTTCTGAGCTGGCGGGGGCGGGGCGGGGCGGGGGCGGGGTAGGTGCGGGGGTAGGGCCGTACACGGGCGGCTCGTGTGAGCGTGCGGAGGGCCGGCTGGCTGGTAGATTGCCTAACGTTCGGCACTTGATTATGATTGATCGCGCGAGGGTTGTTGCCGGCGGGGCGTGGCGGGGCGGGGCGGGGCGGGGCGGGGTGTGCTGCAGGCCCCGACCGCATGGGTCATACCGGCTGACCTACTAGCTCAGGTGTGGCGCTGCTCCACTGACCTCGGCCGGACTGGTTTTTAAACACGTGTGGACCCGCCTTAATGCCCATAAATGCTCATCGAAGTGTCGGAGGTCGCTTTCTGGAAATTTCACTGTAAACTACAGTGAACCCGAAATCAAGGTGGGATTCGCCGTAGCTTACCGTGCAATATGGCCGTAAGGTCTTAACAGTGCAGCGTTAGGCGCCGGGCTGGAGGCCACGCAGGTTTTGTTTTTATCCGACAATTTTCCTCTTGACGCTTTTAATCGCCGTCGTAACAGCAATGCCTTTCTGCCGCACTCATGACCGGGTTCCGCCCCTCCTCACCGCACTACAGGGGCTCCAAGTGGAACGCCCCGCCCCGCCCGGCGGCCCTGGCGCCCTGCCAGCCCCCCACTCCCACCCCCCCACCCCTCCACCTCGCTCCGCTCTCCATTCTAATGGTCGCGAACAATGATAAAATATGTGGAGAAAAAAAAACAGGCCAAATTTCACCGAGAAAAATGGCGTCGTCGTAAATATAGAGAAGGGGTAGGAGTGGGGGAGGAGCGGCGTTTATATCGGCATTCTCGAGCGTTACGCAGATAATCGTACTTTTACTCGCTGCCTGCAATTTTTCCGGGCGCGTTCTTGTGTTCTCTCTGCCCGGGTGTTTAGTTATCGTCCGATCCGGTGGGGGTGGGGTGAAGCGGGGAGGGGTGGGTCAGGGTGGGGCGGACAGAAGTCTGACTTCTCCCCCCAGCCAACCAGTGGTACGTGCCGGGCCGGGCCCCTGCCCTGTGTCCCTCCTGAAAACAGGCGAAGAGCGTAAGGAGCAGCGGGGAGGAGCTGGCTGCGCAAAGGGAAGAACAGAGGAGGAAGGGAGAGACAAGAGGAGTGTACAGCAGCAGACTAGCAGGGGATAATCGGACTGGCAAAAAGGGCGCGTGTTTTCAAATATCGGGGAATGGATTACCCGTGGCGACCATAGCCCGCCCCGCCCCACCCCGCCCGCCCCGCCCAGCCCTCTCGATCTCTCTCCTACCGGGGCGCTCTCTCCCGCCTCCTTCCCTCGCCACTGGCTCTCCTCCTCCTCCCGCTCTCTCATTTGCTCTCTGTCCCGCTCCCACCATCTCACTCTCTTCCCTCTCCAAGACTCTCCGATCGTGCGGAATCCAAGGGGCCGTGCGCAGAATGCACTGATGAATTCAATCTCATCTCCCTGACCCCGCCCCACCCCGCCCCGCCCCGCCCCGCCCCGCCTGGCCCGCGGCCGCCCTACTATGCTGCGCTGCTGACTCCGCGGGGCCCTGGCGGGGCGGGGCGGGGCGGGGCGGGGCGGGGCGCTGCAATAACATTTTATGGCGGACGGCATTACGAATCATGTCTCTGAGGGTTTATCCCATCGGCTCGCCCCGCCCTGCCCCGCCTCGCACAGAGCAGGAATCAGACTTTTAGACTGTCGGCTCAGTGGTCTCCCGCCTACATCGACCGCGCAGGCGTACGCTACGCCACGCCCCGCCTCGCCCCGCCACGCCCCGCCACGCCCTGCTCCGTTGCGCCATTGGTTGGGCGAAACGCGTCCGGACAAATTCCAGGCTACAAACAGGGCCGTAAATATTGCAGCGCGGTCCTGAAGGTGGTGCAGCAGCCGCGGCGGGGCGGGGCGGGGCCCTTAAATATTAAAGGAAGGTAAACTAACGGGCGTTATACCTGGCCCGCTGCCAGACGCTGTTATCTTTGGCTTTCTGGTTCTTTTCCTGCTTCCTGTGGGCCGCGGGCGGGGCGGCTGGACTAGCCTGCCTAGCGCTGCAGATTAGCGGTGTGCCTGTTTTGCTTCTGTTTATCTCGGACCGGTTTCGCAGGCCTGTTATCTTCACAGGCTCGACGAACCTCGTTCCAATGTTTAAGGGGGTTGTTTTTCTTTCGGGTTGTCTGTGACATAATTGTAAGGAGAAAGTCGGGCCTACTCTCGGCCGTAGGGGTTGTGTCTTAAGTGTTTAGGGCACTCCTGGTGCGTGGCGCTGACCTGGGGTGGTGTGTTGTGTTGCAGGCGCGGCCGGCACCGTCGAGGTCCACTTTGAGAACAAGGACGGCGGCTTCTTCCTCAAGCAGATCCCCCGCTCGTACCCGCTGGCGAGCGCGGGGCCCGCGGGGGCGGGGGCGGCGGCCGCGGCGGCGGCGGCTGCCGCGGCGGGCATCACTTCCGGCGGCCCCGACCCTGACCAGGATGGCGACGACGCCGGCGGCGGCGGCGTCCTCGGCGTCGGCTCCCCGCCAGGCGCCGGCGCCGGCTCCGTCCTCTCGGTGGACCGGTTCACGGTGTTCCAGACGGCGGAGCCGGTGTCTGTGCGCGCCTCGTACGGCCCCTTCTCCACCAAGCAGACCGTGCCCGCCAGGTACATCGTCCCGGACCCCGTGGAGCAGCTGCCGGGCGGCCCGCCGGTGAGTATCCTGCAGTAACTAAATATTTTCAAGGCACATTAAAGACCGCCGTCTCGAAGTTGCATAGTTGATTCTGCATCCCAGAAGAAGTAATTATATTTGAAGGACAAGCTGCTTTGAAATAAGTCCGAAAAATTGGGGGGGGGGGGGGGGGGCGAGCAAGCCGGACCGGAGCCAGCAGCAGAGCCGGCCCGGGCCCGACCCAACGTTTTCCATAATTAAACTTTTTCTAATGTTCCGCTTTTTCGAGACCAGAGTCCGGTTCCGGTTTCCGGTCCGTGTCCTTGTGGTCGCGGTCGATGGTAGGATGCTGCCCGAGCGACTGCAGGCTAGGGGCTAGGGCGGCGGGGGAGGAGCGTAGTGGGAGGGAGAGAGGGGAAGGGAAAAAACAGAGGGAGTAAGGGTAGAGGGCAATAAAGATGGCTGAAAGCGGGGTAGGTTTCCTTCCGGGTCTCACGTTAGCTAATGACAGCTCATGCCTGCCAGGCCGCAGCTGCGCCCAGCACCGCGCCAGCTGATTGGCCCCGATGCTTCGACCTCGCCTTTAGAAAAATGATTCACCTGAGGCCGGGTGGGGGTGGGGCGCTAACAAGGTGAAAGGAGAAGAAAGCGAGGAGGCGGGTGGCTGCGAGGCTTTCACGGGAAACGCATAATTCGATTCATGGCCGCCGACAGCGCTTGCGGGTCTGGCTAATAGAATACCTCATGAAATAACACGGGAATGAACCCGAGTGTCTCTCACTCTGTGCATTCTATGCTGTCAAATTGACCTGCCAAGCGGGAACTGATTGCAATTTTTTGTGGTTGTTGCCGTGCAGGACTCTCCGCTGAACATCTCGGCGCTGGGCGTGGCCCGGCACCTGGACATGTCGGCGCACCTGGTGCGGGCGGACGTGGCGCGCGACCAGCCCGTGCTGCGCGTGCTGTTCCACACGGGCGGCGACCCGGCGGCGCGCCAGCAGCACGCGGCGCGCGCGCGCCTCCGCCAGCAGCGCGTGTGCATCGTGCTGCACGCCAGCGTGCCGGGCCGGCCGCCGCTCACGGCCGCCTGCAGCCCGGACGGCGAGGACGGCGTGTGCCTGGCGCAGGTCACCATCCCGCACACGTGGTGGCCGCCGCTGCCGCCCCTGCCGCCCCCGGAGGAGCTGGCGGCGGCCGGGGGCGGGGGCGGCTCGTCGGCGGAGGCGGGCGGCGGCGCCGCCCCCGGCTCGGAGCCGGCGCTGGGGCTCGGCAAGGCGCCGCCGCGCAAGACGCCGCCCCGGGTCGTGCAGCTGGCGCACTCGGTGCTGGAGCCGCGCGCCTCGGAGCCCGGCTGCGTGCCGCGCGTGCAGATCCAGCCCGTGACCCCCCTCGGCACGGCCACGCTCGTGCCCGCGCGCTCCGCCTACCGCGAGCTGCGCGCCGACGAGCGCCTCACCATCCTGCTGCCGCACGCCGCGCTCTACCCGCTCTCCAGGATGCACCTGCCCGTGTTCCTGCAGCCGCGACCCAACCAGCCGCGCGTCGCCGTCCTCATCGTCAAGTGAGTCGCCCTCTCCAAACTCAGAAACAGGAAACACGTGACAGTATGATGTGGTGTTTCCTGTTTCTGAGTTTGTACAGCTCTCGCCTTTACACTCACGCTTTTATAATATACAAAAGCACATCCCTATAGCGGTTTTATTGCGAGTTCCTCTGCTCTCGATGTAGCAGTGCTATGAGGGGGTTCCTCCCACCCTCTGCCTCCCAGCCCGCTGCGGCTGTGTGTTTGCAGCCACTAATTGAAACAAAATATTTTATTTACTGATTAGTGGAGGGCCTGGGCGGCGCTGGCCAGCGCAAGGGCGGGGCGGGACGCGGCGGAGAGCAAATACTTGATTCATTTCCTCCCCACCTCCCTCCCTCCCTCCGCTTCCTCCCCCTCTGCTCTTCCTCCTGCACCGCCGCGTTATTCTGCCGCCAAAGCCCCCTCTTACCTCTCTAAACCCCCGCTGCTTTATCTCCTGCGAGGAATGCATGCGCCAGCCGACAAGCTATAAGAAAAGGCGAAAAAAGAAAAAAAAACTAAAGTTTAAAAAAATACAATTTATTATCTCACATTTTTAGGATCGATAGTAGCTGATAATGCGCCGTTCTCCTTATCAGGTATCCTGTAATCTTGAAAAAAAGCTGCAGGGCGCAGGTACGGCACGGCGAGGATTACGGAGGGAGAGCTAGGGCGGAGGAGGAGAGACACTCGCCAGCCTGGGGCGGGAGCGGGGCGGGAGCGGCTGAAGGCCGAGGCGGTGCAGCTCTCCCATCCCAATCTTCTGGAGGCTGCCGAATAGCCGCATTTCCCTCGGGCCCTCCCCTCCCCCTCTCTCCCTTCTCCTTCTGCCCACCTCGACCTCGGGCCACCGCTGTGCCCTTCAAACCCCCGCTCCGCGCCGCCACCCAGGAGGAGGGGGTTGGGGCGGCACCTCGGTCCTTGGTTAAGAGAAAATATATAGAGGAAAAATGCAAGGCGAATTTCTTCAAAAGAAAAAAATAATACTACCCCGATGTATGTTTTTTTGGTTAGAAAATTGGCGCAGCTCAAAGATGTGGAGGGAATGCAGTAGGGCGAAATAGGAGTGGCCTTAATTTCCTGTGTAGCTGTTGGCGCAGAGAGGTGGGTCCCTCCCAGAGATGATGGCGCCGTCCCGTCCCTACCCTGTGGGCGCGGCCCCGCCGGCCCCGCCGGCCCCGTGCGGTACGGCTCCGTAAACCGGCCCGTAAACACACACTATGTGTTTGTGGAGCGGGGATGCCGGCGCGTCGCGCCATGGCTGCGGCCCCCCCTCCACCACCATGACCCTCTCTGAAGGCGAGCAAAACACCTCGACAAACACATGAGTCCTCCCTGGCGCCCGCTCTGCTCGAGTCGAGTAGAGGTCCAAGCCAAGCCGTCCCGTCCGACCCCCACCCTCACTGCTCCGACCGCCACCACTCGCCTGCACTACCGCGAGCAAGAAAAAAAAACCTTCAATGCACTTTAGAACTAGATTAGAATTAGAACTAGATTAGAAAAAAACAACCTCTCTTATGTGCCTGTCACTTAACTCTTTTCGACTTGTTTCGACAGTTTTGTCTGACGGCGTGCTCCTCGCCTTGCTTGTCGTGTCGCAGGGCGCGCGCCCGGCCCGGCCTGCGCATCCTGGGCGCGGAGGCGAGCTCGGACCAGTGGAACGTGAGCGTGGACATGAACCCCAAGCACACGGTGGCCACCGTCACGGCGCTGCGCCGCCCGGCCAACATCGGCCAGGACCAGCAGGAGCAGCCGGCCGCCGCCACCGACCAGCCCGCCAGCACCATGCCAGGGTGAGTCAGCCCAGCCCGGCCCGGCCCAGCCGGCCTGAGAGGGAGTTACTCCCGGAGGGTAGGTAGTGTTGATCCTCCCCAGCGGGCGGGCGCCGGGCGGGCGGGAGCCTCTCCCTCCCGCTGCACGCGGCTGCCCGGCGGGACGGTATCGCGCGGGCCGCAGGCGCTCGCGGCCGCTGCTCCACGCCCGCCCGCGTCCCTCCCTCCCTATACTTGACTCTACCCTGTAAAATTTTAAGTCGTCACGTTACGACAAAGTCAGTGCTAAATTTTACTCCTGAAAGGTTGGTCACAAGGGGTGAGATAAATTTTGAATGACAAATGGTTTATCAGAGTGTGACGAAAGATTCGTGTCATGTGACGAAAAATTCACGTCATGTGACGAAAAATTCATGTCAAGTGACGAAACGTATGTCATGTGACGACTGTTTCATCACAGCTCTTGTGACGAAATATTTGTAGCAATATTTATCGTCACGTGAAAATTCGGTTTAATCTTGTAGACGGGGTTCAGACCCTGAACACTACGACAGCGCGGCGCGTGCTGTCCTGTCCTGCCGTGTTTCCACCGCACTGATTGGAAGCGCGACTCGGTTCTTCATTACGGGCGCGTCAGGCCTCCAGTCGACCGGGCCAGGAGAGCACTCCCTTGTCCTGCTCTTCTTTTCTTTTCCTCCTTGGCTTGCACGCCCCCGCCCCCTTTCTTCCTTTGCGCCGCCAGCCGCCCCGCCCCCACACCCCGCCCCGCCTCAATGGAGCCAGTCCGACCTAGCCTGCCCCGGACCTCTAATTAATCCACTTTATTCCGTTTTGATTGTCGACTAACTTTGTAGATCGTTACCTCCAGTGAGGCTGGGCTGCTGCAGAGGGGCGGGGTGGGGTGGGGTGGGGCGGGCAGAGCCTTGCCATGCAGCCGGCGGCGGCGGCAGGCCCAACGACAAGCACTGGGGTCTGGGTCTGGGGGTTCCGCAGTGACCGCGCGTCCGCCCTGTAATAATACACAGCGGCTTTGGAATAGCTCTGGCAGAGCGAACCAGACACTGGCAAGGGGAAAGAAAAGAAAGCCCGACGGGCACTGCACCTTATAACATCAGGAACAATGCCAACATCAAAACAGCGTTTGTATGGTTTCGTTTCCGAGCACACTCCTCCGTTGGTACCTCCCTCCACGCATGAGTGCGGGGGGGGGGGGGGGACGCGTGTGAGACAGCGGGCCGCGCATTACAGGAGTAAATCATGCGAATGACATGAGCTTTTGTTTTTGTCGTTAAATGGGGCTTGGCGCGCGCAAAAACACTGCCGGCGCGGTCCCACCGCCCTCTCCTCCCCTCTTCTCTTCTCTCCTCTCCTCTCCTCTCCCGCTCCACTCCGACATCAAAATGACGTCGCGGTGACCCGGTAAAAAACGGCGCTGCCAACCGCAGGCACTCCCAGATGAGTGCTCTGCTCGCCTGACAAGGCGTGGAGGGTGGCAGCGCTGGCGGCGGCGGCTGCTACAACCAACAGCAGTGCGCGGGGCTGGAGAGGAGAGCCCCCTCCCTACACAGACAGACAGACACTCGCGTTCAGCACACTGCCACCAGGCACCCTCACGCACAGGCACAGGTGATAGCAAGGGCGGAGCATAGGGGACCCGACCCGTCACCCCCAGAAACACACTCTCTCTCTCTCTCTCTCTCTCTCTCTCTCTCTCTCTCTCTCTCTCTCTCTCTCTCTCTCTCTCTCTCTCTCTCTCTCTCTCTCTCTCTCTCTCTCTCTCTCTCTCTCTCTCTCTCTCTCTCTCACCAGTCTTCTCCTTTCACCTCCCCCAGATTATCGTGACGCTCATAGAAAACTTAGATTTTCCTACGCGCCCTCTACCGCGGAGGCCATCGCTACTCTTTTCCTTTTCCTTTTTTGTGTTTTTTTTACATATCTTTACTGCCGTGCGAGAGCTCCCCTGCTTTCCTCTCACTCCCTCCTCACAAATCGTCATTTTCCAGGCCGGCCGCGCCCGCCCTGGGCTGCTCACTAGCGCCCCTAAAGCCCCCTCATCAACCCCCGTGTCCTCCCCTCCCTCCCCCTTCCAACTGGAGGCCTCGCTGCTCCTCCCATCCCCCGACGCCACCCCCTCCATTTTCCATTTTTCTCCTCTGGGTGGTGATGGTAAATTGCTGTTTCGGTATCCCGCGCACCCCGCACTTCTCGGCCGCGGGCGCAGCGGAGGCGGCGGCCATCTGCAGGTGCAGAGGGTGCCGGCAGGCAGGGCCTGAAGGGAGGGTGCGTGTGCCCTGGGGTGGGCTCGCGGCCCGGGCCCGCAGACCAAGACACTCTCGCCATCAAAAATGAGACGCGACAAGGAAACCTCAAATCATAATCGCGATGAAGAAGCGGAGCGGGGCGAGGGCGATTCTGTCCCATCGTCCCAACTGTTCGCTCCCCGCCGCGCCGGCCCCGACTCAAACCCGACCCCGCCCACCCACACCCGCCCGCCTCCACCGCGCCCCTCTCGGGCGGGTCGGAGCGGAAGGTGGGGGAGGAGATGAAAGTTGCAGAGAAGATGGAACCAATATCCAGACCTCTAGGTTAGGGGCCCCTGGCCGTGCCGGTCTGGGCGGGGGAGAGGGGGGGCTGCCCTATCCCTTCCTGGCCTCACCCTCCACTCCACGCTCGAGAATTAAGAAACTTGTGTTATCTCGCTGAAATTGCACACTGCCACCTTATGGGGAGAGCGAGGGGGGGATAGGCAGGGGGCAGTCGTGTTTCTCCACGGTTGGAGTGGGGTGGGACCGGGCGGGGCGGGGCGCTCCTTCGCGTCGCTCTCTCGCGGTCTCCGCGCGCCGCTGCCGCCGCCGCTCTCACACGACCAATAAAGTATCTGTAAGGAGCTTTGCAATGAACGCTACCCCACAATATCCTGTCTGCTGCCATATTGCAGCCGTCTGTCTCTCTAGGCCGCAGAGTGGAGGGGCGTGGTGAAGAGAGGGAGGGAGAGGGAGAGCGAGAGAGGCGTAAAGCCGTCGCACCAGAGAGGCCTGGCGTGTGTATTTGCATGCACATTGCACTGCACATGCAGGTACCGCATCCTTGCGCTGCGCTGCGCTGCAGAGACTCTGGCGCTATGGCCGTACTAGCTGGGGGGAGGGGGGGGGGGAACTCCAGCGCCGTGCTGCGCTCTCTGCGAGCCAGGCCACTACTGCGGGCTCCGGCTCGCTCTCGCGCTAGCCGAATACACTATGCTGATTTAGGGGCCCCGAGCTTCGCCTGCTGACCCCAACCCTGCCGGCCCAGCCCAGCCCTGCCCAGGTCCACGCTGCGCGCTCAGGTCCCAATGCCCCAACAGCCCCCCTCCAGCCCCCCCAGCCCCGCTCCAGCCCCGCTCCAGCCCCGCTCCAGCCCCGCTCCAGCCCCGCTCCAGCCCCGCTCCAGCCCCGCGCTGACTACGGCCCGTGATCTCGAGTCGTCGAGAAGGTCGTTGTGCTCGTAGGGGCGGTGCGGTGCGGGCTCGGCGGTCGGCCCGTACCATTGCCGGGCTGTGCCTCCCCCGTGCGTCCACTTAAAGTTTGGCGGCGTGGCGTGGCGTGGTGCGGGCAGGGCCAGGCTGCCCCCGAGGCCGCTGCCGCCGCCTCCCTAGCTAGCAAGCTGCTGGGCCGAGCCGAGACAACTTTGAATGAGATGAACGTGCCGCCCTCCTAGACGCGCCGAGCCTAGCCTAGACGAGAGTGTGTTCCGCTAACACCCTGCTCTCCCCCGCCCGCCCCCGCCCCCGCCCCGCCTAGCCCCGGCCCAGCTGCTCTTGCCATGTCATATGCCATTATTTATCTCAGTGTGCCGGGGCGAGGCGGGTTGGGGGGCTCCTAGTACTGCTGCAGCGGCCACAGCTACTTCACAATCAAGGGTAATTTTTGGGGTTTGGCACCTGTCTGCTGCGTAGTGTCGGGCTCGCCCTGTCGCGCTCCTCCCCTCCGCATGGTTTTTCTCTCGAACCCCGCCCAACCCCACCCCGCCCCGCCCCGCCTCGCGTCGTGCCGTTATGTCCTCGGGGAGCCCTTACGTTCTGCCGCACTCATTACCCCGGCTATGCAGTGCCTGGGCCCGGCACGGCCCCACCTCCAACCCTCCAGACCCCCGTCCCCATCCCCTCAACCACCCCCACCCCCAGCCCCGCCCTTTTTCCCTAACCTCCCTGTTTTCCGCTGCCCGCGGCCATGACTGCAAGTGGACGCGGGGAATAAACCAGTGATAATATGTGCGTGCCGTCGCCGTCCAGGTCGTTGTTTCACTTGATTGACATGTCCTTGTGCGTTGCAGGGTGTCGGAGGTGTTCTCGTGGCTGCTGGAGGTGGCGGAGGACTCCACTGAGCTGTGGGAGGACGCGCGCATCGTGTGGAGCGTGCGCTACGTTCTGGAGGGCACCGCCGGCACCCCGGGGGGCGAGGGCGCCGCGGAGCCCGGCGAGGCCGCCCCGGAGCCCTGGCCGTCCCAGCAGCCGGACCTCGGCCAGGACGCCGTGGACGCGGCGGCGGACGCGGCCGAGGCCGCCGAGCAGGCCGCGGAGCCCGTCGAGCAGGCCGCGGAGACACTGATGCAGGCCGACGGCGTGGCCACCATCGGCGGCGCGGCGGGCGGCAGCGTGGCGCGCTCCAGGGCGCCGAGGTCGACGCACCACCAGGGCGGCCACCACCACCACCATCAGGGCCATCAGGGACACCACGGCCACCACGCTGGCCACGAGGCCCACCAGGGTCACGAGGGACACCAGGGCCACCAGGGCCACGGGCACGCGGAGCGCCACCACGGCGAGCTCGTCGAGGAGACCCGGCGGAAGCTCGTCGCCCGCTTCCAGGTGCAGAAGGACGACATCCAGGCCGTGCTGCCCATATCTAAGGTGAGTCTGGTGTCAGACCGTCTTGCTCTCGCTCTCGTCCTCGCCCTCGCGCTCCGGGCCGGGCCGGGCCGGCAGTTCTACAGGCATGGTGATAGCAGAGTTTTAACTTTGTTAACGACACCATCAGGACCTTCTCGCGGAGCGGAGGGGGGCCGGGCCGGCCGCCCCCTCCCCGCCCGTCTAGTCCCTTCACATTAGGGCGGGGCCGCCTCTGCGCCGCGCTACGTCAAATCCTCGACGACGTCACGCTTCCTAACTCTAGCCTAGCGTTAGCGCCACTTACAACTTGGAGCAAGATTTGAGCAGCGGGAGGTGGGCGGCCCGTCCCGTCCCGCCCCAGCGCTGCTGCCGCTGCTGTTTCTCGAGGTCCTGCTCGGCTCTGCCCGCCCCGCCCCGCCCTGCCGTGTCCCCCGAGGGGTTCAGTACAGATTAAATTTTCTCCGCATTACTTTGCCCAAGTCAATAGATAGCCACCGTCGCCCCCCGGCCCGGCCCCGCCCGGCCCCGCTCCGCCCTGCCTCCCGCTGTCGAGTGGACTGGACTAGGGGTGGGGCTGGGTCGAGGGGAAAAAAAGGAGGGAGGGGGGTAGGGTGGGATGGGGCCGTCGAGAAACTCATTCCCAGATGGCTCTTCTTCAAATCCTGTCGGACGTGCTGAGAAAAGCCAAAAAGGGAAAAAAGAGCAGGGAAGAAAAGTAAGGCGCCACCTTTTTATCCGCGCGATGGAAGGGGAGGGGGCTGCGTGTTAGCCGCGTCACCCCGGCCGCTGTGTGATAGATAGGCCGCCGCAGGTCGCGTCGTCCCGCCCCGCCCCGCCCCGCCCCGCCGGCCAGCCGAGGCTGACGGTGGAGGCTCTAGAGGCTTGTCTAGAGGCGGATGCTAGAGTTGGACCTAGTGCGTCGCGTCGGCAGCAGCGGCAGCGTCGAGGCGAACAGACACGATAGGTCATTCGGAAAGGAGCGCGTCACACAGTACCTTCAGGTTCAGTTTTTCTCGTGTTTTTTTCCCCGGGAGCGTTCTGTGATGTAGGACTTCACACTTGCGTACTACTTCGCTGAGCAGACTTATGGGCCCTTGCACTCTAAAACATCTCTGGCGTGCCGCGGGGCCGGACGGGGCAGGGCGCCTCCCCCCTCCCCCCTCGGCCCGGCCCTCTCCCGGGCTGTGGCGGGGCGAACATCTCTCGTTCCAACTTTTTCTCCCCTTGAAGGTTTTGAAAGTTTTACTGCGGGACCGCTTCCCCCTCCTCCTCCTCCTCTCCCTCCTCCTTTACGTGGCAGAGTAGATTCCCCGCGGTTTCCCCCCTCCCCCTGCCCCTCCCCGAGGCTGCGCTGGACCGGACCGGGTCGCTGAGCCTCCTGCTAACGGCGCATCAGTCCCACTCCCGCATCCTGAAGGCCACGCACCTCCATGCTCAGACGAGACGGACCCGACCGGACCCGACGCCGCCCACCTCACGGCGCTTTGCCAAGTCCTATCCTTGCAGAAGCAAGGCGCTTAGGAGGCGCTCTCGAAAACTTACCCTAAAGAAAGACGTAAAAATCCAGCAGTGCTCTTACTCCGGTTTTTGTTCCGTCATTCATTGTGAAGGCTACACACAGTGTAGCGTACGACGGCTCTTTGGCACGACACCCCGCCCGCAGGTTCAGCGGCGCCCGATGATAGTTGCGCGGGTGGGGCGGGGGTGGGGAGTCTCAGTGACTTGGTCTGACAAGCGGACAGTTGGGCAGGGCAGGCTGTTTTCAGGCGAAGGGGCCTGTCCTGGTCCCGGTCCCAGGCCGTGCCGTGCCCCAGAAGGGAGGAGGGAGGAAGTAGGGGGATGACTATCGCCACGCCTCCCCCGCGGCCGCCGCGCCGGTGTGTTTGCTGGTATCGAACGAAAGAAACTCTCTCCACTCACCTGCTGTGGGGGGCAGGGCGGGGCGAGGCGAGCAGAAGGTCGTTGGCACGGCGATAGGTACTTCCAGCCCAGCACGGCACGCCCTCCTGCGGTTCATCTCGGACGGAAAATTGGAAAAGGTCAAACGTTATCAACAGTTAAGCCCCAACCCCCAAGGCCTGGGCAGGGCAGGGCAGGGTGGGTAGGGGTGCGTGGAAATGGTCTGGCCTTTTTCTTTTGCCGGGTGAAGACGTGGGGACCCAAGCCAACCAATCAAAATGCAGCCGCAGAAGCATCGCCACGCCGCGCAGCCCCGGACCAATATCCGGCGCTATTAAAAGCTGGCTGTGGGCGTGGCGGGGCGCGGCGGGGCGTGGCGTGGCGTGGCGGGGAGGTCGGGGTGCATTCCCACGCCACGCCACGCAGCGCTGACTCGGACCGCTTCTGTGGCGCATTCCTGTGGGAAGTCAAAGTATGCGCATTGCATTTGGGTGCGACTGGCCCCGCTCCTCTCCGCCCCGCCCCGCCCCGCCCCTCTGGGGAGGGGAAGGAGAGGGAGAATAAAGAATATTAGACTTGATTCGTCTCCTGGCTCTGCCCCGCCGGGGTCTCGACGCCCCGCCCCGCCCCTCCGCACGCCGCTGACGCCGCTCCGCCGCGCCGCTCTGACGCTCTCACGGGAGGGGGCGGTGGTGGGGTTGGGGACGGGGGCGATGGTGGGAGCGGGGGCGGGGACGAGGACGGGTCGGCCACACTCGCGGGACTGCAGCTGGAGCAAGGGGGGCCTGGCTGGTTTGAAACGAAAATGACTCTGAATCAGCAGAAAGAGTCGCAATCGTAGGCAGAGTACAACTGCTGGGCAAGGCTGCTCTACGGACGCAGTAGTTTTAAAGCTTCTATCGCGCGGCGCGGACGTACTCTGGGTACCTTAGCGTGAGACAGTCCTACACTTTTTGGTGTAGGCGCGCTCAGATCGTGGCGGGAGACGGCTGTCTGAGTAGGTCTGTGCCCGCAGTACGCCGCCCGGCCCATCCCGCCACGCCTCCTGTTACATTCACAATACGAGAGTGAATACGGCGAGACTACCCCGCGGCCCGGCCCGGCGCGGCGCCGAGCGCTCAGGCTTCTAAATTCGAGACCGTTGAGCGGAGGGTTACGGAGGGTTGGAAGGGGGCGCGGGTGGGGGGCGATAGGGGACTCTGGGGGCTTTGATATCTGGCGCATTCATCGAGGCTCCGCAGAGACAATGCAGCACAGCTCATTGCGGGGCGGGGCGTGGCGGGCGTGGCGGGCGGGGCGGGGCTTGGCGGGGCGGGGACCCAGTCGCACCCCTATACCCCTCTCCATTCTGTGCCGTGAAACGCTCCCCATAGCGCCCAGTGCCGCTCATCGGAAGCTCTTTGAGCGTCACCCCCTCTATCCCTCTCCCTTACCCTTTCCCTCTCCCTCTCTGTCTGTCTGTCTGTCTCTCTCTCCCTCGCCTCTCTCTCCCGCACCCTCCCTCCCTCTCCCTGTCCGCTCAGCCTGACTTGTAGAGTGCACCTGTGTTTGAGCCTCAGTCTGCCTGCTTCTCATACCCTCCCCGATGGTTTTCTGCTGGCCGCCATTCACTGCGGCGGCTCTAGTACTCGGTCCCGCCCCGCTCCAGTCACGTGCGCGCCCTCATTCACTGGCCGGGCCGAGGTCTGCGAAATAAAAATAAAAATGGTGCGGTATGCGAGGTTTAGCGCGCTGGCGGCGTGGTATCACTTCCCACACTCCCTCCCGCCTGTATCTGTCTGCCGGCCCGGCCCGGCAGCGCGCTCGGCGCGCGTGTACCGCGGGTTTGCCTACCTGGCCGTTGGCAGGCGCTCCGCGCGCTCTAAGCCGGAGCGACCGCTGCCGCCGCCGCTCAGAGGGGGCGCCAAAGAGTAGAAGAGGGAGAGCGGAGGAGAGGGGAATGGGAGTAACGCGGGAGGAATGAGAGAATGTGAGGACTGGGAGGATGTGAGGAGGGACTGAGAGAGGAGGAGCAGGAGGAGGAGAAACAGCAGCGAAGACAGCAGGGCTTTGCTGCGCTCCGCTCCGTCGATGTGATGTGTTCGTATATAGCGGCGGGTGGGGGCGGGGCGGGGCGGAGCGGGGCGGAGCTGGGTGTGGTGGGGTGGGATGGGGAGGCGTGTGGGGCTTGCCGGGGTGGGCCGAGGCGAGGCTGAGGAGGATCGTGACCGGCCTGGAGATGACGACTGGAACACTTGAACACCCTCAAATCTGAGCTGCTGCTACCGCCGCGCCCCGCCGCGCCACGCCGCGCCACGCTGCGCCACGCCGCGGGCCGTTCCCACTTTTATTTCCCCGCTGGCTGCTGCTCGGTGCTGCCCTGGTGCGCGGGGCTTTACATCCGCGTTAGGCGCCCCGCCCTGCCCCTCCCCGCCCCACCCCGGCCCGCCTTTTAAAAATGTTTCAGCGCCGATTTTCCACGTTTGTGCTTTCCTGCTGCTTGGAATAATATTTCAACGCCATGACGTTTAGCCGAAATTTCTCTATGCTCTTGGCGTATACTCCCTCACCCACCAATCACAATGGATTATCCGCAGTCAACCCGCCGCCGCATCGTCTGGCGGATCATAGCCATGCTATTGAACGTACGAAGATTACGTTTCGCATTGCGCGCTGCAATCTGGAACGGTTTCAACTTAACAACTATGGGACCTGGCGCGCGAAATAATTTGTGACGGTTTGGTATACGGACTGGTCCGGGTGCAAGGGGCACGGGTGGGGGAGCGCTTTGCTTATTCCCGCTGGCGGCCGTCACGAGTGCGGGGCGGGGCGGGGCGGGGCCGGGTCGGGCCGCACTGCGGCAGCAGCGTCCGCGTCTCATTTTCTTTACGCGGCCGCAGAGGAAACAAGAAAAAAAATTAAACACACAGAACAAAAATCAAGTGGGCCCTTTTTCTTTCCTCTCCGCCTACCTAAACCTCCCGCTTACTTTTTAGCAGCGAGAGCCCAGCCGAGCCGAGCCACCGCCGCACCGCAACAACCGCAGACGAAATGCTTGTTACGGCTGACTTGCGCGAAATAAGAGGCATTAGTATGAAAACTCGCCGGGGCTCGGCTGAGAGCTGGGGGTGGGGGGTGAGGGTTGGGATAAAGCTTGCCGCATTATTTGTCTCGCGATTAAGATTCATTTCGTTCCGCCTTGGCCTCCCGCATATATCATTCATTAGTGAGTGCTTCCCCGGGGGTGGAGCGGCCCGGCCCGGCCCGGCGCAGTGAGCCCGCAGCGCCTAGCCTCGGGCGGGGCGGGCCGCGGGAGTAACATCTGTATGGAATGGAACGCCTCGCCGCCCGCCCCACCTCACCCCACCCCGCCCTGGCCGGCGTGCATTCGCCATGCGCATTGTGCATGCTGCGCATATCACGGACTGCGCCATGAAAAAGAGGCGCTCGCTGCGCTGTGCTGCGCTGCGCTGCACACCCGCCAAGTTCCAGGGCGGGCGGGGCGGGGCGGGGCGGGGCGGCCGCCGCAAGAGTGGAGTGTGCGCCGGCTATTGGACCGCTGCTCGGCTCACATTATTGCCGTCAGAGATGTGACTGCTTTTATAGTAGGACATGGGAGCTCTGCGCGCGCGCCCCACCCACGCGCGGCCCCGCCTCGCCCCGCCCCGCCAGGCGCGGGTTGGGCGATTTTCGCGATGGAAAAGGCAAAGTTTTACGCGCTCGAAAGAAAGGAAGAGATAGAGAGACGATAGAAACAGTGTGGTGAGGCGGGGCGGGGCGGGGCGGGGTGGTGCGCGGGAGAACTAAGTGCTGCGGAGCAGAGTGGGTGTGGCTCAGGGGTGGGCAGGGCAGAGCAGGGTGCGGAGTGCAACTGTGTTGCATTTCAAAGAGTGAAGCGAAGTACAGGCCCCGCCCCGCCCCACCACGCCTCGACGCCTTCGGCCTTGCCTGCGGGCCTCCGCCGCCGCCTGACCCTGGCCCCGCCCCGCCCCGCCTCACCCCACCCAATCATCCCCGGACCCCCCCAGCTCGGTCAGCATTTTAATCCCACCATATCGCCAGAGCTGCGGGTGGAACCACCGCAATCCTCTCTCTCTCTGCGCAGATTTTTTAATATTTTTTTTCTTTTAAGTGTTGGGTGCCTGGCCCGCGCCTCTCGTCTCTATTGCGGCTTTACTATACTTCTCGCTCTACTCTATAGCCTTCTCAAAAAGAGTTGTTATCGCGCCGTTTCCGCCAAAAGAATTCTTTAGGGCAGGTCCAGTGACAGTTAGGGCTTGCTCCATCGTTTCTTCAGCTTTACCACGAATTTTTCCATGAATATCGCTTTTTCGGCTGGAACCAGGACCAGCAGGGACTCGAGACGTAGCTGATAGGTTTCCGCCTTTCCCACTGGTGTCCTCTAACCGCTAAGAATGAGCTTTGGACCAATGGAAAGTTGAGATGAAGATTGACGTTCGCAACCAACTGCGTTGTCTTGAACTCGAAAACCAGTTTGGTTGCAAAATGACTTGTCTAACCGTCCTAACCTCTGTCTCTCCTGTGTTGCAGAACTGGCAGCTGGTGAACACGGCGGTGCTGACGGCGCGCCAGGTGTCGCAGGCCATGAAGGTGTTCATTGTGAGCCAGGCGGGCCGCGTGGCGGACGTGACGCTGCAGTCGTCGTGCAAGACGGAGGACGACAGCGTGCTCAAGGTGTCGTCGTCCTGCACCTCCGTGTACGTGGACGGCTCCGAGATCCGCGGCTCCTCCAACGGCACCGTGCTCGTCAAGTACGGCACCTACACCGGCGTGGCGCGCTTCACCGTCTGGATGCCCGTGTTCCCGCTCGAGGTGGCCGTGCAGGACTACCGCCTGTCGCAGGTCAAGGGCTGGCGCGTGCCCGACCAGGACGCCAAGTAAGCGCGAGAGGACCTTCACTGGTAAAACTAAGGCTTAGTTGTATGCTTCATTCAAGCGTTTGAAGACCTTACAATACGCCTTAGTTTTACCAGTGCTGCAGCCGCAGACCCGCGACCTGTCTCTAAAGTGCGCTTCCTCCCCCCCAGCCCCGCCAAGTCCAAGCGGTCCGCGGGCGACGACGTGGACTCGTGGGACCACTCTGCCGCCGCGGCCGCGGCCGGCATGGTGGTGGAGGACGTCCACAACAGCCTGGAGCACGACCGGGAGCGCCAGTCCTCGTGCCGCGCCCGCTTCCAGCAGAGCCCCGTCGAGGTGAGCAGACTGTCTTATTTTTTCTTCTTTTTTTTGTGGAATGTATGTGGGTGATTGAACGCGCTTGCTGCTGTGCAGGTGTACGCGCGCTTCAAGGCCGAGGACCACGACTCGGGGCGCGAGAGCTACTTCGTGTCGCGGCGCACCCTGCTGCTCGTCACCGACCTGGTGCAGGGCTTCATGCGCGTGTCGGACCCGCGCATCGCCACGCTGTACGGCCGCGTCGTGCAGGGCCGCAGCAGCGGCCGCACCCAGGTGCAGGTGAGTACGCCCGCCGCCCCGCCCCCGCCCCGCCCCGCCCCGCCCCTGCTCCCCTCACGCCCGTGTCGCCCCCGTGTTGCAGGTGCTCTCGCCCATCACGGGCCGCGTGATCGGCGAGAAGGAGGTGCGCGTGGTCACGGACAAGGTGAGCGTGAGCAGGATGCTGGTGCGGGTCGTGTCCGGCCTGCAGCTGTCCATCACGGCGGACTCGGCCATCGAGAACGGCTACGTGGCGGAGACCTCCGTCACGCGCAAGCTCACCGCCCAGTACCAGGAGGGGCTGCTGGACATCGACATCGAGTTCTCGGACGGGACGCGCACGCCGCTGCGCGAGGTGGCCGTCTCGGACTACCACCTGATGGTGGAGAGCCTGGCGCCGGACATCGTGGCGTTCGCGCCCATGATGGCGTCGCCGCACCCGCGGGTCATTGCAGTGCGCCAGGGCCGCGGCGACCTGCTCAAGGTAAAAAATATTTCTGATTTAAAAAGTAATATCTGATAATTGCTTGGGATGAGATCAGCTCTACCTTTTCGATTCTTTCAAAAATAATTTTTTTGCTGGTGTGAATATGGTTTTAACTTAAGAAGTGAAGGAAAGACTACAAAGTTGTTCTCTACCCTCCCGTAGGTGACGCTGCTGCCGGCCGAGGCGTGCCGCGGTGTGATGCGCCGCGCCAAGCCCAAGTCCATCACGAGCCACGTGCCGCTAGCCGTCGCCACGGCGCAGGTCGAGGTCAACTTCGCGTCGAGCGACGTCGCCCAGCGGCCCGAGTTCGTGCAGAACGATGGCGGCGGCATGGCGGGCTCCGGCGGCAAGGACCGCAAGGGCGGCCGCGACCTGCCCGACCTGCAGGACATCCTCATAGGTGCGTAGCCCAGGTCGTACCCTCAGTGCCGAGGGGGAAACAACTCTGAAATTTTTGTACATCTTATAACTTTAAAGAAGAAAAAATCTGAAAAATGCAGAAAAGTTTAGAAAAAAATCATGAAAATTCAGGAAAAATCAAAGGAAAATTTGAAAAAAAAATCAATGCTAATTCACGAAAATTCACGATACGAAAATTCAGAGTTGTTTCCCCTTCGCTCAGTGCCCAGGTCTTACGCTCGCGTTACGTCTGTCCCTCAGGCATACCCCTCAAGGACGAGAACAACCACGAGCCCACGTCGCAGGCGCGCCAGCACTCGTCGAGCGGCGGCGGTGGCGGCGTGCTCAGCGGCCTGGGCATGACGGCGGTGGTGGCGGCGGGGCCGGGGCCGCGGCACCACGGCAACGTGCACACCACCCCGCTCGAGATCGGCATGTACGTGCTGCTGGCCGCCTTCTGCTTCGCCATCGTCGTCTTCGTCGTGTCCTGCGTGGTGTACGCATCCAAGTTCAGCCCGCAGCAGCCCCTGGACCAGCTCGCGCACACGGCGCCCCAGGTACGCAGCAGGCCGCGCCTTCCTCGTGCTCGTGCCCGCGCCCCTCGCCGGGACCCCCATCTGCACGCCCGCCTCAACGCACGCTTGGACCCTCACTCGCACCCCCGCCTGGACCCCCGCTTGGAGCCCCGCCTGGACCCCCGCCTGGACCCCCGCCTGGACCCCCGCCTGGACCCCTGCCTGGACCCCTGCCTGGACCCCTGCCTGGACCCCCACCAGGATCCTGATGTGGATCCCTGCGCGGATAACGGCGCCGTGGTCGCGGCGGTCGCGGACTCTCACGGACCTGTGGCATTGCAGGGCGTGGGCGGCGCGCTGGGCCGGCCCCAGGGCGTGGCGGGCATGACGGGCCTGGGGGTGGCCATGGTCAAGAGACAGCTGCAGCCGCAGTCCAGGGACTCGACCACCAACGTCCACGACTGGGTGTGGCTGGGCAGGGCCACCCTGGAGCGCGGCTCCGCCCACCCAGCCACCGCCCCGGCCACCACCAACTCGAGCGCTCGCTCCGGCCCGCCGCTCAACATCAACAGCCCGGTGAGTCCCGTACCACCACCGCGCCCGTCTCTACCCCCTTGTTTCTGACCCTCCCGTTGCTCATGGCGGCTTTTCATTCATGTTCAGATGATGCACATCACTACCAACCCCAACTACGCGGACCCCACCGACGTGACCGAGGAGATGGAGCTGGCGATCGCAGAGTGCCTGAGTAAGCCGGAGAGGGTTGTGAACGCCGAGCCGGTGGTCTCGTCGCGCATCGACAGCTCCACGTACTGCAAAAAGGACCGCGACAAAGACAGGTCGCGCGACAGAGAGCGGCGCGGGGAGAAGCGTCACCACCACCACCGGGGGCACAAGTCGTCACAGGAGATCAACCCCGATGGCTGGAAGCTGTAAGTCCGCTCCTCACAAATTTATGAAAAATGTCTCCATCTCTAAAAACACCCCTCATACGGTAGTTTTGTCCTGCAGGACTCCCCCTCCCCCGCCTCTGCCTGCGCACGGCTCCTCGCCAGAGAAGCGGGGGCCGCTGAGGGACGAGGACCCGGAGTACAAGCCGCCCGTCCCTCCGCATCGGAACATCCCGCTGATGAACGACGAGGAGCACGCTCCCGCCGCCGCGCCAGTCCAGCCGCGGCGCCACCACCACCACCACCACAACCACAACCACAGTCGCAACAACGTCAACAGCCAGGGCAGCAGCAGCAACAACAACAACAGCCAGAAAGAGCAGTCGAGGCATACTGATGCAGATGAAGAGGACGACCTCCCAGACCCGACGTTTGTTGAGTTTCCAGAGCAGCCGCCGGGCCCTGTTCAGCTCCAGGGGAGCAGCGCTGAGGTAAAGAGGGCAAACATAGTCGGGAATCCTATGTTCTCATCGACCGAGGAGGAGGACGACGACGAAGATGAAGACGACCAGGGAGAGGTGCAGAGGGTACGAGAGGAGCTGTTGGGTCTCGACGACCTGAATATGGACTATGACCAAATAATGGAGTACTTTGACAACTTGAAGGAGTCTAATGCATAAATCTATAAATTTATGTCTCTTCAGTTGCAAATATAGCATAGTAAGAAACCTCAGTCTATTCTAGTCATGTGTACAATTCCAATGAGGTGACTTACTAATGTTTCACTCATGGTGTTTTAACAAGCCAATACAAATATATTCGTGCTTCTCACAATGGGTCTTCATGTGAGTAGACACTATTGTTTGTCAAAGCACAAAAGTTTTTATGAGTTGTTTGGACTTTGCTTTGTTGTATTATAATAATACTGTATAAGCTTTTTGTGGTTTTATTCTTGTATTGTGCATTTGTGTAGGCTGTATTTAATCATCTTTAAAATACAAAGCACTGACAAACAGCATGATCTGTTTTGGGGATTATTAGAGCATACCTGCAATACAGTACTTTCTTTTAGAATCAGCATAGTTTATATGAAAGATGATATCAACAATTATTTGTAGATTGTATTTTGAATCAAATGGTTGCACCCATCTTTCATCTTGACAGCACCATGCTGAATCTAAGTTACGAGTGTTTGTGAAAAGTGTGAAAATGCATACCACCTACCATATGTGATCTTCATAGAACGGCTGAGCAAAAAATCGGGTTTTGCAATTGTTGCTGCCTCAGTTCATTAATTTAATCACTTTGTTATTTTTTCCGTTACTATGTCTTTGAGCGCTTCCTGCAAACTTATTTTTATTTTTTCCCGGGGAAAAAATGGTTTGCATCTTACAAAAGCAGAATGCTTTCTGTTTGTTAAGTTACCATATCGTACAGTATTCACCCTTTCTTGTATGTTGCCGTTTTTCATTCCTGAAATATTTATATTTATAGTTTTATGATACCTTATCATGTTATCATAATATTTTATTACATTTATTATTTTATGACACTTTTATTGTTCTTCATTTTCATGATTTAATGTCCTTATATAAGTTAGAGTTGTTTAGTTTAGGCTTACCCTTTGTTTTTATATCGTTTCCCAAGGAGGAATGTGAGCCCTGGTTGTCAGCATGACGTCAAAATGGTCCTTTATTTTGAAGTCTTCTGTGACTGTGCTTGATGTCATTGTGACCCTGATCTGACTCAAAACCTCAAATCACGGTCAAGAAGAGGCAAAGAAGACGTCAAAATGAGGGACCATGCTGCCTGTTAGGCCTCAAATTCCACCTTGGGTTGGTACCTTACATTTCAGGTCAAAGAAAAGAGAGATGTCACATTTTGAAGATTCTGGAAAAACTGTGCAATAATCCTTTTAGACTACCATTATTTCCCCTGCCACCAATCTCCATCCATATCAGCTATAACAGTTTTCAAAGTTGCTATTACAGTATTAACTGCATTAATTTGTTATGGTGCTGCATGTAGTGGAAAATTCAAGAAATTCAAAGTGCTTGAAAATTAGATGTAGTATTGTTTATAATAGCAAATGTTCTCACAAAATCTTGCTCCTATCAGTAAGAACGCTGTCATTTTAATTCTAGTCCCATGATCATGGAATACACACCATGTGTGTGCAGCTGGCTTTAATGTAAGTGTACATGTAAATGAGCTGTTGTATATATTTACAGGGTTATATACTGAGTAAGACATTATCTACAGGGGAGATGCTAATCTTCTCTGTTCAAAGAAAATGTTTTGAATTGTTCCTGATAGTTTGATACCACCTTGCTGGATGTATTTCATCTTCAGAATGCTATTGTTATATAAATGATTTGTGTAAGTAATTTTTGTAGGCAAAAAACACCCTCCTGCTACATAGAAAAGAGCCTTCTTTACTACCTACTTTTAGTAAATACCATTAAATGTTAGGGGAAAATATCTTATGAATGAATGCACAGTCTTGATGAGGCATCAGAACTGTAATTTGTGTTAAATGTACTGTAAATTGAAAAGGAACTGCTAAGTCAGTCGGTTGTTGTTACTGTTTTTGTCTGCTTTTTTCTTAACAATTTTAAGGAAAGCAAGATTTATGTTCTAGTCATAACTGTGCTTGAGATAAATGACCAACAATGATTTTAAGTGGTTTCCAAGCCACAGATTGAGTGCAGATTGAGTATGCATCCTATTCCTTGGTGCCTTGTGATATTTATTTCTGAGGTAATTTATACCAGCTTCCTTTTGATGGGGTTGTATAAGCTTAGAGAGCAGAATATGGACAGGTCTTTCTTCCCCTCAACTTCTGCTTTTCAAAACCAATATGAGCCATCAAAAAGAGGCTCCAATGCTATTATTTCCAGAAGACACTGGTTTACATGCAAAGTTCTTAAAAGAAAATTCATCTGAAGGGCGTTAATTGAAAGAATGTTTAAAATAAAAGGCAACCAACCTTTGTATGTAATTCTAAGAATTTAGTCTCAACATATCACTCATAGTATTTCTTTTCTTTTGAATTTCACTGGGAAATTTTGTAAGAACTTTAAACCCATGAACTATCCTTATATTTCTAAACAAATCCCTGAACTTATGTTTCTAGTTATTTATTTCTTTTGTTGGAATAAAATCCTGCGCAGCTTATCCGTATTAATTATGGACAGTGAAGAGACTGATACTAAAATACTCCTGCAAAGATAGCAAGTTATGTTTATTTATTTCAAGTCTGTACCTCGTCAGAAATACTCAGCGATGTTTAATTTTCAAGGTTGCTCTTAACTGTTTTAGGAGCTCGAAAATTATGTTATTCTGTTAAAGATATGAAAAGGGAAAGATGTGAAACCTTTCTGGTAAATATTCCAGTATTTGTATTCCCACATGCTGTTTGTCAACCCAGCACCTTATCCCTGGTATATTCAGTGCTTATGCAGTAACTTAAAAAGTTTGTAAACCACTGTTATAGAGGAAGCTAGTTACAGTTATGCAGCATTGTACATTAAAAATGAAATTAATATTATTGACCATAAGACATTCACTCTGCAGTTAATTTTTTTAACAATGTTATCATAATTACAGGATAAAGCTGTATTTGACCTCAAAAATTTTGAAGAGAGATGCATGTTCATCAGTGTACAAATGAAAAGTGGTTACATTGAAATCAATAAATCCAAACAAGAAAAAATTTAAGTTGAGAGATTGTTTTGTAGGCCCAGGCCATGCGTCAGTGATCGGGGTCGGCTGGCCCCTACTAGGAGAGTCAGTATTAGCCCGGCCCGAGTAGGCAAACAGGAAGCAGGACTGCTCGGCGGGACTGCCTACACAGCTCTTGCAGGGGTTTGCGACGGGAGGAGACCGCCTTCTTCTGTCCACGTTCTTGGTGAGTATGCAAGTGTGGGGAATATAACAGGACGAAAGTTGTATCGCCCAGGACCACGTCGTCGTGCTTCGATGGTTGTTCGTTTGTTTTACTGAGTTTTGCCAACCATCCAGGAACTGACTTGAAAATACATCGACACTAGCACTAGGAGCATGAGGAGTTTTTATGCTGATCGATCTCCAGCAATTACTCAATAATTTTCCCACAGCAGAAGAGTTAGTGAAAAGGAAAAGAAAACAACATGGTGAGTGTATTAAAAACTTTTAATGAGAATTTGGAACAGAATTTAATACTTAAGAATACTGAATGGTTTTGATCTTAAAATCTAAAATAGTTAGAGTTACATGAACAGATATTGTGGAAGACTAGAGGAAAGTGTGTAAAGTAAGACAAGTGCACGCCCTTCTTACAAAAGTATAAAACAGAATATGAGCATGCGAATTTCTATGATTAGAAAATTCTATTAATCTCACTATAGAGAACAAATAACACAGAAATATTTGGACGGAACTTTCTATCACATATTAAAGAGAAACAGTAGGCTCTGTAAATCCCTTCTTATAGCAATCTCAACAAAAGAAATAAATGCATCTTAGATTCAACTTTGTCAATATATAAAAACAACAACATAGTCAATTATAAATAGAATAACACATTATGACTTATTTCAAACAAATTAAAAAAGGTGGAACCAAAAAATAGGAACTAAAGACATAATACTGTTAAATTTCTTAGGAAATCTAACACATGCAAATTGATTCTGAACGTGCTAGGAAATTTGTTTTTGTGTATTGGAAGCAATTCCAATTTAACAATTTAACATTTAAAAAAAGAAGAGAAAAAAATATGACAACACCTTTGTTTTTATAAGGCCAAACACACATAATCAAAGTTTTCTTGAGTAGCACAAGTGATTTGGAATGTTAGGAAGACTTAGGACAAAGTACGCGAATAAATTTAAGAACATTTCCAGACACATATAGCTAAATTTCCACCAAAGTACATATACATTAGATGCTTTACCTCATATGATATTTCAAATCCATATCCTTCACCAACTATTGCGTGCCATGAAGGACCAAATTTTTTGTCCATGTTCTCCTTTATCATTTTTGCAGCAGACTGGAAAATATGTCAAAACGGTATAGGAGCAACTTTTAGCTGGGTTTTCATTCCATTAATGTTCTGTTCTGAAAAATCACTGTCATATAAACAGAACTATGGCCAACATTATTGATACCCACCTCATTGTTGGTTGAGTGCTTTTCACATGCATTTGCACTGAGATCCATTGCTTCAGTTCGCATCTCTTCTACCATGTCACAGAACTAGAAACGGACAAGCCATATGAATAAGGCAATCCCATCCTACTCATCAATTTTAGTTCAAGGTTAAAATTACTCTCCAGTTGAAAATAATATGGTGAATTTGATTCTAGGTCAGTACTGAATAAAACAACGCAAGGCCATATACTCTTCACTCAAAGGACTATTAGACTGAATCATTTTTCTTTTCCTTAAACAAATAGTAAAGATGTTGGGAAGTTTAATTGTAAAAGGTTTGGAGAAGATACTGTTGTGAAATAGGTGTTGGTAAATATTCATCCTTAATAATGCTAGTACCTTACCCGAACGAGAGCATAAGTGTGAAGAACCTTCTTTTCACCCTCTTCCTTTTTGGGTTCATTTTGGGTATCGCCCATTTCGGTCGCGTGAGGATAAAGCAATCCTTAAGTTACAAAAACTCTCTCTGATTTTGTCACAGTCGCAGTCAGTTTCAATTTCTTCTGCTGATCTGCTGTTTCTGCTGTGGACTTGTTGACAAGTTATGCCACAACCAGCTACCTATCCGCTATTCTTCACATCTTGTAAACTTTATTTTTATCCCTTGCAGGCTACTTAATATTGTCTTTAAACTAAGAGCAACCACTTCGTACCTTGATTATAAAAAGTAAATCTTATCACAAGACCAACACGCCGACGCCGTTTATTTCTCGACTGTTGGCAGTCTAGGGTGAAAGCAGACGACAAACGCCACATTCTCTGTGAGTGCTCATTTTAAATCGCGGTATCAGTGGAAGTTTCACTTACGAATCACGAAAATGTCAGAGGTTTTGCGTGACAGCTTTGAGAAGAATTTTCCCAGGATTGAGAAAAATATAAAAGATGCTGCTTTCATATCGATTGACACAGAATTTAGTTGCCTTTTTTCCAATAACGATTCCAAGTCGAGGTAGGCGTGTAAAATATAAGAAAAGGTTATGTCGCCTATGAATTTTTCCGCTTAAAAACATCAGAAAGTAATTGGAGTATATCTATATTTTCAGTCTCTTTGACACGGCCGAACAACGTTATTTGAAGCAAAAGGACAATATTTCAGAAGCCTTACTTGTTCAATTCGGTCTCACTACCTTTATATTTGATCGAGAAAACAATGTTTACCATAGCCATTCTTACTGTTTTTACCTCTTCCCTCACACATTTGGCTCTAACGATCAGAGGTTTAAATGTCAAGCTTCATCTCTGGAATTCCTTTGCCACCATAAATTTGATTTCAATAAGGTAAGGTATGAATTTTTCAATTAAAACATGCTTTTATGTTTTATTTACTTTCTAGTTTGTTCAATAGATGGTGTACAATGGGATCTCATTTTTGAATGATGAGCAAGATGTGAGGGCCCAGGAAGAACTAAGAGATGGTGATCTCTTACGCTCTGTTGAACGAGCCTTATCTCACGAGGATGAAGAGTCTGTGCAAGCAATGTGCTCTCAAGTTGCTCTCTGGCTGGCTGGGGGGTTGCCTGAAGCTGCATCTGAAAAGACAATTTTTCTAGAAGTACCTAAAAGCTCACAATCAGCACAGTGTATAGCATATGTGACACATCATGAATTGCGCAGACGGTTTATCTCCATATGGACCATACCAGAAGAGGGAAATGTAAGTATTTGAGGTCATTCCAAAACTCTTTGTTACACTCACTTTGATATTTGTTGCTGTCTTTTTATTCATAACAGATTAGAGTTCTCAAAGTATCTCCACCTGAAAGGGCTATGATGGAAAAAAACCATTCCCATGAGGCTGACCTGCAAAATGCTGTACTTCTCTCATTAAGAGGATTTACACGAATTTTCAGGCTTTTGGTTCAGTCTAAGAAACCCATTATTGCACATAATTGTGTTCTAGATCTCATGATAATGCATAAACAGTTCTATCGTTCCTTGCCAAGTAAGGATCCAATTTAATTTCTCAAGTTCCGAATATAATACTTTTTGCTTGCATGACAGGAATTTGTGGCCCTATGATTTGAAATGAATAAATTATTACCAAAGATTATTTCTCTTTTTACCTAGAATCTTATCAAGACTTTAAAAACAACATTCATTCTCTCTTCCCAACTGTGTATGATACAAAATATATGAGCTCAGAGTACCGGAAAAAAGTTACCAGAGCAGGTAAGTACCAAATTTTACAAGATCAAACTTTATGACTGATAGATGGTGGACCATAGCCACACCTGCCAAACTTACATTCTGTGTGCTATAATTTCTGTGTTTTTTACTTTTCTAGATTGTTGGAGCAACAATACGCTACCTATTCTTTACAATTACTTCCATTTGGGACGTGGTTTCAATCTTGTTTCTTACAGTCCTCAAATTAAATCAGACGATTTTGGTGATGGTAGGATAGAAGATTATGTTTATATTTTAATTTTTTCTCTTTCTATATCATCTGTCAATTAAATATTGTTACCTGTCTTTGTTATGTCTAGAAGGCGTGCCCAAATTCCATGATGCTGGCTGGGACTCCTACTGTGCAGGGTATTGTTTTATACGAATGGCTCACTTTTTTGGAGTCCAGGAATCAGGACGGTAATGTGTTTATTCTCTACCCTTTGAAGTTACTGTGTGAAATTCTGTTTCATCTCCATATGTATTTGCTATAATAGGATGAACGCAGTTAAGCCTTCCACCAGTACAGAGCATCTTGCTCTCACTGCACATCTGGCAAATCGTGTCAATATCATCCGTGGCAATCTTACACATATTGTAAGTACAGTATTTCAGTTCTTAATCTGAGTTTGTATCTAGCAAATCATATCAAAGCCTTAATCATTAACACTTTCCAAAGGTACTTGATGGTCTTGACCCACCTTCTCACAGACCAGAAATGATTGTTGTAAAAAGAAGAGATGGTAAGGCCATTGATGCATTACAGGTAAGTGATGTTGAGGTATAAATTTCTGGTGTTTTTTATCATATGCTGTAGTTTTTTATACACAAGTTCTCCTTTAATTTTAATTAGCTAACTGAAAGCTTATCAAAGCATGGTTCACTTGATGTGAAGATGGTGTCAAACAAACTTGCATTAGTTGCTGCCAGCACTAAAGGACAGTGAGTGTGCTTAAACTCTATTACACTACTGCTTACTTTTGTCTCATTTGTATTCTTCTAACTATTTTTATGTCCTTTTGTAGAGTATTAGACTTGTGCCGAGATTATTACAAGCATCCAGAGTATAGTATTGTAAAATACAATAAAATACAGCATGATCCCTTCCTTTGGACAGCTTCATTGTATGTTTCTTCTAAAGTGCCAGTAGTTTTCTGATGCTCACCATGAAGTAACTGTAATTGTATTGTTTCATTTCAGGTTCAGTTTAGTCATGTGTGCTACCTTGTCAGGAATCTTTATATACCGTGTTCTTAAGGACTAATCTGTACAGTTGTGGCTATTGGTAAGCGTAATTTATGCTTTTTCTCTCTTGGTACCTGACAACAATGTTACTGTTTGCTAATATTTTTTTTTTACTTTTATGAGAAAAATTTTTATTTCCACTTTTTTTTACAATCTAAGATTGATCCATAAGTCAATCAAAATATTACTGCCATTTATCACACTTCATTTTATATTTCAATATTTACTTATGGATCATGTAATTATTATATCTTTGATCTGTTATTTACATTGACCATAAACGCTCAAAACAAAATATTGAACGGAATGACTCTCTGTAAGATAAAAACCGTTGAGAATTAAATCAAAACTAAATCATACTACTGATGTACGATCGTCCCCATCCCAAACCGCAGCACCCGGCCCGACCCGGCCGCTCCGCTCGCTCCGGTCTGGTCCCTGACGAAAGCGCCTGCCATCCCGACGATACCGTCCCGCAACACACGCGTGTCCCCGTGCTGCCTACCCAACAGGCGCTTCCGGCGGCCGGGCCTGAGAACGCGACGCATTACAGACGGGAGCGGAGCGGAGCAGCTGCTCTGCCGTTTCTTTCCGTTTCGTTTTCCCCTTCATGCTTGTTAACGGCTCGGCCCGCGGCGCCTTGTATATTGTATACGACGTCTGGCTCGGCCATTTCGGCGCAACACTGCAATGGTATTCCCTTGGATAAACCTTGGTGTAAATTCAGAGCCCCTTAACGTGTCGCCTGATCTTGATTGTCCCTCGCCCGTACTTCACCACGGGGTTTGTTGCCCTGCAGCCGTGGGCGCCGCCCCCGCGGAGGAGAGGAACCTTGGCGAGAGAAGAGGAAAATTATACAGAAAAGAGGAGAAACAGCGTGTGTAGGAGGAGGAGAGGCAGAAAGAGAGGAGAAGATGGGCCATCGGCGCCCCCTCTCCTCTGTATGACCGGCCGAACAGATTACGCGCCTCGGGGAACAGTCGGGCGTGACTGACCCGCGTCAAGGTCTCGTGCTCACGCGGGTGCGTGCCGCGTGCCGCTCACGTGCTGGCGGGGGAGGGGAGGTCGAAACGAGCTAGCGGACCAGCCGGGCAGAGCGTGTAGGCGTTGGGCGCGGGGACGGGACCAACTTCCACACCATTTAACATCTTCGAGTACAGTAGGTATACACTCTTTCAGCACGCTGCCCGAATAAGTTGGACCTCCTCGGCTCGAACTAGTCCGTCCTGTTCTCTGCCAGCCCGGCGCGGGGCGGCGCGGCGCCTCCGGTCCACTCGAGAGGCGCGGTGCTGCACCGTGGTGGCGGTGGGCCCCCGGGCCGGGCCGGGCCGGGCCGCCCTCCTCCGAGGTTGCCGTTGACGTCACCGGCACGCTCCCGGCCGCCGCCGCGGGGACCTCGGGGGAGAGCGCCTCGCCTCCCCGGCCCGGCCCGGCCAGGCCGCCACCTGCTCCGCGCCGCGCCGCGCTGCTGGCGTCTCAAGGGTGGGCCGCGAGCACGCGCGGGGCGGGGCGGGCCGCGGGGTCACGGCACGCGCGCTCCCGCGCCAAAGTCTCCACAGAGCTGACACCACGTTCCAGCACGACTGATCAAATACAGTTTATTGGGCTGTTTCCAGGAGACGCGGGATGACAGAGAGCACGGCGGCCGCTGGGCCGGGGCCCGGCCAGCAGGGAGAGAGTTGTTCGCCTCATGTTCGTACTGCTGGAGGAGGAGGAGGTTTCCGATTTGCAGCGCCGGTAAGCCGTTCTCAGTCCGTCCTCGGGGGCGGGGCGGGGCGGGGCGGGGCGGGGCTGTGTGCCTTGGCAGAGCGACAGGTTGGTCGCAGCGGGCGCCCCGCCGCGCCGCGCCTCGCCTGCACAGCCCGCGCCGCCAGGCCTGGCCCCTACCCGCACGCTGCCGGCCGCGGGGCGGGGCGCTAAACTTAGCGAGCTAGAGAGCCTCGTAGCGCCTAGCGTCGAGCCGAGCCGAGCGCAGGGCAGGGCCTCCTGGCCGTTGTGCTGTGGGGTCTAACGGGGCTCGAACAGGGTCCTCGGCCCTCTCCTCGGGGTGGGGCGGGGCGGGGTGGGGGCGCAGCTTGGCGCGTGCCTGCGCCTGAGGGAGCTAGCCAGCTGAATGCCAGTGGGGCTGGAGAAGACGGGTGGCGTGGCGTCCATTTTTCTCCGACCCCGCCCCACCCCGCCCCACCCCGCCCCGCCCCGCCCACATAATGTCTTGCCGCGCCGGACAATGTCGGTCGCAGAGGCGACGCCGCGCCGCGGTACACCGGCACAGAGCGGCAGAGAGGGGCGGCAGCGGTGTCCGCCCCGCCCCGCCCCGCCCCGCCCCGGCCTGGCCCAGCCCGCCCCGCCTGCCGTCTGCAGGGTAGTGCTGTAGCTCCTGCTCCTGGCAGCCGCCACCTGGCCCAGGCGCGGCGCGGCGGCCACCACCTGGCAGCCCTCTTATTTGGCGCTCCCCGGGGCAGGGCGGGGCGGGGCGCGCAGGGCAGCCTGAGCCTGCCCCGGCGCGGCGCTCGGTGCGGTGCATCCCCTATCCTCCTCCTCCCGCCCCTCGTCGTCCTTCCCCTCCCCCTCCTCCTCTTTCTTCTCCCCTCTCTCCCCGCACCAGCCGCTGAATACGGTTGAGACGTTGACTCAGGTGGTTGGCATGCGAGCGCCCGCGACCTGTGTCCCGTACGGCCCGCGGCGTTCCTTTCCTCTCTCCCTCTCTCTTACTGGAGGCTCGGGTTAACTTTGGCAAAAGATTTCTTCAATTTTTTTTTATTTGCATGGCCAATTGAATGTGTACACGACGAGATTGCATTCTTTTGAAGAACATAAGCAAATGGATCCTTTTTGTTTTTAAATTTACTTATTTTACTCAAAGGTGAAATTTGTTATTTTAACCGTTCTAAATTTCTTGGAGTAAAACCGGCAACTTATTTCTTTAAAATTAAATCGTACGTAAAAGTTTGAACAATGCTTTCTGAAGACAGGTGTGCGGTGCTCGTTGGTCGGACCCGGCCAGCGCAGGTACCTCATACCCTTCAATTTATAACCCCTTTGTTCAACGGCCCTAATTATCGCGATATTGAGCAATAAATGGCGTGCGTCTGGGGAAGGTGAGGGGCGCGGGTGCGGCTGCTGCAGAGAGCAGCGGGCGAATGAGCTACGACTTGTTTGATGGCTGTGGCTTGCGATGTTTTAGCATTTCCCCTCTCTGTCTCTGTCAGGCAGGCGCTGCCAGGCCGGCGCTCCCCAGTCGGGATCAACTCTTCTTGTCTATTCCCACGCCTCCTCCCTCCCTTTCTTCCCCCCGCCCCCCCCTCCCCCCTTCCCTCCCTGTCTTGTCTCACCGGGCTGGGCTGCAAAAGCTACGAATTCATCATCACTGTTGTCTGAAACGGCCGCGTGTGTAGGGGGGAGGGGGGTGTTGGCTGATTCAGGTGCAGCATCTCAATCGTCAAACAAATCTCCCCCTCACTCCACGCCAGCCAGAACCAGAGGCTCGACCAGTGGTTCCGCCCGTTCCGCCTTCATCCTAGTTTTTCTTTCCCCTCTTCCTTCCTTATCGCCTTTTTTTCTCCCCTTTCCTCATCCTTACTACCCTTCCTTATTGTTCTTCCAGTTAAACTCTTTTCACTCTGCCTCGACTGTACCCTATGCCGTTATGTAATGACACGTAATGTATTACATTACACACCAGAGCGTGCGGACGGCCCCCGACCCGCTGCCCCCTGTGCAGTGATGATGAACTATGTCGTCTGTCCCCACGAATCTGCACTTAACCTTGTCCTTTCCTTGTCACTCTCGAGCGGCGAGGAGGAGAACGTGTGGGTGTGTGTGTGTGTAAGGGAAAGAGGGGGAGGGGAGGGGAGAGGGAGAGGGAGGGAGGGAGAGAGAGAGAGAGAGAGAGAGAGAGAGAGAGAGAGAGAGAGAGAGAGAGAGAGAGAGAGAGAGAGAGAGAGAGAGAGACTGTGCTTGGCAGGGCGCACACATTCTTCGTCGTGCCCAGAACGCCTACCGCAGTGTGATTCGGTGGTGCTCGTGGCGGCGCGGCGCGGCGCGGCTCTCATCTCGGTAGTCAATAGGAGACTTTAGCCAACTTTTCTTTTGTGGCACCAAGGGCGCACAGAGCTTGGGGCCGGGGCCGGGCCAAGTCCTGCTCCTGGCGTTTGGTTTAGTTGTGGGGGAAAGCAAGCAAGGAGGAGTATGCCGTAATCAGCAGGGGGCCGAAACTTGACATACCTTTTAGCGCGTGACAAATAATATTGAAACAATTTTAAGTGTTGTAATTCACTTAACAAACACAAAGGAACATAAAAGTAACATTTAATATTGAAATTTAAAATTAATATTTGTTGTTGAAGTTAAAAATTTTAATGGGTGGCTGTTTAAAGTTAAATGTTATCCCTTTTATTTTACTGTTATCCTAGAATTTATGATAACTTGCGGACTCCTGGCATTAAGGCGCCATGGCCCCTAGAGTTTGGCAGACCCGCAACACGGTTCCGTGTTTTCTGTTTACACGGAGTGGGCGGCGGGGCGGGGCGGGGCGGGGCGGGGCGGCCTGCAGTGTGCAGGGAGGCGACAGTTATCGCGCTGCGCCTTGGTGCACAGGCGTCAGGGGGTTCTTTAGCGCCTGTAAAACACTTCGTCAGAAAACCCTTCAATACGCCGAGTGAATCAAGCAGCTTTATTTGCGGCTTGCTGCTCCGTGCTGCCCGCCGCTTCCCTTCCCCGCGGGCGCCCGCGCCCTGCGCCTGCGGGACGGGGGTCGGGCCGGGGCGGGGCGGGGCGGGGCGCACACCGGGAGGGGCGCTAGCAGGGCTAGCAGCGCTAGCCACAAGCGGGTTATTTTAAAACAGCCTCGGGACGTCTGCTCCTTGAAGTAATATTTAGCCCAGCAAGCGACCGGCGAGCCACGCCGGCCATCGCAGAGTCGAACAAGCTATTTCTGCACTAATGGACGAATAATGAGGGGAATATGGGAATCCGCGCGAAATAGCCTCGGCGGGGAAGGCGCCGAGGGGGGGGGGGAGAGGGGGAGGAGGTGCGTGACGGGGGAGGGAAGGGGCGTGCTTACCCATCACGTGACGGGGGCGTAACAACCGCACATCTCTGTGACGTCAGGAGCACCGCACTATCCAGCTGCCCAAACGATATTTTTTTACGCGTTCCTTCTCTCTCCCTCTTTTTTCCCCCCAAACTTTGTGACTAAACTGTGGGATGCATGATGTGGCGAGAAGAAGGGAGGTGCGATGTAAACGATGCGGAACAGTCTGCCCCGGCCCGGCCCGGCCTCTGTGGTGCGGCTGATCGATGGCTGCGTTTCCCACAGCGCCGGGTGAAATAGTGGCGCTGTCCACCGCTGGCCCCGCCACGCCCCGCCGCGCCCCGCCCCGCCACGCCCCTTGCGAGTGACGAGCGTATCGTAACGCGCACGATTACGGGCGTTATGCAACAACTTTCCTATTACTTTATTCCTTTGAAAATTACTGATGCGGTGGCGACAGCAGATTGTGCGATAGGCAATAAGGCAGCGTCAAAGAGATGGGCTGAGGAGGCTGAGAGTGCGGTGGAAAATACGAGTAGTGCGATCCAAATCAGGATTGTCGCTCGCCGCGCTGCCCAGCGCTCCCCTTGTTAGAGGGTCCCTGATCCCCGCGGGCCGTGGCGTGCAGCAGGGCGAGGCGAGCTGAGCAGGGCGCGGTCGTAAAACATCTCGGCCAGACCTACCCCCTCCCCGCCCCGCCCCGCCCCACCCCTCTCGCCCCGCCCCGCCCCGCCCCGCCCCGCCCCGCCCGCGCTTTCCGAACGGCTGTGCGTCGTCGGCTGCTTGTTCGGGAAGAAGTGCGAGTCGGCCCGGGCGCCTGCGGTGCCTGGGGCGCCCTGGGCAGCACGCCTCCCAGCCACCCCCACCCCACCCCACCCCGCCCGCCGCACCCCGCCCCGCCCCGCCGAATGCGGGTTTGGCTCACGAGCGGAGCGGACGCACCCAGACGAACAATTGATTGCGCCGTTGTTCTATTTCCCACCGACTGTGTGATGTGATTCGGGTTGAAGGTCTGGTAGCGACTCAGGCCCAGCCCGCCGTGCGGGGCTGGGGTGGGGTGGGGCGGGGTGGGGCGGGGCGGTCCGTGGGCGGGCGGGGCATCTGTCTTTGTCCCTCGCGGTTCCCCCAGACGTGCGCTACACTGTCAAGGATCGACCTTGCGCTGCGACAGCATGGCTGTGTGAGAAACCCGTGGTAGATTCGACTGACACTTATTGTGCTTAATTATCCTTCTTTTTTCGATGCGAAGTTGTCGTGTACCGGGTGTAACAAGTGAACACACTACAGCCCCTGGGGGCTGGTAGGCGTGCTACGCTTCCTAGAGAGTCGTCTGCTGCGTCGCCCGGCCGCGCCCTGCGCCCGTGCGGTGCGGCATGTTTCGTCTACAAAATAGAAAGTCCCGGCCGCGCCGAAACACACCATCACAGAGAATCCAAGGTCAGGGAGACGCGGGAGCGGGGCGGGGGCGACGACAACCAGAGCGAGAAGGAGGAGGAGGGGTTGAGGGGAAAGAGAGAGAAATGGGGAAATAACACGACGCCACATTTTCTACGCGGGCCGTGACGTCACTATGTACGGCGGCTACGCGCGAGATACAGGCTGAGAGAGAGAGAGAGAGAGAGAGAGAGAGAGAGAGAGAGAGAGAGAGAGAGAGAGAGAGAGAGAGAGAGAGAGAGAGAGAGAAGTAGGGGTGGGGTAGTGGCCGCGCAGGAGAATAGGCCCTTGCCAAGTTGCTAGCCGCTGGGCCTATGCCGCACGTGGCGCACGTATGGGCGTGCAGGTGCAGGGGGCCGGGCCGGGGGATGGGGGGGAGGGGGGGGCGGGGCGGGGCACGTGGCTGGCTTGAGGCAGCATGGGGACATGAGGAGGGGGGGGGGGAGAACGCCGGGGCGGGCCAGGGAATTTGCGCTTCATTATTTGTGGGAATTCATCACCCCCTCTCTCTTTGGAGAGCTGGCTAGGGAGATTGTCCGCGGCGCTCCGGGCGGGCGGGGCGGGGCGGGGTGGGGCCGGGCGGGGTGGACTCAGGGGAGGACTCGCGTGGACCCGGCGCGAGGCTGCTCACATCGCGGGGAAGAACTTGCAGCGAGCCAAGGGCGACGCAGTAAGGCAGCCAGCAGCCCCTGCCCTATCCCTGCAGGAGGTACCTGCTCTTGTCAGAGGCTGAGTACCCGAGCTGAGCCGGGCCGGGCCGTGCAGGTCGCAGGTGGGTCCCCTCATGTGGCGGTGGTGGCGGGGGAGGGGCCTGCCCTGCCGGTGATGGTGAGGGATCCACTCCCCGCCCGAGCTTCTGTCGGCAGATTGCTGATACTGATCACCAGACCAACCCACTTGACGCATTTAAAATACACTCGTCAGTTTCGGTTGACGCGGCGCGGCGGGGCGGGGCAGCTCAGATCTGGTCCATACTGGCGCGTCTCCGCCCCCCTCCGCTCCCTCCCCTTCCCTCCCCTTCCCTCCCCTTCCCTCCCCTTCCCTCCCCTTCCCTCCCCTCCCACTGCACAGACACGTCGTGAGGAGAAAACGGCAGCACCGATGCTTGTCTTTTCATTTCACTCCTCGCAAATCACTGCATGGACAACATTATCCTTTGTCACCGTCTAAGTGCGATTACCAATTTCCTGTTTCTTGGGGTTTCTTGGCAGCCCCGCTCGTCCCCTCACCTACCGTCCGCCCCCTTTCCCCCTCCCTCCTCCCCTCCCCCTCGATCTTGGTCCTGCTTCTTGACTGTGAGAGCAGACAGCAAGCGTCTGTCATCCGTACACCAGCAACAGCTCCATCCCTGCCGAGTGTCATGGGCCCTCCTACTGGCCAATAGCGCCCCACCCCGCCCCAGCCGCGCCCCGCTCCGCCGCGCCCCGCCCCGCCCCGAGTCTAGTCTCGCCGGCCATGCGCGCCAAACCGACCAAACCTCAGCGTCTAAGCACATGGCGGATGGTTATGGGCCGGGGGGAGGTGAGACGGTGCGGGGCGGGCGGGGGGGGCGGGCTGACCACTGGCGAGTTAAGCCCCTTAGGTCCTCTCGGGGCCAGCAAATCCCTTGGGAATAAACAGCAAAGAGAGGCAATCAAACTGGGGTGCTGTGCTGTGTTGTATCAGGCCATCGTGTGACAGGAAGCCAAAGGGTTACTTCCAAGAAGGGGGAAGGGTTGGGGGAGGGGGGTCAGAGAGCGACTAAGATGTAGACTGACAGAAACCGCTGACCACATCAGAGCTGCCTGAGCGCCTCGGAGAACACTGACGCGACGGCGCGTGTTCGAGGTTCAAGCGTAGTTTGCAGACGCTGTGTTCAGGGTTGCTTTGAGGACAAATGCACTATCTCTAAAGATTATATCGCGGTATTTCGCCGTGAATCACCTTGATGAGGAAAGGAATCTCCCAAAGCTTCAGCATGGCGCGGTGCCTCCAACAAGTTGACGTTGTCGCACTGCCCGTCCAATACTGCGGTACATCCCCTCGCCCCGCCCCGCCCCGCTCCGCCTCGCCCCATCCCGCCCCGCCCCGCCTACCACACCCGTATCTTCACTGTCACATCGAACGATCTGCTCAATCTTAAATTAGGTCGTGTTGGTGATGCCAAACGGACGCAAGTAAGTTCTCTCAGCTCCGCTCAGCTGTCAGTAACGCCGCCGATGATGGGCGTGACGTCAGCGTGTGTCACGTTAGCGCGGACACGAGCGCGACATTGCAGAGCTTAGCTCAGCGCCACGCGCAGCCCAGCGCCCCGCGCCCCGCCCCGCGCCCCGCCCCGCGCCCCGCGCCCCGCCCCGCTCCGCGGCGAGAAAGGAGGAGAGGCTTGTAGCTCCTTGGTCCCGGTACAAATCTCTGATGTCAACGACGAGGAGCTCTCTCCCCTGCAGGTGTACACCCTTCACTGCGTGCCCGCCCCGCCCCCCGCTCGGCTGCGCCCGTGGACGGGACGGCGCGGCACTTGACACTCGTGCTTAGGGTAGCGGAAGCTTTGCCCTTCTGCTCCGCCCCGCCCCGCCCCGCCCCGCCCCGCTCCTGCTAGGCCAGGACGCGCTACGCTAATGGGATTGCATAGAGTTCAATGTCAGGTTTAATGGCTGAGTGTTGCGCCACGTCACGTCCGGATGGGGTGGACGTGGACACTGCATCGGTCCATCAAAACACGACGACGGACTGCCAGGGCGAGGCGAGGAGGAACATGTCTATGTCATCAATACGTTCCATTTTTCTGCGCACTACCCCTATGAAACATAATAGTACGGACCCATCAAATCGCCATTAAAAATAACAGAAAATAAAAAAGTATACTCATTGTTTGTAACCGCGTAAAGAGAAATGAGAATTATCCTGAGGTGTTGTCTTGTGATACATAAGGGTTGCTGCACTTTCATAAAGTGACAGCCATTTCTTTTCGTCGTTGAAAGGGCGGTAAGCTGCGAAATGGTATAGGGCCAATCTGTGACTTCCGAAGTGACTAATAGCGGGAGGGGTCAGTACGACTCCTTAATATTCAATAATAACTTACGCTTTGTCTCTCATGCCCACGGCCCGTGGCGGCAGGTTACGTGCCCGGGCGGTACGGGGCGGGGCGGGGCGGGGCGGTCGGCTCAAGACGGACCGGACTGGGTCGCCTCGCCGCTATTCGCGTCCCGGTAACCCAATTTAATAGGACGGTCCCCGCGCTAATTGCCGCATTGCATTGTGGGGCCGCGCCGGGCCGGGCGGGGCGGGGCGGGGCGGGGCGGGGGGGGGGGGGGGGGGGCGGGGCGGGGCCGGGCGGGGCCGCTCCCGCCTGAAGGGGACGCCGCGCCGCTCGCAAACTCCCGGCGCACCCTGGTCATTTTATCTTTTCTTTAAGTCTTAGTCTTATCCTGAGGACTCTAGACCACTAAGCCGCGCAAAGGGAAGAGAATTATTGGGGGGTGGGCCTGGACCCTGGACCCGCGGCACGAAGGCACCTATAATACCCGGTCCACATTGCTGACCTAAACTCTTGTTAAAATTTCCAATAAGAAAATTCTCGTGTCGATTGTGATCTGTTACTCTGCCGCGCCGCGCACGGCGTGCTGGGCTTGCCTGCCTGACCGAAAGGCGTTGTGTGCAGCGCGCGGGTAGGCAACCCCCTGCCCCCCCTCCCCTCTCTGTCAGATTGGCGAGGAACTCGTTGCGGTGCTCAGGGCGGTGCTCGGCGTTGCGCTCAGGGCTGGCCCGCAGTGGCACTTCTCCAAATGGGAGCGGGGAGGCTCCGCCCCGCCCCGCCCCGCCTAGCGCCATGAGACGCTATTTCTCTCCCCGTATCCCCTCTACACCTCGCTCTTCCTCTTTCCTCCTCCTCTTACTAGTTCATCTCTCCTCCCGACCCCTTCCTTTCCGTCTCCTTTCTCATCTCCCTTTGCTTCTCTCCCTCCCTCCCTCCCGCCCCGCCTGATCGGGACTCGTGCAGGTGCATGATGTTCCTTAACGGCCCGAGCTCAACTGCTGCGCTATATTGGGTGCAAGCTGCTTTTGTTGCCGGCGGCCTGGTGCTGCAGGTGCGCCACTGCACCATGGTGGTCATAGGGCTCCATGGAGCCCGTCCCCTCCCCTCCGCCGCACCCCGGCCCCGCCTCGCGTTGTGGCATTTTTGACGGCTGGTAGGCTGGCCACAGGAGGGGGTAAAATTATCGCGCTATGATCCCCCCCCCCCCCCCCGCGTTGAGGCACTCTGGAAGGCGAAGAACTTACGAAAAAAGCCACAGCCTCCTGAAGGTAGGGAACCTGTAAGAGTCGCCCCCCTTTCCCACCTCAACTCCGCTGGATCTGCGCCTGTCACAATCCGGCTGATACGGAATTTGAGGGATCGAGTTGTTTCTCCCTTGAACTGCAGCCATGAGATGAGCGATATTATTTTTCCTTGCAGTGTGCCAGCCCTGCGCCTCCCCCCACCCCTCACAAACCGCACCCCGCCCGGGAGAGTCAGCGGCCGGCCGCTGCTGGGGGCGCCTCATGGCACGACGACCAACACATCAGCCTGTAAAAATAAATTGCGTAGGAATCACAAAAGCTTTCAGTCTAACACGGAACTCAACAGCGGACCTGCGCTACAAGGTCTCCGCTCAGCTCAGCGGCGCAGCAGGCAGCAGGCAGGGGAGATCCGCCCCGCCCCGCCCCCTCCTGCCGCCTCGCCTAGCGGTGACAATAGAAAGAGACAGAAGGTGGCGGCGGCGGCATCCCCGTCGCACACTTTTCCTGCTCTTAGTTTATTTTTGTTGCCACGCATTGTCATAACACGACATTATTATTCGGCGAGACCTACCGCCCCGATGCCCCGCCCCGCCCCGCCCCGCCCAGCGCAGCGCTATACAGCTTCCTTCCTCCTCACAACAGATAGTTTATTTATGCATCGGCCATCTGCAATGAGGGTACTATGCATAAAGATTCAAGCGAAAGACAAGTCCGAGTTGCAGCCCCCCCAAAAAACATAAGACATAATTCAAACTAATCCTGGACAGGAGAAGGGAGCAGAGCAAAAATCTGTTTTCCGGGACAGTTTAGACCAAGAGATTCTTGGTTTAGAGAGTCTAGTTTTGCCACATTTTTCTCAGAGGTGAAAATGATGCTCGACATACGAACGTCTGGCATTATTACGCAACCACGTTACATTTCTGTTTCTGCCGTCGCAATTATGTAAGTCGAGCCTCCCTGAGCTGGGCTTGTTCTAATGGTTATTATTAGGCTGGCCACCTACCTTTCCTGCGCTCTCGTCCCAACCCCAACAGTGGAGAGCACCTCCCTGCATGCAGGGAACCCTCAAGAAACCTGCCGGTGCCCGTCGCCACGGCGCCTGGGGGTAGGCAAGCCCGTCGCGCACGCCCGCTGGCCGGTACAGTATGCCGCTGACACACAGGGGCTTTCCTTACTTGGCTTTCCTTCTCGCCTGCGCGTTGCGGAGCGGTCCGAGTAAACAGTGCAATTACTTCCAGGGCTGTTGTAGATTATTTGTATCGTGAATGTGTTGTAAATTTCATGGCATGAGCAAATTTACTTTGAAGTAAAAAGTGCTCATCCAACTGTCGGGAGTAGTCTGTGAACTGTTGACCCTGACCTCGACAATCGTGTCTTCTTACCGACGAAAGTACCGTAAAACTTTTATTTCTCTTTTTCAGCCGGGGGAGTTGGCAACACCTCCTTGTCCCTGGTCCACCCTGGGCGCCCCGCCCCCTCCCCCTCCCCCACCCCGCGCGCCAGCTCGCTGCGAGGTTACTTAAAGGCCCGGCTCTGCCCGGCTCGGCCTGTTCCGTTCGGCAACGCAAGCGTTGCACCCATTTCTCTCCCCTCAAGTTATTTTCCCTTTGTGCCCGGTGATGACCACGGGGCCGGCGGTGTGAGCTCCCAGTGACAGTTTAGTGGATAAAGACTTTAGTGCAGTGCTGGTAAGTTTGAGGCAGGCGTGTTATTGGACGTGTTGGTGCGGACGTTTGGTGGGGTGTATGGGGAGCGCCACGCAAGTGCCACCGAGTGCAGCCAAGTCAAAAATTGAAGTGCAACGGCGTCAGCTGAAAAAAAGTGCATCAAGTGCGACCCTCTCGACGGCGGCGCGGGCCAGGCCGCAGGATTACCTCGGGGAACAATGGGGGCGGAGGTGGACGAGGAGGTGGAGGAGGGGGAGGAGGAGGACCGCACCGGACGTCCCCGTCGAACGGCTTGTCGACCACCCGCCGGGAGCGCTCGGCCGCCCTGCCCGGCCAGGCGAGGCGAGGACCACCCGCCCACCGCCCGCCCGCCACCCGCCCCGCCTCAAGACAAGCTGTCTGTTCTGTGCTGTGCTGACCGACTGCATGGTGACAGACGGGCTGGCAGGCCGCTCGCCCCCGCCCCGCCCGCCACCTGATGGACTCCTACTTTCTCCCTCTTATTCGCTCTCACTGTGGCTACCCAGCGCCTGAATAAACAGTGCTATGTAAACATATATACAGATTGCGATTAAGTGAGTGCATCAAGTGGAATCGGGATAATATGAACTCGCCCTGAGCGGCGCGGCGTGGTGGGGCGTGGCGGAGTGCGGGTGGGGGGTGGGGAATGTTAGCCGGGGATGGGGGTGAGGGCCTTTGCGGGCTGAGCACAAGCTCAAGCAGAGATATCGTCGAGTCCGTGAGGAAGGCTTCTGCGCCTTTAACTGTGGCGTCGTACTGTACGCTGAGTTTAATTATATTTTTAAAAAGAAGGAAAACAACCACAGTATAGTGCAGAAATGTGCTGCTACCAGCTATAGTTTTATGCAGGGTTTCTAGCCAGCCCTGGCCGTCGCGAGGACGGGGTTGATATTATCGCGATCCTGTCGAGGCTCCTTTGTCTTCAGGCCGTGGGTTAGCTTGTACGGGGTGGGGCGGGGCGGGCGCGCCGGCGTGTGCAGTTGTGGGTTGTAGGCTGTGGGCCGTGGGCGCAGGGGGCGGGACTGAGACGCAAAACTCTCGCGGTGAAAAGTGGCGAGGAGTGGGTGAAGAGGGAGGGAGGGGCGAAAAGGAGATTATGCCATTACTTTCCCCCGCACCCCTGGCTCTGATTTGGCACCGGCGGCCCCTGTAGTAGGTAGCGGCTGAAACGTAAATATCCCGAACAACATGGTCCAATGTCACGCCGAGGCAGCCGCGTCCCGCCCCGCCCCGCCCCCGCCGGCGACGGCTGTGTCTTTTAAACCCCCCCTCGCCTCGACTCGACTCGCCAGCGCGCATGGCCAGCGACGCCCGCGGCCGCCAACCAGCAAGCCATGCGGACTCGGCAACGCGCACTCAAAATTTAAATAGAATCCCTACGTTTTCTCTTCACTGGCTCGCGTCCACAAATTAGCAGAGAACACACTTTAAAAAAAAAAATCGACGCCTTTTAATTGCGACGTCCAGGACTTTTCAAGATCTCGAGTGATGAGATGATTGATACTTTAATTCGCGAATGGGGAGTGCGCAGCCGGGGCGGTGGGTTGGGATCCTGGCGGTTACTTCTGCTTCCTCTCCGAGCCGAGCGCTGGTCTTTTGCTTTCAAAATAGCCCCTTCATAAATTGACAGTGACATGCTAACTTCTTGGCACCCCAGCCCTGCCCTGCCCCACCCTGCCATGCCCCCTCCAGTCCGGCCCGGCCGCGCCTCTCTCTCTCTCTCGCTCTCCCGGCCCGACCCGCTCGCCTGCACGTCTCCTTCCCTCTCGCGGTGCGGTGCACCTGCCCACTGCGCAGGCGCCCCTACCGCCCCTAACCGACTTGACGCACAGTGTACCCACGGGGACCGCGGGGAGGGGGAGTGAGCAGCCCAACCTACTTTACACCCCGTCACGCACCGCCACACTCCGCTGCGCTTCGCCACGCCCAGCCGCGATGTTTCACCCCCGCCCCGCCCCGCCCCGCCCCGCCGCGCAGCCTAGCGTAATGGCCCCCTGTCTGACCAGCCCACCTCACCCTCGATCCCTGAGCTTCCTGCTTGCCACTTTGCATTCATTATTTGAAGTAACTTTGTCTTTTGTTATCTTTAAAATTACTCGTTAGCCAAACGCCGAACAGCCCTGATTTTTAAATCGAAAAAAAAAAATATATTTTATTTTTAATAACTGCATATAACATTTGCCCAAAGTAAAACAGTGTGTGACCTCCAACACCTTACTCCCCCCCCCCCCCTAGAGAACAGCTATGGCTTCCATTGTACTACGTGAGGATAGTAAGGGGGATGAGGTGGGTGGAGAGGGGAGGGGCCGGGCATATCGCTGAGGGAGGCGGGAAACTCGCTACACTGTACCTGTATCCCAATGCCGTCAGTTTCTCTCCGTGGTGATCATACGCGTATTCATGAATATTTTCTTTGGCATGGGTCTTTGTCGGGTCTCGAACTTGCGCTCCCTCCGAGCGGGAGCGGTGCCATGACAGCGGCGCGGGCGCTTTGGCTTAACGTTGCGCAAGTGTAAGTCTCCGGCCAGGCCGGGCCACGGCCGGGGGCCGGGTCGCCGCGCCGAGCCGCCGCGCACCGCAGCAGCGCCGGCCAGAGCCGCTATTTTCATCTGAGCAGCTACCCGCGTGGAAGCGTCGCGCCGTGCCGCGCCCGTCCGCGCACCTCGCCGCGCCGCTCCGCGCCTCGCCCCGCCCCGCCCCCTCAGGCTAGAGAGACTCCCTTCGAGTCTCTCTACCTCAGCCCCGATGGAGGGCCCCTATTAAGAAGGGCGTCCTGCTCAACTCCAGCTTGACTTCTCGTTATTGCGACGAAGGCGGCCGCGTGGCGGTGCAGTTTTGCTCGCGACGGGTGCGAATCCAGTGAGCGGTGGCGCAAGGGCGGGGCGGGGCGGTGGGCGCCGCGGGGAGACGCTGGGCCGGGGCGGGGCGGGGCGGGGCGGGGCGAGGTCGCGGCCGCTGACCTGCTGTCCCTGTGTCTGCCACGCAGCTGCACGCTGGTCGCCAAGCCCTGCCCTGTCCTGTCCTGTCCCGCTGCCGCTTCAGCTATTTCGGCCCCAAAACACGCTTCACTGCCAAGGTTAGACCAAGGCAGGCAGGCGGGCAGGGCGGTGCAGCGGCAGCGGGCAGCGGGCTGGGCTGGGCCGCGACAAGGAGCGTGGAAGAAGCTACAAGTGGCGAGGGCGAGGGGGTGGTAGCGCCGCTGCCTGGCCCGGCCCGCGTGCGGGGGTGGTGGGGCGGGCGGGGCGGGATCGCGCCAGCAGGTCCGACGCACATGTGGGTAGGGTAGGGTCACTGACCTGACCAGGACGCTGGAGCCGCCGCCGCCCGCCGCCCTCATGAATGTGACAAAGAGGGAGAAACGGAACACGGTGCGGGCGGGTCGGACCGTGCTAAGCGGCTGGGTCAGGCTGCGGGGGATGGACAAGGGCGGAGGCGGTCATGTGGTGCAGCAGCTTCCCTTGTGGGTAATGAGGCTCCCCCCCTCCCCCGCCCCCGCCCACCTCAGCCCGCGAGATTTTACTCTGGCGTTGAAAATAGCCGGCGTACGGAAGAGGCGAGTCGGAGCGTCGCTGACCGGGGGAGGGGGGGAGGTGCTTCCCGCGACTTGGCGCAGCTCCGTTTTTCCCGGGCGGCGGGTGGTGAGGGCTGGGCTGGGCAGGGCGCGGCGGCCAGGCCGGCGTGCCTCAGGACTCCTGGGGACTCTGCGGCGCGGGGCGAGGAAAGGGTTGGGGGTGGGGTGGGGTAGGCGGGGCCCCGGTGCTGCCACCGTGCGAGACCTCGGGGGATGTCAGGGGGAAGTCCGAAACAAATCCCGCTCAAGTCTCTCTCCCTCGCTCTCCCAGGCGCGCGGACAGAGCGGGGAGACGACCCTCGCGTCCCGGGTAAGGGGGAGGTGAGAGGAGGGGTTTGGGGGGGGGGGGGGGTTGAGGGGAGGGAGAGGTGAGGGGAGAGGCTCTCCTGGGCGGACTGGGATGGCGGAGTGGCGGGGCGCGGCGTGGACACTCGCGGGCTCAACCCCCTCCATCCCCCCACCCCCCGCCCCGCCGCGGACAGCGCCAGCTGAGCCGTGCCAAGTCGGTGATCGGGGGCCCCCCCGCCGCCCCGGCCGAGCGAGCAGGCTCACCGCGCGGCGGGGCGGGCCAGGCGCGGGGCCCAGGGCACGGCAGTGGGGGTCGAGGCGCAGGCAGGCAGCGTTTGCTCCCGGCTGCTCTCCGCTCGCTCTCTCCCTCTCTTCCTTTGGCTGGTGTGTAGTCCTCTCTCGCCGCTCCTCTCTCCTCGCAAACGGATTACAGTGCAATGTGCGGCAGGAACAGTGCTGGTGTTTCGTTATTATTATAATTTTATCTCACCTCCATAATCGCGTTTGGTGATGTGTGAGTGTGAGTGTTTGTGTGGTTGGGCTGGAGGACCCGCGCGTCGCCAGCTGACATGGTGCGGGTGTGGATCCTGGAGCTGGTCGTGCAGGTCTCGGCCCGGGCGGTGCGGTGCGGCTACGCCGCGGCCTGGCCCGACCTGGCGCGGTGCGGTGCGGCGCAGCGGATGGAACGGATTTATTTTCGATCGCCACCGCGGCCCAAGCTTGTCGCCTCGCGGTATTTATAGGAGAGGCGGTGCGCGGCCTGCGCGGCGCGGCCCGGCCCGGCCCGGCAGCCAGCCCGGCGCTCATCACAATTAAAGAAATTAAATATATAATTTACTGGCGGGTGCGCGTGTTCTCGGAGGAGATGCCTGCGCCATGGTTTTTGCGCCTCCGGCTCTGTCCGCCGTGGACCGGACCGGACCGGACGGACACCCGGCCGCGTTCAAACTGTTGGCGCGCCGCGACAGCTGAGCGTGACGTCAGCGCCGCGCCGGCCAATCAGGAGACTCCACATGCCGTAATCACACGCGCACCGCCTTGTACGGCACCGGGCCGCTCCGCTCAGCGGCGAGCGTAGCGTAGCGGTTAACCTTAAAACCGGAACAGTTTAGTGAGTAAGTGAACGCAGCTGCGGGGCCGATCAGCGACACGGAGGTGCGCAAGCCTTTCTTTTCTCTCTAGTTCGTTGCATACGGGAGGGTTTGGCTGCAACGCGCCCGGACAAAGTATCTCCCAGTTAGTTGCCGTAGTTGTCGTCGGCTCGGTTCGGGTCTCTCCGCCGCCGCACCGACAACCGCAGCCGCCAGTGGCAGTGCCTTCGCCTTCAGTCGTTACGAGTCGAGTCAAGCGAGCCCTGAATGGATGGATAGAAGATGACGTTCGTCTTTGCGCGCTGGTCTACTTGGAAAATGTGCAGTTTATGATAGTTTAGTGTATTGAATAGACTGGGTTCGCGTTCTCGACGGGCTCTAGTTACCGTGATTTAGTGAAAACCCGGTGGAATTTTATATCACCCGCAATAACGGTGAGTTTATAACCTTCGTGGGCACATTTCGTTTGGAAGCTGCTCTTAGCACAGTCATCTGTGACCTCTTGTAGGTCCGTTACATTTGAAACGCGACGGTCTAGAAGCGATCTAGAGCGATTTGAAGGACTCCCCGTGCGTGTCCGGCCGCCACGACAGAGACTGGAAGCCTGCCAAGCTAATGAGAGACTTCTGATGGGAAATATAGTTCAGCCTAACCTCTCAAATTATTCCTCTTTGCATTAAGTCTCCTGCCCACCATAGATTTGTATTAGCTCTGATAAGTATTCATTGGATTTATTCGGTTGTTTGTCACTAAATTTCATTTTTAGTCCCGTATTTTACTTGGCCTAGGTGGATGAGGTAGCTCGTAGACCATTCATATTCCAGGGTACCCGAACGCTTGATTTGTATTTTGACTCATTTAAATGGTGTCATACAACTGTTACATAAACTTTAGATGCTCTTAAAACTTTTTGAAAGTGTACACATAATGTAAATGTATTTTAAGTTATCAAACCTCAGTCTTTGTAATTTATAGCGTGATATTATACCAATCAGCATTGAAATGTTCAGTGATTTGTTTTATTTGTTTTTCTGACAATTCTTTCTCTTATCCTAGGTCTTGGTTGGTTGGTGTTCCGTGGATGAAACACTGACAGAGCCAAAACCGCAACCATGGAAGACGGCCATGCCAAAACTGTGGAAGAGGCCCTAAACTACTTCAGCACCGATGGAGAAAGGGGTCTCTCTACCGACCAAGTTAAAAGAAACCAAGAAAAATATGGACTTAATGGTGAGTGATGCAATATTTTTAACTGTCAAGTAACTATTAGCCAATCCTAATTTACCATAAGATTTAGTTCTTTTTCTAAAATTATATTTTAAACTGTTTTAAAAAAATATAGATATTTCTAATTTAAAAAAAAAATCAACATAGAATTTTACGGATATGGCAAGTGGTTATGACAAAACTATATTTTTTAAAATGTATGTATTACTTTCTCAATGGGGAAAGTACAGTGTTTGCCTTGGTGTGAGGTAGTGCTCTTGGAAAGTAGTCTGCCTACATCCAACCCAACCAATCCCGGCCAGCTCAGCTCAGTGCAGGCCAGGCGAGTAGCTCCGCAGCAAGCCTTGATACAGTTGTTTACCAGGGATATGGCCTGTGGAGCATGCTGTTTGCACTTTACCTCACTTAATCTGGCAGAGCTCCTATGTAGAGTTTTGAGTGCATTTTTCTCTGTTGGCCGCCCTTGTTGCTGTTGGTCACAGTTGTTTGGTAATGGGTGTATTTCTTTAAATTTATTTTTTCTTATTTTTTTGGTATTTTGATGTTGTTGGGTTGAGGCCCTGGAAGATGGCCCAAGGTGCGACACGTATGCGAGTCGACCTTAACGAAAGTTCCTGGGCAGCGACGTAATATTCACCCCGCGTCTTGAGGCGGCCTGCAGCCCTCCCCCCCTCCCTCCCTCCCCACCGCCGCGACGCTTCATCCCGCGCTCCCGACGCCGACCCCGTCCCGCCACGGCGCGCGGAAGGGGTGGTTCGAGGTGGGATTGAGCCCAGGCCCTGGGAGAGGGGGTAGTCCCGCGAACTGCAGCCCGTGCCCCGCCCCGCCGCGGCTCCGCTAGGCTTTCGCTGACGGACCGCGCTGGGGCCCCGCTGGCTGCGGTGTGTTTGTCTGGAGAGGATAAGGCCACGTGTAGGGCCCGCGGGCGGCCACGTCGGTCGTACGCGTCGTACAGCCCCCTCCCCTCCGCTCAGGTGGTGGGCGCACCGCACGGGGACATGCGGGTGTTTGACCTCACGCCCCCCCCCCTTTCCACTCCCTTCCCCCCCCGCTCCACGGCGGCCGCGGACGGTCCCGTTTGCACCCTGGCGATGACGGTGGCGCGGTGGGGCGAGGCGACCCTTCACGGTCAGGATGGCGCCCGGCCCGCCGGGCAGTTATTGTAGGGTGGCTCTTTGTCCTGGACTCCCCATCTCTGCTACCGTGTCGGCCCGGCCCGGCCCGGCCCGGTCACTCAACCTGCGGCCGCGGGGTGGGGCGGGCGGGCCTTACGCAACGGACTTAGCACGCTCAGTCCCCTCTGCGATGACGCCGCGCCCCTCCCCTTTCTGTCCCCTGTATCCCCTCCCTTTGCCGGACCTGCCCGGCCGACCGGCCAGTATTTAAATTGATGTCCACGACCTTGGATGCCTGACCCGCCCCGGGGATATCGGCTCAGGTGGGAGCTGCGCTGCGCTGCGGCCGGCCGACCGGGCATGGCTGGGCTGGGCCCCTCGCGGTAGATTAGCGCCCCCTCCTTTGGGGCTCCTCCAGGTTTTTTCAAGGCAAGATGAAATTTTTCGCCCGTCCTTTTTCCTCCTTGACGTGTGAAAGTAGGGGACCCACGGGATCTCCTGCCTCTGGTTCTCGCGCGTTGGCCCGTCGCGACACTTGGTGACAGATAAGCCCTTACAGCAAATACACTCTCGTCTATCCAGCCGTGCGCCGCTGGCTGCAACTTACTGCGACATTGTCGCGTGACTGTTGGCGCGGCGCGGTGCGGCGTGTGTCTGTTGCGCGGCGCTTTCAGACGTGACGTCGTCGTGTCGCTTCCTCCCGCCCCGCCCCGCCCCGCCCCGCCCCTCCGCGACGCGCCGCGCCGCTTGTTTTTCCGCGTGCTGGTCTGTGCTGCGCTGCGCTGCGCTGCGCCGCGGCGCGCCACGGTCAGGCTGAAGGCGAGGCTGAAGGAAGGTTGAGGCATTGATTTGTTTTCTAAATGAACGGGACGGGCCGCACCGCACCGCATCGCACCTTCCTCTTATCAACCTAAGTACGCCCGCGGGAAAAAAAAAGAAACGAGCGGCACTTGGTCCTCTTCTTTTTTTTGTCAATTGTTTTTGCCCGCGGTTACAGCTTTTGTCTCCGTGGTGTAATCGTACTGGGTCTATTCGTTCTTTTTTTTAAAATATATATTTTTTAAATTGTATGGGTTAGGTTAGGTTATGTGTATGTCCGTATTTTTTTTTCCGGCTTGCGTAGGCGGTAGTAGGAGACCCTCGGGCGCTCGATATATGCGGGTATCCTTTTCGCTACAAGTTGTCCTGCGGGGCGTGGGGGGCGGCTGCCGCGGGCCTTGGCTCTCTTTGTCCTTCCCCCACTGATGACTGCTGACGTCATCCAGGGGCGTATTCAGGTCTTGCAGGGGGTATTGAAGCCCAAGTTGCATACCTTTCAGGCGGTTCACTTGAGCCCGAGGGGGGGGGGGCGCCGCCCCCCTCCCCTTTATCCGCGCCTTGCACCACTCAGCTCGCGGCTCGGGCGATGGGCCGCGGGTGTCATCACTGGTGCTGGTGAACAGCGCAGCACCCCCTCGAGGGAAGTACTTAAATGGGTATCGCCGTCTCGTCCCGTCTCGCTCGCGCTCAGGCCCGGCTGATATCGGTCAGCTGTTTATTGCGGGTTCAAAGCGCGCGGCGGTTGCCGCGTCGCGTGAGGTGAGGCGGTACCGCAGCAATTTTTGGACTGGCATTAACCGTAAGAGGACGCCGACGCGACGCCCTCCTACTGCCCCAGCAGTGCCGCTCCTCTCCTTTCCCTACGCGCTCGCCGCTCCCGTTCCTTACTTCCTCATTGTCGGGGGGCGTCCCGCGGACATAGGGGCTGGACGCCCCGCCCCACCCCGCTCCAACCGGGACTGCCCGCGGCTGGCCCCGCCCCGCCCCGCCCCGCCCCGCCCCGCCCGCGCGCTGATGGGGACATCCGGATGGAATAGTACGAGGAGCGTCGCCGCAGCCCGGCCTGGGCCGGCCAGCCGTGCACTCTGGAGGCCCGCCGTCCCGTCCAGGGCAGGGCAACCCTTTTCCTTTCCCATCAGACCAGTGCCAACGCGCCTGGTAGGTAGGACAAACTGTTTGCAGGGCCCGTTGTCGAGCATGAGTAGGAGGAATAGGAGGCCTGACACCTCCCTCGGTGTTTGTTGCTCCGCGCTCAGGCCCGGGGCAAAAAGGTTTGGGCCGTTGCCGTGGCGGCCTGGCGGCCATGGCGCTCCTCGTTCTTGTCCTATCCCATGCGCTCTAGCTAGAGCGCTCGCTCCGCCTCCTCTCGGCCCGGCCCGGCCCTGCCCTGCCCTGCCGCGGCGCACGCGGCGCAGCTTACTAGGCGTGAACCGAATCCGCGGCCCGGCCCGTGACGTCAATGAGCGGTGCCGGTGCGGCGCGGTGCGGCGCGGCGCCTCCCGCAGCCTTGTCTGTCTGTCCGTCCGTCCGTCCGACTGGCTTTGTCAGTCTGCCAGCGAGCTGACCGCCTGCTGCTGACTGCTGACGTACTTCCGCGCCCGCTCCACAGACATGTCTGTCTGTCTGCCTACCGGCCGGGCCGGACTGGACTTGAGCTGGACTCGCGGGGCGGGGCGCGCGGCGCGCCGCCTGCAGGGGCGGGAGAATGGAGCGCAACTCTATAGTATCGCAGCTCCTCTCTGACGTCTGCGGCTATCGCCCCGCCCCGCCCCGGTGTTTGCTGCCGGGTAGACGAGTGTATAAAGTCTTGGTGCATCCACCCATGGCCAGCAGGGAATCGTCTGCTGCTTTGTGCAATGCGTCGTCTGCTCCCGGCTGTGCCCGTATTGGGGTCGAGGGCGTGGCGTAGAGTGGAGGCGGGGCGGTGCGGTGAAGACGGCGTCATGTGTCGCTATCAGAGTGACGTGGGTCGTGGCGTGGCGTGGGGCGGCGTGGAGCCCACGTGGTGGCTCGGCCCGGCACGACCCGACCCGCGGCCGCCCGGCTCGCATGCGGGGCGGGGCGGAGCCGAGCGCGTAGAATGGCCGGCTGAGTGGATTACAGTCCCGCTGGTTTGCAGGGGGGAGTGGGGGGCTACGAAGAGGATTGCCGGTCGTCTGGCCGGGGAGCAGGAGCCAAGGGGTCCGGGTGGGGCGCTGCCGGGACCGGGACCGGGACCGGGGCCGGGGCCGGGGTGGCTGCTGAAGGGTGGATAGTAGACAGTAGCGATCCCCCTCCCCCGGCGTGCAATCGAACCACCACACAATCGGTGTAGCCCGGAACACGCTAAACACGCATTCATTGCGCGGGCGCGTGACCATATAATGGTCATGTCGCACTCGATGAATTAATAGAGCGCCGGATACATGGGCAGTTTGAGGTGCCGGGCCGGGCAGAGGTGGGATGACATGTCTTATTGCGCCGCTGCTCTTCAATCTTTCTGAACGTTGGCCGTACTGTGCCGGGCCGGGCTGGGCCGCAGCACAGCTGCGCTGCTGTACGCGCGCTGACGCTGACGTGCGCCTCTGTTCTGCCCAGCCGCGCGCTCAGCCCAGCCCAGCGCAGCCCAGAGCGGCGGAGTGGAGTGGAGTGGGCCGTTCTACTCATTCATTGATCTGGGAGGCAGAGGAGAGGCCTGGCTGCTGGTGGTGGCAACCTTTCATCGGGTGGCGAGCCTCGAGCTCTCGCGGGGCGGGGGCGGGGGCGAGCGCCACCTTTGCCCAGTGTTGCCAGATAAGTAGGCAAAAATTGTCCTCGACACACCTGTGTGAAGTGGGCGGTATCAACGCCTGCCTACCAGGCAAAGTAAACTCTCCTGTGGGGAGATTTGCCTGGTAGGCAGGCGTTGATACCGCCCGCTTCACACAGGTGAATCGTGGGCAGTTTTTGCTTACTAGTCTGGAAACACTGCCTCCGCCCTCCTCATCCTGTCTGCTGGCCACCAGCCCCGCTCCCAACCTCAGCCCCCCGCTACCTCCCTTACCTTGGAGCCCCGCCTGAGGGTTACGAGTCGAGTGGTTGGTACGAGAGAAGGCTGCAGCTCGGACTGGAACTTTAGCTGCTGGCGCTCGGGAGTGGAGGATTTTTTTTGGGGGGGGGAGGCGGGGTGCTTGTGGCGCGCCGCCGCGCCGTCTCCGGGCCAGGGGAGGGGGGAGGGAGCGAGGGGTGGTGTTTTAATGAGGCTGCTCTCAACCAGTGCTGCTGCACCTCTGGACCCCGCTCCCACTCGCCCTCTCTACCCCTTCTGCGTCACAGAGTGACAATTAGTGCCCCTCCCCCTCCCCGGTCCCTTTCCCTCGGGGCCAGGAGGTAATGACTTGCGCCCTACTTCTTGCTGCGCTCCTTTCATCTTTGAAAAGGAAACAATTGTTTCTCTCTCTAATCCCCAAGGCAAACACTGTGTGGTCTCTGTCGAATGGAATTGCGCATTGTGTTGCGGCTTTTGACTAATTTTGTCCGTTTCCTTTGTTTCAGAACTGCCCGCTGAGGAGGGTGAGTTGGAGTGGCGGCGCCCTGTCTGGGCCGTCTCGCTGGACCGACCAATGCGCTTAAAATTAGCTCATCTCTGTCGGCTTAGGTGGTGTTCTCTAATCTCTCTTCTTATTTCCAGGCAAATCAATCTGGCAATTGGTGCTGGAACAGTTCGATGATCTATTAGTCAAAATTTTGCTGTTAGCTGCTATTATTTCCTTTGTAAGTATTTTACCACTTTCGCGCGTTTCCGCATTCACTCGTCATCTCCCGAGGAAACTTTGCATGTACGAAGAAAAAATGAAATGGCTGGGGTTGGGACCGCGTGTACTCTTGTCTCTTGGCATTCCATCGGGTCGGAGGGAGGTGAAAGGGGAGAGAATGCCTGACGCCCCTCTTCCCAGCTGCTGCTTGGCTGGGAACCAGGGTAGGGGGCGGCTGCCCCGTCCCGCGCCCCGTCCCGCGCCCCGTCCCGCGCCCCGTCCCGCCCCGCCCCGCCCGCGAGCCCAGAAGCAAGCCCCTACCCCTACCCCCCGCCCGCCTGACCGGTAGCTGCGATGCTATATATACAACAGCAGCGGACCACAAAGGAATCGGCCATCCCGTGGCCGGCCCGGCCCGGCCGCCTGTCTGCTCTGTGCGCCTGCCAGGGCAGGCCACAACGCTCGGCCCTGATTTCTTTCTTCATTTTATTTTTGTATTGTACAAGGAAATTTAGTGGGGTGGGGGAGGGAGGGACACACGTGCCTAAATCTCTGGCTCTGCCGCGGCTCTGAGCGGGGTGCTGGTCGCCGCTGACCTTGCGGCCGCCCTCGGGGACATGGGGACGAGGCCCGGCCAGGGCGAGGAGGAGGCGGAGGAGGGCGTTTCTCCCGTGCCAACCCGGTGGGGAGGGGAGGGGAAGGGCGGGCCCGCAACGTCGTTTTCCGCGACGGTGTCGCGGTTTTGGATGCTCGAGGACGGGGCGCGAGGCGGGGTGCGGTAATGTCCAACCATCTTCGACAGCCAAAGGCACGCTCTGAAAATAACGTGCAGGCGGGAAAAGCGGGTAGGGGTGGGGGTTGCACCTGTTCGCGCTCGCGCCCAGGCCAGGGGGCTGCGCTTGCGCTCCCCGCGCCCCCGCCGCACAGCCCGGCCTCAGACGCCAAATTAATATTTGGTGGGGGGCCGATCCGCCCCGACCCACCCCGCCCCGCGTTAAGCTCGGACTAAGACGTCGCCGACCTTCTAAGGAGCGTCCGGTCCGGGACGGGCCCCTCGCGTTGCAGTTGATGAGGCATCAGGCGGACATTTGGATCCATTTTATCATTTTGGGGAGAAATTGATCTCAATTTGAGGAATAGTTGGGTGAAAATGCGTATGGAAAACCAGTAAGGGAAACTAAAACTTTCGCACTCTTAGGGGGGTAGTTTCCACCACCACTATCAGACAGGCTCTGGCGGCGGCAGCCCCCGGTTCTCCCCAACCAGTTGCAACCCCGTTATTTTTATAACCACCTGCCGCGGGCCAAGCTCATGGTCCGTGCCGTGCTGCGCACCCTTATCTTTGTAATCCCCCGCCCCACCCGCCCCGCCGGGGCGCGAGCTACCTGCCTAGACAATAAGATAAGGGCTAAATGCCTTTTTTAAAACTTCACGTGGACATTCTTGATCGCCTATTTTTGGAGACTCTTTTAACCTTTTTTTTTCTTCAACTCTGTGCATTTGCCTCCAGGTTCTCGCGTTATTTGAAGAGCATGAAGACTCCCTCACAGCCTTCGTCGAGCCCTTCGTCATCCTGTTGATCCTCATCGCCAACGCCGTGGTCGGTGTCTGGCAAGAACGGAATGCCGAGTCCGCCATTGAGGCCCTCAAGGAGTATGAGCCGGAGATGGGCAAGGTTGTCCGACAGGACAAGTCTGGTGTGCAGAAGGTGCGCGCCAAGGAGATCGTCCCAGGTGACATCGTTGAGGTGTCAGGTAAGAGTCGAGTATCGAGGTGTTTTAGTGTAAGAACGTCGCCTAGGATTTAAAAAATCAGAACTGGTGGAAAAAAAAAATAAATGTTTGAAAATTTTGCCCAAATCTAACAAGACAAAAAAAAAGTTGGCATTTAATTAAAAAAAAAGATAATCCCTTTATAAAACTTATGTTGCAGTAATTTACCAAAAGTTGTTCCTCTGCCTGAGTTATACTGAAATTTTGCCTTTTCTTTACCACAGTTGGTGACAAGATCCCCGCTGACATTAGGATTATTAAGATTTTCTCCACTACTCTGCGTATTGATCAGTCCATCCTGACTGGTGAATCCGTCTCCGTCATCAAGCACACTGATGCCATTCCTGACCCCCGTGCCGTCAACCAGGTATGTGAATCCTAAATCCAAAGTCCTTACGTTTTGATGTCGCTTTTTTTTGCCCCCGCCAATGTTTGACGTTACTGCTTTGATTTGCCTCTCAGGACAAGAAGAACATCCTGTTCTCCGGTACCAATGTCGCCGCTGGTAAGGCGCGCGGTATTGTCATCGGCACGGGTCTTAACACTGCCATTGGTAAGATTCGTACTGAAATGTCTGAGACTGAGGAGATCAAGACTCCCCTGCAGCAGAAGCTGGATGAGTTCGGTGAGCAGCTGTCCAAGGTTATCTCCATCATCTGCGTTGCCGTCTGGGCCATCAACATTGGTCACTTCAACGACCCCGCCCACGGTGGCTCCTGGATCAAGGTGGGTGAGACGCTGTGATCTGCGAGTACATTTAGGCGCCCATTTTACGTTGAATCTAATTTTGTTATCCTCTTCCTTCTTTAGGGCGCCGTGTACTACTTCAAGATCGCTGTCGCACTTGCCGTCGCTGCCATCCCTGAAGGTCTGCCCGCCGTCATCACCACCTGCCTGGCCCTCGGTACCCGCCGTATGGCCAAGAAAAACGCCATTGTCCGCTCCCTGCCCTCCGTCGAGACCCTTGGTTGCACCTCGGTCATCTGCTCCGACAAGACCGGTACCCTGACCACCAACCAGATGTCTGTCAGCCGGTGCGTTTTCTGAGTCTTGAGGCATATCGTGCTTGATTTCGTTTGATTGTGCGAGTAACCTGTTTTGTCGCCCATTTCCCCGCAGCATGTTCATTTTCGACAAGATTGAGGGCAACGACAGCAGCTTCCTCGAGTTCGAGATCACCGGCTCCACTTACGAGCCCATTGGTGACGTCTTCCTGAAGGGCCAGAAGGTCAAGTCTGCCGACTACGAGACACTCCACGAGATGGGCACCATCTGCATCATGTGCAACGACTCCGCCATCGACTTCAACGAGTTCAAGCAGGCCTTCGAGAAGGTCGGCGAGGCCACCGAGACCGCCCTGATCGTCCTGGCTGAGAAGATGAATCCCTTCGGAGTGTCCAAGTCCGGCCTGGACCGCCGTGCCAGCGCCATCGCCGTCCGCGGCGACCTGGAGACCAAGTGGAAGAAGGAGTTCACCCTTGAGTTCTCTCGCGATCGTAAATCCATGTCTTCCTACTGCGTGCCTCTCAAGCCTTCCCGCCTCGGCAACGGACCCAAGCTGTTCTGCAAGGGCGCCCCTGAGGGTGTCCTGGACCGCTGCACGCACGCTCGCGTCGGCACTCAGAAGGTGCCTCTGACCACCACCCTGAAGAACCGCATCCTGGACCTCACCCGCCAGTACGGTACCGGCCGTGACACCCTGCGTTGCCTGGCCCTGGCCACCGCTGACAACCCCATGAAGCCTGAGGAGATGGACCTGGGCGACTCCAACAAGTTCCACCTGTACGAGAACAACCTTTGCTTCGTTGGTGTCGTTGGTATGCTGGACCCTCCCCGTAAGGAGGTGTTCGACTCCATCGTCCGCTGCCGTCACGCTGGTATCCGCGTCATTGTCATCACTGGCGACAACAAGGCCACCGCCGAGGCTATCTGCAGGCGCATTGGTGTGTTCACTGAAGATGAGGACACCACCGGCAAGTCTTACTCTGGCCGCGAGTTCGACGACCTTCCCGTCTCTGAGCAGAGAGCTGTCTGCGCCCGCGCCCGCCTCTTCTCCCGTGTCGAGCCCGCCCACAAGTCCAAGATCGTTGAGTTTCTGCAGAGCATGAACGAGATCTCCGCTATGGTGAGTTCGACTCACTTCGTTTCGCCTCTTGTGTACATGCCATGGTATTTTGTAACACCTTGCCGCTTTCTTTTCAGACTGGTGATGGTGTAAACGACGCCCCTGCCCTGAAGAAGGCCGAGATTGGTATCGCCATGGGTTCTGGTACCGCTGTCGCCAAATCTGCCGCTGAGATGGTGTTGGCTGACGACAACTTCTCTTCCATTGTCGCTGCCGTTGAGGAGGGCCGTGCCATCTACAACAACATGAAGCAGTTTATCCGTTACCTCATCTCCTCCAACATTGGTGAAGTCGTCTCCATCTTCCTGACTGCCGCCCTGGGCTTGCCAGAGGCTCTCATCCCCGTCCAGCTCTTGTGGGTCAACCTGGTCACTGACGGTCTTCCCGCCACTGCCCTCGGCTTCAACCCTCCCGATCTCGACATCATGGACAAGGTGAGAGATGAGATACCATTCGTGTCATCCAGTTTTTTCTTCCCAAATGCTATACCTAAATAATGGAACGAAAATAATTCAATTAAACTTTTTGATCAACAGCCCCCCAGAAGAAGCGACGAGTCTCTGATCTCAGGCTGGCTATTCTTCCGCTACATGGCCATTGGTACCTACGTCGGCGCTGCCACTGTTGGTGCTGCTACCTGGTGGTTCATGTACAGCCCCAATGGCCCTCAGATGAACTACTACCAAGTGGTAAGTCTCATGACTTCCATGAACTTGTTTCTTCGATATGCAAATCTAATTTTCTTGTTTTTATTTTAGACTCACCATTTGGCCTGCATTGGTGGTGGCGAGGAGTTCAAGGGCTTGGACTGCAAGGTCTTCAACGACCCTCACCCGATGACAATGGCTTTGTCTGTGCTTGTCACTATTGAGATGTTGAACGCCATGAACAGGTAAATTTCTTAACCTGTTTGCATACTTGGGAATAGAATTGTGGTGTAAATATCTTATCTTTGTTTATTCTGTTTACAGTTTGTCTGAGAACCAGTCCCTGATTGCCATGCCCCCATGGAGCAACCTGTGGCTTGTTGGCTCCATGGCTCTCTCCTTCACACTCCACTTTGTCATTCTGCATGTTGAAGTTCTAGCGGTAAGACTTAACTTTACATATTGATTTAGTGATTTTTCATTCACTGTATCTATTCTCAGTTGTAATTTTCTCCCCTTTCTTTGCAGACTGTGTTCCAGGTGACCCCTCTCACTGCTGAGGAGTGGGTAACAGTCATGAAGTTCTCTATTCCTGTTGTGCTACTGGATGAGAGCTTGAAGTTTGTGGCCCGAAAGCTGACCGATGGTAAGGGAATGCTCAACGGTGTGCATGGCATTGTGATCATGTGGGGAGTTTTCTTTGCCCTGCTGCTCTACGGGCCCTTCTAGGCCAAAACAAACTGCTAAGCCTGCAACAACGATGGCTGCAAAGTCCCGGAGGGGGGAACTGATCTTGGAGGATAAGTCGGCGTGCCTTCTGCTTACAACCATTTGATGCCAAATGCTGAGTGGATTTGTGTGACGTGTGCTTAACTTTTGCCTTTGAAAAACAAGAAAGGCGCTTTGATTTCTGCTCAGACATGGATGGTATTTGCAAACCCAGATTGAATGGCATATCAAATTATTGTAGTGTTTTAGTTGAATGGTCCTTCAAGGCAGCAAAGTCATTTTTAAGTTTGTGACTGACATTCAAACTTGGTTTGCATTACTTTTCCCATTGCTCTGCTTTCCATAGAAAATAGTGTCTGTGATTTCAACAGTGCAGAGAGCAAACATATTGGCTCTTTACCTTTCTTCCATTACTGCCTACCTTTTCCCCCCTCTAGTTTTTCACATTTTTGTTTCAATGTGTTGACTGAATACACAGTGCAAACTTTTTGGCTGCATGCACCTATATGGGCAGGCAGCAATGACTTTTGTCCTTTTGAAAGGACGAAGAGCTCTTGGTGGAGCAAGAGATGTGAGCTGTGATGACCAACTTGTGTACTGATTCGAATAACTGAAATTTCAAGCTACATTAATTTAAAGGCATCTGACAAACTTGTCTTGTTTTGCCAATAGATCAGAATTCTTGTCCAAGGATAGTTATGTCAAGTGGTTTTGTGTGGTATATTTTTCACCCCTAAGCTATTTTTGTTGCCACAAATAACAGAAGTATCAATTGCCTATTCCGTATTGTCTTTTTTTTTCCTTGTACTTCGTCTTCCACTTATCATGTTCCTCAATTCTGATATTTAAAAGTCTTGTGAGGAATGGTGTGGAATTTTGATTTGAGACCGTCAGTTTGATTGAATTTTGTCTGAAACTACATACTAGTCCAGTTTAACGTGTACCTTATTTGGGAGCATCTTTTAAATTGGACAAATGTTAGTCTTCCCTCATTCTTTCCTCCCTACCAGGAAGTGCCAGAATCCAAATTTTGAATGTTTTTTGATGGGGTTAGAATTGCTACCCTGTGAATATTCCAATGACTTGTTCCTTACAATTTTCTTAAAGGTACACTTTTTAATGTGGTTTGTGAAATATTTTTGTCATTGATCTTCCAAATGTTGTATTATTCTGTTTTTTCCATTTTTATTTTATTTTCTTTTTTTTTTTTTTTTGTAAATACAGTAATCATTTTTTTTTTCCAACAAATTTCTTCCCTTTTTTAATGAAAAGCTATTGACAATGTTATTTTCTGAAATTTATAGTTTTAATCTTGTGACTTCTGAAGTCTCTTCCATTTGATGTAAGCTGTTTTGAACATTATTGCTTTACTACCCACTACTGGCAACTTGTCTATTTTTTTTTTCTTAAAGAGAGTAATGTGAGGGCGTTATACTGTATTGGACTAGCTAGGGCATTTGGTGGCATGACAAAACTTCCCTTAATCCCACCGAGTTTGTCCTTCAGCTTCCTTTGAAAGCTTTATCTTGCTTTTTATTATGAATGTCCCGCATTCTCTTACGCTTGTACTACCCTATTCCTACTGTGCTTGACCATAGTTCTTTCGTTTTAGTACAACTTGAATATACCTTTAAACATACCTGGATGAACTTGGTTGTTCTTCAATATGCCAAGAAATTGCTCTAAGAATCCTCTACTGTTGCTTTACTGCTTACCAAACACGAGAGGGACCAATTTTAAAATCCTGGCTGTTATTCCTAATATTATGTTTAAATGTAAAAGCTCTCATTGAAATTTGGGAGTCACGGCTTGTTCTCAGGTTGTGACTAGCATTTTATAAATAAGACAGGCCAATTTTAGTGACTCATCTGAGCTATAAAAACTTGAAAAGGGGATAAATTTCTTATTTTTACTTCCTTTTGTAAAATATTTGAAAGCAGCAATGTGCTAAACTCCATATTGTCCATCTTTTGATAACAAGACCCTTAGTACAAATACAAATTTGACTTCCGTTTCCCCATTTTCACATTGAGTCAATGATTTATTTCAGTGTTTCTCCATACACTAAATCAGGTTAATGTAGCAGTGCTTAGTCACTTCCAGTCTAGGAGGCATTGCCATGCTCCCTTTTAACTGATGCATATATGATGAATTGGGTTCATTGGTGCAGGTGATATACTTGATTCCATGCCAATGGAAAGGAAGTGTTGTGAAATCAAGAACATCGGGAAGTGTTCTCATGCCCCCACAAACAATATCTGACAGAAGAACTCATCATGTCTTTTTAATTTAATTCCTACATTATAACCCATCAGAAAAGTGCCTGGTTTTTGTGATGTGCCTTTTTTAAGAAGAATAATTGTGTGATTTGGGTAGTATTTGTTTCTGCTTTTTTTTTCTTTTGTTGATTCTAATTTATTTAGTGGGTGTGTTTGAATGAGCTTTTGTGCTGATGCATATGTTCCAGAACAGAGTATTACATCTAACTTTAGAGGAATTGATTGAACCAAAATTTCTACTCTCTCGGTTGTACTTATTGATTCAATTTACATATATATACATAAATAAAATGCTAAGACTATTTATTTATATATATGTACATTTACATCTAGCATATATATATAGAAACAAAATGACAAATATTTAATAATTATGTAAATACCATTTGTCATTTCAAGTCAGTTGATCCTTTATTAGTGCTGATGTTTGTATGTGTGTGAGGTGTGAGAGCATGCATGTTCTGCCAGCATTGTCCAATGCGGACACAATGTTCAAGGTGGAGTGTAGTGTCTCAGTGTTATTATTCTAGTTCTCACTATTACTCATTGAACATTAAGTTCTGTATATTGCCAGTTCCATACCAGATCATGTCACTGAACTGTCTTCATTCAGAATCAGTCTTCTGAAGTGAATCCAAGTATTTTAGGAGACAATTTCTCTTTCCATGTGATAGTATGATCTAAAAGTGAAACAGCAGTAGCTATTCCCTTTTTCATGAACAATAAAGTGCAATCAAAATTTTTGTGATTGATATTTCGGTTACTATCCTGGAAATGTAACTGACCCGTGATAGAATCACAAGTAATATAAATTTGTGCAGAGTACTTTTTTTAGCCTTTATGTAACATGTCTCAAGAGACAGACTGAATTAATGGGGCAGAAGGATTTTACCAGTGTAATCTTTTATTGATTTGTTGTGTCCTTTAATATTTAGGGCTGTGATAAATCCAGTTGACTAGCACATTAATATTTTGGTCGCATGTTGAAGGCCTACTTTTTTTTCTGGATACCATGTGCAGGCAACCTTGCCTGGAATGCACGGGTGATGTAAGACTTATTACAGAATTTATAAAAGTGAAATCCATTACTCAAAATTCGGGGACTGTAGATGTGCAGGTTGCTAGAAGAAAAAAAAAACATGTTTGTCTCCTTTTATTTTTATTTTTTTGAATGCTGACATTCAGTGCATGTTTTTTAAGGGTAAAAGAATTTTAAGTTTCAACCCTGTACAGTACATGAATAAATGGTGAATATTGGTAAGTAATGGTTTTGCCTTTTAACATAACATGGTAGTAAATTGAATTATGTCATCATGCTTGTTTTGGGTTCTATCCTTCCTCATTTCAGACTTGATTCCATACCTTTAGTTCTATTAATCCTACTTACATTCATGTAAACAAAACCAAGCACTAGGAAGAAATATTCTCCTTTGAGTATTTGGCCTTGAAATACACATGATGTGAAACAAAGACTAATTATTCGATAAAATTAAATTTCAAACGAATTTTTATGTAATTTAGTAGGGTGACTGAATACTTACATGAACCAACTGATATACAACTTGACACACAATGTAGCCTGCATATTTTAGGCCTGATTTTAGTCTTTTCTTAATGATGTTGTCCTTCAACACCATGTTTCCAAGATCAACAAATAGGGGTGGGGTGGGTGTATTTTGTTCCGGAAGCGGTAACAGTGACAGCAGAGAGGTCAGCATTTCCTGTAGTGAAGTTTCTTAATAGTATTTACTTTCTATCTTGTATTTGGAGTACATTGATCTCAATGTGCATTAATTATTTAATCCTTAGCTGAGATTGGATATTTTTGTGGGAACACATTCTGAGAGAGGAATCCCCATCAACCTAGTAGGATTGTAACTCAATGTCACTGTTCTCACTACCATATTGAGACAAGGTATTATTTGCTAGTCTCAGCCCTTTACCCTCCAGTTTGAAGTGATACAAATAAGCACCCCTTGATAACATTTGCATATTGAGGAAAGATATTGTAAATACATTGTATTGTGGAGATAGGAGTACTGAAGTTATTAATAAATATGAAGTTAAATTATAGGTGGCTTTTACTAACTCAACCCATTTCACTGTTTACTTTGTCTTTAATCCACTGCTCATGCTCAAAACTGGTTACTGAAAGGTATATGCATCATTACCAAAATGTTAATTATTCTCATGTTATCTTTTCAAGTTACATGTAGTTTCTCTTGGATTTTATTTTGGAAAATTTTGGAAAATTTTGGAAAATAGACTAGTTGGTTAAGCCTTTCCTTGCTTTCCATCATAACCGACCAAGAGAATTTTCAATTTTACAGTTTCAGTTGTGCTTCTATTTTAAAACCTATCTGCTTTATTTTGTAAACTTACCTTGCTATAACACGCTCTAAAGAATTTTGCTAATACCATGGCATTGGTATTTAATAATCTAACCATAAAAGGCTGGTTTGCAATATTTTTAGTACACTGAAGCTTTTATGGAAATAATTGTAACAGATAAGACTTAAATGAAGTTGTTCCACATTCAAACCATGGGGAAGAAAAAAGTAAATTGAGTGCGGTGGTGTGTTGAGTGTTGCTATTTAACACAGTGGAGTCAAAGGCCCTGAACTGCCGCCACTGAACTGCCATCTCCATTGAGGCCACCAACAAATCCAACTCCACAGCTTACAGTAAGTACTCATCTGTATGATGGGATGTATGTCTTAGCAGGTCGTATTTCTTCTAGGATGGCACAATATATTTATACCATTACCAAATTTATTCTTTGTTCTCTGCAAACCGGAGGGAAATATACCATCTTGTTTTGTATTTTTTAAAAAGACAAAGATAGATGGTTATTTTCTCTTGTTTTAAAAACATTTTGCTTGCATATCAATCTTAACATCATTCTCTTGATTTTTTTTGCAGTGCCATCACCCAAGGACAGCAAAAAGGTCTTGTGAAGAGGCCAGCACTAAAACGTCTGTGATGAAATCTTTCGTTGGACACAAAACAAGTGATTGTTTTTTTTTACTGTAAATGAAAAATAACCTCATACGTATCAGTTAAAGCACGTTTGTGGGAGAGAAATGAGAACCTTTCAAGAAACACAACTATTTAATTTTTATAGTGATTATGGTGATGGAAAACCATGCACATCAAGATAATAAAATGATTTCTGTGTGCAAATATCTATTATTATTATTCTGACCTTATTGCAAATATTGCCAGAATGACTAATGCCAGGGCTACAATTTCATATTCAGCTCACATTTTCATATAACCAAGGTTCAGTTTTATCAAAAGAAAAAGAAAATACATTTTCAACTGTCTTTGAAAATTCTGACCCTTGTCTCTCAATACTTCAAATGCTTTTGCAATAGCAACAGTGCATTTTCTCAGCTTAATTTTCTCTTTCAATTTTGTAATATTTGTAATGAATAAGCATTTCTTGATTCAGTAACAATTCTTAAATCGCCTGCTTTTTTCAGTTTACTTTATATGAAACACCACTCACGCATTCTTTAGTCTAGTTAATTCTTGTTCTGCTTCAGTAAGATCCTGGTAAAAAGTTTACCAGGCCCTGTACCTGTCGCTGTTCCTCTTACTTGATATTCTCTCTCCCAATCTTTCTTGCTATAATGCTTCACATCTCCTTTCCAATACTAATAAATGCGGACACCATTTTGTGTTCTTACTTCATCATTTGTCACAAAGAAACAGCAAATTGGAATACTCTTAAGCTCTGTCTCTTTTCTAGTGTATTCTCATACGGCAGCTGTCCTTACATGCCGATTACTCTACTTTGCTCAGTAGTCCGTTTTCAAAGTAATTCCTGGCAAAGTTTGCAATATTGAGATGGTGTAAGTACATTCGTGTGATTTTGTGCGTGTATGAGAGTGTGTGTTTGTGCAAGAGAATGGGAGAGAGAGTGAGCGAGTTTGGTCTATACATATCCATTGTTATATTTTTGTTCTCTTACTTTTTTCTGCACTTGAGGGCGTAGTGATGGCAGTGGCTTGGAAATGTTACTTATCAAGCACTGGCATATTATCAATACACATAACCAGCCATCTGCAGGTGTAAAAATAAAAAAATGGCAAAAAAAAAAAAAAAGAAAAGAAAAGAAAAAAAAGGACAACAAAAAAAACTACAAAGTTTTTTAGATTGAATTTTTTTTTTCTAATTTGACCTAGATTCCTACGCCCTTTGACTAGTGTACACTTTTATCTGATGTCAATTGTGTTGTAGACAAAATTGGTTTTAACAAAACCAATATATGTTCTCTGATACCTACAATAATTTTGGGTCTTCCCTTCGACTATTTGAAAAGACTGGCTTAGATGTGTACTGTTGCAAGTTGCGTTGAGCGGAACCACACAAGTGAATTGCTCCAAAGCAGTATTTTCAAGAACAAGACCACCCGGTGAAAAATGTAGGTTCAGTATACCATAAAGCAAGACGTGTACATATATACATAGTGTTTAAATATATTTTTAAGATGGATGCGGGCATCAATCAATTGTTGCTGATGTGAAGTCATGTGGAAAATACAATGGTTTGCATTCTTTTCAATTAATTCCTCAAAAGTTTCCATTCTGAAAGCTATTTATCAACTGCTAATTCATGAATGCATTGCTGTCTCAGATGGTAATTTGAAAATAATCACAGCATCCCATGCTTCACTAGGCACCAATCACTGCTGGTCGGAGGACCTACTTTGTGCAGTGCGCAATTGTGGTCCTCCCTTCAAGACTGCCTAAAGTCCAATGGTTAACTAGCAAGCTAGATAATAATGAAAAACGAAGTGGGTATATTTTTATCTATCGCCCCAGGTACACAACTGTTAAGTAAGAAAAATCATTACTTTCCCCACTGAAAAGATTCTCTTGTCGAGCGAATAGTAGACAATGTGGAAACTGTCATCTACAAGATTTTTGTACTTGAGCACTTCAATAAAGGCATGCTAGTGGCCAATAAACATTGGAGCACTATTTTACCACCCTCTTCAAATTATTGTGGCGTAAAGGTACAAGATTCCACACTCTACCTACCCCCCCCCCCCTCCAAAAAAAAAAAAAAAACCAGCTCCTTGCTTGGTCTTTATTTGTGTTTTCTGGGACCAGGACAAGGTGGTCCCAAATAATCAGGACTAAAGAAGCAAGATGCAAAGAACATCCTGTTGGTTTGATCTTACTACAGAACAAACTCATTCTTTACATATTACATTACAAGCCGCAGTCCCGCCAGGCACAGGGCTTTTACCCCCCTTAGCAGCCAACAAAATTCGGTGTTCTTATGCGAACCGGTGCTTTTCAGACTGCGATCCTGTCGCGCTATTCGACAGATTTGATCCCCGTACTGCCAGATTTAGTCGTACGGTGGTTAACCAAACTGCCCTGTCCCCAGGGCATGGAAAAGCTATTTTTTTCTCCAAAATGACGGGGATTGTACAGGGGGCCTCTAACGTACCCCTAGACCAACCCCCAAAAGTCAGTTCGCCCGAAAACCCGGTTTGCCTGCGAGGGAATGCCGTATTCCTAATAGCGCGCAATGTGTTCGGGCGAGGTGGCTTAGGGGCCTATTTTCTCACTAACGAAGTCCGGTATAGGACTCCTAGGACTTGCTATGTGTTTTTTGGTCCCAGAAGGAGGTAACCTGTGAGTTTGGTCGAAATCCGAGACAATTTATTTTCGACCGAAAATCGCAAAAACGCCAAGGCTATAGCCTTTGCATTTTTACGATTTTCGGCCGAAAATTAATATGCTCCGAAATGACGGGGGTTGTGGAGGGGGACTCTATCGTACCCCTAGACCAACCCGCAAGGGTCAGTTCACTTTCACGTGAGCGCTTACGCTGGCTTAACTTTACTCGCCTGGGTGGCTGGCGACGATCAGGGAGCGTATAGGGAAAGGCAAGGTGGTTGAACGTGCCGCGCCGCTGTCCAGCCAGAAGATCGATCCTCGCTACAGGAGCGCCCTCTGCTGGGTGTATCGAGGCTGATCGAGGAGACAAACCAAACACGTCAGGCTGGTCTGTAACTTTGTATTGTTTTGTCAACGTGAAAGGATGATCCTACCTGGATGTTCCTCATTTTCTTGAGATCTTAGAACTACTGGACAGTTTTGGGTGTGTAATTCTTTAACGGAATTGATATGAGCGAAATTTTATAATCTGTTTAGAACGGTAGATGGTGACAAACAGTGGCGTAGCCTAGTGCAAAGCTAAAACAAAGCGACATAACCTGATCGCGAAACCCTCTTTTAAGTAAAAGGTTTTTCGAGCTTTTATCGAATACATATCCGTGAATTGCACGCATATTGTATGATTAAAATTAATTTAAAATATACCTCTTCCAATGTAAACGAAATTTTTCCATGCAGCTTGCTGCTTTATTTGTGTACAATTTATGTTTGCAGCCTGATTTACTTTTTCTCTTTTGGTTTCTTGGTATAAAATATCTTTCAATCCCGTGTGTCGTAATTTTTGATGTAAAGATTCTATGATCCACTTTGTCCTGCTTGCTAGTGTTTTTGCGCACTTCTGTGAGAGAAGAATATGGTTACGGAACCTGCAAAGTTTTCACTTTTCTTTTATTTTGTTTCTCTTTCAGATTCTTCAGAAAGAGTATTTGAGGAAAATCCACTTGCTACCCGAGCTCCCAAGTTGGTGTCTCACCTCCATCAGGATATGAATCTCGATGAATCCCTACCTTCTCTGGTAAGTTTACATTAGTATAGATAGCGTAAAATAATTTCATTAGTCTACTGTGTTTTCTTCCATTCACACATGTCTTTATATATTTGTTGCTCTTGATTTTACAGTGTGAATCCAAACAGGGAAACCCAAATGCTTCTTCAATGGCGAAGTGGGGTGTTTATCTCCTCGGACCGTCGGATGTTTGCAGTGTCTGCTGTGATCATGCTGTTGATTTGAAGGTGAGCAATGTTCAGAGCTTACGCATTGATTTTGGAAATAAATTTGAGAAGCAAGACAAGACAAGTATTTTGATTTGCACCCACCATAAAGTAATATTTTGAGGCATCTTTGTTTGTAATTGGCTATTCCCTTAGCAAAGAGTGAAATGTCTAAGCTTGCTGCTGTTCCTCTGGTAACTGGAGCAAAGTTGTAATTGGGACAATAACTGCTTTTTTTTTCATTAAGAGTGGTGCATTTTATTTTTCTGTACTTTTGCCTTTGGCTTTTCTGACAACTTCATCCTGATCTGTCTTTGACTTTGTCATGCTAATCATAACTGTTGTTTTTCTTCAGGTGTTACCCTTTGCTTCAGTCGTCCAATTATGTAGATGTCCAAGCATTATAAAGTTTGTTGCATTACTTTCCAAAAACCCATGAAGTTTCTTCTGATCTCTACTCCAATGTTGTGATTGCAATGATGCTGAAGTAAATGGTGAGTAACACTTTAATTTGGGATCATCTTATCTTATCTTACCTATTTTGAAACCTTCCACACACTGATTTCATGTTGTCTTCGTTTGTTCTTCAGGATGCTGATTACTGTGACGGAACTACTGCAAGCCTTCTAGATCTTCCGGTCCTTTTGGTTAGGATTTTTTGAGCTGCTTGTGATCCCCACAGCACCTGGTATGCATTTCTCAGTTCACTTAACTTCATTATATATTTTGTTTAAATGCTAGTTCCCCTATAAGATAAAAGTTAACTTGGATGTCAATTTGCTAATGGCATGGATTTTGATTTCAAATTGAAATGCCATAGCAAGGTCCCCTGTGAGTTTGGTCGAAATCGGAGACAATTGTTTTTCGACCGAAAATCGCAAAAACACCAAGGCTATAGCCTTTGCATTTTTACGATTTTCGGCCGAAAATTAATATTCTCCGAAATGACGGGGGTTGTGCTGGGGGACTCTAACGTACCCCTACACCAACCACTATGGGTCAGTTCGTCCGAAAACCCCTTTTGTCTGCGAGGAAATGCAGTTTTCCTGATAGCGCGCAATGTGTTCGGGTGAGGTGGCTTAGGGGCCATTTTATCACTAACGAAGTCCGGTATAGGACTCCTAGGACTTGCTTTGTGTTTTTTGGTCCCAGAAGAAGGTCCCCTGTGAGTTTGGTCGAAATCGGAGACAATTGTTTTTCGACCGAAAATCGCAAAAACGCCAAGGCTATAGCCTTTGCACTTTTACGATTTTCGGCCGAAAATTAATAATCTCCGAAATGACGGGGGTTGTGCTGGGGGACTCTAACGTACCCCTAGACCAACCCCCAAGGGTCAGTTCGTCCGAAAACCCGGTTTGTCTGCGAGGAAATGCAGTTTTCCTGATAGCGCGCAATGTGTTTTGGCGAGGTGGCTTAGGGGCCAATTTTATCACAAACAAGGTCCGGTATAGGACTCCTAGGACTTGCTTTGTGTTTTTTGGTCCCAGAAGAAGGTCCCCTGTGAGTTTGGTCGAAATCGGAGACAATTGTTTTTCGACCGAAAATCGCAAAAACGCCAAGGCTATAGCCTTTGCATTTTTACGATTTTCGGCCGAAAATTAATATTCTCCGAAATGACGGGGGTTGTGCTGGGGGACTCTAACGTACCCCTAGACCAACCCCCAAGGGTCAGTTCGTCCGAAAACCCGGTTTGTCTGCGAGGAAATGCAGTTTTCCTGATAGCGCGCAATGTGTTCGGGCGAGGTGGCTTAGGGGCCTATTTTATCACTAACGAAGTCCGGTATAGGACTCCTAGGACTTGCTTTGTGTTTTTTGGTCCCAGAAGAAGGTCCCCTGTGAGTTTGGTCGAAATCGGAGACAATTGTTTTTCGACCGAAAATCGCAAAAACGCCAAGGCTATAGCCTTTGCATTTTTACGATTTTCGGCCGAAAATTAATATTCTCCGAAATGACGGGGGGTTGTGCTGGGGGACTCTAACGTACCCCTAGACCAACCCCCAAGGGTCAGTTCGTCCGAAAACCCGGTTTGTCTGCGAGGAAATGCAGTTTTCCTGATAGCGCGCAATGTGTTCGGGCGAGGTGGCTTAGGGGCCATTTTATCACTAACGAAGTCCGGTATAGGACTCCTAGGACTTGGACTTTGTGTTTTTGGTCCCAGAAGAAGGTCCCCTGTGAGTTTGGTCGAAATCGGAGACAATTGTTTTCGACCGAAAATCGCAAAAACGCCAAGGCTATAGCCTTTGCATTTTTACGATTTTCGGCCGAAAATTAATAAAATGACTGGGGGGACTCTAACGTACCCCTAGACCAACCCCCAAGGGTCAGTTCGTCCGAAAACCCGTTTTGTCTGCGAGGAAATGCAGTTTTCCTGATAGCGCGCAATGTGTTTTGGCGAGGTGGCTTAGGGGCCTATTTTATCTCTAACGAAGTCCGGTATAGGACTCCTAGGACTTGCTTTGTGTTTTTTGGTCCCAGAAGAAGGTCCCCTGTGAGTTTGGTCGAAATCGGAGACAATTGTTTTTCGACCGAAAATCGCAAAAACGCCAAGGCTATAGCCTTTGCATTTTTACGATTTTCGGCCGAAAATTAATAATCTCCGAAATGACGGGGGGTTGTGCTGGGGGACTCTAACGTACCCCTAGACCAACCCCCAAGGGTCAGTTCGTCCGAAAACCCGGTTTGTCTGCGAGGAAATGCAGTTTTCCTGATAGCGCGCAATGTGTTTGGGCGAGGTGGCTTAGGGCCAATTTTATCACAAACGAAGGTCTGGTATAGGACTCCTAGGACTTGCTTTGTGTTTTTTGGTCCCAGAAGAAGGTCCCCTGTGAGTTTGGTCGAAATCGGAGACAATTGTTTTTCGACCGAAAATCGCAAAAACGCCAAGGCTATAGCCTTTGCATTTTTACGATTTTCGGCCGAAAATTAATAATCTCCGAAATGACGGGGGTTGTGCTGGGGGACTCTAACGTACCCCTAGACCAACCCCCAAGGGTCAGTTCGTCCGAAAACCCGGTTTGTCTGCGAGGAAATGCAGTTTTCCTGATAGCGCGCAATGTGTTCGGGCGAGGTGGCTTAGGGGCCAATTTTATCACAAACAAGGTCCGGTATAGGACTCCTAGGACTTGCTTTGTGTTTTTTGGTCCCAGAAGAAGGTCCCCTGTGAGTTTGGTCGAAATCGGAGACAATTGTTTTTCGACCGAAAATCGCAAAAACGCCAAGGCTATAGCCTTTGCATTTTTACGATTTTCGGCCGAAAATTAATATTCTCCGAAATGACGGGGGTTGTGCTGGGGGACTCTAACGTACCCCTAGACCAACCCCCAAGGGTCAGTTCGTCCGAAAACCCGGTTTGTCTGCGAGGAAATGCAGTTTTCCTGATAGCGCGCAATGTGTTTTGGCGAGGTGGCTTAGGGGCCAATTTTATCACAAACAAGGTCCGGTATAGGACTCCTAGGACTTGCTTTGTGTTTTTTGGTCCCAGAAGAAGGTCCCCTGTGAGTTTGGTCGAAATCGGAGACAATTGTTTTTCGACCGAAAATCGCAAAAACGCCAAGGCTATAGCCTTTGCATTTTTACGATTTTCGGCCGAAAATTAATATTCTCCGAAATGACGAGGTTGTGCTGGGGGACTCTTACGCACCCCTAGGCCAACCCCCAAGGGTCAGTTCGTCCGAAAACCCGGTTTGTCTGCGAGGAAATGCAGTTTTCCTGATAGCGCGCAATGTGTTCGGGCGAGGTGGCTTAGGGGCCTATTTTATCACTAACGAAGTCCGGTATAGGACTCCTAGGACTTGCTTTGTGTTTTTTGGTCCCAGAAGAAGGTCCCCTGTGAGTTTGGTCGAAATCGGAGACAATTGTTTTTCGACCGAAAATCGCAAAAACGCCAAGGCTATAGCCTTTGCATTTCTACGATTTTCGGCCGACAAGTAATATTCTCCGAAATGACGGGGGTTGTGCTGGGGAACTCTAACGTACCCCTAGACCAACCCCCAAGGGTCAGTTCGTCCGAAAACCCGGTTTGTCTGCGAGGAAATGCAGTTTTCCTGATAGCGCGCAATGTGTTCGGGCGAGGTGGCTTAGGGGCCAATTTTATCACTAACAAGGTCCGGTATAGGACTCCTAGGACTTGCTTTGTGTTTTTTGGTCCCAGAAGAAGGTCCCCTGTGAGTTTGGTCGAAATCGGAGGCAATTGTTTTTCGACCGAAAATTGCTAAAACGCCAAGGCTATAGCTTTTGCATTTTTACGATTTTCGGCCGAAAATTAATATTCTCGAAATGACGGGGAGTTGTGCTGGGGACTCTAACGTACCCCTAGACCAACCCCCAAGGGTCAGTTCGTCCGAAAACCCGGTTTGTCTGCGAGGAAATGCAGTTTTCCTGATAGCGCGCAATGTGTTTTGGGCGAGGTGGCTTAGGGGCCTATTTTATCACTAACGAAGTCCGGTATAGGACTCCTAGGACTTGCTTTGTGTTTTGGTCCCAGAAGAAGGTCCCCTGTGAGTTTGGTCGAAATCGAGACAATTGTTTTCGACCGAAAATCGCAAAACGCCAAGGCTATAGCCTTTGCATTTTTACGATTTTCGGCCGAAAATTAATATTCTCCGAAATGACGGGGGTTGTGCTGGGGACTCTAACGTACCCCTAGACCAACCCCAAGGGTCAGTTCGTCCGAAAACCCGGTTTGTCTGCGAGAAATGCAGTTTTCCTGATAGCGCGCAATGTGTTTTGGGCGAGGTGGCTTAGGGGCCTATTTTATCACTAACGAAGTCCGGTATAGGACTCCCAGGACTTGCTTTGTGTTTTTTGGTCCCAGGAGAAGGTCCCCTGTGAGTTTCGTCGAAATCGGAGACAATTGTTTCTCGACTGAAAATCGCAAAAACACCAAGGCTATAGCCTTTTGCATTTTTACGATTTTCGGCCGAAAATTAATATTCTCCGAAATGACGGGGGTTGTGCTGGGGGACTCTAACGTACCCCTAGACCAACCCCCAAGGGTCAGTTCGTCCGAAAACCCGGTTTGTCTGCGAGGAAATGCAGTTTTCCTGATAGCGCGCAATGTGTTTTGGCGAGGTGGCTTAGGGGCCTATTTTATCACTAACGAAGTCCGGTATAGGACTCCTAGGACTTGCTTTGTGTTTTTTGGTCCCAGAAGAAGGTCCCCTGTGAGTTTGGTCGAAATCGGAGACAATTGTTTTTCGACCGAAAATCGCAAAAACGCCAAGGCTATAGCCTTTGCATTTTTACGATTTTCGGCCGAAAATTAATATTCTCCGAAATGACGGGGTTGTGCTGGGGACTCTAACGTACCCCTAGACCCACCCCCAAAGGTCAGTTCGTCCGAAAACCCGGTTTGTCTGCGAGGAAATGCAGTTTTCCTGATAGCGCGCAATGTGTTCGGGCGAGGTGGCTTAGGGGCCTATTTTATCACTAACGAAGTCCGGTATAGGACTCCTAGGACTTGCTTTGTGTTTTTGGTCCCAGAAGAAGGTCCCCTGTGAGTTTGGTCGAAATCGGAGACAATTGTTTTTCGACCCAAAATCGCAAAAACGCCAAGGCTATAGCCTTTGCATTTTTACGATTTTCGGCCGAAAATTAATAATCTCCGAAATGACGGGGGTTGTGCTAGGGGACTCTAACGTACCCTAGACCAACCCCAAGGGTCAGTTCGTCCGAAAACCCGGTTTGTCTGCGAGGAAATGCAGTTTTCCTGATAGCGCGCAATGTGTTCGGGCGAGGTGGCTTAGGGGCCCATTTTATCACTAACGAAGTCTGGTATAGGACTCCTAGGACTTGCTTTGTATTTTTGGTCCCAGAAGAAGGTCCCCTGTGAGTTTGGTCGAAATCGGAGACAATTGTTTTTCGACCGAAAATCGCAAAACGCCAAGGCTATAGCCTTTGCATTTTACGATTTTCGGCCGAAAATTAATATTCTCCGAAATGACGGGGTTGTGCTGGGGGACTCTAACGTACCCTAGACCAACCCCAAGGGTCAGTTCGTCCGAAAACCCGGTTTGTCTGCGAGGAAATGCAGTTTTCCTGATAGCGCGCAATGTGTTCGGGCGAGGTGGCTTAGGGGCCTATTTTAACACTAACGAAGTCCGGTATAGGACTCCTAGGACTTGCTTTGTGTTTTTTGGTCCCAGAAGAAGGTCCCCTGTGAGTTTGGTCGAAATCGGAGACAATTGTTTTTCGACCGAAAATCGCAAAAACGCCAAGGCTATAGCCTTTGCATTTTTACGATTTTCGGCCGAAAATTAATATTCTCCGAAATGACGAAATGTTCTTTGTTTAATTCCCGCGCCCGTTTTCTAAATTTGTCATGTTTGCGTTTCAGAGCTCGTCCTGGCCGTTCAGTGATCTGTCGTATGAAGCCCTCCCGAGTAGGGAACGTCGTGGTTGACGGAGTATCGCCGTGACGTTGAGTGTGGTTGAGCAGCATTCGCAGGCTTGGCATTGGTCATCGGTGCGCGGGAGTGGTGGAGTATCTCTGGCGCTGAAGGAAGGCGAGTATAGACAGGTATATATTCTTTCGGCCGGGTCGTCCGCTAGGTGGCGCTCGACCCGGACGCTTATCTTATTTGCGCGGTTGGTGCCCACAGAGGATTTCCTATATTGTTAATTCTCGGGGGGGATCCCCGAGACGGTGGGGGGGTTGCGGGTGGGGGACATACTAAAATTTACGCGCACTTTTTATCGCTTGAATTTTTATTGTGATACTTTCTCATCCACAGGGTTGGCTCTCCTAGTTCCACAACTCTTCTCCTTCCAGGCTGATGGGGAGGGGGCCTCCACGTGGTGCATCCTGTTACCGAGTTGGATCAAGCCTTGAGGAGCTGCATCAAGATGAAACATCAGGGTGAGAATGATGACTTGGATTATATTTCAAATATTAGAAATAATATTTATGAAACTTACAATTGTTTTCTTCTTGTCAGGTCTGTTGGCTCACTTATTTTCTTCAAGATGATTCTTTTCTTTGAGATTTGCCGATCAACATTTAAGTCATGGAAGCCAGACGGCAGTAAACATCATGTGCGAAACCATACACTGCTTCACAAGGGGATCAAGAACGCTGCTTGAAAAACCTGGGTCAGAAGAAAATATTGTACGTTTAAAAAAAAATTATTTCAACACTTTAAAATATAAACTCAGTTTCAATTTGTACCTCATCAAATCCACCAATCCCAACCAAGCCGCCTCCTCATCGAAGAACCTCTCACATTATGCGTGTGAAATAAAACATAGAAATGTTGTAAGGTTATTTATTGTTTTAAATCTTCTTCCCTTCTCCTTTGCTGTCAAAGATGTTGCTCGAGGAGCAGGTCCTGTCCTTCCAGGTAGTCGTAGGCACCTAGAACATAGAAATTTCAAAAAAAGTGAGTTGGTGTCACAGTGGTTACCACTCAAGTGAAGTGAAGTTAAGTAATATGGGGACGAGCAGAGCTCTGCCAAATCACCGTCCCAGCCTGGGACCCCCAGGAAGACCGAATCAACTAGGACAGCATTTAGCAGAGCTCTGGGGGGACCCTTTATCCTCTGGGTGAGAGCCGTCTGGTGCCGAGTTTAGACTCTAGCTGGCAAAGAGTATTTGCTTTAACCATAGCAACCATGGGGTTGTTTAACCACAACAACCAGGGGGCGACACGGCCTCGCCAGGCCACCTACAGTGTGGAAAACACCCAAACTGCAGGATTTTTATCACCCACCCCAGCCCTCGGGGAAGCTACAAGAGATGTTATTAATTTGCAACTTTTAATAGCCAACAAAGTCTGGCCTGCAAAAATCTTATGAGAGCAAAATAAAAAATAGGCTACGCAAAATGACTTTAAACAAGAAAAAAATTTAAAAGCTCACAGGCATGAGCAATAGGCACCCCTATCAGGAGCCTCAAAAATTAGATCAGCGGTAATTGCTGTGACACCAACTCAGTGATTGCTCACCTTGCAGATTTGCATTTTGCATTTTCTCCTGACGAGCAGTAGCCAGTGGATCCTGGGATCCTGGGGCGCCAAGTGAGCAGGGGCCAGGATAATAGCCCTGCCAAGGAAGAAGCAGAATAATAATTATTACAATTTAAGAAAGTTGACCCTTGAGGGTTGGTCTAGGGGTACGTTAGAGTCCCCCAGCACAACCCCCGTCATTTCGGAGAATATTAATTTTCGGCCGAAAATCGTAAAAATGCAAAGGCTATAGCCTTTTTCGGTCGAAAAACAATTGTCTCCGATTTCGACCAAACTCACAGGGGACCTTCTTCTGGGACCAAAAAACACAAAGCAAGTCCGAGGAGTCCTATACAGGACTTCGTTCGTGAAGAAATAGGCCCCTAAGCCACCTCGCCCGAACACATTGCGCGCTACCAGGAAAACTGCATTTCCTCGCAGACAAACCGGGTTTTCGGACGAACTGACCCTTGGGGGTTGGTCTAGGGGTACGTTAGAGTCCCCAGCACAACCCCGTCATTTCGGAGATTATTACTTTTCGGCCGAAAATCGTAAAAATGCAAAGGCTATAGCCTTGGCGTTTTTACGATTTTCGGTCGAAAAACAATTGTCTCCGATTTCGACCAAACTCACAGGGGACCTTCTTCTGGGACCAAAAAACACAAAGCAAGTCCTAGGAGTCCTATACCGGACTTCGTTTGTGATAAAATTGGCCCCTAAGCCACCTCGCCCGAACACATTGCGCGCTATCAGGAAAACTGCATTTCCTCGCAGACAAACCGGGTTTTCGGACGAACTGACCCTTGGGGGTTGGTCTAGGGGTACGTTAGAGTCCCCCAGCACAACCCCCCGTCATTTCGGAGATTATTAATTTTCGGCCGAAAATCGTAAAAATGCAAAGGCTATAGCCTTGGCGTGTTTGCGATTTTCGGTCGAAAAACAATTGTCTCCGATTTCGACCAAACTCACAGGGGACCTTCTTCTGGGACCAAAAAACACAAAGCAAGTCCTAGGAGTCCTATACCGGACCTTGTTTGTGATAAAATTGGCCCCTAAGCCACCTCGCCAAAACACATTGCGCGCTATCAGGAAAACTGCATTTCCTCGCAGACAAACCGGGTTTTCGGACGAACTGACCCTTGGGGGTTGGTCTAGGGGTACGTTAGAGTCCCCCAGCACAACCCCCCGTCATTTCGGAGATTATTAATTTTCGGCCGAAAATCGTAAAAATGCAAAGGCTATAGCCTTGGCGTTTTTGCGATTTTCGGTCGAAAAACAATTGTCTCCGATTTCGACCAAACTCACAGGGGACCTTCTTCTGGGACCAAAAAACACAAAGCAAGTCCTAGGAGTCCTATACCGGACCTTGTTTGTGATAAAATTGGCCCCTAAGCCACCTCGCCAAAACACATTGCGCGCTATCAGGAAAACTGCATTTCCTCGCAGACAAACCGGGTTTTCGGACGAACTGACCCTTAGGGTTGGTCTAGGGGTACGTTAGAGTCCCCAGCACAACCCCGTCATTTCGGAGATTATTAATTTTCGGCCGAAAATCGTAAAAATGCAAAGGCTATAGCCTTGGCGTTTTTGCGATTTTCGGTCGAAAACAATTGTCTCCGATTTCGACCAAACTCACAGGGGACCTTCTTCTGGGACCAAAAACACAAAGCAAGTCCTAGGAGTCCTATACCGGACCTTGTTTGTGATAAAATTGGCCCTAAGCCACCTCGCCAAAACACATTGCGCGCTATCAGGAAAACTGCATTTCCTCGCAGACAAACCGGGTTTTCGGACGAACTGACCCTTGGGGTTGGTCTAGGGGTACGTTAGAGTCCCCAGCACAACCCCCGTCATTTCGGAGATTATTAATTTTCGGCCGAAAATCGTAAAAATGCAAAGGCTATAGCCTTGGCGTTTTGCGATTTTCGGTCGAAAACAATTGTCTCCGATTTCGACCAAACTCACAGGGGACCTTCTTCTGGGACCAAAAACACAAAGCAAGTCCTAGGAGTCCTATACCGGACTTCGTTTGTGATAAAATTGGCCCCTAAGCCACCTCGCCCGAACACATTGCGCGCTATCAGGAAAACTGCATTTCCTCGCAGACAAACCGGGTTTTCGGACGAACTGACCCTTGGGGTTGGTCTAGGGTACGTTAGAGTCCCCAGCACAACCCCCGTCATTTCGGAGATTATTAATTTTCGGCCGAAAATCGTAAAAATGCAAAGGCTATAGCCTTGGCGTTTTTGCGATTTTCGGTCGAAAAACAATTGTCTCCGATTTCGACCAAACTCACAGGGGACCTTCTTCTGGGACCAAAAAACACAAAACAAGTCCTAGGAGTCCTATACCGGACCTTGTTAGTGATAAAATTGGCCCCTAAGCCACCTCGCCAAAACACATTGCGCGCTATCAGGAAAACTGCATTTCCTCGCAGACAAACCGGGTTTTCGGACGAACTGACCCTTGGGGGTTGGTCTAGGGGTACGTTAGAGTCCCCCAGCACAACCCCCCGTCATTTCGGAGATTATTAATTTTCGGCCGAAAATCGTAAAAATGCAAAGGCTATAGCCTTGGCGTTTTTGCGATTTTCGGTCGAAAAACAATTGTCTCCGATTTCGACCAAACTCACAGGGGACCTTCTTCTGGGACCAAAAAACACAAAGCAAGTCCTAGGAGTCCTATACCGGACCTTGTTTGTGATAAAATTGGCCCCTAAGCCACCTCGCCAAAACACATTGCGCGCTATCAGGAAAACTGCATTTCCTCGCAGACAAACCGGGTTTTCGGACGAACTGACCCTCAGGGGTTGGTCTAGGGGAAGTTAAAAATGCCGAGGCACAACCCCCGTCACTTTGGAGCAAAATTTATTTTCAGCCGAAAATCGTAAAAATGCAAAGGCTATAGCCTTGGCGTTTTTGCGATTTTCGGTCGGAAAACAATTGTCTCCGATTTCGACCAAACTCAAAGGGGACCTTCTTCTGGGACCAAAAACACAAAGCAAGTCCTAGGAGTCCTATACCGGACCCTGTTTGTGATAAAATTGGCCCCTAAGCCACCTCGCCAAAACACATTGCGCGCTATCAGGAAAACTGCATTTCCTCGCAGACAAAACGGGTTTTCGGACGAACTGACCCTTGGGGGTTGGTCTAGGGGTACGTTAGAGTTCCCCAGCACAAACCCCCGTCATTTCGGAGATTATTAATTTTTGGCCGAAAATCGTAAAAATGCCAAGGCTATAGCCTTGGCGTTTTGCGATTTTCGGTCGAAAAACAATTGTCTCTGATTTCGACCAAACTCACAGGGGACCTTCTTCTGGGACCAAAAACACAAAGCAAGTCCTAGGAGTCCTATACCGGCCTTCGTTAGTGATAAAATAGGCCCCTAAGCCACCTCGCCCGAACACATTGCGCGCTATCAGGAAAACTGCATTTCCTCGCAGACAAAACGGGTTTTCGGACGATCTGACCCTTGGGGGTTGGTCTAGGGGTACGTTAGAGTTCCCCAGCACAACCCCCCGTCATTTCGGAGATTATTAATTTTCGGCCGAAAATCGTAAAAATGCAAAGGCTATAGCCTTGGCGTTTTTGCGATTTTCGGTCGAAAAACAATTGTCTCCGATTTCGACCAAACTCACAGGGGACCTTCTTCTGGGACCAAAAAACACAAAGCAAGTCCTAGGAGTCCTATACCGGACCTTGTTTGTGATAAAATTGGCCCCTAAGCCACCTCGCCAAAACACATTGCGCGCTATCAGGAAAACTGCATTTCCTCGCAGACAAACCGGGTTTTCGGACGAACTGACCCTTGGGGGTTGGTCTAGGGGTACGTTAGAGTTCCCCAGCCCACCCCCTCGTCATTTCGGGGATTATTAATTTTCGGCCGAAAATCGTAAAAATGCAAAGGCTATAGCCTTGGCGTTTTTGCGATTTTCGGTCGAAAAACAATTGTCTCCGATTTCGACCAAACTCAAAGGGGACCTTCTTCTGGGACCAAAAACACAAAGCAAGTCCTAGGAGTCCTATACCGGACCTTGTTTGTGATAAAATTGGCCCCTAAGCCACCTCGCCAAAACACATTGCGCGCTATCAGGAAAACTGCATTTCCTCGCAGACAAACCGGGTTTTCGGACGAACTGACCCTTTGGGGTTGGTCTAGGGTACGTTAGAGTCCCCAGCACAACCCCGTCATTTCGGAGATTATTAATTTTCGGCCGAAAATCGTAAAAATGCAAAGGCTATAGCCTTGGCGTTTTTGCGATTTTCGGTCGAAAACAATTGTCTCCGATTTCGACCAAACTCACAGGGGACCTTCTTCTGGGACCAAAAAACACAAAGCAAGTCCTAGGAGTCCTATACAGTACTTCGTTAGTGATAAAATAGGCCCCTAAGCCACCTCGCCAAAACACATTGCGCGCTATCAGGAAAACTGCATTTCCTCGCAGACAAACCGGGTTTTCGGACGAACTGACCCTCAGGGGTTGGTCTAGGGAACGTTAGAGTTCCCCAGCACAACCCCCGTCATTTCGGAGATTATTAATTTTCGGCCGAAAATCGTAAAAATGCAAAGGCTATAGCCTTGGCGTTTTTGCGATTTTCGGTCGAAAAACAATTGTCTCCGATTTCGACCAAACTCACAGGGGACCTTCTTCTGGGACCAAAAAACACAAAGCAAGTCCTAGGAGTCCTATACCGGACCTTGTTTGTGATAAAATTGGCCCCTAAGCCACCTCGCCAAAACACATTGCGCGCTATCAGGAAAACTGCATTTCCTCGCAGACAAACCGGGTTTTCGGACGAACTGACCCTTGGGGGTTGGTCTAGGGGTACGTTAGAGTTCCCCAGCACAACCCCCCGTCATTTCGGAGATTATTAATTTTCGGCCGAAAATCGTAAAAATGCAAAGGCTATAGCCTTGGCGTTTTTGCGATTTTCGGTCGAAAAACAATTGTCTCCGATTTCGACCAAACTAACAGGGGACCTTCTTCTGGGACCCTGAAACACAAAGCAAGTCCTAGGAGTCCTATACCGGACCCTGTTTGTGATAAAATTGGCCCCTAAGCCACCTCGCCAAAACACATTGCGCGCTATCAGGAAAACTGCATTTCCTCGCAGACAAACCGGGATTTCGGACGAACTGACCCTTCGGGGTTGGTCTAGGGGTACGTTAGAGTCCCCCAGCACAACCCCCGTCATTTCGGAGAATATTAATTTTCGGCTGAAAATCGTAAAAATGCAAAGGCTATAGCCTTGGCGTTTTGCGATTTTCGGTCGAAAACAATTGTCTCCGATTTCGACCAAACTCACAGGGGACCTTCTTCTGGGACCAAAAACACAAAGCAAGTCCTAGGAGTCCTATACCGGACCTCGTTTGTGATAAAATAGGCCCCTAAGCCACCTCGCCCGAACACATTGCGCGCTATCAGGAAAACTGCATTTCCTCGCAGACAAACCGGGTTTTCGGACGAACTGACCCTTGGGGTTGGTCTAGGGTACGTTAGAGTCCCCAGCACAACCCCCGTCATTTCGGAGATTATTAATTTTCGGCCGAAAATCGTAAAAATGCAAAGGCTATAGCCATGGCGTTTTTGCGATTTTCGATCGAAAAACAATTGTCTCCAAATTGGACCAAACTCACAGGGGACCTTCTTCTGGGACCAAAAAACACAAAGCAAGTCCTAGGAGTCCTATGCCGGACTTCGTTTGTGATAAAATAGGCCCCTAAGCCACCTCGCCCGAACACATTGCGCGCTATCAGGAAAACTGCATTTCCTCGCAGACAAACCGGGTTTTCGGACGAACTGACCCTTGGGGGTCGGTCTAGGGGTACGTTAGAGTCCCCCAGCACAACCTCCGTCATTTCGGAGATTATTAATTATCGGCCGAAAATCGTAAAAATGCAAAGGCTATAGCCCTGGCGTTTTTGCGATTTTCGGTCGAAAAACAATTGTCTCCGATTTCGACCAAACTCACAGGGGACCTTCTTCTGGGACCAAAAAACACAAAGCAAGTCCTAGGAGTCCTATACCGGACCTTGTTTGTGATAAAATTGGCCCCTAAGCCACCTCGCCAAAACACATTGCGCGCTATCAGGAAAACTGCATTTCCTCGCAGACAAACCGGGTTTTCGGACGAACTGACCCTTGGGGGTTGGTCTAGGGGTACGTTAGAGTCCCCCAGCACAACCCCCGTCATTTCGGAGAATATTAATTTTCGGCCGAAAATCGTAAAAATGCAAAGGCTATAGCCTTGGCGTTTTTGCGATTTTCGGTCGAAAAACAATTGTCTCCGATTTCGACCAAACTCACAGGGGACCTTGCTATGGCATTTCAATTTGAAATCAAAATCCATGCCATTAGCAAATTGACATCCAAGTTAACTTTTATCTTATAGGGGAACTAGCATTTAAACAAAATATATAATGAAGTTAAGTGAACTGAGAAATGCATACCAGGTGCTGTGGGGATCACAAGCAGCTCAAAAAATCCTAACCAAAAGGACCGGAAGATCTAGAAGGCTTGCAGTAGTTCCGTCACAGTAATCAGCATCCTGAAGAACAAACGAAGACAGCATGAAATCAGTGTGTGGAAGGTTTCAAAATAGGTAAGATAAGATAAGATGATCCCAAATTAAAGTGTTACTCACCATTTACTTCAGCATCATTGCAATCACAACATTGGAGTAGAGATCAGAAGAAACTTCATGGGCTTTTGGAAAGTAATGCAACAAACTTTATAATGCTTGGACATCTACATAATTGGACGACTGAAGCAAAGGGTAACACCTGAAGAAAAACAACAGTTATGATTAGCATGACAAAGTCAAAGACAGATCAGGATGAAGTTGTCAGAAAAGCCAAAGGCAAAAGTACAGAAAAATAAAATGCACCACTCTTAATGAAAAAAAAAAAAAAGCAGTTATTGTCCCAATTACAACTTTGCTCCAGTTACCAGAGGAACAGCAGCAAGCTTAGACATTTCACTCTTTGCTAAGGGAATAGCCAATTACAAACAAAGATGCCTCAAAATATTACTTTATGGTGGGTGCAAATCAAAATACTTGTCTTGTCTTGCTTCTCAAATTTATTTCCAAAATCAATGCGTAAGCTCTGAACATTGCTCACCTTCAAATCAACAGCATGATCACAGCAGACACTGCAAACATCCGACGGTCCGAGGAGATAAACACCCCACTTCGCCATTGAAGAAGCATTTGGGTTTCCCGTTTGGATTCACACTGTAAAATCAAGAGCAACAAATATATAAAGACATGTGTGAATGGAAGAAAACACAGTAGACTAATGAAATTATTTTACGCTATCTACACTAATGTAAACTTACCAGAGAAGGTAGGGATTCATCGAGATTCATATCCTGGTGGAGGTGAGACACTAACTTGGGAGCTCGAGTAGCAAGTGGATTTTCCCTCAAATACTCTTTCTGAAGAATCTGAAAGAGAAACAAAATAAAAGAAAAGTGAAAACTTTGCAGGTTCCGTAACCATATTCTTCTCTCACAGAAGTACGCAAAAAACTAGCAAGCAGGACAAAGTGGATCATAGAATCTTTACATCAAAAATTACGACACACGGTATTGAAAGATATTTTATACAAAGAAACCAAAAGAGAAAAAGTAAATCAGGCTGCAAACATAAATTGTACACAACAAAGCAGCAAGCTGCATGGAAAAATTTCGTTTACATTGGAAGAGGTATATTTTAAATTAATTTTAATCATACAATATGCGTGCAATTCACGGATATGTATTCGATAAAAGCTCGAAAAACCTTTTACTTAAAAGAGGGTTTCGCGATCAGGTTATGTCGCTTTGTTTTAGCTTTGCACTAGGCTACGCCACTGTTTGTCACCATCTACCGTTCTAAACAGATTATAAAATTTCGCTCATATCAATTCCGTTAAAGAATTACACACCCAAAACTGTCCAGTAGTTCTAAGATCTCAAGAAAATGAGGAACATCCAGGTACGATCATCCTTTCACGCTGACAAAACAATACAAAGTTACAGACCAGCCTGACGTGTTGACGTGTTTGGTTTGTCTCCTCGATCAGCCTCGATACACCCAGCAGAGGGCGCTCCTGTAGCGAGGATCGATCTTCGGGCTGGACAGCGGCGCGGCACGTTCAACCACCTTGCCTTTCCCTATACGCTCCCTGATCGTCGCCAGCCACCCAGGCGAGTAAAGTTAAGCCAGCGTAAGCGCTCACGTGAAAGTGAACTGACCCTTGCGGGTTGGTCTAGGGGTACGATAGAGTCCCCCTCCACAACCCCCGTCATTTCGGAGCATATTAATTTTCGGCCGAAAATCGTAAAAATGCAAAGGCTATAGCCTTGGCGTTTTTGCGATTTTCGGTCGAAAATAAATTGTCTCGGATTTCGACCAAACTCACAGGTTACCTCCTTCTGGGACCAAAAAACACATAGCAAGTCCTAGGAGTCCTGTACCGGACTTCGTTAGTGAGAAAATAGGCCCCTAAGCCACCTCGCCCGAACACATTGCGCGCTATTAGGAATACTGCATTCCCTCGCAGGCAAACCGGGTTTTCGGACGAACTGACCCTTGGGGGCTGGTCTAGGGGTACGTTTGAGAGTCCCCTGCACAACACCGTCATTTTGGAGAGAAATTTTCGACCCAAAATCGTAAAAATGCAAAGGCTATAGCCTTTGCGTTTTTTGCGATTTTCGGTCGAAAATAAATTGTCTCGGATTTCGACCAAACTCACAGGTTACCTTCTTCTGGGACCAAAAAACACATAGCAAGTCCTAGGAGTCCTATACCGGACTTCGTTAGTGAGAAAATAGGCCCCTAAGCCACCTCGCCCGAACACATTGCGCGCTATTAGGAATACTGCATTCCCTCGCAGACAAACCGGGTTTTCGGACGAACTGACCCTTGGGGGTTGGTCTAGGGGTACGTTAGAGTCCCCCTGTACAACACCGTCATTTTGGAGAGAAAAAAAATTCGACCCAAAATCATAAAAATGCAAAGGCTATAGCCTTTGCGTTTTTTGCGATTTTCGGCCGAAAATAAATTGTCTCGGATTTCGACCAAACTCACAGGTTACCTCCTTCTGGGACCAAAAAACACATAGCAAGTCCTAGGAGTCCTGTACCGGACTTCGTTAGTGAGAAAATAGGCCCCTAAGCCACCTCGCCCGAACACATTGCGCGCTATCAGGAATACTGCATTTCCTCGCAGACAAACCGGGTTTTCGGACGAACTGACCCTTGGGGGTTGGTCTAGGGGTACGTTAGAGTCCCCCTGTACAACCCCCGTCATTTTGGAGAGAAAAAAAAATTCCACCCAAAATCATAAAAATGCAAAGGCGTCTGCGACTGCGAGGCAAAGTGGCACGTGATGTCCTCAGCGCGGCGTCCCGCGGACCTGCTGACCCGACCCGGCCCGACCAGACCCGACCCTACCCGGCCCGGCCCGACCCAACCCGACTTAACGCGACCCGATGTATGCGTCAATTACATGTTGAGTGCAACTAAGCTCCGGCGGGCGGTCCCGGCCCGGGCCACGCCGCGCCGCGCCGCACCGGGCCCGGCCTGCTCTAATCTTACCTTCGCATTCACAACCCGCCCCCTAACCCGTCCCGACCGCACAGTGCAGCTGCCCGCTCCCCACCCCTTCCCCCTCCACGCCCACCTCAGCGCTCATCCCCAGGCCAGCATTTGAGAGGCGCCCAAACCCGCGCTCGGCTGGCTCGGCTCGACCACCCCACACCCCCACCCCCCACACATACACACTTCCACAGACACACTTGCGCTCGTGCTATTAACGCATCCCGGGGGCTGGGCTGGGCTGGGCAGGGCGTGGGCTGCATGGCGTGAGGGCCTTGAAAGGGCCTCGTGGGCCCACAAGCACAGTGGGGCTTTTGGCCCGGCCAGCAGCAGCCTGAATGCGAGCTACAAGTCCGTCAGGACTGATGAGCGCAGCCCCCCCCCCCCTCCCCCACCCCTTAACCCTCAACTCATCATTCTCCAACGCCCAGCCCCAACCCTACCACCCACCCCTGCCCTGCTGCTCTTGTCACCTTATCCCCCGCCCCCGAAACGCCGCAGCTCTAAGTTTCTCTCTCATCTTCGCGTCCATTTTTGTTGTGGATCCTAAAACCACGCAGTCCGGTGCGCCCGCCTCGCCCCGCCTCGCCCCAGCCCCGGGGGCCTCGGCGAGGCGCTGCTTTATCTCGAGCAGCACCCCAGGGCAGCGTGCGGGTGGGGCCCCTCCTCGGCCCCGCTCCCCGCACCCGCACGCGTCCCCTCCCCCTCCCCCGCCACTCTGCGCCATCAGGACTTTACTGCCGGGCAGGGCAGGCCTCTCGCCTTCTGGCCTCTCCTCCAGGTGGAGTCCAAAGGACCCGCCACCCGCCACGCCCGCCCCGCCGCCACACCGGGGGCGGGGTGATGCGGAGAAAATCGCGGGAAATGGACGTCACTCGGTCGCCGCGTCAGCAGCCAGAGCTAGCGTCAGTATAGCAGCAAACAATCAACGTGTTGTCTCAACTTCTCATACTTTGGCGCGCCGCGCCGCCTGGGTCCCGCTGCCGTCACAAAGTTCCGGCCCGGCGCGCGCGTCAAGTCTGGAAGTTTAGTCATTGCACGTTACGGCAGCAGAGAGAGATATATAAAGGGGGGGGGGGGTTAGAGAGACAAAAGCAGCGGCAGCGAGAGGGTATGATATGAAACACGAATGTAGGAAAAAAATGATGCTGGCGGGGAAATGACGTAAACCGCATCATTGCTCGCATATGAGTTTCAGCTGCCGGCGCATAGCGCGGAGCAGCAGGGTATTAGAAAGAAACCCTCGGGGGTTGGTCTAGGGGTACCTAGGAGTGCCCCTGCACAACCCGTCATTCTGGAGAAAAAGGAAATTCCGACCGAAAATCGACTTTAGCCTTTGCGATTTTGCGATTTTCGGCTGAGTACGCCCCCCCCCCTCCCCCACCCGCCCCGTCCCACGAGCGCCCCCCGCACCATACACTCGCCATACAACCACCATGCCGCCATCATACCGCCAGTTGCAAGGAGTGCACTGCACAGCACGCCTCGGCCATGACCGGCACTTCCTCTGCGCGGCGCGGGGCGGCACGGGGCGGCGCGGGACGGCGCGTGGCGGCGCGGGGCGGCGTGGGGCGGGGCGGGGCGGGGTGGCGCGGGGTGGCGCAGGACAAAGTGCCACGGTGACCTTGACCTGTTGGCGGGGCGCTGCTGCCGGCTGGGCCGGGTCTTGTCTGTGGCGGGGTCACCGCCCCGCTGTCTCGGGGGGCCTTACCTCGCGGGGCACAAAGAGGGCCGGGCGGCAGAAGTGCACCACGCGCGTTTCTCTCTGAGGAAGTGTCACTTTTTGGACACGTTGAGTATGTGTGAGTGAGTGAGAGAGAGAGAGAGAGAGAGAGAGAGAGAGAGAGAGAGAGAGAGAGAGAGAGAGAGAGAGTAGTGCAGTGCAGCGGTGTGCTCCTCCGCCACGCGGACACAGACATCTCGTCGTATTATACGTCGCGTCGGTTCTGATGCGGGGTAATTGTCGCTGACGCGGCAGAGAGTGGGGAGTGCACCGTGGAAAACACGGCCGTGTTAGTGTCAGTGTAAAGAGCTACGGTGGCGTAGGACATGTGAGCGCGAACGCCGCCTGCGAGGCGCCTGGGCTAAGCGGGATAGGCAACCCGCCTGCACACGTGCACTGCGGGCCAGCATCATGGCCGCTCTGCCGCACCGCAGCCAGCTCCATCAGTGGAACTGGAGCGGGAAAAGGGACACATCCAAATGTAGCAAAAATGCAAACGGCGTCATGTATAGCTAATTTTGATATCTTAGTTGAAAGGGTAAAAAAAAATATATGTAAATTTCTACGGATGCGGAGCTCAACGAGTAGCAAGAGAGCATGCGGGCTGAGTGCTCACCTGCCGAGCCGAGCCGAGCCGAGCCGAGCCGAGCCGAGCCGGGCGGCTGTGATGCCTGCTGCTGTCGCTTTCCGGGGTCCACTACCGCTATTAGCAGACGAAACAAAAAGGAAGAAAAACGATAGTGCGGTGGAGCTGCTCGCTGCTGGTCCCGAGCAGGCCAGCCATCCAGCGACCGGTGTCCACGTTCGCATGATTAGCGAAATTACACGGCAGTGGAGTGGTGGCAGTGTGTGAGTGTGCGCGCGCGCGCGTGTTTGTGTGTGTGTGTGTGTGTGTGTGTGTGTGTTGGCGCGCTCGTCTCCGTTATGATGAGCGAGACGCCTTGCATTCAAAAACGTTTTCGCCGGATCTCTGCGCACCACGCGGAGGCAGGAGTTCCTGCGCCATAATTATTATATTTCACAAACAACCTGTAGCCTCGCGGGCAATAAAATATCTGAAAGTGACGCCAGTGTTGTTATTGATTTGCCGCGGGCCCTTCCATAGACTGTTGCGCATACGCCTTATGCTTCTCGCATCAGAGAAAAGCGGCTAAGCGTGCGCGTGCCTCGCGCTTAGGAGGCGGCGGAGAGCGGGGCGGGGCGGGGCGGAGCGGGGCGGGGCGGGGGTGTGGCGGGGCGCGGCGGGGCGCGGCACGGCGCCGAGCCCTCGGGAGAATATTAGTAGACTGGAGGAGAGCTAATTAACATGCGAATTGGGCGGGACGGGGCCGGGGCGGGGCGGGGCGGGGCGGGGCGGGGCGGGGCGGGGCGGACCAGATGTAAGAGCCTTGTTGTACAGTGCCGCGCCGCGCCGCTCTGTTTGATGACGGGCTTTAAGTGTATTTTGACTATCCTCTCAGGAGGCTCTGCCGCTGCCGCGCACATTATCGCCTGAATTAGGACGTATCGGACGGCAGCGCTGAGCATGGAAATAAATTTAATGCGATTACAAAAAGAAATATAAATTGAAATATTTTGCCGGTTTTGATGTCGCATAAAAGACGTCTGGCGTCGGAAACTATATCGCCGCCCGAGGGGGCCACAGCTCCCCTTTTGGGTGAGCACATTTATGATTGCAAAGAAGGCAGGATTGCAGAGGATTTCGGGGGTATTATTGCGGGAGATTTCGGAGAGTTTGCGGATGGATTACGCCAATACCCGTCCTATCTCTCCCTGTCGACTCCGCCTTCGTCTTTTCCACTCTAAACAATTTTGTCGTTCGTTCCGGGGAAGAGACAGGTGTTCTGGCGGTATTGGTGCGGGGTGATTAAGTAATCAGCACCCTGTACACTCCCGCTGCTCGTATCGCATTTAATTCTGCTTCCCTGTCGATAGAAGCGGCGTTGTATTCACGATGACTCTATATCGGCAGCAGAAGGAGCGATTACTGAATCATTATTCCTTTGGCTCTAAAACCACTCTCAGTACTCGCACACCAGCAAATTGGCTAATGCGGCATCCAGCTTCGAAGCTCAGCCATCAAACGTATTTATTAACTAAGTGATGGTTACCTCTTGCTGGTTGCGAGCCGAGCCAATAAGAAAGCGTGACGGTCATGTGGCATGCCGGGAAGGGATTCTAGCGCCCAGTCACACCGTGGACCTGTGGCTCCGGCACACTTTACTCTTGTTCTTGTGTTACCTCGCCCGGTTACCAGCTACCACCAAGCTGGCATGGGCGTTAGGTGGCGTGTTCCATGGAAAACCCTAACGAAAGACCCTCAGTATACCTTTGCGAATCGTTTCCACCGATGCGAAAAATGCCTACGACCCTCAGGTCGCACGGCGCGACCTGGAGGCACGTGGATACACGTGCCCATGCAGTTTCCCATAGAAGTTGTGCAAAAAAAAAAAAAAGTCTTCGCGTCCCTGTCTTTATTCTGCTCTGCACTACGGCCCACACGTGTTCAGGAGCAGCCGGGTTTTATGGCTCCATCTTAAAAAGTAGGCGGAAATCACTTTTCCCACCGCCCGCATATGCCTATTTTCTGATGCAGAATCATTCTGGAACGAGCAAAGCGCGCAGAGTCGTGTGCCCCCTCGGTGGACGAGGCGAGGGGAGGCGAGGCGGAGTGGAGACTCGCCCCGAGCTGCTTACATCATGCGAGTAAAGAAGAGGATCGAAACTTGGAGTGGCAGTCGGCCAAGTCTAACATGTTTGCATACCTTGTCAGTTTTCGAGTGAGGTTGTCACGGGGAGCCCTCTACACCGCCCTGCATTGTTCACCGGACTGCCAAGATTGCCAGACTGCCTGTATATTTTTTAGGCCAATTAAATGCAAAACGCCTGCACAGGCAACAAGTGCGAGTTTAGTACCCTGTTTTGTGAAGATTGCTCATGGATTGCCGGGGTCGGTGTGCACCGGATTAACCGAGTTGAGGCCTCCTCCGTTTGTCATTGCTCCGGTTTCGCGTTACAGTCCGGCCGCGGCGTTACGACTCTGCGTGACCTCGCGCGCGCGAGTACGACTTCTTTTCTGCTCCCCCGGCGCTGCGTGGCGCGGCAGCGTGACTCCTGCTCCGCGATCCGGGCCGGGGAGACAAGTCGATAAGAAGTCGCGGAAGATGTGGCGGTGTCCTGCGAGAGGCTCCGGGCTCCGGCGAGCCTCTGCCACCAAGGCCGCCCTAGCCGGAGCCCGGAGCCGAGCTGAGCCGAGCTGAGCCGAGCTGCAGGCAAGCTCATGAGCGGAGGGGAGGGACTGCTGCTTAAAATGTTGCTCCTCGCGAAGCCAATTTGGACTGGACCAGTTGAGCGTGTGCGTTTGTGTGTGTGAAGGAGAGAGGAGAGAGAGAGAGAGAGAGAGAGAGAGAGAGAGAGAGAGAGAGAGAGAGAGAGAGAGAGAGAGAGAGAGAGAGGCGTGTGGATGCAGTAGAACCTGCCCATGTCCAACCGCCCATTCTACGTCACTTCTTGTTCCGTCCGCTAATCAGTCTGACACAGGCTAGATGATCAGTGTCCTGACGCGGGCAGGTCGTCACTGGCGCGCGCGTGCGTGTGTGTGTGTGTGTGCGCGTGTGTATAGTGCGTACGCGTGGATCCCTTTTTGCACAGAGCGTTAGATTTTTGTTTGCCGTTCCCGCCGCAAAGTCTCGGTGGCGCGTGGAGGCAGCGGGCAGCGCAGTCTTCTGTACAGCGCCCGATAAGCATTTAGGGGACGAGAGAGAGAGGGAGAGAGAGAGAGAGAGAGAGAGAGAGAGAGAGAGAGAGAGAGAGAGAGAGAGAGAGAGAGAGAGAGAGCGAGAGAGAGATAACGGGTGCCTGTGCTTGCTTCTCAAAGGCCCTCGCCTCGCAGCCCAGCGGGAAGTCCACGCTATAAACGCATTGGCTGGGCGGCGCGGCGGGAGCGGCTCGCGAGCGCTAAGTGGAGTGAGACAGGAGGCTCCACCCGCCCCGCCCCGCCCGCGACGACCCTGCTCCACCGCCACCCTGACCCTCCCTTCGCTGCCTCGCATCGGGCGCGCGTGGCGGGGAGCAAAAAGTGTTCGCTATAAAACAAGGCGCGTTGTAATGGTTTTCTGGGCTCATAATAACCGTTTCATGAAAACACTTATAATACCCACGGGCAGAGGGGGCGGGGCAGAGCGCAGGGGTCAGCCCTGAGAGGGATTTTTAACCCACCCACGAGCCCGCCCACGCGCCCGCCCACGCGCACGCGCACGCCCACGCGCACGCCCACGCACTGGAGCGTTTTTGTTGCTATGCGGCTTCACGAGGCCGGGGCAGACAACGGGCCAGGTCTGGTCTGGTCTAGCCAGAGGACTACCACAGCTTCACGCTACAGAGACTTGCAAAGTAACGCGTAGGACTGGTCTGGCGTGGAATTTTACTACTGCCAACCAAGGTCCGCCGAAAATATTGCTCGCGTTGGCATACCACACGCGCAGGCTCACACGGGCGGCGCGGGCGCGCGCGCACCTTGGCACGCCGAACAGAGCGTCGGGAGGCTAAGCGGCTCCCTCGCCCCTTTTTTTTTCACACTCCTCTTTCCATTTTTGATTGTACCGAGCAAGCGTTTTCTCGCAGTAAAAAGGGGGGAAGGCCATTGAGCGCGCGCCGTGCGGCCCAGACGCATGAAAAATGTTGTTGGGGATGAGCGGGGCGGGGCGGGGCGGGGCGGGGCGGGGCAGGGTGGGGCGGGGCGGCAGGGGAGGGAAGTGTAAGCGCGTTAAGGTTTATGCTGTCGCGCCGGAGGGCTGGCACACGACGGGCCCCGCCCCGCCCCGCCCCGCCTGGCTCCGCCCCATCCAGCGGCTGGCTCGGGCTAAAAGGCGCGTGTTTTGTCTCCGCTTGAGTGTATCACCGCTAGAGAGACTGTGAAAAAGAGACAAAAGTCGTGTTAAGCACCCGGAAAACAGAATGCTTGGACGTGAATGCGTGGATCTCGCACACGTGATACCCGTTTTTCCGCCCAGCATATTATGGCCGGTCCATAGGCATTTAATGTGCGGGCCAAGCACACGAACCTGGACGTAAGCATTTACACCTCTGCTCAGATCTTGCATTGATGCGTAGATCTCGCATCAGACGCCACGTTCCAAGACACGGCACGCATATTGGTGCGGTTGCTTGTTCACGCATCGAATGAAATGCTGGAATCAGAAATACAATACTTTTTTAAACACTAGAAAGCATTTCTCGTAGCCACAACTCCAGCTGGAGCACGTCGCTCTTCCTAATAGGGCAGCAGGGCGGGGACCGTCAGCCCTTCAGCGCGCGTTTCATTTTAGCACTTGACCTTATAACAGATGTGACCATTTGTGGTCAGCGGCGGTCCCTTCGCCAGGGACGACCATCGGCGTGCGTGTGTGCTGAGCGAGAGAGAGGGGGGTGAGGAAGGATCATCAGTGACTAACGACCTAGCCGGCCTCACAGCAGTCGGTCGAGTAGGACCAACCAGTGGCGGAGCAAATGGTTTTAAGAACACAAGAACAATCAAATTGGTAAAGCCTTAACAGTGTTGCGGGTCTGCCTACCCTAAGGAGCCGCAGCGCCTTGTGGCAAGAGCGGGTAGGCAAACCCGCAAACTGTTACGTGTTCTCTGAAACACCTGGTACGCGTCCCTGGAAAGTAGCGTCATGGTTGGAGCGGAGCAGTCGTATCGATGTGCCGCTGTAAGCCTCGCTTAAGAGAAACTGGTGCAGAGGTGACTCCTAAAAGCAGTGCTTAAGATACGAGGAAAATGCAGTGTATATCATAAATTTCATCGACTTTGCTTGGGTTGGTCGAAGGCGGAGTGGCTCGGAAGCGCTACAGATCACAACCGCTACAGGTCACAAGCGCTACAGCTCGCTAACGCTACGGGGTCACAAGCGCTACAGCGAGAATCCGCGCGTTAGGCGGAGCCGAGCCGAGCCTAGCTTAACCTTGAAAAATTACGCACGTGCTCTGCGAATGAAAGGATGGCGTGAAAACATGGAAAATTTTTGCGACAGTAAACCTCCCGAAGGAGGTTGCGGTTCCCGCCAGGCACAGGGCTTTTACCCCCCGTGGCAGCCAACTACTTCGGTGTTCTTATGGGAACCGGTGCTTTTCTGGCATGCGATCCTGTCGCGCAATTCGACAGATTTGATCCCCGTACTGTCAGATTTAGTCGTACGGTGGTTAACCGAACTGCCCTGTCCCCAGAGCATGGAATAGCTATTTTTGGAGCCAGATTCTAGGACTTATGACCCCACGACCGACCACCAGTCGTGGGCATGAGACGGAACTTCCTGGCAACCCGCTGTCGCTACCAGTGAAGAACCTACCTGGGTTTGAACCAGGCCCCATGTGCCGAGTCTCACAGACACCCACGGCTTTCGCGGCACCACTAGACCACTAGACCGTCGGCTATTCCACGAGGAGCTCGGTTGAAATGGGGGGTTTGAATTCCACTCTCCAAATTGTTGTCCTCAGAAAAATTAAATGTTTCGGTAAGATTCGAACCTCCGTCCTGCGACTCTCCGCGCGGACACTATGCCGGCACGGCTACGACGCCACGGTACCAGGTGCCGGACCACTAGGAGTCATGCTGCGCGAGAAGCCACAGTCACCGAAGAAACGAACCCGGTGTCATGAGTGCGCCTGCTCTCCGGCCAGTGCTGGGCCGGCCGCGTAGCGTCATTGGTATCGGCGCTGCTTAATGCACTAGGTGGGCAGAGGTTCAAAAACCACGTATTTTTTTTTGTTTTTTGTTTTTGATTCTTGTAAATTTTTTTTTTGTTTGGACCAAGTGCTCTTTCCAGTGCCTTTTTTGCAGTTGCCTAAGTCACAAGGACGGTATAGCTGGAAAGAGCACATGGTCGGAACAGAAAAAAAAAATAACAAGCAAAAAACAATACGCGGTGTTTGAACCTCTGCCCACCTAGTGCAATAAGCAGCGTCGATACCAATGACGCTGCGCGGCCGGCCCAGCACTGACCGGAGAGCAGGCGCACTCATGACACCGGGTTCGTTTCTTCGGTGACTGTGGCTTCTCGCGCAGCATGACTCCTAGTGGTCCGGCACCTGGTACCGTGGCGTCGTAGCCGTGCCGGCATAGTGTCCGCGCGGAGAGTCGCAGGACGGAGGTTCGAATCTTACCAAGAAATTTAATTTTTCTGAGGACAACAATTTGGAGAGTGGAATTCAAACCCCCCATTTCAACCGAGCTCTCTCGTGGAATAGCCGACGGTCTAGTGGTCTAGTGGTGCCGCGAAAGCCGTGGGGTGTCTGTGAGACTCGGCACATGGGGCCTGGTTCAAACCCAGGTAGGTTCTTCACTGGTAGCGACAGCGGGTTGCCAGGAAGTTCCGTCCCATGCCCACGACTGGTGGTCGGTCGTGGGGTCATAAGTCCTAGAATCTGGCTCCAAAATAGCTATTCCATGCTCTGGGGACAGGGCAGTTCGGTTAACCACCGTACGACTAAATCTGACAGTACGGGGATCAAATCTGTCGAATTGCGCGACAGGATCGCATGCCAGAAAAGCACCGGTTCCCATAAGAACACCGAAGTTGTTGGCTGCCACGGGGGGTAAAAGCCCTGTGCCTGGCGGGAACCGCAACCTCCTTCGGGAGGTTTACTGTCGCAAAAATTTTCCATGTTTTCACGCCACGTGCGTAATTTTTCAAGGTTCAGCTCGGCTCGGCTCCGCCTAACGCGCGGATTCTCGCTGTAGCGCTTGTGACCCGTAGCGCTAGCGAGCCCTAGCGCTACCGAGCTGTAGCGCTTGCGACCCGTAGCGTTAGCGAGCTGTAGCGTTTGTGACCTGTAGCGGTTGTGATCTGTAGCGCTTGTGACCTACGTCCGTCGAAGGGCACGAACGAAGAGACTTGAATATTCAGCGTGAATTATTTGTCTGAAACTCAAGTAAGGAGCGTCTTTTTCTTACATTAACATACAGCAAGAGAAAGGCCTTCGACTCTCGCAATTTCTGTTAACGAAAGAAAATACCTTCAGTGATGAATATTTAGGGCTACCCTCAACAAAAATTATATAGGTAAGGGAAAAGGTGCGTGAATATAGATATTCAACAAACATTTTATCACGCGTTGGCGGTTTTGAAAACAGGCGTGTTGGAGTTGGAGTCCGCGATTCCCATAACTCCAGCGCGCCTCCGGGCCTGCAGGGCCTGCAGCCTGATGCGCCTGCTGCCTCCAGGAGGATGCGCTGCACATCATCTCCGCGGTGGCTCAGCCCGGAGCCCGGTCGCTCTGAGGCGGCGCAACGCAACGCGGCGGCGAGCCTGTCGCGGGCCGGACTGGGCAACAAGCAACCTGTTGTCGGGGAGCAGCTCTGCTGAGGGGTGGGGGGGAGGGGGCGGGGGCGATGAAAAGGGGGGGGGGGGGGCAACACTCGGTCTTCGCGCTCGCGCGCTGCCGCCGCCGCGCCGCCGCCGCCACCGCGAGTCGCCCGACCGGCCCGACCCGACCCGACCAGCCAAACGCTGCTTGACAGCGGACCAGACAACACACGCACGCACCGAGCGCGTGCGGGGCGTCGGTCGGTCGCAGGCGTCGCGCGGTGCGGATCGGCACGACGCGGCACGCACGCACGCACGCACGAACCAGACGCGCGCGGTAGTGGTTCGCTGTGAGCAGGCCGAGTGTCGGTGCATCAGCGTGGATATCGTCATCCTTCCCGAAATAAATAAGTGGTGGTGTGTGTGTGTGGTGGAAGTGGTTGGTTGGTTGTTTTGCTAAGGATTGAGAGTGAAAACTTTGAAAAGTGAATCAGTTTCCATAGAAAATAGAAAAAAAAATACAACGGAAAGTGAAGGCCAAAATAAAAGTGCTGCTAGTGTTTGATATTCGTAATCCGTGTGAGTGCAGTGCTTAAAGTGAGGGAAGGGTGGTTGCCGGCTGGATCAGCATCGTCGCTGCATCAGATTACGACTGTAAGTAGACTTCTACAATGTGAAATTTATACACCGTTCGATACGCGTCGTCCCTGAAACCTTTCACTAGAATAATAGTAATATTGCAAAGAAGGTTTCAACCGTTTTAATGCTCTCGCTCAAACCCTATACCTGTCGTACCGACAACAACAAACTAGTAATGAAGGCAAAGAGGATGTGGGAATGGGAAAGTTTTTCGGGTAGGCGGGAGGTCCCAACAGAGTGCTGACCTATGCACGCCTCCCACGCTGCGACGGCCATGTACTGACTGACTGCGGCAGTGCGCCGGTGGGACATCGCAGGGGAGTGGGGCGGGGCGGGGCGGGGCAAGCCCACACAACGTGTCGCTGAAATTTATGGAATTTCGGGAGCGCTCAACTCGAGAGTGTGGGCGAAGTCGACAATGCACCATTTCATGAGATTTGTGGCGTCGCTGGGTTCAGGTCTAAAATGCCAAACCGTGCCACCATTAACAGAAAAATGCAAAAGAAAAAAAAGAGATCAATTACGGGACTCGGTAACCAGAGGAAGGACTGCCCAGCACGTATCAGCACTTTAGCATTACATTGGGTCAAAAAAGATGGGAAACAATAAAACGGCTTTGAGGCACGTCCACTTTATATTCACTTTTGGAAATATACAATACAGAGGAAGATAATATTTGACGTCCAGCCACAACAAATGGCAATCAATCACTATTCTTGCTTTTAGGTTTGTCAAAATCCTTAGTCTTTACGCCATTTAACACCGGAGCGCGATGACAGCTTTTAATTTAGAATCAAAGTATCGAATAAAATTTTAATGTATGCGTTTGGAACAGAATTACGAACGCGTAATCGCGGGGGTCTCTCATGGAAAGACTTCAGAACCAAGTATTTTAATCGGAAAGCCTCCGCGCGTCGATACCCACACGAGAGAAAAAAAGGAACGAGAAAAATACCGGTTCAGGAGGAGAAGTCAACTTTCTCAAGGTCAGGATCTGAGTTCCACCTCAACAGCTCGATAATAAAAGGTATGGCTGATATAGTATCCATTATGACACAGATGAGATGAAATACTATTTGTTTTGTATAAGTAGGGACAGCCAGGTAGCGCCATCGAGCAAAGATGTGATCAGACTTCAGTGACTGTACATTTTGGCATATAGCGCCGGTCATATAAAGGCGCACCGTCCCACCCGCGCATAGTGCTAAACATGACTCACACTCACAGCCACGCAGAACCCAGAGGGCAACACTCCAAAGATAACCTGCCATTCAACAGAACCAACATGAGCCCCCTCTATCTACAGAACGATGTGGGGCGGGACGGGACGGGGCGGGGGGACGGGGACTGGACACTATCCCGTCCAAAATGACGGTAATGTCCACGGCCTGGGGGAACTCGCAGTGGGGGCGTCCCCTATGTGCAGTGGGACGGGGGATCGCTGTTTCGAGATCGGAAGAGGAGAGAAAACACTGTAATAGCGGAGGTTTTGTGCAGACAATCGGCAACGGCAGAAAAGAAATCACATATAAAACCCGGAAAAAGGCGTATGTTTGTAGTGTTGCTATAGCCTCGATTTGTTGATCCTTCGAGAGGACACACGAGCGGAAAGAAAAACCCTTGTTCCTGCGGGCGCGCGCGCGGCTGGCAGCGAGCCAGAACCTTGAGTTGTTTAGTAATAAACAAAGGTCGATCCGCAATGGCAGGGGGAAAAAAATCAACGCCCTTCCTTCTTGTAAACCGACCAAAATGTCCTTCTGCGGGCGACAGCTTTACGACTGCAGCCGCGGAGACATCCTGGGCGGAGCTGACTGGGCTGCACCGCACCCCTCTGGAGCACGGCCTGTCCCGAGCGGGAGCCCTACCCCGCCCCACCCCACCCCGCCCCACCCCGCCCCGCTCAGCAGCAGCAGCCCAGCTCGGATTGGTCACTGTCACGGTCCGTATGAATCACTGGACGCCCCCAACCCCCCTCGACCCTCTCATTCTCCAGCCCAAACCGCTCACCACCCCGACAAATATCGCGGCCCGCAGCCCCCAAAAGCCTCCTGCCCGACAGCCTTCACAGCCCCCGCAGCCCTCTCAGCCCCCACAGCCCATACATCCCCCACAACCCTATAGTCCGCACAGCCCCTACAGCCTCCACAACCTCCACGGTCCTTACAGCCCCTCACCCCTCGCAGCCCTCAGCCCCCGCAGCCCTCAGCCCCCGCAGCCCCCGCGCAGCTGCACCGGCTGGTGAAGGGGCCTGAAATGCTATCCGTAAGCTCTCCATTAGAGGTTGGGTGGGGGAGGGAACAGGGCCGGGGCTCCGGCGTTAGTGGATTGTCCGGATGGTCGTACTTCAGGCCTCTCGGGTGGCAGACTATTGTACGCAGCGTCCGGCCGCCGGCCGCCCGTGCTGCCAGAAAAGTTAGGCAAAAACCGCGCAGCGGGCTGCATCGACGCCTGCCTACTAGGCAGCCCCCTACAAGCGTGCGCAGATATCGCCTAGTAGGCAGGGGGATATACGCGCCCGTTGAACACGGGTGTATTCCGGCGGCCTAACTCTGAACAGCAGAACTCGTTGGCTTGGGTTTGGTCCTGCCCGCCGTCCAGTCCACCCAGCACACTCCGGCCTGGCCGGTCACGTCGAGTGGTATTTTCCTCCGCGCGCAGCGATCACAATCAAAATTCACGTACATCATTCCACTGTCGTACGGGGATAAACACTCGAGGAGCTCTATAATAGTAAATCAGACGAGACAATGTTTGCATGGACGCGGCCGCGGTGCGGCCAGCCGCGGGCCCGCTCTGCAGCATCCCGAGTCGCAACCTAAGCAGGCGTGGTTTAAGGTTTTGTACAGAGCGCGGCGGTACCCCTTGAGTCGCATACATAAGGGTTCGTAGCTCAAGTTGCCTACCTTTCACGCGGTTTACTATAGTCCCCCCCCCCCCCTGAACAGAGAGAGAGAGGGGGTGGGAGAGAGACAGAGAGAGGGAGAAGACGCGCTGGTCCTCGTCCCTCGCGGTCAAGGTTAAGCTAGAAACCATTTGGCTGTGCCGTGCTGTGCCGTGCTGGCCGTGGCGGCGGCTGCTAGTGGTATATGTCCCATTCCGGTGGCGCTCAGCAGTCGCTCTCAGATGTGGCGCTCCTGTTTATAAAACATCCGCAAAGCTTGTTTGTCACGGCCTCGGTCGAGTTTAATCCGGCAAATCGGTTTGATGAGAAACGACGCCTATTTTCGAGAGCTGGTGGGCTCGCAGGGCTGTAGGGCGCATGGCGGTGGGCGGGGCGCGGCGGGGCGGCGCGTGGCGGGGCGTGGCGGGGCGGGGCGTGGCGGGGCGCGGCGGGGTGCCAGAGAGCCCTGCCCCTGCCCGTCAGCGCGAGGCACTCGCCAAAAGTGTCGGGACGCGGAGAGGTGGGCGTGCGTGCACGAGAGTCTATGCAAAATAACGGTGTGAGGGAAAGAGTATCAATCCCGCAGAGTCCACTCCCCTTCGATTGCAATGAATCAATCGGGAGCAAAATAAAAATAGTATACTGTAAACCTCTCTGGCGGTTCGCCACTTGTAATACTGTCGGCGACTAAGACACAACGAGGCACCGCGGGTGACTTGCGCCTAGAGCCCTGCTGCTCGGCGTTGATGTTGTCAATTTGGCCCGGGGTCGTAAACAGTCCCCCGATGAAGTTGAAGCGCCGCGCCGCAGCTCCACTCGCTTCTCTCGCCATTATTAATGCCCGAGGGTTGAGGACGCGCCGGACCACGACGGGGGGGGCTGGCCCCCGCCAAGTGTGGACCGCGGTCCATAGTATTCCAAATCGTCCCGCCCGTCAGCCCCTCTGCTATCTCACTTTTGCAGCCCTGGGCCCACATAGCGCCCACAGCGCCCACGGCGCCCACAGCAGCTACCGACTCCGTCGCAGTCGCCTTAACGTTACAAACTGCTGGGCAGCTCAGCTCCGCCCCCGGGGCCCGGCCCGGCCAGGCCCGGAGCTACCAACAGACGGGGGCGGCGGACGCGCGTCTTTTAAAATGCAGAAAAATGCAAGAACAGTAATCCCGCCGGCCCCCGCCCCGCCACGTCCCATCCCCACCGCGCCCCCGCCGCACCTCCGCCGCGCCCCCACCGCGCCCCGCCCACCACCCACTCCTCCTCGAGATACATAACGGCTTGCTCATTCCGTCCTTACGAGTCTCCACGGGGGTGCGCGCGAGCGAGGCGGGGGCGGCTGCAGTGCTGAGAGCCGGGGCGGGGCGTGGCGGGGTGGGGCGGGCGTCCCTTTGGGGCGTACGGGGGCGTGCGGGCACGCAGTATCCTATCGAGTCTGCGACGCCCGAGGGGTGTGGCGCGGCCTGCAACACAAGTCAGATTAAATTTCTCCACAAAATTGTGCGATGACGTGTGGATTTCGTGCGTGCAGTCAATCGTAAACTCAAATGTAAACATTATTTTGATTCCCAGGATGCGTCGCAGAAAATTAATCTGAACATGGAAAATCGATGTCGTTATCCTGCCCGGCCCTATGACACCTCCCCCAGCGCACCCTCTTCTTGCTCCACCGGTCGGTGGTCTTGACTTCGATAATAGCAGGCAAAGAATAAGCGAAAGCTTGGGTCCTGCCCGGGCCTGGCCAGCGGCGCGGCGCGGCGCGAGCGAGACGGGAGGAGAGGAGAGGAGATGGGATTCATGAATTAATTATTTCCAAGCGCTGCCACGAGGGTTATTTCGCGCTCAAATCTCTGAGCTCCCGCGCCGCGAGGCCAGGCCGGACCGAACCCCACCTCCGGTGCCTCCGGCCTGCGTCCGGCGGGCGTGGGCTGAGCGGCAGGACAGTGGCTGAGCAGGGCAGCGCGTGCCAGGGGGCGGGGCGGGGCGGGGCGGGGCGGGGCGGGGCGGGGCGGGTCGCATCGGGCGGGCCATGCACCCCGCAGTTCGCCCGTTCACCCTCTATTAAACTCGTCTCAGCCTTACCGCATTTCCTTTGCATCATTACAATGATATATGTAACGTTATATGTAACGTTGTCCCATTTCAGTTTTCAAGTTTTGAGCGTCTGTGCGCATCGTAATCTCATCCAATCGGCTCACTGACGCCTCGATCGCAGCTGCTGCCCGCGAGAGGCGCCGCGCCTACTCGCCCAATGGGTATTGATAGGGTAATGACTTGGGACGGGTGGCGGGGCGGGGCGGGGCGGGGCGGGGCGCGCAGGGGTGGCAGCCCAGAAGGGCTAATTAGAACTACCCCAGTCGACAGCTGGGGCGGGCCGCGGCCGGGGTGGAGGGGAGAGGAGGGGCGCGCCGAGGGCCGAGTTCGAAAGCGGCTCGCGCGTGTTTGACAATGGCAGGCCGAGAGGGGCGGGGCGGGGCGGGGCGGGGCGGGGCGGGGCGGGGCGGGGCGGTCCTGACTCAACCCTCTCGCCGCGCCGCGCCGCGCCTGCTTCAGCCAAACTTGGTCGCATTCAGCCGTAATTTTATCACAAACTACTCTGGCGCTCCGCGAGACGTTTGTGAGGCGAATCACGCAGCCCGGGCACTGACTGACTGCCCGTGTAAATGGAGAACACGCACTGTCAACACTGCCCGGCCCGGGGCGCTGGCGAGTGCGGGGAATTTTCACCGTGCCGGGCGTTTCATAAAAGACGCAGGGTGGGAGGGTTTTGCCTACCCGATCTCCCCGTAAGGCGCCATAGCGCCTTGGGTAGGCAAAGGCGCCCGCATCTGCGTCTTTTATCAAACGCCCGGTACACACTCCCGGGTTATGTACTTTTTTGTGCGTTGCCGTGAAAAACTATCAGCATGCGTAACTTACGTACCTTACGGGCGAATGGGGTAGGCATACCTGCAACATTACTCGCTTGCTCACCGTATCGCTTCCAGTAACACGCACCGTAGCTTACGGTGGACATTGAACGCCAGCTACATTGCAGCAGGGTTCAGTGTAGCTCACAGTAAAGTGCATCGTTAGTTTCATAGAGTGAAACTAAATGATTGTGTAGAATGCACAATGACCCGTTCACCTCCTCGCTGAGGGACATGAGTGAGATAATGACTGCCACATCCACGCGGCGCCGGCCGGCAGCCTCCTCCAGCCGCCACTGCCAGGCGTGACGCGTCACGGGACGCGTGACATAGCGGCGCACGCCTCGCCTTCGCCTCCTGCACAGCCAATAATTCCCCTCTCTCGTCATTAAATGAAATTCCGCCGTGTGCGCTCTGCGCCTGGTGCCCACAGCTGCTACGCGCGGTCCTCGCTCGCTCCCTCACTTGCTCGCTCACTCACTCGCTCATTCACTCGCTCACTCAGGCCTGCGGCCGACGCCTGCCGAGCCGATCAGAATGGAATTGGCACACGGTGGTTTTGACGCAGTGACGCGCCGCTGCACCAGTGTGTGCCCCCCCCCCCCCTCTCTCTCTCTCTCTCTCTCTCTCTCTCTCTCTCTCTCTCTCTCTCTCTCTCTCTCTCTCTCTCTCTTTCCCTCCCTCTCCCTCACTCGCAGGACGATAATGAGTATAACAGGGTGAGAGGGTGGGAGACAGAGACACTCCCGCGGACGTAGCCATCGCGGTGGTGTTTTGACGAGGGCGCGTCGCCGTGGGTGAGCGGCAGGGGCACGGGCAGGGGCGGGGCGGGGCGGGGCGGGGCGGGGCGAGTCCGCATCGGTTGATAGCTGATTTCCCTTGCAAATGGACGCCTTTGCTGCGAGTGGCCAGGCGGGCCGGAACGGGCCGGTCTTGGCCAGACCTGGCTCGCTTTACCTCGCCCAGCCGGCTCTGCTGGCTGAGGCCTCCGGGGTCATCCCGGGCAGAGCGGGGCTTCCTCCGGAGAGCGCTCGCTAGGCCCCTCGTGATATTGCCCGCGCGCGCGCGGCGTGGCGGGGCGTGGCGGGGCGTGGCGGGGCGTGGAGAAGGGTCATCACAGCGTGGTGAGGTGCGACGGATATCGCCTGGAGGTCACCCCGCCCCGTCCCGCCCCACCCCGCCCCGCTCCGTCGCGGCCCGCAGGGGGCCCTCAGACTAAATACGACCAAACCTCAAAGGGGGCGAGGGAGGCAAACGCCTGCTAGGCCTTGCGGTCCGCACCGCGCGCAAGGGTGGCGGCGTGACGGCGCGGAGGGCAGGGGGGGGGGGGCAGTGGCGGCCGAGGCCACGGCGCCTTGGATATTGCCTGACATGACGCTCGTTATGGCACCCATGGTAACAGGAAACACACGTAGTTTCGCGGGTATGACTACTACAGTGCAGGGTCCTCTAGGTGGCTCCTCTAGCCCGGGTTGCATGTCGTGGTCGAGCCCTGCCCGGCCCCGGCCCGCTGGCGCTGATCCTCAGCTGATTGACGTCGGCGTAATGGCGCCCTTTTTGTTGGTCGCCGCGCGACTGTATATGCTAATGAGGGCACGGCTGGCTGATGCGGCGTTACCGTCTGTTCTCGGACGGACACGCCGCCGCCAGCCCGCCTGCACGCCTGCCTGCACGCCTATGCCTGCCGCCTGCACGCCCGCCTACACGCCCGCCTGTCTTTCTGTTTACTTTTACTTAATTCAAGGACCGTGTTATTTTTTGAAGGTATACATACACCCATGTGTTCTTCCACATTGTGTTACGCTGCTATTCCGCATCAAAATACAAGAAAGAAATTGTCACGCTTATTGCTATGCGTACCACGCGATATACAAACAGAGGGAGTGCGAGGCGAGTATAACAACTTTGGTCTGCTCAGAATTCTCCGAGCGTCTCGCGGCTGATGGTTGCCTACGACGCTCGCTGGCTGTAGAGGGTGCTGCTTGAGAAAGCACTCCCCTGAGCCCCGCCTCGCCCCGCTCGCCTCACCCTGCCCCGCCCTGCCCCACCCCGCCCCCTCAACACGCCCCTACGCTACGCCACGCGTCCGTATTTGTGTGTGGGTAAGCGAAAGAAGTTATTCGGGTGCATTTGACAAGAGGAAGGGGAATCTATGGAGGTGACGATGACAACATACGGCGCACAAGGTAAAGCGGATCATCGCTTTCAGACCCAACTCACCCCAGTAACGCCTTGTGCAAACCCCTTGGACTTAAGTCTTTGAGCGGCTAGCTTCAGTTCGAGGACCGTCGCCTCGCCCTCGCCCCAACGGCTTGACAACAAGGCAGTGGTCGAGTTGTTGCTCTCTCTCTCTCTCTCTCTCTCTCTCTCTTCTTTTTCTCTCTCTCTCCTCCGTCCAAGACACCCACACTGCCCCGCCCCCTAACTGCCCTGCCCCACCCCGCCACGTCTCGCCACGCCCCTATCAGCTCTCCTCTCCAAGTGATTCGCCAACAAAATGTTCTTTAATGAATTTCGAAGAATCTGCATAGCCTCCGCTCCGCTCTACAATTCCGCCACGTCCCTGCCCCAGCTCTTTCTCCCCTCCCCTCTCCTCTCTCTGCCACTCGTTCTGTCACCCTTTCTCTTTTCCCTCCCTTAAAATTCCAGGTCAAAGTCATTCCCACCCCCTCCCCTTTATCACTCCACTCCCCGTCCCCTATAAAACACCACTGTACAGTTTGGAAGTATTATTTAGATTTTCCTAAGTGTATAAAATACATACATTTAAGAAAGCGTCCATTACAGACTTTTTACACAGTTGTGTACGCAACTGAAGATGTACGAAACATGAGCAAAACGCTTCAGTCAAAATAGTATACGCCCCAAAGGAATAATATCACCACATGGCAAACTCAAGCAGTTAAGCGGTCCTTGGAAGAAAAGGAAAAATCCTAGTGAAACGTCTTTTTGACAGCAAACTTGCGCGCGTTGAGCCGTCCCGTCTGCGGTGTATATGCGTTGTGAGCTCGGTCAGACAAAAATAATAATTTAAAAAAAACTCTGCCACAAATTAAATTTTACCAAGCATTCAGAACTGCACTAAGAGGCGCCTCCTCGCCTCGGTGCCCTGTGTCCGGTGCCCTGCGCCCGGTGTCCCTGCCTCCAGCCTGCCCCCCGGCCTCCGCTGATCTGTACCAACAAAACTACTGACCTTGCAGCGTATGCACCGCACCGCCCGGCACGGCCCCAACGGCCCCTGATTGCCTAGCTGCCCGGTTAGTTAAGGGTTGAGGTCCGCGGAAACTCCCTCAGCAATCCATTAGGAGCACTGCTAAAAACTTTGATCCCTTCTATATCAGCATATTCCCCGTCCCGCCGCCGCACCCGACCCGAGCCGAACCCTTCCACTTCGCTCCGCGCTCGCCCGGGGCGTGGCGGGGCGTGGCGGGGCGTGGCGGGGCGTGGCGGGGCGTGGCGGGGCGTGGCGGGGCGTGGCGGGGCGTGGCGGGGCGGGGTGCGCGCGGAAGTTCTCCTGCTCCCTATCAGCACAAAACGCCTCTCAAGTACCGCCAATTCTTTTGCCAATGGCACCGCCGGGAAAAGGCGGCTATTGAGGGCGTGCGCGTTGATTTGATATCGTACGTCCAGCGCGGCTCGGTGCGCTCCAAGGGCGCAAGTGCACGCGCCTTATCGAGATATTGGCTGGGCGTGAGGGGCGGGGAGGGGGGAACGGCCCGCCGGACGGGACGGGCGGGGAGGATCCGATACGTGAAAGGTGTCGTGGAGAGCTGCACCTTTCAAGTTTCGCAGCTTTTATTTTCGCTTTGTTCCCTTTTTTGATAGAAAATTATAAATCATTTCTGCTTTAAAAAAAACGCGAAAACAAATAAAATAAATTAGGCACACTATTCTTAAACGAAATAACATACGCCTTGTAAAAGTGTTTTAAACGACACTGGATGCGCACTGCGTCGTACCATAAAGTGTCAAACGGACGCAGAGGAAACAGAGAGGGCACGCTGGTTCCTGAGGCTGCGTCCATTATCAAAACAATGTTGTTACGGCAGAGCCCCAAACCACAGCGCCGCGACCGCGCGGACCCGTCACCCAGAAATTTTCCACGTAGGCAGGTGGGTGAGTGGTGCGGTGGGTGGCCGGGCGGGGCGGGGCGGGGCGGGGGGGCGGGGCGGGGCGGGGCACAGAGCCGGTAACTGAAATTGCATTGTGTTTGCTAAAGCTGGGCGGCCGTGTGGAGGAGAGGAACTACTTCAAACACGAAACAGATACGCCCTACGCAATAAGGGTCGCTAGCAAATGTACGTCTTCAAAGCGCACGGCTGCGGCTGCGGGCGTGTGTATAGTGTGCCCGGCCCCGCCCGGCCCACCCCAGCTCACCTGCCCTACCTATGGAGCCGCGGCTACGAGCTTTGTACCCGGCGCAGCGAGCTCAAAGGATTGATGGTATGAGAGGAGAAACACACAGCCTAGCGGTCGTGTGCGAAAACTAATTCTCGCACCTACTAGTGGACGACATTCACACACTTCGCTCTCAAGGAAATGAAGACTGCGGGGGGTCTTTTGGATCGGGCATCCAATTATTTCCCTCGGTTGAACTTTATACAAAAGTATTTTCATCATAATGTCATAATCGAGGAAGAAATAAAATGAGCGAAAGGGTGGATGGCGCTTAAAACAAAGGGGGTGAAGGCTCAGTAGTCTAGGCGAGAACACTGCATAGCACAGAGCATGTGGCGGGGTACGTGTCGACGGCGGGAAGGGGGAGAGGAGAAGGGGGAGGGGATGGGAAGGGGTGTGCGAAAATGAGACGCTTTGAAGAGCGCCAGAGCGAGGACGCAGTGTGGTGCGGTGCGGCGGTGAGGGGGTTACAATTACGTTTGGGCCGTAATGTCTGGGGCGGGGCGGGGTGGGGCAGGGCGGGGCGGGGCGGGGCGGGGCCGTGCGAGTCAACTAGAAAGGAAGAAAATGTACGAAAATCATCACTGCCGCTGCCCTGCCGGTACTCCATGCGGTGCCGCCCCGACGGTGATGTGGGGTCTCTACTCCCGCACCGGTAGAGAGAATTTTCATTTCCGAAAGGATCACACTTGTATTTTAGTGGTCCATACCTGCCTTATTTTGTTTTACGTACAACTTCTTACTACATGCGAACCGAAACCCTCCCTTGTTTTGCGGGTACGAGAGTGTGACTAGGCCGAACCCTCCCTTCCTATTCGCTACATTAATTTCTCCATGACAACGCAACTCTCTTTGGCGAGCTCGCCGCTCCAGTGCCTCACCCCGCCCCGCCCCGCCCCGCCCCGCCCCAGCCCGCCCCGCCCCGGGCCGCGCAGGCGCGCGCTCACACCACGCGGGGCCGCGGAGCTTTGTTCTTATCTAGGCGCAACCATCTGGGGTTCGGAGTCTAAGGCGCCATATAAGCCCCGTCTTTTGCAAGTTTATCATTCTCCGCGGGAGGTTGAGTAAAATGGAAATGTATCGCACTCCGAGACGACCTTGGTGGACGCGGGGCGCGCCGCCGCCTCTGCCCTGCTCGTCCTGGAGGGTATAATGGAGGCAGCGAGGGTGGCCGGGCCGGGCCGGGCCGGGCCGGGCCGGGCAGGACGCGACAGATGGCGCCGGCCCAGCCTCTAAATTCGAATACTCGAAAGGTTATTTTCTTTTCTTCTGTTTTCCTCGTGGAGCGAGATGCGGGAAAAGGGAGAGCAGGCGACGGGGAAGGAAAACAAGAACGATAAAATCTTTTTAGCAGATGCTACATTCAACTATAGCTTGCCTAAACTTAAATGACTATTACTAAACGTAAGGTTAATGTATCGTCTAGCTTGTACTCTCAGAAAGCGAGCAGTGAGCGCGGCAGAATATTTTTATTTGAATTACAACATCGGCATCAAAAGTGCAACCCATAGGAAAGCTACGAGGCCCACAGCGTTGCACGTGGAGGAAATGTTGACGACAGGACAGACACATTTGAAATGACACAGTGCTGCGGCGTGTTGTGGCGGGACGGCGGGCCAGCCGCCGGGCCGGGCCGGGCCGACCAGCGAGTGCACTTAGAGGCTGGACAATAATCATACATCACAAGCAGCCATAATAATACACGGCTTATTTATGGTATGGTCATGCGACGTGCCTTTCTCACACCACATGCCTCGCAAAAGTCACAATATCGGCAGCCAAATAACAACAACAACATACAATTATTCCGCGCGCGAGGCACGCGACTCGACACTCGTCGCGACGACGTGACGAGACTCTCTGAGGGAGAGGGCAAGGCGAAGCTAGGACATCTTTTTAACAAAATGAGTTTTTCTTTAATGTTTGCATAGCGATGAAAATATTCGACCCTGCGAACGTATTTGGTCCAGCCAGTCCCTATCGCTACCGCCAAGGTTTTGTATCCCCGCTCGGGCACCGGCCGCGGCCCCGGCCCCAGGCACAGTGATGCCCAAAGCGCGATTTGCACTCGCCGCTCCGCCCCGCCCCGCCCCACCTCGCGCGGCTCACCCAGGCCGATGCTGTCAATGGCCTAATCTCTGCAGCGCACCAAATGCCACAGCCGCACCGCACGTATATATGTTGTGTACTCTCGCGGTTCTGCTCTCGCAGGGATTAAAACACACGTCGAGGAATATTTTCACCCCACTTTCAGCCCCCGTTTATTTATTTTCATAACTTTTTAAAGATTAAAACAAAACTCCGATTGGATATAGAATAAATAATGAACACAGGAGCCCATTACGCTCACGCTCATTAATGCTGAAAGCCGTTGTTCATCCCGCTCGGATGCCAAGTCCCTCAAGTTTTTTTTCCTTCCCTCCCGACTTAATAACGCGTCCCCTGCTGGTCCACTATCTCACCCTGCGCTCCCTCGCCGGCCCCCGCCCCCCATCCCACCGCCTGCTCTTTATTTTACCCTCCCGCCCCGTCTTCCTCCTCCCGGAGGTAAACAAAAGTCCCCGTGGGCTGCGATGACAGCCGCCGCGCCGAGCTGAGTCGAGCCGCGGCCGGCTCCCCTTTCTGATCGCCCCAGACTGATACGTAGGGGCATTAGCCCGTCCCCCAGGAGAGAGGAAGAGAAAGGTCGGGAGAGCAGCTACCTCTCCGCGGCCCGAGCTACTTCCCTCCTCCTGCACCCTCAGTACGCCCCCCCGCGAGCCCCTCGGCGCCTGCAGCAGCAGGGTTCATTCAGGGCGCGGCGCGGCGCACTCAACTAGCATCCCCGCCCCGCCCCGCCCCGCCCCGCCCCGCCCCGCCCCGCCCCGCGCCACTCCGCTCCGACTAACTTCACTTTTCATTTGCGGTGAATTATTTATTTACTTTTCGTACTGCTGCTTATGGAGCCGGGCGACGCAAAGGCTATATCTGTTTCTGCGCTTGCCTGCGCGCGGCCTTAAAGCGATGCAGCGGCCGGGAGAGATAAGCTGGCCACCACGCACCAAAAGTTTTCCAATATCCCTCTCCCCTGCACGTTGCAATCCCCTGCGCGCCGCGCACACCGGGCAGCAATGTTAGCTCGCTGGAGAGCTCTGCTCGTCTTATAGCGCGGGCCGCCTCAGGAAAAAGGCCTACCTCGCATCATACTGTGTTCCACCCCGTTGCCTACGCGATAGCCTATTATTATAAAAGTGAAGAGGCAAGCCGGGGCGTCACACGTGCGCGCATACCCCTATAGCTAGGGGTGGAGGCGTCGCAGAGAGAGAGAAATGGGGCAGAGAGTGAAAGGGTCCGAGAGAAAGGCGCAGAGTAGAGATAGAGAGGATGAGACATCGAGCGGGGAGGGAGGTATACCCTGCGAATAAAGTGCCTCTGCGAATAGTGGCGCGCGCGCCGGCAAACGCAATTATTGTAGGCGGATTCGACTTTCCCCCTCTCCCTCCACCCTCTCTCCATTTCTCTTTGAAATGCTCGCGAGCGCGCGACACGCCTCGTCAATTCGCAGTGAATTATTAAATGGCGGGAGCCACCGCCCCGTATCAGGACGACTTACTTAGGGGCGCTGCTGGGCACATTGCACTGCAGGCAAAGGATAGGCAACAGTGCGTCACGCGCGCGAGGCGGAATGCCTACGCAGTCTCCAGCGGGCGGTTACAACCAGGGTAGGCAACCGAGGGACACGGCTGCGGAGCGGGTGGCCTACGCGCCCTTCGGCAGGCGTTTGCGAGAGCCGAGGTGGTAGGCAACCGGGCGGCACGCGGGTGCGGCGGGTGGCCTACTCATCACGCTGCAGGCGTTCCAGACGTACCCGCCGCGCCCCGCCGCACCCCAGCGCACCCCACCGCACCCCGCTGTGTGCGTGCCGCGCATTCCGCGGAGCCCGCCCAATACAAACACGCCGTAGAGTAGCGGGCGTTCCGCGGTGGTCGGGGCGGGGCGGGGGGGGCGGGGCGCGGCGGCGGGGGGCAAAAGAGCGTTGTTGGGGACGCGGCCGGGGCACTCTACTAAAATTTCAAATTACTTGAGGAGACCAAGACAGGTGGCCGTACCAGCCGGCGCGGCGGGCCGGGTGGGCCCGGCAGGTTCGAGCTGCGCCCGTGTTGGCGTCCTTGGACTTTCTGGTCTGCGGAGGTGACGAGGACGGTGGCGCGGCGCTTCGGGGACGCCCTGGCAGCCCCGCCCCGCCCCGCCCCGCCCCGCCTCGCCTCGCCCCGCCCCGCCTCGCCCCGCCCCGCCGCGCCTCAGCTTATCACTGGCCGCGGAGAAACGACCTGCAGCGTCGCCCCTGCTGGCCGGCCGGTCGGCTGACGGGACGAGCCTGGGAGCGCGGAACTTTTACGCCCATTAGAGGGGGACAGGACAGAGGGACGAGGAGTCGCCACGAGTCGGCCAAGCTGAAATAATGTGCAGCGACGGCCGAATGAAAGAAACCAGAAGAGGGATTAATGCCTTGACGAGTGTGTGAGTGAGAGAAAAAGAGGGAGAGAGAAGCGGAGAGAGAGAAGCGGAGAGGAGACAGATTGAAAGAGGGGACGCGACACGGCAAGGCCCCTTGACCCTGTGCCAGAGCAGCGAGCCCGACCTGACCTACAGACATTCTGCGGCGTCCGCAGCGTCCAGCGCGCTGCGGCCGGCTGCTCTCTCTCTCTCTCTCTCTCTCTCTCTCTCTCTCTCTCTCTCTCTCTCTCTCTCTCTCTCTCTCTCTCTCTCTCTCGCTGTCGCAGTGATGCACACTCACCGCCGCCACTGCATCAAGCTTTCGGGAATCTATTTATAAACCGCTAAATGGCCAGGGAGGGGTTGGGGAGGTGGTCGGGGAGGGGGTGGAGGTGTCAACTGGTGAGCAGAGGGGGGAAGGGGTGACAGGGGAGAGGGCGGTGAGTGTGATGGATGCGCCTGGCTGCTCGCACACGCGGCGGGCTGCTGAGAAACGCGGTCAGACCAGGGGACACCTCTATCCCATCCCCTCCATCCATCCATCCATCCATCCATCCATCCATCCATCCATCCATCCATCCGGGTCAACATGATTACCATTTCCCAGCGATACGCTGCGCTGCGCCGCGCCGCTGCGCTCATCTCATTGATTGTGAGCGTGCGTGCGTGTGCCGGGCCGGGAGGCCCGTTGACATCACTAACCTCGGCGCCACGCCACGCCACGCCACGCCACGCCACGCCACGCCACGCCACGCCACGCCACGCCACGCCACGGCTCGCGCTGACGCTGGAGCCTTATGACATCCTCGGCGGCGGGGAGGAGGCGCGGCTAAGGCGCGGCGGGGGAGCGGCGGCCGCCGCGTGCCGCGCCGTGCCCAGGCAAGGTCGGTCAGCGTCCTCAGGCCGGAGGGGGGAAGGCGGGGCGGGGCAGAAGCACACGTCAGCCCGACAAATATATGGATTAATCAGCCCCTGGTGGTCTCCTCCTTTACGGCGTGAGCGCGCCGCAGCGCAATAGTCACCTCGCTGTAGGAGGGGGGGGGTAATAACTACGAGGCGCGTCCCGGGGGATGATATTACCCGTTACTCTATCAAAAAATCATAATTTATATATTTTTATAGGTCCGTCCTGCTCACGTGATATTCAGAAGAAACAATTGGATATGGCCTACGGGTTATCAACCGTAACACAGACACTGCCAAAGTTCCTTGATTTCCAGGACTTGGTCTTGGATCTTATCTCGGCGCGGGGTCGGTCATTACGCCAACCTTGTCCAGAGTGCACTGGCGCTGCAATTGACTAGAAGACGTACGTCTCCCACTGCAGTCGATGCGCCCAGAGCCCCTCCAGGGTACGGTAAATCATGCAGTCCAGTACTTCTCCTCCCCCAGCTCCCCGCATCGCCGGTAGATTACTCGCTCGACAAACGCACACAACGCAGCCGAATAAACAAACTGCAACAGGGAGAGAAAAAAAATTCTCGGGCACCACGATAGCAGCGACAGGGCAGGGGGAGGCTTGCGCGTTTCGGTCACACTCTTTTCTTTTCTTTTCCTTTCTTTCCCTTCCTTTTTTGCAGCGTTACTGCCACTGGGCTTTCTCCGAGATTAAGTAGTTAATTTTGCCGCCCCGACACGGCCATGCATCGCCGGGGACTATCTGCCGACTGGCGATCTCCTCTTTGAGATTTAATGGGACGGACGCAGAAAATTGTGTCACCACGCCGCGACGCCAGTCATTTTTGGAAACTGATTTTTTTCTAGGAATACCAAACTTATCATTAGTTTAATGTCTTTAAATTTCAAAAATGTTTATTGAGAGCTTACGATCTGCGAGATTTTAAACGCTCATCTGGCGTGTTTTGTTTAATGCTAAACGGCTCAAACTACACGTACTGAACAGTGAGTGACAATATCTGATTATCAACAGGCGGTGCGGGGCGGGCCAGGCCGGGACGGAACGGGCCTCCGCTACCCGCCCCTTATCGGCGTGTCGGAATCAGCAGCAGAGGGCCTACCGCCCCCTCCCCTCCCCTCCCCCTCCGCCCCGGGGCGGCTGTCAGTATTAGCTCGGCACGGCACGCGCTATCGATTCATCGATAATGTGCGCGGGAAAAGAAGAGTATCCGGTTAAGTTTGAAACACCACAAGCCGCGGCCGCCGCCGCCGCCGGGCCCGCGGCCGCTGCTCCGATGGTATATTGATACTTCACACTCTCTCCAAAAATTAGCAAAACAGTTTACATTGACTAATAACGCCACCCCGAATACAAACATCTCAATTAAAATGTCACAGTTGTTTTGTAAGTTCGCTACATTAATGTAACTAAATGATTTTTAATCAGCCTTGCCAGTATGCGCATTCCACGTCGTGGCAGCTCTACAATAAATATATTCCCGGTTGGAGGGTGTTATTCTTTGTTGATATCGAGTAGCACAGCCCCCCCCCCCCCCTCCTCACGTTTAGGAATCGCTACGCAAATACAGAAAACGGTTCGTTAGCTAGCAGTCCTGCATGCGGGAGATATCATAAATATGTGAAATATCCACATTGTTTCTCCCCTCTCACCTCGGCTCGGCTGTAGGTGAGGGGTTTAGTAACCGGAATCGGCAGATTCGCCGCGGCGCGTACGGAATGTACAGGATGAGTACTCACCTGTTAGGGGGACCCTCGGCAGACGAGACGAGACGCCCGGAGGAGCCGGAGTGGGGCGGGGCGGGGCGGGGCGGGGCGGGGCCGACTCGCAGGCTGCAAACTGGTTCGGCAGGTCTGGTCACCGGACTTACACTGTGGAAAAACGAGATGTCGCTCAGTGAAAAAGTGTCTTTCCCAAGTCTGGAAAGCGTCAATAAAATATGCGAGTATTTGATTTCGCCTGCACCTGCGGTGTATTTTTTTCTCAATTTTACTCGCATGGTCAAAATAGACAAAAAAAGTGGAGTGTGCATTCCCTCGTTTACTCGCCTCGATAACAAAAATATGCTGCTAGCCTCTCTCTCTCTCTCTCTCTCTCTCTCTCTCTCTCTCTCTCTCTCTCTCTCTCTCTCTCTCTCTCTCTCTCTCTCTCTCTCTCTCTGCCTCAGGGCCCCGTTTCCCACTTAGTGCATCAGTGAGGCTCCCTGTGGGGGGTCTTTGGGGCGCCCTGAATGTTCGGCAGAGGGAAGGGGGGGAGAGCGAGAGAGGTCACTGGCCATGAACCCGCTACGGGGACCAGTGAAGGGTGGGAAACCCCCTTATTCTTGTTTGCACTCAGCCGCAAGTCTCAAGGAAAAGTTCTGTAAACCAAGAGAGGGGTTATTCTTATGGACAGTGGGGGGAAGAAACTGTTTCTCAGATATTGCCTCCGCCGAGAACATGAGAAATAAATGAACTTGCAAGTGAGTCAAGTTTTTTCCCCACACTTGCAGGTGCATGGTGCATGTCACCTATGCAAAAATGAACAGTCCTACAAGTGGGTGACGCTCGTGCACTCGCCTCGAGAAATTCATGTTTGTGTTGGTAACCAATTTCTGGTTACGTGGAGGAGAGCCTCATAATATTATAGCTGGGGTGAAATTTATTATTATTATTATTATTATTATTATTATTATTATTATTATTATTATTATTATTTGTGATTCTTTTACTAGCGCTCATGCAGTGCAAACACGGCCGCTATTGCGTTTCCGAGTGAACCAAGCCAGCGAGACGTACTTGATGCGATGGTGGAGGTGACCAGGGCTTTCAGGCCGGTTAGGTCGTCAGTTCGTGTCACAGCCGGCCGAGCCATGACAGCAGAGGCGCGGCGCTTAAAGAAGTTTCTTTATTTTCCGCTTTTTTTCTCGCCTCGTTCGCTCGCTCGCTCGCGGAGGGGGGCACAGTGGTCTTCCAATGTCAGCGTCCTGGCGCGCGCCCCGCGCTCACCTACCTCTCTCTGGTCACCTTGCATACAATATAGGTCGGCTGCTGCTCTGGGTCCGGCCCGGCGTGCAGGCCGGGGCGGTAATCCTGACAACAGTGCGGCGGCTCTGCATATTTTATTTCATCTCATGTGTTTGTTGAAGCGCGCGACGGCAACGTAATGCGGTTGATGGTTTCCAATGTGTATTCGATAAATTTGAGCAGAGCATGCCGTGGCTCTCGGTTTACTCTATTTGTTTCCACTCCCCTTTTAGCGGGAAGCAATAAGCGCAAAACTGTGTGGCAACACTGGAAAATCAAAGGTAGGACTAAATGCTTTTAAAGGGTTTTAAAGTTTTACGCCATTGGAAAGGGTCGTAAACGGCCAAAGGCATTAAAATTTACAACATGTGGATAGTTTTGTAATGGCTCTCAAGGCGTGCTAGTTTTTAATACCTTCGCAAAGGCATTAAAATCCTTTTTTTTAGTCACCTTTGTTTTCGCGGTGAAGAGGGGAGAATAAAGCTGGACCAATCCTCACCAGAACACGCCGCTGTCATCACTACTCGCGCCGCCCAATCCATATGGATTCGGTCGCTGAATTCAAATTCGAGTTGGCCAATCAGCAGCTTGATACATTTTTTTTATCTCTTATTCGACCATTAGTATTCCTGATTTCCTGCCCCAGCGACAGGTCGCACGCGGTCAAGGAGCCACCTCTGGCTAACAAAATAAGTAGGACTATAATAAGGATTATACTGCCTTTGCAGAGGCATAAAAACATTTGCACCCCTATATAAGGCATTAAAACTGTCCAAAGATGGGAAGTTTTTCGTAAATTTTAATGCCTTTAGACATTTTTGTGCCTTTACAAAGGCATATAAACTCAACACCCTTTAAAAGGCGCATTAAGTAGTCCTTCTCTTATTTCTCCAGTGAATCTCCATCTCTCCAGTCTATTTTAAAAACTAAATTAAACTCTTTTAAGATTGACAAAAGACAAATGTCAGTAAGGGCAGTCTGTGTACGCGGCCGCGCACCACGCAGCGGAGAGCATGGAGGGGAGAGACGACTGGAGAAGAGGAACTGAGCTACTTTATGTGAGTTTTCTCGATCGAAGGCCACCGAGAATGGAGACTCCTTTTTGTGCCGCAGTTTGAGGATTCAGTACGCCGTGCGCAGTGGCTCGGCTGCATTCCATCAGGGTAATAAATAAGTTAGATTTTCTTTTCGTTTTCTTACTTAATCTGTGAATTTGCCACGGGAATCACGACTATACGAACGCATACATGGAACATCTTAGTAATGTATTCATTTTTCAGTCAACTTTATCACACCTATATCAAAGTATAAAAGTGTTCAAGTGAGCGAGGTCAAATACGGCAATACATTGGGTCAAATCGTCGACAGAGTGTTGAAACGAAAGGTTTTAAAGGCAAAAGAGTTCGGCCGATATGAAACATAAATATTCTTATTCCCTTCTGCCACCGGCGGCGCGGAAAAGGCCAATCCCCCGTATCTCTCCCTCCGAGCCGAGCCATCTCCGAACGAAATCTCTCCGGAATCGACGATTTCCGCGGTCAGCCGATAACGACTTTGGCCGCATCTCTGCGGCGCTCCGCCCTGCCCCGCCCCACCCCGCCACGCCCGCGCCGTCCCTTCCCGTCCGGTAGAATAGAACGGATCGTGACGGGTTCATCCAGAGGACTCCGCCGTCGCCGCCCCGGCCCGGCCGGGCCTCCGGTTCGGGTCGGGGTCGCCTCTGGGGCGGAGAGGGGAGGGTCGCGGGGTCGCAGGGTCGTGGCCGTCCCCCGCACATTCCCTGCAGTGCCCTCTCCACCCGGTCTAACCGGTGCTCCCGCTTCTCTTCCAGCCGAAATCGCAGCAGGGCTGCGATACTTGCGGCGGGCGGGGCGGGGACGGCCGCGAGCTTAGCGCGCGCCGAGTTGTGTGGGGAGGTCCTGGTCACAAGAAATGCTACTGATACCGGAAAACGGGAGCTGGCCGGACCTGTTTTTAGGATTTATTTTAACAAAAGAGCACGTTTATGGCCATGGATGTTAATTGGTGTAAAAAATTATCGCGGATAAACACCATTCGCTAAGGCAGAAACAGAGCAAGTATTTTTCCTACCGGGCCACTCAGCGCCAGACACATTATTCCGCTGCTAATTATTGAATCAAATAAAAAGGAAATTATTTACGACATTTTTAAGACTTTCATAATTTTTTGTGGAGCTGCTGAATAACATTTCGAATATATGCTTGTATTCTTTTTGACTTTTTAATTTTCTGGAAAAAGGAAACGCGTATCTCGTTATTTTCACCGCTGCGTCGGAAGTCGGCTTGCTGCAGGCGGGTCGACCCGTTGCACAATTCCTCCCTTGCATTGTCAGGCTTTCATAATTCTGCCTAATTACGACCCACCGCCTCTCCACCTTAAAAATTGTTGAGCGGGAGTCGGAGGGAGCGCTGGGGCCAGCGGGTTTGGGGGGGGGGGGCGCACTGCTGCACCTGCCATGAGAGCTAGGGGCGGAACAACAAGCTATTACGGCGCTCGCGGCTCTCCTTTCCTCAAAGTTTTACTATAAACCAGAAATTTTCTATCGTCATGTCGGAATAATTTCCACGGTGCGCGACCTTGGCCCTTTCCCAACATCCAAGATACGACACGACGCGAGCACTGACTTCCGCTCCGGCCATGCGCCTACCCTGGCCGCGGGCCGGGCCATAGGAACTGACTGGGGGCAACACTGTTGCAAGGCCCCGACGTGTCGAGAGCACCGACAATGTTTTCATGACCTCTCAACCAATTATATCACAGCATCATCAAATGTCAACTTCCCTGGGGCTATACCGACTTCTTCGAGTACCACAAAATGGATGTGTTCGGGGCGCAGAGGTCGGTCGGCCACGACGCGCACAAGTCAATCGCCAATACATCGCCCTCCGGACTCAACACCTCATAAAATAAATACTCAATTTGTCTGTCAAATGGGCGACGAATGCCACTGCAAATTTATGTGTCGTGACCTGACCGACCATGTCGCGGTGTCAGGCAGGCAGGCAGGCCGGCCGGCAGGTGCCGCGGCGGTGCGGTGGGACAGGACCCCAGGGATCTCCAGACTGTCCGAGCCGCGCCGCGCCGCGCCGGTTCGACGACTTCCTAACCGACACGAGAGAGGAGAGATAAAAGGGAGAGGGGAAAAGGAGGCAGAGATATAAATCTCTTCCGAATACTGATGGTTAATTTGATGACGTCCTTTTATTATAGCCGGTCAGTTTAAAGAGGAAGGAGAGAGAGAAGGGAGAGAGAGAGCGAGCGAGCGAGCGAGCGAGAGAGAGAGAGAGAGAGAGAGAGAGAGAGAGAGAGAGAGAGAGAGAGGTGCGCTAGCCGACTGAAGCTCTCTGCGCGGATAAAAGATGCTGTCAAGGTCCTCAGGGTACTGGAAAAACACAGGTGCTACACGTATCACCCCTTAGGTGTACGAAAAACATATTACAACTCCTGGCATGCGTCAAAGGTATAAACTACGACTTTTAACTTTTAACGCGTGTAGTAAAGCGTATGCATTGCATTTCTGCGTTTTCCGGGACTACCTGACCGGCCGGCAGCCTTGATGGGAGGCGTGGCTCGCGAGGCGCAGCGGCAGTGAGAGGGGAGGAGAGGGGAGGTGTGGGGAGGAGAGGAGAGGAGAGGAGAGGAGAGAGGAGAGGAGAGGAGGGAGAGAGGAGAGGAGAGGAGAGGGGAGGAGAGGAGAGGAGAGGACAGGAGAGGAGAGGAGAGGGGGGGGAGTCCGAGCGCCGCTTCATTCTCCGTAATAAACACAAACTCGGGAATTAGCGCCACAATGCGTGTTGGCCAAGGCGACAACGCGGCAAACATCAACAAGGCTCTCTGCGCGGCGTGGGCGCGCGCGGCACGGGGGAGCCGTGTGTGTGTGTGTGGGGGGGGGGGGGGGGGCGCTCATGGAACGTGAAGCGGACCACCTCCAGCCACCCGCCAGCAGAGGCTATTGGTACCCGGGTACGCAGCAAAGCCTGACCAAAAGTGATCCTGTCTCCCTGACCCGCCCCGCCCCGCCCCGCCCCGCCGCCATGATGGCTCTCGTTTAGCCTAGTCTAGGACGCGATGAAAGGAATGCCAGGGCCGTGACGTCCTTGGTGTGGCGGCGGGGCGTAACTCCAGGCGCATATAGCCGGGCCTCGGCCCGACCCAAAAGCATTAGAACACACGACGTTCAGAATATTTACATACAACCTGCTGCGGGAACGCCATGCATCAGTGCAAATACCCGCGAGGAGAATTGATTTTTCTCGCGGTATAATTTTAAAACTGAATGAAAGGTATCCCTGTCTATCCATCTCAGCCGAGTCGCCTGCCCCCGGGCACGGGCCCGGGCCGTCTACGCTGTCCTAATAAACTCGTTTCAGCCAACTTCCACGACGCGCTACCGCGGGGCGTGGCTGGCGGGGCGTGGCGGGGCGGGGCGTGGCGGGGCGGGGCGTGGCGGGGCGTGGCGGGGCGTGGTGGGGCGGGGCGGGGCGCGGCGGGAGGCCCGCTGGCAGAGGCCGGGCCCGCTACAATCATCGCCGGGGCCGGGCCGGGCTGCGCCGCGGCCGTATCGCACCCGACCGAGAACATCTCAATTATGTTAATATCACTCCATCAGCTGTGAGCGATCACGCGCGCTCCTCTAAAGACACGCGCTTTTGTTTCACTTTAGGAAAATTATTATGCAAGAACTGCTGTTTTTGTCCCACGGGGGGCGTTTACTTTGCATTCTGACAACTTTCTCATAAACAACTGGGCCTACGATGATGCTGTTTCCGCCTTCCTTCCCGCCATTCGAAAAGCGTGAAAAAAATCCCGTCCAGACAAATACACGGTCAAAAGAAATCGACGAGTTGTTAAGGTGCTTGCGGGCGAGGCGGGGCAGCAACGAGTAACACGTCGATCCTATTATGTCAGTCTGCTAGTTCTACGGCCGCTGCTACTAGTCAGTGCCCCCCCCTCCCCCCACCTCACACTCGTTCACCCAAGCACCTGAGCACTCTGTGTGTCAGACTACCGAAAATGGCAAGGCGGTTGCGGTCGGGTCGGGTCGAGTGGGGTCCTCGGCTGCAAGCGTTGTCTCTCACGCGTTTCGTTTCACTCTTCGCCCCGCCCCGCCCCGCCCCGCCCCACCTCCTCCACCCCCACCTCTCTGTGCGCGGTGGCCCGCGCTGACCCCTAGCAGCAGCTCGTAACCCTGAAAACCGGAACGGAAATGGCGGTTTGGACAGCAGCTCCGGAGGCGACAGAGCCACGGCACATGGGGGGGGGGGGGGGAGAAGAGAGTAAATAAGTCGGGGGCGGCAGAGATTGCCAAAAGGCGACGCTACTGCTGGCAAGAGATAGTACGAGAGAGACACTAATGTCTGTCAAACTGCTCGGAAGCTAGTTTTTTTCCCTCCTGTTTTTTTCCCCGGACAGACATACGGGGTTTTGTTGTTTTTTTCTCGCGGGGGCGAGGGTGTATGAAGGGCGTAGGGTAGGGCGTAAGTGATTTGCTGTAGGAGGTGACGCTGATTGCTGGGCGAGGGTTAAGCCCTCGGCGGGATGTCACCCCGCGCGTCAGCCCGCTGTCACACATCTGCCCATAGCGCCCCCGCCCCGCCTTTGGTCCGGCCGGCCGCTCGGGCACGCCCCACAGCTCTATCTCTACCCACTCCTTTCTGTCATGTTCTCTCGCCCTGCTTTCATCCGCAAATATAATGCCCTATCGTTATGAGGCGTGCAGAGCAATAGAAGGGAAAGGGAAGAGGGAGAGAGAGGAGAGAGAGGCCAGGGAGGGAGATAACAGGGATGTCCCCATTTTTTTTCTCATCTTCGAACGCAGCCGCTGCAGACGTGTCAGCCAGGACCGCGGCGGAATTATAAATGGACCGAATAATGGCGTAAAGCAGGTCCCACCCTCATCCTGCCCCACCCCACCTCACCCGCCCCACCCCGCTCCACACCACCTCGCCCGCCCCACTACACCCATAAATCGCGGGCGGACGACACGCCATCCGCCAATCGCTTATTCCATCACGACGGTGTCCAATTTATTAGGTCTATAGATTCATTTCAAAAAAACTAAAGGAATAGCGAACGGACCTGCCGTGCAGAGCGTGCTGTAGACTCTCAAGATTGTCAGAATGCTGGTAAAAAGTTACGCCCTTTTTTGTAAAATAAGTGCCTGTTAATAGGAAAAATGCACTAGTTTCACCCTGCAGATAAGCAAACGAAACTAAAAATAATAGAATTCTGAATGCCATGATTTTTGCAGATTGTCAGGGCAGGTGGTGTAAATCAGATGTCCTCCGTTCAGGCCCCTTCCCTTTGCCCCCCAACTGCCCTTACTGCGCCGTCGAGGAGGAAGCGGGCGTCAAAGTCAAGGCCACGCCCCGACCGGCCCCGCCCCGCCCCGCTCCACCCGGCCCCGCCCCGCCCCGCCCGGCCCGTGGGAACGGCTCATTAGCATCAAGTGTAATCAATTATTTGGACGCCCGGCCCGGCTCGTCCGAGTCCCTACACGCGCTGCCCAGTAACCACTCAACACACCGACATGTTGTCTGTCATTTGGTTATTATAGGTGACAAGTTGGAAACACGAGCAACTCGGGGTCTATCTATAAATAGCAAGACGTGTTAAGTTTGCAGCGACGAAAACAAGTGTTTTACATTGCACATTGCAAACTGCTCTCCTCCCCCTATCTCGCAACGTGAAGTGGAGGGCACTAGAACTACAGGTGCGGAGTGGCTCGCAAGCGCTACAGATCACAAGCGCTACAGGTCACAAGCGCTACAGCTCGCTAGCGCTACAGCTCGCTAGCGCTACAGGTCACAAGCGCTACAGCTCGCTAGCGCTACAGCTCGCTAGCGCTACGGGTCACAAGCGCTACAGCGAGAATCCGCGCGTTAGGCGGAGCCGAGCCGAGCTTAACCTTGAAAATTTATACACGTCGTGCTCTGCGAATGAAAGGGTGGCGTGAAAACATTCAAAATCAATCCAACTCACGCAAGGTACATTGTGACTGTCCGCTAACAGGCCGTGCCCTCCAGCGTGCTCCCTGACCCACATTGATAGGCCCGGCCGTGCTGGCCAGTCTCTTATCGCCGTGACGCTCCCGGCCCGGCCGGCCGGCAGCCGGCAGGCCCGCAGGCCGCGGGGGCCGACGCGACGGACTTATCGACGGAATAAATTGTAAGCGAATAAGTCGCGGCTAATGGGAGGCTGCGACCCGCACTGTGGTGGCTCGGGTCGGGTCGGCGCGCGTCGCACAGTGGTCGGAAATCAGCCCCCAAAAAAGGAATTAAATTAAAAAAAAAAATGCCACAAGCAGAGTTAGTCGGATGGATGTATGTCGAAGGCATTTAGAACGTCCTCAGGTTTGCCCATGGCGCCGGGGTTCTCGTGGCCGGGGCGCTAAAGTCATGAACTTGATGACGTTAAGCGGCGCGAATGGAGAACCACATTCTATTGCAGCTATTCGAGTCACTGTGCGTCGAGCACTCGACAGACGACGATTTTGCCAAGCAGGCTCCAGGCTAGTGGTGGAGGGGGGGATACGATTGAAAATTATTGGTAGAGGTGGGCACAGATGCTCCGCTGAATAAGTCGTGTAACATTTTTATGTAACTATTAATTTGTAAGAAGCAGGGTAAAAAAAGTGGTCATGAGATGCATATAATTTTGTCTCGCTCCTCAGGACCCTGTCCTGGCCGCGAGTGCGGCTCCACCCGGTAGTTTCTCTGTCAGCGCCGATGAATTAGTCCATCCCTGTGTGTAGACCCGCCGTCGAACTCAACCGCCCCGTGAATCATGTCTCCTGTTGTCTTCCTGTTGCAGGCCTGCTGCAGGCCGCCTGCAGGGCCGACGACGAGCAGCTGCAGCGGGAAAAAAGGTGAGCACCGCCGAAACCCATCATTAGACTCGTAAAACCACGAGCCTTAGTTCTAGATGAGCGGCCTGGTCAAACTGAAAAGTCGACTTCACTCATTAATTCTGGCGGTCCCTTGACAGCCGAAACACACCTATCAGAAAAGCGCCCGTTTAACGGTTCCACCCGACGTTAGTAAAATATTAATTTAGTGTACACTAGCACTATGATTTCTTGCACTCCGCCACAATAATTGCAGAGACCAACAAAGCAGCAGCGCTATTCCGCGAACTGGACGAATTTTCTGCGGCGTATTTTCCTTGAGGCTGGGCTAGTCCAGGCTTGCCTGGGTAAGCTCAAGCTCGGCGGGAGCGGGAGCGGGTGGCGGGGCCGGGTGGGGCGGGCCTCCACGCGGGCAGCGCGGGGCAGTGGGTTGCCTACCCCGCATTCCACAGGCGCTTCCCGCTCATTCAGAGGCGGGACCAGAGCAGGCCGGCGCCAGAAAATACAACTACCTCTGCCAAAGTCACCAAGAAACCTTCCCTACTAAACTTTATAAAAAATATGTACGTATAATTTCGAAGTGATTTACTAATGCTGTTGAAAAGTTACGATCGATATCGTAAATTTAGGAAAGCCAATTTGTGTTTGTTTAAAAATGACAAGTCAATATGTATATTTCTTATTTTAAAATTCGGTATCGCAACTAGACATTTCTCATAGAAAATTTACCCGTAACCCCTACAAACAAACATTTCTCATAGCGACGTGCTGTCGGCGCCACTCCACTTCCACTCCGAGCACAAGTGGATTTACAAGCGCCCGTCCGGATTATACGCTGCGGCGATTCGCGCGCTTCTGCTATGTTTACACGAGGGGCATAACGCAACGATCCGTGTGTATACGTTGGCCGTTTCTCTTTTTGCATTTCGTAACTGCATCGCAGAATTTTTTTCCCCCGCTCTCGCATCATGCTGCAGCAGCCGCAGCGGCGCGCGTCGTATCGCGCGCTGTCACGAGCACCATGCAGGCCATGCCCCAGCCGGGTGATGGTCAGGCAGGCCATTCAGGGCCCCGCCCCGCCACGCCCCGCCACGCCCCGCCCCACCCCGCCACGCCCCGCCACGCCCCGTCTGCTGCGCTGAGCTGCCTTGTGCGGCAGCTCCGCTGGGTCGTTGCCAGCAGCAGCAGGAGCAGCAGGAAATCACGTCAAAAAGCAGGTTTTTAGGTTTTGCACTTTTTTACTCGCTGCCCAGTAAAAATGACTGACGGGCTTCCAGACGTCGTGTTCTCTTCTCTTCCCAGTCTTTCGGTTTTGAGTGAGTGAGTGAGTGAGTGAGTGAGTGAGTGAGTGAGTGAGTGAGTGAGTGAGTGAGTGAGTGAGTGAGTGAGTGAGTGAGTGGCTCGAAATTTTAGCAGCCTTCATGAATCCGCCTCTCTGCACGGCAAGGCAAAAGGAACTATTTTAAAGAAGACGTTAAAGCAGTCCTTCCGACCTGGCTCCCCTCCAAGTGCGACCTAGCACCTTCACCCTGAAGTGTTTCTTCTTCTCCGCCGTGATGACCGGCCCGCGGTCCCCGTGCTCCCCGCCCCGCCCCGCCCCGCCGCTGTATAGCTTCCTCCGGCAGAGCAAACTTTGGTGGCGCGGAGATGCAAAACATCGCTCGTTACCGCTTCGCGCACGAATATACACCCCGGGCTACAGTATTAATTCTCTACCTGTTCAGCCGCGGGGCGGCGGCATGGTGGCAGGAGGAGGAAGTTCACCACGGCCTCTATAGAGTTGTTGGTGAGTGGCGGCGTATGCGCCGCGCACGCGTATTTGCACGGGTGCACTTCCCTGCTGGGAATGTCGTCAAGGGCCTTAACTCACATATAAAATTATAATAAGCCTATTTGAAAAACGCGAGTGCACAAAATTTAGATGCTGCGTACAATTTGTGTCGCTGTAATTGCGGTAAAGCGGTATGGAGGGGCTTAACCGTGAGGCAGATGAGGGGCCCAGCCCAGGGCGCGGCGCGCCGGCACATGCCCAGCGAAGCGACTGCACAGTGAGCACAGTGCACTATACGCTCGCGGTAGAGCAGCATGATTACGGAGGGGGCCTTTGTATAGTCGCGTTCGCTGACTTCCTCCATTTGTGACAGCGATAACGCGTTCGGTTATAAGCCTCCATGTGGCTGAACGCGGATCTCAATCCGTGGGCAACACGACACACCGCACAGTGCGAGACGCGCGCCGGCGGGCATGTGTGTAGTCGCACTCACTCAATACGGCGGAGACGCGTGAGTTTGTGTAAAGCGCGGCCCGGTGCGGCCTACAGATGGCACAGGCGCGCAAGGGCTTACGGCAGCCGCGTTTAACGAGATTACGAAGCAGATCCTTAGCTAGGCGGCCCCTAAACACAATTACCCACTCATTTACATGAGGAGTGAGGGGGGGGGGGGGATCTGAAGGGGATGACGGCAGTGAGCCGCGCTTAAAGAGGGGGCCGACGCGTCATGTTTCGTCCGGATCCGCAGGAGCATTCGCGTGTTTTGCTTACAGCATCCCGGGATCTGCTGATCTGATCTCTGATCTCCTTTTGACCGTGAAAGTAGACAGAGATACGAGAACGCGTTTGCGCCAGAAAGAGAAAGAGAGCGAGGGAGATTCAGGGAGAAAGGGCGGCAGCCCACATTGTGTCTAAGTGAGAGAGAGAGAGAGGGGAGGGGGGATAAGAGCACAGCCGAGATAGCGTGGCACAACTACTTTGGTGTCGCTGTCCTGGCGGGGGCCGGGCGGGGCCGGGCGAGGCCGGGCGGGGCAGGGCGGGGCCGTTCGCAGGTAGGTAGGTAGTACCCACCGCGCGCACGGGTACCCACCCGGCGCCATGAGGGTACCCTCCTCGGGACAGCATGCCAATCACGTACGGGGCGAGGTTAAGGACCGAGCTACCGATACGAGTCGCACCGCGCCACACCACGCCCCGCCACGCCGCGCCACGCCTCGCCATGCCCAATCCCAACACAGTTGTTGGGGCGTCCTCGCCTCGCTCGCGGCCGGGGCTGAGGCCGCCGCGTCGGTCGCCCGCCTTATGGCAGGCCGAGATCGGGCTGCCCTGCCCCGCCCCGCCCCGCCCCGCCCGTATCCCCAGCCAGCTGATTGGGCTCGTCCCCTGCCCTGCCCCGTCAGCCTTTATTTCCCCCCACACGGCCAATCTTCTCCAGAGCTCCGCAGTATATGTTTCGTTATTCCCCTTGGACTTCTTTCGCAGGCACGCATGCGAGCACTTTTCCTCGTGAGATGCGAGGAAATGCTGAGCGCGGGATGTCGTTTTCAGAAATCGCGACTGGATTATTGACGTTCTGTTTAAAATAACAGCAAGAATTAATTGCAGCGCGCTACCAGGAATATTGCTCCAGTCTAGAAAAGTCTGAGTAAGGCGAACGAAAAAGCGTCACTGCCGATCCCGCCCGGCAAATAGGACTAAACTTTTCCGCGATGAATGATGATTCTCGGAATCGTCTCGTGGCAGAGCCGAGCTGGAGAAGAGGAGAGGAAGGCTCTAACCCGCTTCCCGCTCTTCCCGACTTAACTTTCTGACGGCATAAAATTTGCTAAGGCGAGCAAGGAAAAAAAAATTGTGGACGCACGCAATTAAACTATAGACGACCCGACAAAACCATGGCGTTCGGCACGTGGCAATGTTTTTCCTACTATATAAAGTAGTGAAGATTTAATTTTTTTCCCTCAAGACGTAAACGGACACTAAAATTGTGAAATGCCACACGCAAAATTTATGATGACATAGAATTCTTTGACAGTCCAGCACACGCAAAAAACTTTGTCCTGGTTTTCAAGCAGCCCCGGAAACCCTGTGTATTTTCTCCATAAGAGCTGCTTGTTTTTTTCCAAAACTGCTTGGAAAGCAGGACGTCGTTTTCCCCGTGCAGCGACCACAGCGATACACCCATTATTCCTCTAATTCGCTAAGCGTCTGTTGACTGTCGCAAGACCAGGCGGGGTCAGGGGAGGATGGTGGGGGGGAACGCACACAAGAGAGCTTGCCCTCGTTATGAATTAGGCATGAGCCGGCGGCAGCAGGGCGATGCAAAAATGGACAGGATATCAAATGGATTTCGGAGGGGAGGGAACGTCATGTCAAATGGATGTCGGAAGGTTGCGAAATAAATGGAATGTCAACTAGTCGCCAGTTCCGCTCTGTGTCTCCGCGAGAAGGGGGGAGAGGAGAGGGAGGGGGTTAGCGCGATGGCAAGGGAGAAAACGGGGATGTTCCGGGCGGGGCGGGGCGGGGCGGGGCGGGGCCGGCCGTGACGGGATATCGTTCAAGGTCGGACCTGCTGGAGCTGAGCGCTGTGGGCTCAGGGGAATTGTGTCTATTTTACGCGGCCAATTGGGAGGAGCATTCATTGCCTGGGCCCGAAGAAACAATCCGATCGGGTCGACTCTGTCCGAGTGGACGGTTGGCGGGGATTATCTCTCTCTCTCTCTCTCTCTCTCTCTCTCTCTCTCTCTCTCTCTCGCTCTCTCTCCCTCTCTCTCTCGTCCCTCCCCTGCCCCAATAAAACGAGGGGGGATAACCTTTTCCAGCGCCTGCTCGTCATATAGTGCTGCAAGTTAATTTCAGCGCGTGGAGGGCCTCGATGGAGTGCTGCGGCGTGCCTAGCCGTGCCACGGCGCAGGGGACACGCGCTGCTCTCGGACCGCGGAGAGAGAAAAAAAATAATCGTTACAGCGAATCAAGAGCGGCTCGGGATCGTACTGTAGATTACCCCCGATTTCAATATTTTTAATGGGGAGGCCCAGCTCACATATTCGCGCCCATCAAAGCTGAAAGGGTCACTAAAAGGTTATGCGTACAACACGGGGGAGAGGGGGGGGCGTGTAGGCGTTCCCACGTCACGCAGCGGCCCACCGGCCCGACAGTCATTCAAAGTGGCCTCCAGCAGCAGACTCATCGCCCCGTCCCTCCAGCCTTCCGCCCCGCCTCGGGCTTGGCATTGCCGGATTTCAAAACTGCCATTCCATCACGTCCCCAACTCTTTATCTTTTCAGCTGGCCCGGGCCGGGCGGCGCGGCTCGGCTCGGCTCGGCTCGGCGGCAGCAGGCAGCAGTCACCACCAAACTCCAAAATCACTCCCAAACTTGCAGCCCCTCCCGGCCCGCGCCGCCCTGCTCCTGCTCAGCTCAGCTCCGCCCTCCGCCTTGCATAAGTTCCGCGGAACGGCCTTCCCTTCCGCTCCGTTCCGTTTATGGCCGTGGGTCTAACGTCCACAGCAGGGCGGGGCGGGGTGGGGTGGGGTGGGGCGGGGCGGGGCGGGGCGGGTGCAGTGGGGCGGAGCGCACCAGACCAGACGGCTGGGGAGTCGTGTGGTGCGGTGGGCAGCAGCCGGCATGGCAGCACCAGGGGTCTTCATTTCCTTGCAGTTGCACTCGCTCTCTCCGCGGGGCCGGGCGGGGAGGGGTGGGGCGGGGCGAGGCGGGGCGGAGGATGGGAACGAGATGGTGTTCATGGCCACGACGACGGTCTCGAGTGCCACTTAATCTCCTAGCAGCAGCTAACCCCCTCCGTGTATACATGCGGCTGAGCACAGGGGTGGATGTCGCCCGCGCCGCCGTTCGCCCGGCACTCCCCCCCCCCCCCAAAACACGCACCACACATGTGTGCAACTTGTGTCCGGAGGGTTCGACGGTGCCAGGGCGGGGGGCGTGGCGTGGGGGGCTTGTCGCCGTGCGCGCGTACGTACGTGTTGTCGGGGGCGAGACCCCCGGTGGCAACGTCCCCAGCCGCTGCTGCAGCAGGGGAGGGTCTTGAGGTGGTGGACGTCAGATATGAATATCAGTGCGGGAGAGAAAGGGAAAAGGATCCGCCAGCCTCAAACAGCATCCCCCTTTACCCCCACCCTACCCGAGGGCTTACTTCCCCACTGGCTTGAAGTGAAAGGAGGGGCGGGGCGAGGTGGTCCCTCATAGGGAAAAGTGAGGAGACAGGATTATTTATCTTCAACAAAAAAAGAGGACGAAAAGAGATGGTGGTGGCGGCGGCGGTAGGGATTTTTGTCAGCAAAAGGTAGCATTATGGCGCCAGACTCGCACAATGAGATAGGGTGAGAGCGAGAGAGAGAGAGGGGGGGGGAGTAGGGGCCTATGGTAAGCGCAGGAGCTGAATGTTTTTCAGAGCAAGGGGCAATGGTCGACGTTGCGCCTTATCATTTTTACATTTAGTAAAAGAAAAATGTAACCAGACTGTAAATTAGCAAGGCGGCACACGCCCATCCACGCCCCCTCCCCTCTCGCTGAGGAGGGTGTTTTGGTATGGCGGGGCGTGGTGGGGTGGGGCGCGGCGTGCATGGTAGGGTGGGGTGGGGCGGAGCGAGGCGGGCATAGCGCAGCCTGGCTCGCCGCTTCCTGAGGACTTTTGATACACCATCCAGTCGCCCCGCCTCGCCCCACCCCGCCTCTCAGCTCGAGCCTCTGGTGACTTTGGGCGTTCTTTCGCAGCGCTCCGTCCCCCACGACAGAGACTAATCGCTGCCTATACCGCTTACGGGGGAGCACGGCCCCGCCCCGCCCGGCTGCCTCGCAGCGCCAGCAGCGCTCACCCGAGACCGCTCGGGGTGCGGGGCGAGGCAGGGCGGAGCGGGGCGGGGCGGAGAAGTGCGCCCACAGAGGTTTGCGTCAAATTATTGCTTCTCGTTAGGCGGCGGAAATCCTCGAACATTACTTACTACCGCCGGGGGTCGCAAGTCGCATGGCCCATTCGTCTTTTGGGACCACCAAATGCGCTTAAAATGATAATGAAACATTTAACATACTTTTATACAGGAGGGTGAAAGGCTTGTGACACCAAGTTTTGAACAGTTGTTGTAGGCCAGTGGAGAGGGCGGCGGCGGGAGGAGGGTGGGGGTAAAACGCTCCTGAGTGCGAGAGAGTAAAACACGGAAGAGCGATCAGCCCCACATCCACCCGGGGCGGGGAGGAGCGTGGCGGGGCGTGGCAGGGCGGGGCGGTGAGGCTGGAGGGCACAGGGCTGCGTGCGTGTAAAACGATGGGTTCGCACGACAGTAATGAAGGGAGGGGAGAAAGAAAGACACAGCAGAAGGGGCCGGGCTGGTGATCTGCCTGATGACTGTCCATGCCCATCACGACACGCTGCTGACCTGACTACTCGTTTTTTGCGCGACTCGCGTCCTGGCGTGGTGCAAAAAAGATGCGAATACAGTAACGCCAGTGTCCAGCCCCAGCCGGCGAGTCCGTTCCGTTTCCTTATTCGCTTATTTCGTCTCCAAGCAGTGCCCCAGTTTACGCTGCGCGCAGCGCGCCCTGTAATCCCCCGGCCCGACCCGACCCGCGCCCCCGGGGCACGACACCCGTCTCCATTACAGCGTTATTTAAGAACTTTTCCGGGCCCGTCCCGTCCGTCGCACAGGTCCCTCCCAGTGTTGCCAGCAGACGAGTCAGTAGGCAAAAAATCCCACGAATACACCTGTGTCAGGCAGACGGGTATCTCCGCCTGCAGACTAGGCAGACTCTCCACACATGACACTACATTTTGCCTAGCGGGCAGGCGCTCCCTCACACTAGTGTGGTTATATTTGCCTACTTGTCTGGCAACACTACTGGCACCTGCTGACGAACACTCTGGATGACCTGCAGGCGCCGAGCTGTGGAGACACTCCCGTCCGCGCTCAGGTGCACCGGTCCGGCCTTATAAGGGGATAGAGATTGTTTACCTGGAATATAAGACCTCGACTGCGGCGCGAAAAAGGAGTCCGCTGAGGCGGGGCGAGGCGAGGCGTGAGAATGAATGTCTTCGAGTGACTCGCGGCGCGTGCGAGGAGAGCCGAGAAGCGTGCATGCATGTATGCACAGGGCGGCTGGCCTGCTGTACGTACCGCGGGATAGGTTTAGCACCCGTCAAAATGGCACAGAACGCTGCCTCACGCGGAAAAAAAATTGCGTCTCAGCTAAGTTATTATAGTTAAATAAACTGTAGAGGCTGGGCTGCTTTGTTTAGCACCCAGTACATTTTTTTACTGTATAGCTATTTATTGCCTACACATCTCGTAGCTGGGCAGTTAAATGCCACTTAGCTGTATCCTTCCTACTTGCGTGTAGTTTTTTTTATTTTTCGTTTTCAGTGTTAGCTGTCCATCGCCCCCTTCTGCTGCGCTCCAGCGTGGGTGGGCTTACTTGAACAGGTCCCGTGGGGCCACAGGCGGGGCCAGGAGGCCACGAGGTCAAAGGGTGGGCTGGACCAGAGGTCATGTGGATCAGCGCCAGCCTCTTGTCGTAATTAAGGCCCCGCCGAAAAAGTAACGCCCTGCATGAAAAAGCGTCACGCACGTTACACTGAGGGGCTTAATGACGAGAGCCAACTCATTCATGGTGGACTCGCCCTCCCCCTCCTCTCTCACGCTTGTTCCTCTTTTTATATATTTGCTTTTGTTGTGTTGCTCTGAGGTCGGTAATTTTTTTTTTCGTGTTTATTTGCTTTTCATCAATCGCGTTTGCGGGCTGGCGCGGCAGAAAAAGGCGAGCGAATCGCAGGGAATAACGCCGCCGCGGAAATCAAAGCGATCCCCCCGCGTTTCGCGAAAGCCCCTGCAGCCGGGGTTCGGCTCGGCTCGGCTCGGCTCGGCTCGGCTCGGCTCGGCTCGGCTCGGCTCGGCTCGGCTCGGCTCGGCCCCGCCCCGCGGCCGGTATCTTTCCCGCAACAACCACAGCGTTATGGCCAATATTCTCAGAATGTGCTGGAGTGCGTTAGCGCACCATGAAGAGGACGCGTGCACAAAATAAAGAAATGTGCAGGCCGCGGATGAGAGCGGGAGGGATGCGGCGCCCGGGGAAGCAGAAGAGTCTGATCGGGGAAACACACTGGCGCACTCCTAGTAGCAGAAAAAGCATGACAGTGTTGCGGGTCTGTTTACTCTGGGGCAGGGCCACGGCAAACCCGAATACTGCGAGTTTTCTCTTACACATCTGGTACAGCCTTGTTCTGATGATAGGAGATTTCGGTAGTTTTAAACTTGCTCCGAACTAATGTTCCGCTCTAATCTCTTTCAGTTTTCAGTTATTTTTTTTACTCCCTCATAACATATCGGAAGAGTAAGCATGGCGGTCTGTCGGACGTGAATCGAAGAAGGAAAAAGTTACGATGCTTCAAATGAGCGGGCGCTTAAAAAGCGCGAGGCAGTGCGCGCGCGGGGCTCAGGACCCCGGCTCTGGCCGCGGCGCGCCGCCTCGCCGTCCCCGCCAGACCTAACCTAACACGTGCCGGCCGGCCGGCCTGCCTGCTCTCAACCCGGACCTGACCTGACCCGGCCCCCGGCCCGGCCTAACCTTCGGTCCGGCCAGACCGGCCCGCAGCGCCGCGCAGAGCAGCAGAGCTCAGCGCTCCTGCCGGCGCGGCCCGGCCCGGCGTCCTGGAGCCGCCCCGCCCCGCCCGCCGCCTGCACGCCAGCGACAAATGGCTTTAGTGGCGGGGCGTGGCGGGGCGTGGCGTGGCGGGGCGGGGCGGGGCGGGGCACTGTGCTCGCTGTGCCACCACTCCGCTCCACTCCGCGTCCTTGAGACGGTTGGACGCGTCGCGACGCGTCGCTCACAGACAGATCGCTCGCTAGAGAACCTGCCATGCTGCCCGCGGCCCCGCCCCGCCCCGCCCCGCCGGGGTATGGCCAGCAAGACATCACGAGACAGACCGCGCACTCTTTTGAGGAGAGCCGTCCTAGAAAAACACCCAGCGCTTGCCACGGCCCGGTGCGTTCTGCCCATGTTACACCGCGGACCGCTGCTCGCTCGAGTAGGGAAAGCGCTGCGTTAAACTAACACGATCCTTAAATACTCGGTTTTCCGCGGGTAACGCAGACAGATAACGTGGGGGAGGGAGGGAGGGAGAGAGAGGGAGGGAGGAGGGAGAGGGAGGGAGGAGAGGAGAGGGAGGAGGGAGGGAGGGAGGGGGGGAGGGAGGGAGAGGGAGAGAGAGGGCGCAGGCTAGGAGGCAGGGCAGGGCAGAGGGTGTGTACGTAGCCCGCGCGGGGCCGGGGCGGTGCTACGTTTACTGAGGGGTGGTCTGCGGTCTGCGCGGCCGCTGCTTGAGCAAGTAGAGAGAGAGAGAGCGCGATAGAGAGAGAGACTCACCCTCCACCCGCCCCGCTTCGTCGCACTAGTAGCCTACCTGAGAGCCAAAGGCGCTGGGCCGTGCTTTACGGCTCCGCGGCAGATGTGTTAGGCGACACTCGTCCCCACACTGTTAAAGGTGTTCCTCTCCTCGTTGCAATCATCCCGAGCGCTCGTCGTGTGACTCGCGCTTTTGGGAGATAAAATGGTATACCCTTTCTCACAGCACACGCAGAAACTTAGCGCCTTCAGACCAACCCCTCTCCTCTTCTCTCCCCGCGGCCGGGGCGCCATGCCCAGATCTATCGGAGAAGATTTACGCCCCATATCGACACCAGCTACCGTCTCTGGCGAGCCTCGACAGGTACCTCAGCTCAGACTACTTGGCTGCGACTCTTTGCGCCCCCACCCCGGCCCACACCACTCACGTAGAAGTAAAGGGGCGGGGTGGGGAAAGGGCGGGGAGAGGCGGGGAGGAGCGGGGAGGGGCGGGGAGGGGCGGAGAGGGGCGTGGCAGGGGCGGGGAAGGGCGGGGCGGGGCGGGGAGGGGCGGAGGTTGTGTTGGAGAAAGGGGGTTTATGTGCCAGTAAAGGCGTGGGGCTGCGGTTCAGTGCTCGCCTCGCAGACGCCTCGAAAGGAGGTGGGTGGCGCGGAGATAAAGAGGGGATGGAGGTGTGTGGAGCGCCAGGGGATGACAGAAGGGGCTGGTCGGTTGGGTTGGGTGGCGGGATGGGGCGGGGCGGGGCGGGGCGAGGCGGGGCGGGGCGGGACGGGGCGGGGCGGGGCGGGGCGGGGCAGGGGGGGGGGGGCGGGGTGAGGCGTGGCGACGATGGACGCCGCGTCCGGCCAGAGCTTTGGAGGGGTGGTGGGGCAGTGGGAACCGACAGGGTGATGGAGGGGGAGGGGGGGAGTGAACCGAACCCAAACCGACGTGTGTCCGAGCCATATGTTTGGTCCCAGGTTGAGTGGAGGGAAAGGCTTTCCTCGGCCGTCCTGCCTTTTCTAAACATGCGAGTACACAGACAAGCTCCGAGTCAAGGCCGCAGCGCACGATGAACATCAACCGTACGTCCGCGGCGTACCCCGAGGGCGCGACACGGAACTACATGCGGTAATCGTGGAGAAAACGGGGGCTTGAGAAGCGCCGGGGGAAGTGACCCAACAGGGAAGATTTTATACATATGTGCACCGGGGCAAAAAGTAACATTATAGGGGCCCGGGCTGTCAAAAGCAAGTTACCTGGGTGTTCCTGCAGTTGCGTACATATCCTCCCCCCTCATGCCATAAATTACCTCCACACTGACCTCTACGCGCCCCCAGGCCCCAGAGAGGCCTACAGGGCCGGCCCAAGTCTCCCGCCCCACGAGCCGCCCTGGCCACCGGCGTGGAGCTGCCAACATGGCACACTTTGAAATTCGGCGTGGTAGAGCAAAGCGGTTGCGGTTGCGCAAGGGAAGGCGAAGGAGCAGGCGGGGCGGGGCGCGGCGCGGTGGGTCGGGCGGGTCCTGGCGCCTGGCGGGGCGTGGAATGGCACGCAAAGCCTGTTTGTCTGCTGGAACTATCGCGCCCTTGACTTTCCATTTTATTTGCCTATCGGAGGTCGGGATGGGCCGCCGCCTGTCGATAGGGGCGGTAAGGCGACGAAAGGCGAGGCAAGGACGACGTGAAAGGATTCCCCTCTTTTCAAGGCAAGGAAATAGCGAAACACTTTTTCCTGCAGAGAAATACAACGGATCGTAGTACAGTACGCACGTGAAACGGGTGGGGCAAGATTTTAACGTGACGCTTAAGCTTGATAAATTATAAGCAGTGATGCTGGTTGGCCTTCTCGGGTATAACACCGTCGTTATCTTAACTGTAAAAACGAGGTTTGCAGCGAACGCTATTAACAACAACCGTCCGCTTTCATGCGCTTCAAAATCGCATTGCTGGTGGTTGTGGCTAGAGTTTCGTTCGCTATAGCCAAAGTTACAACTTTCCACAAGAGTGGAGAGGAGGGGAAACGAGGAAGAGGGTCCATGGAGATGCATCTCCCTCTCTCTAGGAGGGAGTTGGAGAGAGAGAGAGAGAGAGAGGAGAGAGGACGCAAAGTAAATCGATGGGTAAACGGAATCAGCGTCCGCGGGGAGACCCGAGCGAGATGCGCCGCTCGGCTCGGCCCGGCCCGCATGGTGGAGCGTACCCACGGGTACCCAGACCCCCAGACCCAGGGGCGGAAACGTAAGGGGCTCATATATATGCGTCACTCGGCGAATGTACACACGGTATAAAACTGTCGTCTTGGTTTTCAAGACGTTTTGGAAAAATCAAGACCAGGACGATCTCCAAAACATTGCTCTTGGTTTTCAAGACGTGCTTGCTTATGCGTAGCTTATTGTGTATCTGTGCACGCATAGCTGACGTATAAATACTTTACTTCAAAATTATTTTTAAATGTTTCGTAATTACTCGTCAAATTGTTTGTTTCTTTACATAGTAGTTTGTGCGTAAGCTACGCATGCATACACATGACTGTTTTATCTATAGAGAGCTGTTAAAAAGAGGGGCGGAGGAGAGAATGTAAAACAGGTATCTGCCAGCGCAGACGCCGCCGGGTGAATAAATTTCCAATAGGGCGCATAAAAGATAGCGCTTGTTGTGGGAAGAGCGCCGACCGCGACCACACTGGCATACATGTTACATCTCTAGAACTCGGGCAGTAGTGGCAGCCCGCCGGGACGGGCCGCCCGGGCCGCCGATCACGTGGTCCAGCTATATTAACACAGCGGTATAGTGTCAGCAGGCCGCCCCGCCCCGCCCGCCCCGCCCGCCCCGCCCCGCCCTGCCTTGCATCATAGCCCTCATGGCGACTCTGTCGGACCCGCTTTGATGAAGACAAATTGCCGGCGGCGGTACAGCGACAGCGAAGCCCCGAGAGAGGCTAGCGGGGTGGGGCGGGGTGGGGCGGGGCGGGGCGGGGCGGGGCGGGGTGGGGCGGGGCGGGGAGCGCTCCCGTACTCTACACCAGTCGCAGCGGAGCGTGACCGCAGGCCGACAACTTTGGCGGGGCGGGCATGTGCGGGCGGGGCGGGGCGGGGCGGGCACTACACGTACACACACATTGCAGCTCGGGGCATCCGCACCGGCCCAAGGTGTACACCGGGCACTGCCTGGCCTGGCCAGGTCAGGTCAGGTCATAGGCGCTCGTGTTTGAGTTTCTATGGACTGTACCAGAAGGGCAGAGGTTATGCCTTTCCTCAAGATATACACCATTTCCAAACGTCACCAGGCGGAGAGGAGGAGAGGGAGACGGAGAGAGAGACGCCCTGTGTCTCTCTCTCTTTCCCTCCCTCCCAATCTCGTTCGCCTCCCCTGAGCTGACGCCACACTCGGAGACAGATTTCATTCCATCAGCAGCATGATCCCGCAGAGCAAGAGGGTCGAGATCGGATCCTGGCCACCGCGGGGCGGGGCGGGGCAGCAGGGTGTGGGACTGGGGGATGAAAAAAAGAGTGCTCCGCAGAGATGAGGGACTGGTGCCGCGGGCGGGGAGATGTGGGGACGATAGCAGTGTACGTCGCGGTGTGAATCAAAGAAGTGCCGCAAGGGCGGGACGGGGCGGGGCGGGGCAGGGTGGGGCGGGCTGGATGGGGCGGAACGGGCGGGCGGGGCAAAACTAATGTATTGTTTCTTCGTGTGGCACGACCCGTAAATGTGAAAAGGACACTCCGAAATGTAGGCTTATGTGAAAAATGACTCTGCGTACATAAGCTTTTGTTGTTAGTCGGCGGCGGCATAGCAGCCGAACAGTGTCTCACCTGACGAAAGTCTATCCCCCCCCCCCCCCCCCCCCAACCAAGCCCCGCCCCAGCCCAGCGAGGATTCAGCGATATTTCAAGAGGTGTCGTAAATTAACGGCGCTAACAAGAAGACAACACGGCCTCTTCACTCGCGTAATCACCCGCCACTACCCCGCCCACTTCTACCCCTTTACACCCCTCCCCTCCCCTCCGCCACTCACGCTACCTCCTCACCCCCGCCCGAGCTACGTAATGACAGACGAGAGGGAGGCCAATGATGGAGCTGGGGGATTCAGTTGAGAGTTCGCAGCCGGCGCAGCAGTAAGAGAGAGGGCTTTGACGGGGCGGGGCGGGGGCGGGGTGGGGCGGAGAGCTTATTGGGTGTGAATCGACCCCGAGGGATGGGGCCTAGGGGGCCTTTTAAAGTAAACATCTCTGCCGCCCAGACCAGAGATGAGAAACTTGTTCGAATATTACGGGGGGAGAGGGGAGTGTTGGAGGGAGGAGAGGAGGAGGAGGAGGGGGAGGAGGAGGAAGGGTGAAGGAGGAAGGGCAGAGGAAAAGAGAAGATAAACGAAAGGGTTGTGGACAAACAGACAGGCCAGGCACTGGAGACAAACGCGACGCACGCGACGGTATTTTCAAAGAAAACCTCGCGACTCGATGCTCCACATAATACAAGTAGACTTTTTTCAGTTCTTCGGATCGGAAGAGGATGTCGCGGGGGGATGGAACAGAAAAGGCAGCACGAGCCGCAGGAAAGATAAACCAAAAAGTAAAGCGAAAGTAGCCTGCATTTTTCCTGGATAAAAAAAATAAACACGGCAGAAAGATACAAAATAAAGAGAAAGTGAGATGAGCAAACGCCAATATGAAAAGGCTTCGTGCTGTTGACAGAAGCTGTCACCCGCGCGCGTGGGAGGCGCGGCAGAGAGGGGGGGAGGGGGGGGCAGGAGGGCTGCAACCCCCACCTACCCCTGTCTGCTGCGGCCCGCCACCGCGCGCCACCGTGCAATGCTATAGAGCTAGCCCAAACGGCTTCGATTTTCTTTCTTGTCGGGTAATTGCGAGTGTCCGTCTCGTTTTGGGTGAAAAGGCAGCGAGCTGTGAGGACGGCGGGGCGAGGCGGGGCGGGGCGGGGCGGGGCGGGGCGGGGCGGGGCGGGGACGGCCCTGTAATTGGATTGGGCTTAGCGCTGCCCCCCCACCTTACCCCGCCTCCCACTCCAGGGGGACCCCACGGGCCCCGCGCCGCCCCTCCCCGCCCCCTCCCACTCCTGCCTTTTCTTTTCCTTCCTTTCTTCCTCGTGCACGTGCCCTCCTGCCATCCTTGGGGTAGGCCACCCTCTCCAGCGCGGTGTACTGCACAACGATAATTGCCTACCAGCCAGGCGCTTACACTCAGCATTTGGATGCCGTACCTGTTCCGCTCTAGGGTCGGCGTACGAGTACCTGCCGAGTAGAACTCTGCCCTCCGGCACGGCGCGATGCGAAATCCTAATTAAAGGGCCCCAACTCCGAAGGGAGTGAACGGCTCAGGGGGACGAAATTACTACCTAGCTTGCAGGCAGGCGGGCGGGTAGCCTCGGGCTGGCTGGGCGGCTTGGTCGACTTGGTAAACCATGTTCGGGACGGGCTTGCGACCTACGGCAACCTCTGGCGAAAAAAGAAAAGTTCCACTCCGAGGAGCCGCATGCGCAGTGCGCGCGTGAGCAAAAGAAACACAATCCGTGATTGGTGTGAGGACACGAGGGGGTTTGGAGTTGGCCCGGCGCGGCGCGGCCCGACGGGCTGGACCCGGGCAACTAATTGATCCCCAGGCCTGAGCCGCGGGGGGACACAACGACTGGAGACAGGACGCGCCGGGCCGAGGAGAGATAAAGAATGTTCACTCCGCTGCACTCACTATCACCGGGGAGGCGAGGCGAGGCGGGCCGAGCGAAACTAACTAACTGTAGAAACACACAGAGCTCGCGCACAAGTTAGTACTACATCGTAAAACATAAGATTTTGTGTAAGTACGTAATGTTTGTACTTAGCTACACATGATTGTGCGTAACGATGTACTAACTTGTGCACCAACAATGAAGACGTACTTGGCAATGCAGTAAAAAAAAGTACAATACCTAGGAGTGCGCACCACTAAACGTTTGCTATGAATGCCGGAAAACACAACCATAAAGAGTTGTATTTTTGTAATATATGGATGCTCCTTGGCTTGAAGCACATGTGCTCTTGACACTGTTAATCCGCGTCAGCACAGCTCCCCCATTCTGACGCGGACCCGCCAGCGCCAGCGCCAGGTGTCAAACCGTCACACTGTTTGCTGACGGCACGTCGGAAATCGGAACGACGGCTTCCTCTCCGCATCTGCAGGAGACTCCAGGCTAGTGCTAGAAAAACAGGAGCAAGTCCGCGCCCCGCCGTGGATGCAAAAGATATAGCGCCTTTGCTAGGGCACCTGTAGACAGTACTCGCCACTCCTTGCAGAGTACCAGAGGTAGGCCCATGTCAGCAAATTACACCTATTTTTTAGCCCGCCCTAACGCTCGGAAAAAGCTTTGTTTCTTTACAGTTCAAATTATTTCCCTCTCAGCAGTTAATGTTCCAGGGTTTCAGACCCTTTTGTTTCTGCATGCTGGTGATTTGAACTTCCACCCACGTAATGAGCTTATCACACCTGGCGATAAATCTTTCAGTGCATCATACTCTCCCACAGCTCCGCTCCGCGCCCCCGTGCCTCACTCGAGAATTCCACGCCACCTACAACGTCCTGTTGAAGTTAATGGGCCCTCCAGCCGCCATACCACAAGACGAGAATACAAGAGAAACTTCCGCAGCGCCGCTGGAGAAGTTAGGGCAAGGGGGGGGGGGGAGAGAGAGGAGATGAGAGGAGAGGAGAGGAGAGGAGGGGAGGGGAGGGGAGAGGAGAGGAGAGGAGAGGAGAGGAGAGGAGAGGAGAGGAGAGGAGAGGAGAGGAGAGGAGAGGAGAGGAGAGGAGAGGAGCAGGTGGCATTGAGTGCAGGGCAGGCGGGGGCGCAGGGCGCACAGGGACCACAGGGACTAGAGGGTGTCCAGGCCCGGCCCGGCCCGGTCCGCCGCTACTTTTCGATCAAACCGCCACAACCCCACCCGAGCCAATAAGGCTGTCGATACGGTTGGCTAGTCTCTCCATACGCATTTCACGCCGGGCGGTGCGAGGCGGGGGGACGAGGCAGGGCAGGGCGGGGCAGGGCACGCCTGACCAGGCCCCGGTGGTCTGAGCCGTCCCGCGCCCCGCCCCTTCACTGACCCGTGCCGGCCCTAGAAATCCAACTAGCACAACTTTTACTCCCCCAACTGCTCATTCTTTCAAACTCTTCCTCACCCTCTTCCTCTCTGCCATCCACATTTTCTGCCCTCTTCCATACCCATCTCTCTCTCGCTCTCTCTCATCGTTTTGTCGTACGTGCGACTCGCAAGAGGCCAGTCCAAACGATGGACTTGTACAGGGTGCGAGAAGGAAGGCATGAGGAGGAGAGAGAAAGAGTGAGTGAGAGAGCGGCTGGGGACGCGGTGTCCCCGCCTCCGCGCAGCGGATCATGGTGCGAGCGGAGCGCCTCTCTTCACCGCCGCCTCGCCGCCTGGAGCCAACTTTTTTTATTAATTGGAGTGTGTTGCTGAAAAGGCGCGTAGTGCCTGCCGCAGCGGTGCCTCCAACTTCTCGCACAGTGGATGCTGATCGAGGACAAACTAGAAGCGTGAAAGGGCGGGGGCGGGGGCGGGGACGGGGGTGAGGCGGGGGCGGGGCGGGGGGGGCGGGGGCATGGTGGGGGCGTGGCGGGGGTGAGGAGGGGGCCTACAGTACAATAACGGAGCAGGAGCTTCGGCTGCTCCGTAGGCTAGAACCTTCGACTGTCGACAGGGGCCTGACATCAAGGGGCGCGCTTAAGACGGCGCCGTAAGATGCGTTTGACCGAAATTTTGTACTAGTTGTCCAAAATTTCTAGCCCCGCACTATAGTGACAGTGGCGTGTCCACAGGGCGGGGCGGGGAGGGGCGGGCCGCAGACGCGGGCGGCGGTCTGGGCCTGGCCGCATGCTGATGCCATATCCGACCCCATCCCGCTTATAGGGGGTATCAAAGGAGCTCCAAAGTATTTACCGAACCCTTAACCCCAGTCCCGGTCCGAGCAGACCGCCCCGCCCCGCCCCGCCCGGTCCGGCTCTCCCGCCCCGGGTATCCGCGACCGCTAACCGCATGCCCGTCCCGCCCCACCCCGCCCCGCCCCGCCCCGCCCCGTCCAGCCCCGCCAGGCCCAGCGGGGTTGAGCTTCCTGCGGATGCGGCCGCAACCACTTATCCGTCAGAACATCGAGATAGCCGACGGGACGGGGTGCGACCGCGCAGACCCCGTCATCGTGTCGATATTTCCCTCCGATGGGAAATGCGTTCGCGTCCACAGCTGGAGCGCGCGCTGGCCGTCACTTGTAGCGAAGACACCAGCTGATGCAGACAGTCTGTACTGCCCCCTAGCGGGGCCTGGCCGCCCGCACCCGCAGGCCTGACGCAGCACTCCTCCGTGTCGACGCGGTGGAGGAGGAATAGCACGACTCATGCCCGCCCTGCTCTCTGACTGTTGCAGCCGCTGCTGGGCCCCGGAGAGGAAAGAAAAGACAAGTGTGAAGACTGCAGCGCACGCAGCCCTGCCCTGCCCTGCCCCGGTGCGGAGCGCACGGCACGGCCTCCCCCACGGCCGCGGCCGCCACGGCCCGCGGTAGGCTAGGAGGATGAGATACGCCCTGCTGCTGTCTGGCGACGGCGGCTGAGGCCGAGGCTGAGGCCCTGGGCCCGGCTCCCGCACCTCGCCCACAGCCGGCAGGCCGCAGGCCGCTCGCCATGGCCGTCACCATGACGGTGGAGGGCGCGGTGCTCGAGGCGGCCGACGCCGACGTCTTCGGCACGCCCCTCGTCGCGTCGGCGGCGTCGCTCGTCTTCAACCTGACGGCGCCCAACGCGACGCAGCCCATCAACTGCGACCAGGGCATGCCGGACGTGTTCAGCGGCACCGGGAGGGTGAGTACCGCAGCCCGCCCCGCCCCGCCCCGCCCCACCCCGCCACGCCCCGCCTCTGCCCGCGGGCAGCAGCACACCGCGCAGGGAGCCCGCGCGTACTCGAAAATCGCAGAGCCCTTCAAGCCCTCTGTCCTGTTCCGCCCCCTCCCCCGCAGACAGAGGTGCCAGTGCTCTGCGGGGACTCGCAAGATAAATTGAATTAGCGGAGGCGGACGCGTCGACACGCCTCCCTTCGGAAATTTTCGCCCTCCTCCACCTTCCCTCGCTACTTTGCGTTAATTTCATGCCTCATGAACTCCTCCGGCCCGACCGCGCCACTGAGCCGCCCGCGGCGGCGGCGGCGGCGTCCTCTTATTTGCCAGGTAATTAGACACGCCACCCGGGGGTGGGGGGTTTGGGCGTAGAAAGGGGATATCGAAGGGGGTAGGGGGCGTTGGCCCGTGTATTACTGAAACTAAGGGGTTACTGCATGTATGTCCGGGCGAGTCGGACCGGACAAGCACGGGGAGGGGGGAGAGAAAAAAGGGGAAGAAGTCTCGACTGCAGAAGAGAATACCAATACAAGCCTCGGGCAGTGGGTGGAGGGCATTCACCCAGAAAACCGTGTTCTTGATTTTTCATGTACTTGATTAATCAAATACAATGCGCTTGTTTTAAGAGCGTGGGATTGTAATAACCAAAATTTGTTCTCAAACCAAGCGCGATGCATTTGATTAAATCAAGTACACGAAAAATCAAGAACATTGTACTAATATCAAGAACACACTTTTCTGGGTGTTCCTTTTACGGAAAAAACTTCGTCCTGGTTTTCAAGCAGCCCCGGAAACCCTGTGTATTTTCTCCATAAGAGCTGCTTGGTTTTTCCAAAATTGCTTGGAAACCATGACTTCGTTTTCCCCGTGTTAGGAAGAGGACAAAATTTGGCGTTCAAAAAAGAATGCCAAAATTCGGCATTAGAAGAAGCCACAGCGTTTACAAGTGTGTGTGCTGCAGCTCAGCTCGGACCACTTTCCGGTCTCGCGCCGCCCCTTCACTTCCGGTCCGGGGGGAGCAGCACAGGGCGGGGCAGGCAGAAGCTCATCCTCATCCCTGTTGCAGGTCGTGGTGTACCTCATGTACATCACCGTGTTCTGCGTGGCGCTGGTGGGCAACGGGCTGGTGGTGTACGTGGTGGCCGGCTCGCCGCGCATGCGCTCCACCACCAACTACTGGCTGCTCAACCTGGCCGTGGGCGACATGCTCATGACGCTCGTGTGCGTGCCCTTCTCCTTCGTGTCCACCTTCCTGCTGCAGTACTGGCCCTTCGGCGCCTGGCTGTGCCCCGTCGTCAACTACTCGCAGGTACGTCCCATCCCTCACACGCCAAAAAAAAAAAATAAAAAAAAATTCGCTCAGCGGAAATTAGATGTGAAAAATTAGCACCATGGCTAAAAATTTCAAAGGGCAGAAAAATAAAGAGCAGGGTAGCTAGAAAATAAGCACCGTAGCTTAAAAATTAGCTGCGCCTATACAGCTAAAAAATTAGTACACCTGCTATTTTTATTTTTTTTTGCTCAGACGCGAATATTTTTTTTGAGTGCGCGGCAACGTGAAGGTGAGTTTCGGGTCACCTTTTCTAGAGGCCATAACACTCTACTGATAGAGCGGGTGGGCGAACCCACACACACTGTTACACTGCTAGTTTTACACTCGATATACATATGTGGTAGAAATATGCGGGGTAAAGATCGATTTTTTTCTGGGCCCGACTTTGATTGGCGCCGCGGTGCGGTTGAAGGTCAGCGATGTCGAGTTACAGGGGGAAGCGGAGCCTTACGTTTGGGTCGGTGGCGTCGCACCGAAGCTGGATTTCTCTCCGGAGTCTGGAGGAGCGGGGAACAGGGGGGGGGGGGAGGGGGAGCGGATCGGAGCGGGCGGGGAGGTCGGGGGGCTGAGTGTCAGTTGATAGGAAAACGAGAAATTTGAATCGGACTGGAGGAAAAGAGTCGGGATGGAGGGGGAGGAGAGGACAGCTGGCGGGCGGGCGGAGCACCCCAAACAGGGGATGAGTCTTTCGAAGCGACGGGGCGGGGCGGGGCGGGGCGGGGCAGGGCGGGACGGGGCAGGGCGGGGCGGCGCAGCGCGGGGACGCTCAAGTCCGTCCTCGCGGGTGACACAACCACCACCCACCCCACCCGCCCCGCCTAACCACACCTCTCGCTCGCAGTGGTGACTCGCCCCGCCCCGCCGCCCCCCGGCTTCTTGCCCTTCCCCGGCTCCTCCAGGCTCCAAACGGATTAAGGGAGAGCGGCGGAGACTCAAAGGCAGACAGGACAGGGCGGTGACCCGCCCCGCCGCTCATCTCGGCAGCAATAATTGGACCGAGTTACGCGCTCTGCCTCATCTCGACGTGTTTACGGGCGCCAGGCCGCGGGCCGGGGACACATCTCTGAGGGCTCATCTAAATTTCATGACATGAGCCGATGCCACCCTCCACTCGGAATTTGACATAACTCTTCACCTTCACGAATAAAAGCTTACGGTAATTTTCACGACTGTAAGCCACGGCGAGTACTGTGAGCTACAGTGATACACCCTCTGATTCACCGGAGCCTACGGTGGAAATGCACAGTACTGCAGGATTAAACTTAGTTTACAGTGAAAAGCACCGTAAGAGTATTTAAGAGTGCTTTTGCAAAGGGGAAGTACTCATTAGTCTCCCCGAAGACACGGCTGCATGCAGCAGGGTGCGAGTGGTTGTGAGACTTACCCCGGCTGCGGATGACTCGGTCGGTGGCGGGGCGGGGCGGGTCAAGATCCTTACAGGACATGGTGGAGCGGGTAATCGCACTCGAAGAATCGTGATGATGTCTCTGTAACAAAAAGTGAGCCAACATACAGTGCACCTGTTCACAGAGAAAAGGAATATGTGTCCTGCTTACAAAATAATTAGTTCTGTAAATGGTGCCAAAAGATGGACCCGAGGCAAAATAAACTTCGGAGGGATTTCAAAACGAGCGAAATCGCGTTTCAGCCCCTTCAGAAATTTGAGGGACAGCTTCGGCTTCGGACTATATGAAAGACAACATCCGATCTTCGTATTGTAATGGGGCGTATCTGAGAGGGCGGTTCCAGCGATGTGTAGATGAGGACGATTGACTTCGGGAGAGGCGTTGAGCCTGACACCCTCGCTATTGGGCCGGGCCTGGCCGGAGCGCTCTAATCATTAGGGACGGAGAGTGGACGGGCCGGGTCGGGCCGGTGGCCGGGCCGCACGCGAGGCGCCAACAGACGGCAACGCTCCGCCTCTCGGCCCCAGCCTCACGCCACGCGCCGCGCCGCGCCAGAGTCTACACGGGGGAGGGGAGGGGCACAAACAGCTGGGCGACAGGCGGAAGCACGATCCAAATCCTGCACTTAGTGTCACGTGCCGCCACGGAGCGAGAGAGTGACGGCTGACGGACAACCAGAGAGAGGGAAAGAGGCGGGGAATTCCAGCGAGAAACAAACTTTGTATTTTCGTGCATAAAAAAAATCAGAGTTGTTCACGACTTAACGGAATAACTGAAAACAAAACGCCTCCCTCCTATGCCGTTTTTTAAAATGTTTTTTATGTCTTTTATTTGTGGCGCAGGCCGTGTCCGTGATGGTGTCGGCGTACACGCTGGTGGCCATCTCGGCGGACCGGTACGTGGCCATCCTGCGGCCGCTGCGGCCGCGCCTGTCCACGGGGCAGCTGTGCGGCGTGCTGGGCGTGGTGTGGGCGGGCGCGGCGCTCACCGCGCTGCCCGTGCTGCTCTGCTCCGAGCTGGACCAGCCCAGCGAGGAGTACCGCTCCTGCGACCGGGCCGTCTGCGCCGAGCGCTGGGACGAGCCGCGCTTCAAGTACTTCTACAGGTAAGCTGATAGGGGTGGTGGTGCTCAAAGGGAAATGGACCGCGGCGAGCATCCGCCACTTCAACATCGAACGGGTATCCTCCCTGTTTCTCCGCTTTGTTCCGATCGCCTGACCCTCCCTGGCTGCTGTGCGGCCGCGCCCCGCCCCGCCCCGCCCTTCAGGGCGCAACAGCCCGCTCCACTCCGGCGCGGCGCGGCGGGGTGCAGGGGTGCATATCTCTCCGACCAGGCCCCGCCCCTCCCAAGCACAAGTCTGCTACAAGTATCCAATTAGATTTGCTTGACCCCCGCGACTCGTCGTCCTACAGCGCTTCGCCCCGCCCAACCCCGCGGCCCGTCTCTCTGATCCCACTGTCTCTCTGTCGTTCCTCTCTCCTCTCACCGCATTCCTCACCCTCGACCTCCCTCCCTCCCTCCCTCCCTCCCTGTACTTCCTCCTCCCTCCCTCCCTCCCTCCCTCCCTCCCTCCCTCCCTCCCTCCCTCCCCCTCCCTCCCTCCCTCCCTCCCTCCCTCCCTGTACTTCCCTCGCGCTGCGATAGCTTTGCTCTCCCCAAAGGGACACTGCGAGGCTCCTGGAAGAGACAATGGGCACGGCGCCGCCTGGCCCGGGCCGGGCACTCGAGGATGCAGTGAGCCGCGTCTAGTTGCTCTCCTGGCCGCCCTCAGCCCGCCCCCGCTCAGCCCGCCCCCACCCTCAACCCGCCCCCGCCCTCATCGTGTCTAGCAGTTCAAAGCTGTACGGCCGAGTCCTTGGCCTTTAGGAGACACGGGCGGGGCGGGGCGGGGCGGGGCGGGGCGCAGCGCCACGCCTGGGTCCCCGCGGCCCGCCCGGCCCGGCTGCCAGAAGAACGCGACCTTGCCAGCGAGAGTCGGCGATGTGCGAGAGATAGCGGCCAGAGAAGCAGACTCGGCCCGGAGCGGCGCGGCGACCAGCAGTCCCTCCGGGCCTCGGGCGTCCTGCCCGCGCGCGCGCGTTCCGTTCTTTTTCGATGCTTGTCAGAGAGAACGCCTCGTAGACTTCCGCTTCAATAACGCTCCGGAACGGGCCGGGTATAGGGGCGCGGTGGGCGGGGCGCGGCGGGGCGGGGCAGGGCCGGGCCGCATCACCTCCAAACGTCTCTCTATACGGACCGGCAGAGGCTTCTGTAAGCCCACGGGCCTTAAGGTCCGCCGCCGCAGCGCAGCGCCGTCCAGCACGGCTCCCTATTACCGTCTCAGGTCCAGAGCCCCGCCCGCCCGCCCCACCCCGCCCCCGCACGACATGGCCTTCCCTTTGCGCCGAGCCGAGGCCCAGCAGCGGCGGGGCCGTGGGGCTCTCAGCACTAGGAAGAGGGCTCGGCCGAGGCCAGCCCGGGCTAGGCCAAGGTCCCTGGACTGAGCTTCCACCTTTTGTTTTCCCCTCGGCCCCCGGTCCGTCCCCGGTCCGCCCCAGGTCTGGCCCCGGCCCGGTCTTGGCCGTCCTTCCCCGCCGCATAGCAGCGCGCGGCGCGGCCGAGGCCCAACAGCGGCGGTGCTGCCGGCCCGGCTCACGGCACAAGGGCCGAGGCCAGAACCAAGGCCAGGCCAGGCCTTTGTGCTGTGTGGACTACTCCTTCATCTTTCCATCTGCCCTCGGTCCGTCTCCGGCCAGGCCCGGCCCGGCGCAGGCCGCAGCTGCACGCGCCGGGCAGCGGAGCGGAATGGGGATGATGATGATGTCAGTGAGACATAAAGAAGGAGAGAGAGAAGGAGAGAGGGATAGAGGGCTGCAGTGTACCGCTATATGGAGCGGTCTGGTAGCACTCGTGTAGCGGGCACGATAACGTCTGCTCCGGGGCGCTGGCTGGCAAGAGTGGACACAAGTGGGCGCGAGCAGGACGCGCAGCGGGACGGGGCGGGGCGGGATGGGGATGGGGAGGCACTCTAAAAGGGGGGGAATCGGGGGTGTTCCACGCACAGGGTAACGAGCCCCTCCGGCAGGGCTCCTGCAGGCGCTGTGCTCCAGGACACGGGCCTAGGTCCCGCTACATATATTTCCCCGCCGCGCCCGCGCCCGCTCCGCTCAGCGAAGCGCAAATCCTGAGGCTGTCCGGAGCGGCGTGGCGGGGGCGCACTGCCAGGCGACGGGGCGCCCCGGCCCGGGGCACTCATGCGGCAGGACAGTAGAGTCCACATGGGGTAGGGCGGGGCGGGGCCGGCGCGGCGCGACGCGTGGCGCCCAATAATGGAATCCGCTCTGAGTGCTCGCCTCGCGGCCGGGCCGGCGCTGGCTCCGCTTGCTCTGCTCACTGCGCTGGACCCTGGTCATGCTGTCGGCCCGGGGCGGGCAGGGCGAGGCCGCGGGCCCGGGCCCGGACGCGACAAGGATCAAGTTTCCGGACAGAACAGGATAGGTTTGGGAGCCCCGTCCCCGGCACGGCCTCGGCACGACACGATGGGGCGGGGTGGGTTGGGGCGTGGCGGGGCGGGACGTGGCGGGGTGGGGCGGGTCCGATGTGTCGCGACTCGGGTAGACGAGGGTGCAATCGGCCCTGCGCCTGGCCGCGCGCGTCAGGCCCAAACGGCGCGGCAGAAAATCACGCCCCTTGACTGACTGGCCTGGCCCGGCCCGCCCAGGCCCCTGGCTGCCTCGCTCGCACCCCTACCCTACCCTGCCCTACCCGACACCCCGGACCGGGCCGGAGCGGCCCGGCCCCTCCACACGCCGCGTTGTCGACGGCTGGTGGCTTTTTGGGGTCACGGGAGCTGAGCTGGCGGTAAGCCCCGGGTAAACAGAATCAGAGCCTCCTGCCTCCGCCCGCCCCTGCTGCCGGCCCAAGTTGGGTTAGTAGCGCTCGGCAGGCCGGGGGAGGGATTATATTAGGTGGGCGACGGAGAGGACGGCGACGGGCGACGGCGAAGATAAGGCCAAGACGGCGGCCGTTTGAGACTGCGCGGGGCGGGGCGGGGCCGCTGGAGGGAAGACAATCATGTTGGTGGCATCGGGTGCGAGACGATGTCGGTCCGGTGGTGATACAGGTCATGGGGCGACCAAGGGGGCGACAAGAGACTGCGCACCGCGCACCGCAAAAGCGTGACAGCGTATATTTCACAATATTCCAGATTTTTTTAAAAAAAATGTATCATCTGCTAAAAATACTCGAGAACACTGGGATATATATACCATGTTCGTACGCCCACGGCCGGCACCTCCTCAAGCAGCGGCCGCAACTCGAGAGCAGCAGGGGTGGGCTTTACCCCCGGGGAGGGGAGTGGAGGGGAGGGGGGAGCCCACCCCAGCCCTGTACATACTGCCCTAATCCCCTGCAAATCCGCCGCCACCGCCAGCGCTGCGCCGTTGGAATGTCGCACCCCGGACCACCCAACCGAGGCTCTCGTCCTTGGCGAAGACCGCCCCGCGCCCGCGCTCCGCGCCGCCCCGCCCCGCGGTCTGTCTAGCCGCGACTTGGTACTCGAGCTCTGGGGCACGAGGCGAGGACCCTCGACACGTGTCCCGTCGCTCGCTGCGGTGGCTGGAGCCCGACCCGACCCGACCCTCGGGCGCGGTGACCACGTGCTTTCGACGGGCAGCCGCTGGATCAACCACCGCCCCGGCTCGCCCGCCCCCGGCGGATCACGCTTATACTCTGCGGCCCATGCACACGATATTTTTCGCAAATTAAACGGATTTTTTTTTTGTAATAGTACTGTAGAGTAGACGGCCAACTGATAGTATCAGTCTGCTCTAGTCCTCTCTCGCCCAGTTCCTACCCGAAGGGAGGGGAGGGGAAAGGGGGCGTCATGTCGACACACTGGCGAAAGCGCCCGCTATTTGTCTGCCACTTGGACCGGACGGCGCATTTCCCGTTGGCGCCTCCCCTCCCCTCCGTGTGCCCCACCACCGCACGGCGCACACATCCTTCTTCTCTCCCCGCCCCGCCCCGCGGCGCCCTTCCGGTCGAAGCAGCAACAGTCGAGGAAAACACACACACACACAAAATGCTTTCTGCCCAATCGAAACTGACGGACGGTATCACACATTCCGCGCAGCCATCTGTAAGTTGTCGCGACACGAGCGCTCTCGCGCTCCGCCCTGCCCCTGCGCCACGATGCACGGTGTAAGACGCCGCATAATCCTCCAGATTTGTCAGCGCTAGCTAAACAGTAGACCGGCCGGCCGCACTCAGAAAACCGTTCCTTTGGCGGAAATAAATTTTATTTCCCTTAACGAAAATCTTTCGTTCCTGAAATCAAAGTCAAATTTTCGTTGGGACGACAACAAATTTTATTTGTTCCAATTTCTATTTTTTTTAAATATTGACCGATTTAGTTAAGCTAACGAAAATTTTATTTGTTACTACTAAAATTTCGTTAATTACGGGGACGAAATTATTTTGTTCGCTCAAAGAAGTGGTTTTCTGAGTGCGGGCGCCATTGACAGTGATGGGGAGCGCGGACGCCCCGCCGCCCTGCCCCGCCCCGCCCTGCGCCTGAACGCCCGCAGCGCTGCGGTAAAGGGAATTCCCATCCCAATCTGTCCAACACTCCGAAGTCTGACCCAGAAAACAGGGAAAAAATTGCGCCGGCCGACGCACATGTATTTTTCATACGCCACTGCGGATGAGGCCACAGGGGCAATTTCTCATACTGGCGCTGGTGGGGATGGATGCGCTTTCTGCTCTCTCTCTTTCTCTCTCTCTTTCTCTCTCTCTCTCTATCTCTCTCTCTACTGTGAACGAACATAGCAAAGTCAGCCCGAGGATCGTCATTTATGTCATGCGTGCATACCAGAGAACACGTGACAGTTGGCCCCTGGGGTATGCAGACCCGCAACACTGTGACGAGTTCTCTGAAACACCCGGTACAACGCGGTGACAGGGCCCAGTCCCATTCCTCTTAGCCCCTGACGCTCCCCACATTCCATCCAACGGCATTGATTTTAGAAAATAATAATGAATGAATAAGAATGAGATACGTACCGCGGCGCGTGGTAGGGTCTCGTTTTTTCCTCTTTACGCCTCTGTTAATTAATCCTCCCGGTTGGCGCCCGGGGCCCGCTCCGCTCCTCCGGCCGCGCGGGGCGGGCGGACACCAGCACCAGTCACACGCCCAACGCCCACCACCACACCACTCCGCTCACCCCCGCAGCGCACACATAGAAATACTATGTACTATTTTGTACATAGCTTACGTAGGTCTATGCGCATTCGTAGATTACGTAAAATTCCTTACTAAGTAATGTATACTACGAAAAAATTGTGATATAGCTACGTATAAAATAGTACAAAAAATTAAGTGTGCAGCGCAGGGGATTCTTTACGCGATCAATTTTCAGCGCAGGAAAAAATGAAAGCAGGGATGGCGTGCGACAAACCGTCCGACAGTGTCCTTCCTCACACCCCTCTGAGGTAAAGCTGGTCGCCAGCGCCACGGCTCAGCTCCCTACAGCTCCCTGGCCGCTCCCACCCCGTCCAGAGACACGTGTCCCCGTGCGGCGGTGGATCTGGACCCCGGCCCTGAAAGAGGAAGTTTTGCCTAGTGGAGGGCGTAAAGTGTCGCCTGCTGTTACCTATCCGCAAGGCTTGAGCGCAAAGGGATTCAATAGGGGTAGGGGCAACCCTCCCCCACCCCCAATACCCGCCCCAGAGTCCTCTCCTCGCCTGCCTGGGCATCCTCCCTCTTTCAATCCCGCACGACCGGACCGTGTCGGAGCGCCTCAGTCTTATTCTCCTTCCGAGCGATCACCCCGGGGACGCCCCCCCCCCCCCTGCCCCGGGCCGGGCGCCCCGCCACAGTGTGGGCGACAGAGACGCACGCCCCTGAGAGCCCATGACGCAGCTCAGTACGGTCCACTTTGGCCCGCCACCGCACCCCGCCCGCCCCGCCCCGCCCCGCCTTCCCCTCCCGCCTGGCCTCCCCACGCGTTTTGTAAATACAGCCCGGTGGTTCCCGCCGAAATTTACCCTCGACCACTCTACGCCACGCTGGCAACGATGAGGAATTGGGTCGCACTCCTGCACGGGGCGTTGGGGCGGGGCGGGGCGGGGCGGGGCGGGGCGGGGCGGGGCGGGGCGGCGGGACATGGGCGACACGGTTTGCCGCAGCAGACCACTTTTGGTGCCCCCCCCCCTCCTCTCATCGGCGAGACCCTTCACTCGAGCAGGAGTACGACAGGATGAAAGGTCTGTCCAAGACTTTTATACTCACGTCTTGGACACGCGCGCGCGCGCTTACGGACGAGTTACATTTGAAAGCAGTTTTGTTCGTGTTTTTAAAACTTTATGATTATATTCAGAGGAGGCGCATGAACAGGCGGGATGAAAGAGGCCGGGCCGGGCCGGGCCGGGCCGCGAGCAGGGCAGGGCAGAGACTGGTTCTCTCGCTGTCCCTCTTATCTCGCGGCCCTTACGGAGCGGAATGCCCGCAGCGGTCCTCTCCCCTCTCCCTCTCCGACCTTTTCTTGCCAGGACTGTATCCGTCATACGCACGGGGAGATACGCCACGCCCCACGCCCCGCCACTGGAAGGTCGCGGCGTCAGGTCGGAACGCCCTAACCCCGTCCGCCCCGCCCAGCCCCGCCTCGCCCGTCCGAAAGGGAGAATACAATGGAAACAATCGTACATACCGGCCCGAGGCTGGACCCCCGACCCGACCCGACCGCGTGCCCAGTGAGCACCAGTGAGTTAGAAAGGCTTCACGTTTCATCTCGCGACGGTCGACCTGCAGGTAGCGGCGCGCGGGAGGGGAGGGGAGGGGTAGGGTGCGTATCCTGAGTTTGAAGAGGTCAAAGTTACGAGCGTCCAAGCATACTCAAGGCAACACACAGAGAAAAAAAAATCGAGGGAAAAATAGAGACCTTAAAAATAATTAATCGAGATAATTATGGTACTATGTCATTCTCTGCCTTTTATAAATTTAAGCCAATTAACTTTCATTTTCCCCCCACAGCATGCTGCTAATGGCGCTGCAGTACCTCGTGCCGCTGCTGGTGCTCATGTTCACCTACACCAGGATCGCCCTGGTCGTCTGGGGCAAGCGCACCCCGGGCGAGGCGCACAACATCCGAGACCAGCGCATGGCCGTGGCCAAGAGAAAGGTGAGTGGTGGTCGGGGCGTAACAGACAACACGTCACAGGATATACGGTGTACCCTTCCCTCCATCAAAATTAAGAGAGCAGGAGCAGAAGAGGAGGGTAAATCGAAATAAGAATACGATACGGCGGGTACGGCCCGGAGAGGAGGGAGAGGGATATGCGATACTGTTTGAGAGGCGCAGTCACCGAAAACAAAAACGGGGAAAAAATTAAGGGGAAACGTTATCATGTGCTTGGCCGGTTCATTCGCAATATCACGTCGGATCGAATGTACACAGAGAAAAATTTTTGGTTGCTGTCATCGAATCTTTGATTACCACCATCAAACTGCTGTTCGATCCGTCTGAATCGTTGTGGGCATCGAACTTTCGATTGCTGTAATCGAAATTTCAGTTCCGGGAACTCAAATTTTGATGCCCCCGACGATTTTGACGGATCGAACAAAATTTGATGACTGCAACCAAAAATTTTTCTCAGTGTACCATTATACTTAAGGGGGTACAAAGTATTCGGAGTGCTCGCCCCCGCTGCGTGCGCCTAATATATCCGGGCCGGGCTCTGCTCTGGTTTCTACACCCTGATCCACCGTAGCTTAATGTGACATTCGCCGTATTTCTTTTCACGGTACGCGTGTATCTTCTGCTGCCTATCGCGATATTTCCATTTCCTTTCATACAATGCGGGCGCCCCGCGGCCCCGGCCCTAGCCTGTCCCTTTGAAGGAGGGTCAGGGTCACGTGGTTGTATACCTGTGCTGAAAGGGACATGGAGCACCCCGCGGAGAGGACAGGACAGGACAGCTCTGCAGGGCCGGGCCAGGCCAGGCCAGGCGCAGAGCCACAGATCAAGCCTTCTTTTTCTACCGGCTCACCCATCGGGTTCCGATTGGCGCGACCTCTTCCCTCCCTCCCTCTCCCCTTCTCCCTCCCTCCCTCCCTCCCTCCCTCCCTCCCTCCCTCCCTCCCTCCCTCCCTCCTCCCTCCCTCCTCCTCCCTCCCTCTCTCCCTCCCTCCCTCGGCCTCCCAGCACCTCCATCGTTCGCGATCCCTCACCACCACGAAATCATGGGCGAAATGAAGGGAAGCCTCCAGAGAGATAAAAGAGGGGAGAAAGAAATGGTTTTGTCGATTCTGCAAACTGATTGCGTCTAATTCCGATGTGCGCGTGACCTTGGTGAGGGACGGGGGAGGAGGGGAGGGACAGGGTCAGTAGTGGCGGCGGAGGCGGCGGGTGCGGCGTGGGCGGCGGGGGCGGTGGGGGCGGTGGGGGTGGCGGGGGCGAGGTCCAATCCAGGCGTGTAGTCCCGACAGACTACCAAACGAAGGGGATGAGGGGACGGTCGGGCTGGAGGGAGGCTGAACCAAACAGCGCGGAAAACTGCGTCAGGAGAATGAGGGGAAAGTCGCGCCCCGCCCTACGCCGCACCACGCTTAGGAGAGCTGCAAAACTGCGTCCCGTGCTTCCCTTTGTGATCGAAGAGGAAAGGCAGCTTTGTATGAAAGGAAATTAAGCATTCAGCGTGAACCGATTGGGGGGGGGGGATTTTATTCTGCGGAGCCACGGAAAAACAGGAAGAATAGATCAGGCAGGACAGGGATGGTGCCGCGGCACGTGTACAGGAACAGCGCTGACTCGGTGGAAATGCAAACTGGAGAAGGTTTTAGAATAGGAGTGGCTGAGGGTGGTGGGGCGGGGCGGGGCGGCGTGGGGTGGGCGGGTCCGCTCGGGTGACGTGCGGCGTGTTGCGCCAGGGCATGGTAAGATAAGAGGAGAGACCCGCCCGCAGCGCAGGCCCGGCGTCTTGCCTGCCACCCACCTGTCCCGTACAGGGCAGTGCAGTACAGGGGAACAGAGAAAGTTAGGGAGCGGGCCGGGACCGGGAGCAGCCGGGAGAGAAGCGGGTAAGGCGACGCGACGCCCGCCCCCCAAACTCATTCGGTTTCAAACGAGCGTTCGCGCCCGTGGCGGGGCGGGGCGGGGCGGGGCGGGGTGGAGTGGGGCGGGGCGAGGCGGGGCGAGCCTCACCACCTCACCTCAGTTCAGCTCAGGGCAGGGCTGGCAGGGCCGCTGTCCGCCTCCGCTCAGCCGAGGTCGTCGCCGTGTTCGTACATGTACTGTACTACTACAAACCCACCCCCACCCACCTCATTCGCAGAGGATTCTGCGTTCCGTTCCCTTCCCTTAATTCCCTCTCTTTTCTACCCTCTCTTCCATTCCCTTCCCTTCCAGTCCCTTTCACTCTCTCCTCCCTCTCGGCCCTCCTCCTACAGGGACCTACCTGTGAGGGCAGTTACCACGTGCGTAAGCGGCCAGGATGCCACAGCAATACACCTCTTGTTTGTTTTCTGATCACGGTCTCCCGCGCGCTAGTGCGTGCCTCGGCCCTGTGAGGGGGGGGAGAGAGGGAGTGAGAGAGAGAGGAGGAGAGAGAGCGTGTGTGTGTTCGGAGGACGGGGCAGAGGAGGATAGTAGAGCGTCCCCATCACTAATGGAGGGGCGACGGAAGGCTCGCGCTATCGGTTCTCACAGGGTATATTCGAATGCGAGGCACGAAAGAACCGCCCCCTCTCTCCTGTCCCTGGGCCCCTGCTCGCTCGGCCCGGCCGCGCTCCTCCTGCACAGAGGGCCCCGCCCCGCCCCGCCCAGAGGGAGAGCGCCTGCTGTCCACGCGATGCCGTCCCGTCGCGCGTGCGTGCCGGCCGGGTTGCCTACGCCGCGTTTGCAGGCGCTCGGCCCCGGCTGCCATGCCGTCCCGCCCGCACTGTCGATTCCCTACAGGGAGCATTAGAATGCTTTGTAGTCTGTGGAGCATGTGCTTTGCAATTGCGAAGCACTACCGAGCACTTTACGAATCAAACGCTTTTCAAATTGCGCTTTGCAATCGACAAAGCTTTTAAATTCTTCGCAATTGGCTAAGCGTTGGCTTTGCAAGAATTGAACAGAGTATCTCGCAGTGGCGGCGCATGCGCGGCCTTCGGAAGAGGGAATCGCACAGCTGCGCGATACACATGTGCACGCCGCGCCGCGCCGTGCCGCGCTGTCTCTGCCTGCATTCAAAAGCTTTCGCAAATTTGATTTGGCGGCATTTCAAACGCGGGCCTAATGCGCGCGCGCCTTTGCAGTATAGGGAAACAGCGCGGCGCGGTGGGGCGGGGCGGGGCGGGGCGGGGCGGGGGGGCGGGAACAGCAGAGCCTGGCTGGCAGCGCCCGCATGGCGCGCGGCCGCGGAGCGGAGCGACTCCCCCCTCCTCCCCACAACCACTTTGTGGTCCACTACCCCACCCTTCTGCCGCATACTTGCTTGTCCGCATGAAGCCCCTCACCACATTGCCTTTGATTTGCCCCAACCCGGGGCGGGGCGGGGCGGGGCGCGGGCGCGGGGGAGGGGGAGACCGGGGGAGGAAGGGCAGTGACATACCTTGTGGGACTGGGACCCGCACACGGCCCGCCGCCGCCCCGCCACCTACCACTTTGCCGCCCAGCCAAACCCGCGAAACCACAACAACCCATCATGCAAATAATCCGAAAGTAGAAACTAACCTCATTGATTTCGACGATTCCTGTCGGTGTTGCAGATGATCAAGATGATGGTGACGGTGGTGCTGGTGTTCACCATCTGCTGGCTGCCGCTCAACACGCTGCTGGTCACGTGGGACAACGACCAGAGCGTCGGCACGTGGTCGCTCATCCCCTACGTGTACCTGGCGTGCCACTGGCTGGCCATGTCGCACTGCTGCGCCAACCCGCTCATCTACTGCTGGATGAACTCGCGCTTCCGCCAGGGCTTCCGGCAGGCGCTGGGCCGGCTGTGCTGCGGCCGGTGCGCGGCCTGCGCGCCGGGGCCCATGGGCCTGCACCCGCACGGCACCACCGTGTCCATGGCGCGCGGCAACACGCTCACGTCGTACGTGAGCGTGAGGAGGAACAAGTCGCAGGCCGCCATCCCGCTCGTGCGCACCGCCCTGGCCAACGGGGCCAACGGGGCCAATGGTGCCAACGGCCACAACCAGGCGCAGCAGCAGCAGGACAACGGCAACGGCAAGCTCATCAACGGCTACCGCGACCAGCAGTTCTGAACTGGACTAACTGCAGCTGCAGGACTGAGTTATTAGCTAGTCAGCACCGTTGGCCAGCCCGGCCTCATAACCCCCGGCCCCGCCGCACCGCGCCGCACCGCGCCGCCCAACTGGTGGGGACGAAAACACAAACAAAAGACAAGAGGTGACTGGGGCGTGTACAGTTAAGGGTCTGCGAGACGGCCGGGGTCGGCCGGCGTCGGCCGGGGTCGGAGCGGCCCGGCGGGCCCGGCCGGCCGGTGGCCGCGGAAAAGCAAAGTGGGTCGACCTTTATATTTTCGGAAAGGGAAAAGAACGAGGATCACGATTCTGAAGCCGACGCGGCGGGCAGCGCCGCCCGCGGCCGCCGGCCGGCCGGGCCCGCCGGGCCGCTCCGACCCCGGCCGACCGCGGCCGACCCCGGCCGTCTCGCAGACCCTTAACTGTACACGCCCTGGACTGCAGTCACCGGACGGGACGGATATACAGGGCAGGGCAGCCAATAAACAAAAAACAAAAGAAGATCTCCCCCCCCCCCCCCAGGGCAGGGTGAGGAAGAACTGCAACCTGCGGAGGGAGAATCTCACTGTGTGATAGACTGACTCCCAGCCAGAAACATTTAAAACGTGAAGAGATGTGCGTAAAGAGTGGGCCAAATGACAGTCTTTCTCTTTCCCCTCACCTTCCATGACATTTTATACATAAGAGTTTCAAGTACAAAGAGACAATGCGAATGAAACTTACTATTGTGTTAAGTATAGTGTAGATTAATTTGTCTCTAATCACCATTACCGGCGTAAAATTAGTGAGACATATGACGGAAAATGTTCCAATTCTCGTATCTGAAGGCGATGTGAACTGGTAAATATTTCTACCAAGGAGATATTTTGATAGTAATTTCTTCTTCTGAATGTTGCTTCCTGGTCTGGTTAGTACAATTCCCAATTCCTGAATGTATAGTATGTGAGAATTTTCTTGCAGCACCACTTAGTTCTTCACACAAGGAATAAGTAATTGAAGTTTCTGATTAAGACTGCTTCATGCAATTTTAAACCACAATATCAATTGTGCAAGCTTCATGAGGCACCATGCATTAAAATGCATAGTATTATTTGTCATTAGGTTTCTAAATTGAATTCTTGAATTGAATGTGTGTATGTTACTAGCAAAATACAAACAGGAAGTCCCTCTGTAGGAATGATTCGTCAGGACTAGCCTGGATATGTTGCCATTCTGATTACTGTTTAGAAGAAAATAGATGAATGTAGTAATTTATTGGTATTTTATGTTCTAGAATACGCTTTTAGAACCATCACAAAACACACAGAAAGTTTTATAATGGACATGACAGAGCACACATTGCCAGCCTGTCATTTGTTAGAAAGTTACTTTTTTTCTCTCGTAAATATCAAAGTACAACTAGATGACTTACAGTTGTTGGTCTGGGGCCTTCCCCCTGTTGCTCTGCTTGTCAGATATTTTGTAATTGTACTAAAGAGCACAAATAATATTATATTTGGTTCAACTGGCTGTCCTGACATACAATATAAATAAAGAGACAATTTTTTTCAGTTGGTGTAAAATGTAATTAATCTGAATATATGGATTTGTGCTCTGTATTTGAGAAGTATTCTTATAGTAAAATTATATCCTCCTGCAAGGAGGTTGGCACAAAAATTTACATTACATGACAAATTATCAGTCCTTCACAGGAAAACATTATTACATGTTATAATAACTACACAGTTTTAAAATTCAATGTAAATAAGAACAATGCTATTTAGGAAACTTGTCATTTTAACAGTTAGCTTTCTGTTTTGAAAGCAGCTTTAAACAAAAAGCTTGCAAATGCCAAGTCTACATAAAAGACAAAAATATCACACAATAAAATACAAACATACATTTCAATGACACTTCTGTAATTTATATTAAATGAGTACCAATATGTTCTTGTACTCATTTTATATGACCTTGAGCCACCACAATTATATTGACATACAATAAAAGGCTTGTGAGAGCACACACTAAAATGATATGTTTTAAAGAAATATATGACAATTAAAGTTGCTCTGTCATGATTGAAAATAAAAATTAGTAATCAAACTAGTACATCTCCAAAATCTCCAAAATATGAATGAGACAAAATAAACTTAGATTAACAACATGCTCGTAGACGTTTTTAAGAAAAGTCTTTTTCAAGAACAATAAATATTGAATGTTTTTTTTAAAGTCAATGTTATGAAGTTAATTGCATGAAACTCTAAGAAAAGAGAATGATTAATACATCCTATCAATACAGCAATGGTAACTCAACTAACTACTGTTAGAATGCAGAACTTTACCGGTCAATATCAATCATAAAAATAAACAAAAAATCAAGTTAAAAGATTATGGCAATACAAGAAAGCACTAATGAGTAAGAATCAAAATGGCAATGGGTTACAACCAGTTTGAGGTTGCAAATGATAGTTATGATGTGCATTATCAAAACATTCAAATTGGTACAAATAAGAGCATCAGAGAGACAATAAACTCATGAGGGTTGATGAATTAAAATTAATGAGGACCTATGTATTGATTTACATATGAAATATATATAACCATTCTTCCTTGGTTCAAAAACTACATAACTCAACAAAAAAAAAAATTAAAAAAAAGCATACAGAAAGTGGTCAAAACTTTATCCCTTGCATTGAAAGATATCACAGGTTCTACACAGGTTTAATTAAAACTGGTATCTAGAGTGACAAAAACAAAAACATACCACAAAATTTTAGCTGTAGATTACAAACAACTAATCAATCAACCTGAAACATTCCAACACAATTTCATTCCATGAGTACAGGTTTCTTTTGCTCCTATGGTATTTGTCTCCAGGTGAAAATAACCATTTACACACCAGTCCATAGACATTAAACAACCATTATTGAACACAATTTAGTGTACAAATAATTTCTGTACCTCAAGAAGAAGTGCTTGGAATATTATCTATGTTACAGTTCACGTCGTAACATCTACACACTTTGTTGATGTGCTAGAGGGGGCTGAGGTGAATGAGCAGGTGATGAGGCTTGAAGTTGCTGCTGTTGAATCTGAGTTGAGACCAGCTGTTTTGTTGCTTTGGCTATATCATAGGCTGTCGATCGGACTTGCTGCAGAAACAAATTGCGCTCTGTTCCCATACTATTTTGCAAGCCCGCACAATCGGTTTGCAAGCGGGATGTGTTTGTTATCAAGGCACGAAGCGCTGACCGAATGGCTTCATCAGTTGGGTTCTTGACGTATGGAAATGACAAGTTAGAAAATTGCTGAGGAAAATTCAAATCAAAAGTATTACTGTGTCCTTTACCTTTGGAAATATTGCTGTTAATTCAGAGACAGCTACTCTAATGCGTTCAGCACAGGGTACAAATGTATCTCTGTTTAAAACTGGAGCTCCTTGCTCTTGCATTGACACCCAAAGTTCTTGGATGCGCTTTGTCACTTGATCAGTTCTTCGCATTACTTCCTCTGGTAAAGGCATGGTAAGAACTGAGTTATGAAATACCTGGAAAAAATAAAAATGGCACATATAAAACAAAAACATTATTCATAGTTCATCATATGTGATTTAAAGTCAGTATGGTAGTAATTACCTGACTCTTAGGGTTTGTCCATGGTGATGATCTGAGTCCCTCTCTAGGTTCATACATAGATGAAGGCCTTTGAATTTGAGATGACTGCAGAGTAGGCTCTGGGTCATAACCATTGGGAAGAGGAATAGCCATAGAGTGCGGAACCATTCGCCGCAGCTCAGCATTTTCAGTTTCAAGTTTATGAACCTAGATTTTAAAAAGTGAATATACAGTACTGTAGGACACTGTAAGAATAAGAATAATAAAGAAAACTACATTAGCAATTTTATGAATATTGTGTATAGCTGTACCATTGCTTGCGTTCTCTGTAACTCCATTTTGAGATCTTCTATACAGGCATTTGCAGCAGTGAGTTTTTTACGTAGTTCTTGTTCTACTACTGAGTTATTTCCCTCTGGTGTCTGTAAGAAAATTACTCAATTAATCCACTCAGTAAGATAAGAGAATGTTCTTCATACTGTGATACATTACAAAGTGTATCCTAGATTACCTTTTCAAGAGGACTTTGGATACTGCCAGGGGTATCAGCAGATTGAGGACGAGCAATTTTCCCAGGCTCCTATTAAAGAATTGAGCAGATTTAGATGATGAATGTATTGCAGAAGGTTTGAAATTAAAATGACCATGCATAAATACGTACAGCTACTTTTAAGCATTTTGCTAATTGCTCAGCAGTAACATAATCCTCATCAGATGCTACACTATCATACAGTGGATCATCATCTGAAAGCTCTGAACAGTGCTTTATCTTGTCAGAAAACTGATTTGATGCAGATACTACAGAGATAAAAAAGCAAAATAATACAATAAAACAAAAATTTCAGAAAAGAAAAAAAAAAATCTACAAAAGAAACTAGGTAATGAGCAAAGAACACTCACCAAACATTTGTCTTCTTCGCGCATCAGATAGGATATCAATGATGAGAGCTGCAAATTCACTTGCACTGAATCGAGCTAGTTTCTGGCGGCCTTGATTTCTTGTAGCAGAAAGTTCTGGGTTGACAGGAAGAAATGGCACGGAAGCATTCTCAATTGCCACCGGTCCACATGACCATGCTAAAAATGTGAAGAAAGAATAGATACAATTTGTTACATTATGCTAGTTGTACTGTAAAGATAAATGAAAATTTTGAGATAGTATGCATACCTGCTTCAGTTTCTCTTCGATCTACTTCATCATACACATCTGTTGCTAGTTCTTCAAACAGTTGATTGGGGAGCTAAATTTTAAAAAGAAAGAAAAAAACCATTTAAGGTACATAAATCATATGAATTTAAACATCAATATGAAACACAACAGAACTAGTCACTGATAAACTGAACCAACCTGTTGAAGTTTCATCTTAGCTTCTTGTGAGATTTCTGCAATTTCAATACTGTTTGATTTTTCAGGTAAAATTAAATGTTGCCCAGTTCTATGATCTGGCTTGCGTCCATAAACAAAGAAGGAAAGGCGATCTGTGACTTCATATAGACATTCAATGATTCGTTCTGCCAAATCCATATGACCAGCACATCTAATGAAATAAGACATGACATAGTAATGAAACAGGTACAGCAAAAGAAAGATTTTAGAGTTTTACTTGACAGTTTACCTTGCAAAGTAAGCTGGGGTGCGTCCTTGCTGATCCTCTTCATTGGGATTAGCTCCGTATACTAATAAAAGTTCAACCTGTAATGCTTGTCCAGCTTGAGCAGCAACATGAAGGGGAGTTGTACGCTTTTCCTGATCAATGTATTATTGTTATAAAATACGGACCTCAAAAATATAAAAGAAAGCAATGGAGATATTGATGTTCTTAAACTTACAGGATGAAAGAAATTGGCATCAGCTCCTTGAGAAAGAAGCCTTAGACTGGTTTCAAGATTGTTAGTCCGAACACTAGAGTGTAACTGCTGACTAAGATCAGCGTCATCAGAGGAAATCTCCTCTTTGGAAGGACGGAACACAAAAGATAATGATTGGTGTTTGGCTCTAATGAAATCTGCTTTAGTCGTGCTGAAAAGGTAAAGCATACCATAGACTCTAAGTACCCTAATTACTTCAGGAAAAGTGCTTTCAAATTCCAAGGTACAAAAACATACTGGAGAGGGTCTTGAGGTTGTGGTTTGCGACGACTGCCTTTGGATGATGGATCTAGTAGAGTGTGTTCCCAAATACTATTAGCACCGCTGCTGTTTAAGGAGCGCACCATCTGCAATATATGAATGACATCTCTCAGAAATGCTATGAAAAACGAGTGACACAGGAAAGCTAATAATGTAACATACAAGTAAATTTGATGGACTCCAATTTCCTTTCTTCAGCGATTTCACATGACTTATGTGTCTCCCAAGACTTCTGTGGATGCTGCAGCATTCGTCACAGAGTAAAATGCAACGATTTATGGATGCCCAACCAGGTTCTGTAGAAGAAAGATCAAGAAAAAAAATTATTCATTCATCTGATATGATTCGTAATAAGACACAACAATATACTTCTAAATTGTAACTCCTAGATTTTAGACTTGTATAACTTGAAAAACTTTGAGTAATGTTGCATTCGCTCAAAAATTAAAATCCAGCAGAGCTAAGAAAATAGTTTAATAAAAAAGGGGTGTGTGCTACCCACAATAATAATTAGTGTTAAGAAACTCATACCTAGGGCACCACAGTCGCCGCAAACCTCAGTGACATTCCTCAATTTTCCTTTTGACATGTTAGAACAAGGGCAAAGTCTCTAACGATGCACTAAGAAGTGCGTAAAACTAAACCATGTTATCGCCCCTATTGAGGGTAATTTGATTGACGAGAAGACATGGGGGTTATGTTGGGCATGTATCACTCATCTATTGCCTGTTTCTGCTGATGTTGATGTGATGTTCATCATGAGAACGCTTGTTGCGAGACTACATTGCTGAATTTCCCATACCCAACGGGGCAGTCGGTATGGAACGGGAGGGGGAGGGAAGGGAACAACACCAACGGCCAGGAGTTGGAGGAGGAGGGAGGGAGGGACAGGCGGGAGGGGGGGGGGGCAGGATGTGAGGCGAGAGAGGCAGGGGCGGGTCCGGAGAGGGGGGGAGGTGTGCCCGGCCCGTCCTGCGGCCAGCCCGTGCAGGCAGCCACGCCGCCGCTAGAGCACAACATCGAGAGTTCAGTTTCAGTTGTCCAGAGGACGCCGCCGACGCCGGTTCCCGTCACGACGCCCCTGCGCGCCGTCGTTTTACAATCGCCGCCGTGACAGCTGCCGTCCCGCCCGTAACACGCGGACGCATCGCTCTGGCCCGCGCGACGGCGACGCCTGTCCGACGTCGCGGCCGCAGCGTCCCGACGCCCTGGAGCGCAGCGCACCGCGTCCTGCGCCGCCGCATTCCTGCTGCACCGGGCCGGCCCGGGCTCGGCGTGCATTGTGCCCCTGTCTCGTAGCGCCCTGAGGCGCGAGCCGTGTGTGTGCGCGCGCGCGCGTGAGTGTATGTGTGTGTGTCAGTGAGTCCTGCGCCGTGCCGCACGCCTCATGAGCCGTCCTTAGGATTACCACCGAAACATGCACCGACAGCAGTTGCTCCTGTTGGGACTGGAGGTGAGTCTTAAGATTCGGGAGGCCAACTTAAGTTCTCGCGGATATTATGGCAGAGACTGACAGGATTAAGGTACAAGAGGTCGACAAAGTTAAGGTCAGTTAAGGTCCTCCTGAAGCCCGACAGTGTTAAGGTCGATTATAGTCCTGAAGTTAAGGTCCCTGGATGACCAAACAGAGTTAAGGCACTGGAAAAGTCGACGGAGTTAAGGTCAGTTAAGGTCCTGAAGACCGACAGTGTTAAGGTCGATTATAGTCCTGAAGTTAAGGTCCCTGGATGACCAAACAGAGTTAAGGCACTGGAAGTCGACGGAGTTAAGGTCCTGAAGGCCAGCGGCGTCCAGTGACAGCCAGGCCGTGTGCGCGGTGGGTGAGGGCTGGGTGGGTGAGCAGTGGAGCGCGCAGCAGCGCAAGCGCACCCCCTGACAACCGGTCCGACAGTCAGCCTAGTCGTACGTGTAGTCGTGGGGGCGGAACAGAACAGGCTCTCCTCTCCCTCTCGGTCAAAAGGGTTGCGGGTGGGAGGTGGTGGGAGGGTAGGCGCGGCCCCGGCCCGGCCGTCCCGTCAGTCTAGCTTTCAATCCTCCTTCTCCTAGTTTTTTACCCACTCGTTTCTCATTCCCCCGGGCGCCCGGGCCCGACCCGACTCGCCCTTTTGTGACAGACTGGGCCGGGCAGGGCAGGGCCCGCCGCAGGCGAGGCGGGGCGGGGGCGCCGGCGGGATTCGTTCCCTCCTGTCTGGTGTCGGTTTCCATCGAAAGGGAGAAAAAAAGGAGTAGAGAGTGAGGAGAGGGAGGGTGCTTGTAGTGCAACATTGTGAGCCCCCGGGCGGGGCGGGGCGGCAGGTAGAATGACCCCACCCCAGCCGACACGGCGTGACAAGGCTCTCCACTCAGGTATGCCTGCCCTGAATGAGGCGCGGGCGCGAGTGGTCCATTCAATGTGTTTTAATAGTAACCAAAGCGTAAACGAGGCAACTGGGCATGGCGGGGTGAGGGAGGGGGAGGGGTATGAGGCGCGACGCGCAGGGCTGCAGAGCTGCACCTACCCCGCGCCCGCAGGCTCCCTCTCTCCCTCTCCCTCTCTCTCCTCCCCTTCCTCACTGTCGCTCCGGCCGAGGGAGGCAGAGAAGGAGAACGAAGAACGAGCGAAAGAGAGCACTGCGCCAACATAGTACCGCACTGCACCTCTGAGGCGCAGCGCAGCCCCAGCACCGCACACCACACCGCAGGGCATGTTGGTTCGTGTGAGCCTTTTGCGGTCGCGCCGGAGCGGAGCGGTCGCAAAGTGGTCGCAACGGCGTGAGCGGCGCGGGGCGGGGCGGGGTCCCGGCAGAGCCAGCAGCAGCCCTACCCGTGCTCGGCCCTGGCCCGGCCCGTCGTGTGCGCGAGCGGGGGCTCGTATCTTGTGTGCGTGTGCGCGCGTGCGCCCCTACGCGTTGTGAAAAGTGAGGTGAACTCAGCGCGTCGTGTCACTAACACAACACGTGGGCCGGACCGTACCGGGCCACCAGTCAGGCAGCGCGCGCGCAGGAGGCAACCCTCCCTCCCTCCCTGCAACGTCATCCCCGCGAGCGTGATGGCCCGTGACCCGCCGCTCATGAAGCAGCATTGTAGCGCAGGGGAGGGGAGGGAGAGGCGACAACGACAACAAAACAAAAATAATGGAATAAAATTATACAGCAAACGCGTCAGGCAGAGCGCTGGCGGGTTGGCTTCTACCCCGCGGCCCGCGGCCGTGCCGGCGCGGCGGGGCGGAGCGCTTGTCCGGCTGTTCGCCGCGCCGCGCCGTGCGGGGCGGGGCCGGCCGAGGGATGCCGGTCAGGTCAGCCCGTGTCCTCCTTCCCTAGGAACGGCGGCGGCCCCGTCGGGCCCGGCCCGGCCGTGTCGTGTCGTGACGAGATCCCGCCCGGCGATCTGGATGCCGCGCCCGGCCTGGAGCCCGGAGCCTGGAGCCTGGAGCCCGGAGCTCGGAGGCCAGGGTTATTGCCTTCCGCCCGCGAACCACCTCGGCGGATAGTGTTCAGAGCTCAATGCATTTCACGTCACACATTAAAACACATTCAGTGCGGAATAGCAGAGCATAGCACAGATTCTAGGGCGCCAGCCTGTGCCACAGCAGGGAGCGGCTCCAGGACTCCAGAACTCCAGGAGGTCCTGGCCGGCCGTGCGCTGCGTGCGCCCTGGCCTGGCCGTGCTGCCTGTCGCGTGCACCGCGCAGCCGTGCAGAGCACAGTGGACGCCTGCTGCTCTTCTGCCCCCCGCCCAGCCCAGACGCATTCCGGTCGTCGTCCCGTCTCCGCGGCGGTCGTCCCCGCCACGCCCCGCCACGCCCCGCCACGCCCCGCCACGACGGCGACGACACACTCTGGCTGCCGCTAATTATCTAATCGGCTGCAGGCCGTGCCCGGCTCAAGCTACGTCTCTATGTAACGGCCAGAGGTTCTCACCACGCTGCTGCTGTTGATCGGGGCGGGGAGGTGGGGACACTCAGCTCGGGACGACGCGACCACTGCCGCTCCGCGTAATATGGGGCTCATCCGAGGCCCTTAGCTCAGCTCAGCTCCGCCGCCGGCCGGTCGACCCTTCACCGTCTGTCCCGGCCCGGCCCGGCCGCGCTTTAGGACCAGCACTCTACTTTTACGAGTTGGAGCGGCTGCGCTGTGGGTCATCCCTGGTGGGGTCGCGTATGAGTGCCCGGGCCGGGGCAGAGCGACACGGTGGCGCCTGGCGCCTCGCTGTCACGCGGAATGCGGCCGCCCCGCCCCGCCCCGCCCCACACTTTAATTGTCCTCCATTATGGAGAGCTTCTGCAGCAGCAGCGGCGGCGGCCCGGCCCGGCCCGGATCTCCACAATGGAGGCCGCTGGAGCTGCTGGAGGACAAAAGGACCGCTGCTGGCGTCGGCGCTGGCATTAGCATCGGATGTCACGACGGCGCCGTGCCGCGAGCGGTGCGGGGCGTGGCGGGCGTGGCGGGGCGTGGCGGGGTCGCGGTTCGCGCTCTGCTGCAGGCCAACGAGTGCGTGGGGCAGGACGGCGATCGGGGGCGCATGGGTGGTCACCCTGCCCTACAACATGCGCGTCCCGCTCCGCCCACAGGCGCCGGCGCCAGGGCCGGCCAAAGAAACACGCGTCGCGCTGGAGCAGACGCCATGGACACCTCTACGCGTCTGTCCCTGTCGGTAGCAGATCACCAGCACAGCACGCGATCGTCAGGCCGGCCCGGCGTCAAGGTCGGGCCGCGCCCTGCAGCCCAGCCCAGGTGTCTCCAGCCGGGTGCGGCGCGATGCGGATCCGCGTTTGTTGTCGCCGGCGATCACCAGCGGATCAAGTGTTCCCTGCTCGGCGCGGTGCGACGGTGATCGTCTTACAGTTTTTATAGGGTGACGGCGCGGCGCGGGGCGGCGGGGGGCTGCAGGCCGATCAAGCCGGTCCTGCTTGGCCCGACCCGGCCCGGCCGGTCCCTAGTCCAGTCCGCATGCTTATGACTCTGAACCTGATCCTAGATCCTGCGATGGACGGCCGCAATCCGTGGAGCCTTTCCACTTTGTCTCTCTCGCACATACAGAAACCCCTACGCCTCGCCATTGCTACGACATGCGGTGGTGTCATGCTCGTTGCTTTTGGCGTACAGTACTGTACTTTTTCAGTGAAACAAACAGCAACAATAATCCCCTGCCCACTCGGCCGCAGCAGCCCCCTTGCGAACCCTATGGCCGCACCGCTGCTTGCCTGGGAATTCCCCCTCGAAAACAAACAAAAAACACACAAATGTTCCGCTAGGCCGCGCTGCCGCCGCGCTTGGCCTGCGCGTCCTTCCCTGTGCTGTAAGCCCCGTAGCAGCGCGTGGCAGCGAGCGGAGCGGGCGCCCCCCAGGACTGCATTGTTGCGTCAGGACGTCTCACTTGGTCTGCCAACTGTGGAGCACTGTGGAGCCCCCGGCTTCGCCCCGCCCCGCCCCGCCGCCGCGCCCGACCTGCACTGGCAATGCCTCCATGACCGCCTCCTGGTTGCCTCCGAGAGCTTGTTAGTCTCAACGCCGTCAAGTTGGCGGCGGAACAGGGTCAGGCTGGTTGACAGTGGGCCGGGCCGGGCCGGGCTGGGCGCGGTGGTGCGATGTGGGTGTGGTGCTCGCTGCGCCGCCGTGGTTTATGGCCTCGTCTCCCCGCGCCCCGCCCCACCCTGCATGTAATACAGATTGGCATGGCATGGGGATTTTGCCGCCGTTTCATCGCCGCGAACAGCGTTATATTACAAGCCATCAAAGCGCACGGCAGCAGCCATAGCTCGTGTGGACCGCCGCCACTATTTTACAGCGCGTGTTGAGACAACCTCGCGACACCCTCGCGACACCCTGGCGAGATCCCTGTGACTGTATTTGCCAAGAAACGGGCAATGCATTCCCACGGCACGGCACGGCGGACGGCGCGGTGTTGCAGCAGAGCGCACCAGCGCCTGCCTGGTAGGCAACCCTCCGGCACGGGTGTTGCACGCGCTTGCCTACCGGCTAGGTCAGGGAGCTCCTGCAGCGAGCTGCTGTGTCGTACCGTGAGAGCTCTTTTTGTTTCCTTAGCTTTTTTTTCGACACCGGCAAGTATACGTGCGGTCGGGCCGTGGCGGTCATGATGTCTGCTGTCGTTGCGGCGTCGGGGCGGGGCGGGGCGGGGCGGGGCGGCGCTCTCGTCATCGGCCGAGCGCAGGCAGGCCGAGTCCATCGAGTGCTCGCTCGCGCGGACAATACGAGCGATACGAGCACGAGCACGAGCCGAGCAGAGCGCCCACGAGCCGCACGGCGCACACGGCGCTCGCTTGCGTAGTCAAAGTGGGCTTGTAATGCACCGCAATGCTTTTGTAATGGAAAAGCATTGACCGGCTGGGCCGGGGCGGGGCGGGGCGGGATGGGCCGCGGAGATGATTCACCGCATGCAGCGGGCGTACCGCGAGAGCGAAGTGAGTGAGAGAGTGTGTGTGTTTGTGTGTGGCCATTCATATAATCGACGGCAGTAACGTCGCACACACGGCGCAGCAGGAATGTTTTCGTCTCGCAAGCTGAAAAAAAAGGTGCACGTTATTCTTATTTTGTCCAGTGCAGGTACTCTACTGTATACATACACTTGTTTGTGTTTTTGCCGTTGAATTATTCGCGCGAGGAGTGGTGTCCCCTTGGCCGATATCATTCTGATGGACTGAGCTTGTTTTCATGCTGCTGCTGTTGAGACGTCCGTGAAAGGGAACTTACTTATCCTGCTCGGGTCTCTCTCCCTCCCTCCTCAGGCCCGCCCCGCCCGCCGCACCCGTTCCCGTTGGACGTATGGGTATCGCTTCGGCAACCGGTTCACTCTGTGCGCCATGTTCTGGTTCTGTGTCGCGAGCCCACCGCCCGCCACGCCCTTTGCGGAGCACGTGACCACACGACAATTTGTTTTATATATTTTTTTAAATACAAGAAACGAGAATTGCGGCACTAGAAAAATTAAACCGCCCAACCATTATGGGTTAAAGGTTATTCAAACTTTTTGCGAGTGTACGCGTGCGCTGCGCCGCGCAAATCCAATAAACGAAAGTCAAACATCGACAACACGATGTGCTGTGCGCGCGCGTACCGGCCGTGCCGTCGTAAATCACCTGACGATGCAATGAAATGCTCTCTGTGTGATGCGCGGCGCGGAGGAGCGGGGCGGGGTGGGGCGTAAGTCAAGAGGCGGAGCTATCTACGGACCCCACCTCTGAGCTTCATTACGACAAAAAGACATCACGGTAAAAATTAAGGGAAGCAGAGGCCTAGCCTGGGTGCGGCGGGGCGGGGCGGGGCGGGGTGGGGGACCTAACCGAATGGGCCGACGACGGCGCTGCGCCGGCCGGGCCGGGCCGGGCCGCTTTAGCGGGCGCCGCATCCTCCCACAGCCATCATCAGACAACTTGCAACTCCACGACCGCGCGCGCGGTGGCAGCGGCGTCGCGTCGCCGAGCTCCGCCCCGCCCCGCCCCGCCCCGCCCCGCCCCGCCACACCACGCCACGACACGGTCCCACGCTTTCTCAGCAGGGCCGGGGCGAGCGTGGAGTCGTGGGAGAGCACTGAGGTGCGCTGCGCGTCCTCGGGGCGTGCTGCTCCCGCACCTTGCAGACCTCCGCGCCGCCCAGCCAGCCCGTCTAGGATTGAACTATGCCCCGCCCGCCCCGCCCCGCCCCGCCCCGCACGGCCCGGGCCCGGGCCTGCAGGCCGGCATGCGTCGAACAGCGCTGCGATAAGGTGACGGAGTGTACGCCGGCCTTGCGCCCCGCCCCGCCCCGCCCGCACTGCTCCGCCCCGCCTCACCCCACCTCACCCCACCTCTCTATGAACTGGCACAAATTAAAGGTCCAATCACTTTCGCAACCAGCGCACGGCGCGAAGGTAATTCGATCCGCGAGCAAACGCGCCCCGCCCTTGCCCCGCCCCGTCCCGCCTCGCCGGCACAGAGGAGTGATTGCGATCAATAACTGTTCGATCACTCCGCCTGTCTCGCCGGCCCGGCCCGGCCGGGCCCCGCACCAGGACCGCGCCGTGGACCCGAACCTCCCTGCCGCGTGGTTTCGGACGTAATGCCTATAGAGAGGTAATGGGAAGATTGCGGTCGGGTCGGGCCTAGCCTGGCGCCCGGGCTGTGCGGCCTGTGGAGCGAATAAGACAGCCGCGACTGCCTGCCAGGGGACCAGCTCCGCTGCTACCGGCATGGCAGCGCGAGGCCTGTTCGCGCCAAAAGAGTTGAAAATACGGGCCGTATGACAGGCAGTTTGATGTACCTCGCGGAAGCGAAACTAGCAGCGGGGCGGAGCGGGGTGGGGCCCCGAAGGATTCGATTAACCTTGGCATCCAAACCCACGCGGTATGAACACACACACACATACTCACACAGCAGCGGCGCTCACGGGCGCGCAGCACATGCTGGAGCTAGTTTTATTTATTGCGGTTTATTGGGTCTGTCCACCGCCAGCTTCAGCTGTGCCCGTGCCCAGCCGCACCTCTCCAACGTTTGCGCCGTGCAGGCTTCGCAGCCCCCCGCACGGTCCCGCCGTGCACCCCCGCTGTGCGGGTCTGCCTACCCGCAGGGGCTCGCGCGAAGCGTTGCACGGCCCTCCAGGTGAAGGGCGCGGGGCGCGCGGGTGAGTGGAGGGTAGTGTGTCCACGAGGCAGCCTGGCCGTCGTGTGTATTTCTCCCTTTCTCCCGGCTGGCCCGCCCCGCCCCGGCCCGGCGCCCTGGCCGCAGCTCATGCCGCAGCCTTGCCCGGTAGCCCACACCGCGCCGCCTCGCCTCTGCAGCGGACATGCCAGCCCCGGACCGCGGCCCCTGCGCTGCGCTGCGCCCCCTGACGGCGCCGCGCCGCTTTGTCACTCGTTTAATCCACATCGCGCCGTCCCCGCCTTTCTGCAAACACGTCAATAAATTTAAAAAAAAAAAAAAAGATGGAAAAAGTTTTAATTGTTTCGTTGGGGTCGCCGCTAATGACGATGAATTAATAACACTCGCCGTTGTTCTGCCACGCAGCTCCCTGCTTCTATATGTGATTAATAATTTTAAAAGGAAAAAAAAAAAAGAGGCATCTCCTTATATTTTTCTCTGTTTGTTTCGCGGACATTCGCTCTGTTTTTAGAGTGCGCCTTGGTGTCCCGCGCGTAAATCAAACCCACAGGCTGGCGGGTCCCCCGCGACCTGTCCGGCACCGCTCACCTGAGCTCAGCGACATTTAATTACTGCGCGGGCCGGGGCCGGGGCCGGGGGTCGGGGCGCGTGCGTGGCGGACCTATCTGCCCGTGCCAGAAAGGGCGTAAATGCGTATGTAATATTTACTTTTCTAGCGCCATGTGCGTGTTGTTTCTGTTTTTGAGAGCACCGGGGCGGGGCTGGGCGGGGCCGGGCGGGGCTCTGTTCCTCTGATCTCTGATGGCGCGTAGCTACATCATAATGTACCTACGATCCCCTGCTCCGCGCCGCGAGGTATAAGGATACGACCGACTTAATGGCGCCGCGGTCCCTTAAAAAAAAATAAAAAAATGAAAATAATAAAAATCCCCTCCGTGCAGGGGAGTGCTTTCTCACGCGAGAGCGTGGTGCGTGTGGTGGAGCGAGTGCATCGTATCTCAAATCGCTTATTTTGCGCCGGGCGAGGGAGATGGAGGCGAGAAAAGGGAGCGAGTAAGAGAGAGAGAGAGAGAGATAGAGAAGGAGAGATGGATAGAGAGGCCGAGCCGAGACCTTGCAGCGAGGCGGGGCGGGGCGGGGCGGGCTCCCTTAGCAGTCGTTATCCTTCGGGTCGGGCGCTATCCTCGTGACTGCCGTCCCGTCCCGTGTGGGTGGGCGTGTCCGAGTCCCTGCAGGTCCTGCGGTGTCCTGCGCCTGCCTGCCTGCCTGTTCAGCAGGGTTCTGGTCGAGCTGGTCCGCCCCGCCCCGCCCGCTACTGCCCAGCCCACCAGCCCAGGCGCGGAGAGGAGAGGAGACAGGACCACCGACTTTGGCCGCGGCTTATTCCTAGAATACGCGGAGCTGGGCGGGGAGGCAGGCGCCACGGCGCGGCGCGCAGACTGGTCGCGATAAATCACCGCCAAGCGGTCGGGACAGTGTCGTACAGATAGATTGGGGGCTGTTTTAAATTTTTTCTTTCTTTCTATTTAAAAATAAATTTGGGCGTATCCCCCGTTACGACGAAGAAATTTTTGTGGGTTTCGTATTTGGTCCCCTGAATGGTTTCTGGCTGAGAGACTTCAACGCAAGTGAGCGACGGAAGGGAAGGAAAGGGAAGAGAAGAGAAGGGCAGGGAGCCCTGGCGGGACGGACATGTGGGGAATCGCTGCAACAGCTGAAAGTTCTCGCCTCGCGCACCGTCCTCCACACTACACCGTGTTTTTCTTTTATACGGAAATGAGGTAAAATGTGCTGTTATGGTCTGTTATGGTAACACCCCGCTCCGCCCCGCCCCGCCCAGTCTGAATAAAACATAATGACGGGAGTCTACTCCTGGTTTGGGGCGGCGCCTCCGCTCCGACCCGAGGTCGTAGAACTGAGTGGCGGTGGGGCGGGGCGGGGCGGGGTGGGGCAGGCGCGGGGCCGGAGCCGGTCCTGCACGCCGGGCCGGGCCGCGGGCCTCAATCGCCTCGCCCAGGCACCGCGCCGCGCCGGGCCGGGCCGCGCTGGCGGGGCAGACCGGCACTGCCCGCCCAAAACGCGTTTGGGAAGTGCAATAATCGTTTGTAGACTCGCGCTACACACACTCACACATTCACGCACGCCGTCGCGGCACGCGGGTGGCACGGGGCGGGGCGGGGAGGGCAGGCAGGCCCAGCCGGAAACTTTCACTCGATTCGAAACGAAAAATGCGTTGTGCCGCTGACCGGCTGTTCGGCGAGCCCCGGGTTATCGGGCCTCGCCTCGCGGTACAGTACTGCTGACGCCCTGTGCAGCCCAGCTCAGCTCAGCATCCCGTCCCAGACGGGACCGCGTCACGGCAGTGCACGGATATCACGTCCCGGCAGCAGGGGCAGGGGCGGCGCGCCGAGGTCCTGCTGCGGTCGCAGCACGGTGCGTGTTACCGCCCCGCCCCGCCCCGCCCCGCGGGGTTACTCAAGGAGTTACTCTAGCCGGACGGAGGCGTAGTCAGGAGCGTTGCCCTCTGGCCTATGGCGCGGATAGACCCGCCCGATATAGATTCTAGGCGGCCGTGACAGCGCGCTGGGGCGGTGCCATGGTGGCCGGGCCTGGAGGAGTCATGGGCCAAAGTCATGGCAACGGTGGTCCGGTGTGGCGGGGCGGGGCGGCGGCGGCGGCGGCCGCACCTGTGCACTCAGGCAACGCACCAGGGAGCACGCTTCCGGTGGGGCTGTATGTGTCTCAGGGTGCCGGCCGGCCGGCTCTCTCTCTCTCTCTCTCCCTCTCTCTCCGTCTCTCCTTCCTCCGTCGCCTTCGCGCGGGGTTCACGCTTCACTGCCCCGCGACCTGCAAGAGGACTGGGCGGCCATTACGGCGAGAGGCCGGCCCGGCCCGGGCTGGGCCTCCTGTAGGCCCCCTGTAGGGCCCCTGTAGGGCCCCTGTAGGGCCCCCGCAGGGCCCCTGTCCAGCAGGGCCTCGAGGTCGAGGCGCCTCCCTCAAGCGTGTACAGCAATTCTTAAGGACAAGCATCAGATCATGAGCAGTAATAGGCTTTATGTACCTTTTTCACCTTTGATTTGGACTCAGTACGGACATTGTGGGGTAGGGAGGGGCCATCCTGGAGGTACGTGTACTGGGGCGGTAACCACAGCCGCACCAGCGCGGACCCGGGCGCTGTCACTGCGGGACGTGTGAGAGAGAGGAGTGAGTACGAAAGTACGTGTGAGAGAGGGAAAGAGAAGTCACTGTGCTGCTCTGCAGCGGAGACAGGCGGGCGGGAAAAGGGTGGAGGGGGGGGGGGGGTCAGGGTGCGCAGGGCAGCGGGGAGAGGGGACCGGGTCAACAGTTGGGGGAGCACCTCCCCTCCCCTCTCCTCCTCCCTTCGCTTGGCGCGCGGCCGCGGCGCCGCGAGCGCTGTCTCCACCGCCTGGCAGCAGGGACTGCGGCTCGCCTCGCCTCGCCGGCAGTTTGCACACGTCTGGCCAACTGGTCACGTGATTACAAGCGTCCTAGAGTCTAGCACCGTCCTAGACGAGGCGAATAAAGGGAGGGGACTAGAGCGCGCCCGGCCCGCGCTATGCTCGCTGTGCACAGTACCGTTCTGGCCCTGGCGGAGCGGAGCGGGGTGGTCCCCCCATGAAACATCTGCCCATGTGACAGGGTGCCCGTGCGAGGCGGCGCGGCGCGTCGGCACCTGGACGCCTCTCCCCTGCTGGACGGAGCACCGGGCCGCCCCCCGCACCCCTTCCGCTCCGCGAGTCGCCAACGGCCCGCGACCGCCCGGCCTGGCCCGCAGCACCCGGCTCACTGCTACGCGGGGCAGGATGGGGCGGGGCGGGGCGGGGCGGCCGTATGACTGACGACTGCTCCGCTCGGCCGTGGCCCCGCCACGCTGCGTGCAGTGCGCCTGCTGCGCCTGCTGCCGCCCTGCCCCACTTCGTGCCGGTCCTGTGGCGGGTCCGCTCCGTGCCGTCGCGTCCTGTCGTCTCAAGGATGTGGCAGGATGCGTGGCCGCCCCGCCCCGCCCCGCGCCTCGTGTCGCCTCACCTCGCCGGGCTGCTGCTGATGATATCGGAAATGGAATAATTCATTGTCTCCTTCTCCGACCCTTCACGCATCCGGTGCACGCCGCCCCGCCCCGTCCTGACCTGGCCCGCTGCCCTCCAACCGATGAGTTAATAATAACAATAGTGCCGCCGGGAGCGGGAGCACGCCAGCCCGGCGCGGTGGCGCGGGACACGCGCGGGACACGCGCGCGCACGTGCGGGTGGGCGGGGCGGGGTGGGGCGGTGACAGCGCGGAGGTGAGGGTGCGGCGGCGGCGGCCAGGCCTCCTAAATGATAGAAGCAACAGTGTGTGCAGAACAGTAATTACACCGCCAGGCGGGCGGGGCGGGGCGGGGCAGGGCGAGGCGGGGCGAGGTCAGCAGCGCGAGCGCGCCGGAGCCGAAGGTGCATTGTGTGTCGCCTGCACCTCCTCCTCCACCTCCACCACGGGCCCGGAGGTCATCGGCGACCTCCACGCGGCTCATCGGAAACAGACCGGAGTGGCTCGCAAGCGCCACAGATCACAAGCGCAACAGGTCACAAGCGCTACAGCTTGCTAACGCTACGGGTCGCAAGCGCTACGAGTCACAAGCGCTACAGCTCGGTAGCGCTACGGCTCGCTAGCGCTACAGCGAGAATCCGCGCGTTAGGCGGAGCCGAGCCGAGCCGAACCTTGAAAAATTACGCACGTGCTCTGCGAATGAAAGGGTGGCGTGAAAACATGGAAAATTTTTGCGACAGTAAACCTCCCGAAGGAGGTTGCGGTTCCCGCCAGGCACAGGGCTTTTACCCCCCGTGGCAGCCAACTACTTCGGTGTTCTTATGGGAACCGGTGCTTTTCTGGCATGCGATCCTGTCGCGCAATTCGACAGATTTGATCCCCGTACTGTCAGATTTAGTCGTACGGTGGTTAACCGAACTGCCCTGTCCCCAGAGCATGGAATAGCTATTTTTGGAGCCAGATTCTAGGACTTATGACCCCACGACCGACCACCAGTCGTGGGCATGGGACGGAACTTCCTGGCAACCCGCTGTCGCTACCAGTGAAGAACCTACCTGGGTTTGAACCAGGCCCCATGTGCCGAGTCTCACAGACACCCCACGGCTTTCGCGGCACCACTAGACCACTAGACCGTCGGCTATTCCACGAGGGAGCTCGGTTGAAATGGGGGGCTTGAATTCCACTCTCCAAATTGTTGTCCTCAGAAAAATTAAATTTATTGGTAAGATTCGAACCTCCGTCCTGCGACTCTATGCGCGGACACTTTGCCGGCACGGCTACGACGCCGCGGTAGCAAAAGCGGGACCACTAGGAGTCATGCTGCGCGAGAAGCCACAGTCACCGAAGAAACGAACCCGGTGTCATGGGTGCGCCTGCTTTTCGGTCAGTGCTGGGCCGGCCGCGTAGCATCATTGGTATCGACGCTGCTCATAGCACTAGGTGGCCAAAGGTTCAAAAACCGCGTAATTTTTTTTTTCTTTTTAATTTCTTTTTTGTTTGGACCAAGTGCTGTAGCGCTTGTGACCTGTAGCGGTTGTGATCTGTAGCGCTTGTGACCTACGTCCGAAACAGACAAGAGGAGCGAGAGGGACCGCGCACCCCGTGTAGAGTTACCCGCCCCGCCCCGCCTGCCTCCGCAGCGCGGCGCAGCGCGGCGGTCTGATCGGGGTCGCATCGGGGGTCGCCCCACCCCTCGCCCCTGCCCTGCTCCTCCCCTCGTCGACCCCGCGCTTCCGGGTCGGCCGGCTGTGTATTTACACTGTACGTATCGCGTTGTGCGGTCGGTTCGCGCCTTGATCTGGATAGAGTGGGAAGAGAGAGACAGGCAGTGAAAACGGTTCAACGGTTCTCTTTCTCTCTCTATCTCTCTCTCTCTCTCTCACTGTGGCGCGCGCGTGCGAGGCGCGTGGCGGTTGTCGCGTCGTTTGCTATCGCGGGCGGGGCGGGGCGGGGCGGGGCGGGGCGGGACAGGCGGGACGACCCAAGAGCGTGAGCTCGGCCTCCAGCAGCAGCGCCTTACATCACGCATGATCCCGGCCTACGACCTGGACTTGGGCCTGAAGTGGTTCGCTGATCCGCTAACGAGTCGCACGCTCGCGCTTTTGATCTGCTCCACTCCGCCGTGGCGTGGCGTGGCACGGCGCGGCGCTGCGGTTAGCGTTTGCCCCGCCTGGCGCGGCGCGGCGCTCCTTGTGGTCGTTGCTCCGCCACGTGCCGTGCCGCGGGGGAAGCGCGCGTACGCTATGTTACATTCTTTGGAGGAATCTGTACAGAGAGAGAAACAGAGAGAAAGAAAAAAATGGAGAGGCACGGTGCTGTGCGGCGGGGTAAATGCCTGTCCAGTCATGAGGAGGGCAGGGGCGGGGCGGTGCGGGGCGGGAGCCAGGCCCAGCCCCGCGGGTGGGGCCGTTGGCCGCTGGCCGCGGGCGCGTAGAGGAGTTCGCGAGGCCGGGCCGGGCCGGACAGCGTGTGCAGAGCGAATTCCAGGGATGAGAAAGTCAGCGGTCAGCGGCACGGTTGGACATGGAGGCACTGTAGCGGCTTTGGCATCCGTTACGAATGTTAATCATTTTTTTTTAAATATGGAAGGTCACGAATCTCCGCAAGAGTGGGGCATTGCGTTGATATTGCCCTCTATACTTTTGCGCGGATGTCATTAAGTTTTGGTTGGGCCGCGAGAAGAGACGCGCTGATACAAATGATGAGTCTTGCCTTCAGTATTTTTTTTTCTTTCGGGCTGCTGCTGCTTAGTCAGAGATGACTTCTGCGAAAGAAGCGGCAAAATTATCCTTGCGGCGTGAGGGACCAGGGGGACAGTAGGAGAGGAGGAGGAGAGGGGCACCCTGAGCTCACCCGAGCGGGTCCGCCCCGCTGGAGCGCAGCGCGCGCCGCGCCACGCCGCCGCCGAGGTTCAATGAGAACATTATTTCACATTTTCTTCGAATGCCATGGATGACTGGCGGAGTCCAAGGGAGGATGAGGATCGACTTGGAATGAGCGGCGTGGGGCGGGGCGGGGCGGGGCGGGGCGGGGCGGGGTGGGGCGGGGTAGGCAGCGGGCGCAAAAGCAGCCGCGTTGCGATTTGAATCGCACGCCCCGGGCCCCGGCCCCCGGCCCAGAGCTGCGGCTCTGCTGTGTCCGATTCCTCCCGACACGCCGCTGCTGCATCCATCACAGCAACGTCCACATCTATCATGAAAAATAAAGACCGCCAGACGCTTTTGGCACTTTCGTTCGCGAATTTTCCTTGTACCGTACAATGTATTTTCTAGCAGGTTGTACAAAGGTATTGTCAGGGATCTCTGTCGCTGTGAGACCGGACTTGTTCTGTGCGTTTGTGTGTGAGTGCGTGTGCGCGTGTATGAAGCTTACCATAGGGGCCGCGTGCGCGGGCAGCTAGGGCGGGCAGGCGGCGGGTACCGCGTCAGCGTCATGTCATGGGAGCCCCGACCGGCCCGGCCCCACAACACTTTCACCTCCTCCCTCTCCTTCAACCACGTCGTGCCTCATGTTTCATACCCGCGGGAGAGGAGGACATGCAAAGGGAGGGGAGGGGGGTGTCGACCGGGTCGGGTCGACGCGAGCAGAATCTCGTCGTCGGCCAACTGCTGTCCTGTTGCTGCCCCGTCGCGGCTGCGCGCGCAGGGAGCAGCGGGACTTACCATAAATCAGACTTATGTTGTGGCGCGGAGCCGAGTCCTGCAGGCGCAACAGGCGCAGCAGGCCCAGCAGGCGCAGCAGGTCGCTCGGGAGGGTACGTGAGTGGCACTCGTGTGACAGTCATCGCGGGCAAGCAGGATAATAGGTGAAGTCAGCCTCCTGCTCAGGCAGAGGAAAGGGATGTCGTTTCAGAATACTGTATCCCGGTCGGGTCGGGCCGCGCGGTGGCGCCACGCGCGCGCGCAGGCGGTGCAGTGCATGCTGCTGGTGGTGAGGCCTGCTGCGGCCCGGAGGGGGGGCGGGAGGGTTGCATAAAGCCGCAGCGTTCAGTAAGGGATATGCAAGTGTGCGGAGGCAGCGGGCAGAGGAGGAGGGGAGGGGGAGAGGAGGTTTTGAGCTCACCGGATCACCGGAGCGCCTCGCCTGCCTGGCAGGCGGCAGCAGCCGACTTGTAAATCAGTGGGTCAATGCCAGCTCGGTATATGAATGTTGCGCTCTCCGGTTGCTCTTGTCCCTACGCCTCTCTCTCTCTCCACCTGACGCCCCGCCCAGCGCTCTGTTTGAAGCCATGGGCGTCCATGCTGCCTCCGCCACTACGACGCTGCCGCGCCAGTCGCGAAAAGAATTCGTCGAGTCGAAGCCAAAATCACGCCCAGTACCCTCCTGTTTCTATACACTATATGGCTTTTAGCGTTTCGCGTGGGAGCCGCTGCCGCTGGTGCGACGGTCTGCTCGGCGGCGCCGTGAGAAACACGCCCGTCCTTGTGGCGCAGGACAGGGCAGGACACTGCGAGTGACTCACACAGACGAGTCGTTCAGGACCTCCAGGCGCGTACACTCTATGAGGTGTCGAGGCTAATAGCCACGTCGCACTGCGGAGCGGACGTTCGAACGAGAGAGACACAGAGACACGCCGAGGGAGGGGGGAGGAGGGGGGCGTAACTCCATAAATAGCGTACTCATGGCGCTACCGGAGCGTGTAACTTTGCACCCCAACCAGGAGCGGCGGCGGCAGTGGCAGCAGCGGCGCCCTCCGACCGACCGGGCCGGGCCGGGCAGGGCGTGGTGGAGAAAACAGGAAGCTTAATCACCGGCTGTGGAGCGCAGAGCCTGATTGGGGAGAAAAACCGCATCAGAGAGAGAGAGAGAGGGAGACGGTAGAAAAATGCACAACGCGTGCGTCTAGACTCACTTAGACAGGAATCCAGCTCTACGGCGAGCGGTTAAAGAGGGGAAAATTAAAAGCGTCTGCGGACGTATCGAGGGTTCAGAAGGCAGCAGCTCTAGACACACACTTCGCCAAGACCATCATAATTATTTCTCTCGCCGCGTACTAGTTTCGGCAAAGTGACGCTCGTCGCCGGATAGACTGGCCGGACGAGTATGTCCGGCTCCAGGGCAGGGCCTCACCGGGAGTCATCCATCTATACACAGCACGTCTAGCCAGCCGACCGGCCGCGCCGCGCGGGGTCCTCTCCTCTCCCCGGCTGCTGACGTAACCCCCCGCCCCGCGGATAACGACTCGCTGATGACGGCGATTTGGAAGTTCAGTCCGTGGCGGCCGGATGGTGGATGTGCTTGGGAGAGCTAGGCGGAGCTGGGCTGGGCGCGGATGCGGCCGTGCTGACCTGACCCGTGACATAACCCCCCCGCCCCGCCCCGACCTTTTAAATGTGCGCGCGTGCGTGCGGTTGCGATCGCCCTCCGCCTCACCTCTATAGTTCGCACAGTCAAAGCTATGCTGCGGTTCAGTGTCACGCAAAAATCTTCCTAAAAGGAAAACTTTGATAGTGGAGTTGGAGTCATGATTCCACCCCTCGCGACCTACCTACCTACCCGCAGGCAGGTCTCGCCGCGCTGCAGCCTGGCCCGGGCCCCTGGGCGGTAGGCCACCGCCAGCGGGCTGCCGCACAGAGGCGCAGCGGGTTGCCTACCCTCTCGAGCTCAGGGGCCAACGCGCTCGGACGGCAACAGTCGCGAATTCGATTTACGCCCCGTCAGTATTTTTGCAAATCCGTTGGTGTCGAGGAACAAAGTGGTGTTTTAAATGGGTGGGAGAGCTGGAGCGGGAGCGGGCACCTTACAACTCTACTGGCGTTTGCTTCTGACCTGCTCCCGCGCCACAACGGAAACCAGAAAGCCCCCACCCGCCCCGCTTATTGTTAAGGCAGGTGAAAAACGTACCGGACGGACCCGCGCCGGGGCGGGGCAGCAGCGCAGCGTGGCGCACGTGAAACAGAACAAGAAAAAGGATACTTTTGACGTGGCGCGGCCGCAAGTGCCGCGGCGGTTCTCTTGTACTCACTGCGTGGTCTCTCTCTCTCTCTCTCCCCCTCCATCTCCGTCATCTTACTTTCTTTTTCTCTCTCGGTCACACTATTTTACCGGGCACGTTAGTTTCCTGTTATTATGCGGCTGCAAAATCCTTCGGGCCCCACTGCAAGGAGCGTTGCGGGCACAGCCGCTGCAGTCGCGCCGCCGCCGCCACCAGCGCGCTCTAACGGGAAGGGTGACCGCCCTATGTATGTGTGTGTGTGTGTGTGTGTGTGTGTGTGTGTGTGTCGCAATGAACAAACTCCACGCCATACCGCACGCCGAGTACTTGCAAAACGCGCCGCAAGCAAACACACACACATACACAGACGTTCGCATGCAAATATATGTGTTACATATGTTTCCCGTCGGAAGTATATTCAAGGTGTGCGTGTGTGTGTGTGTGCTGGAGGGTTTATCTCCCATTTGTTCCCCGCCGCGGCCGGGCCAGGCCCTGCGCCCTTGCCCCCAACCGACCGTCTCGCTACATTGGCGATGTGTCTTACACACCTTGCGGTACGCACAGTGTTCCCTCGGTCGGCTCGGGCAGGCCCAGGCCGCCAGGCCTGCTATGTACAGGACTCGTTATCACTTGTAGCCGAGTCGCGCCGAGGGGGCAGAGCCAAGCGCGTTCGTTTATCAGCGCCTCGCTCACTCACTCGCACGCACACGCACGCTCCGACTCTCTCAAACGTGCTTCTCTTTTCCTCCGATAGCTTTACTTTTGTGTTGTACAGAAGGCCCTCTTGTCTACCTGCCCTGTCAGTTACCTCCCGCGGACTTCCCTCTCCCCCTCCCTCCTCGTCTTCCTGCTGCTCTTGCCTCAATACTATCGTGATCACTCGCCCGCGGCCCGGCCCGGCGCCGCGGCGCCTGCAGTGACGCCAGGCAGGCGCCCCGGTGCCGGCGCCGGCGAGGTAAAAGAAAATGAAAAGAGAGGTCCTAGGAGGAGGAAGGAGTGGGGTGGGTATGTATTGGAGACGGGAAGGTGAGGCGGGGGCCGGGGGCGGGGGCGGGGGGAGTGAAAGGACAATTGAATGAAGGTGGACAGGGGCCTTTTGTTCGGGCCTCGAGCCCCGCGTGCCGTCCGCTCCGCTCGCGCGTGGGCGGCCGGGCCCCGGCCGGGCCGTACGTATGATGCTAGCCGGACACTGTTAAAAACGAGTTAAGGCCCTTATGGCGCACCATCACGGGTGAGAAAATAAACATTGTGTTGTCGTTCAATGGGTATACTTTTGAAGGGGACGATCCGCAAGGAGATATTATGAATGCAAATTTGAGGGCCGTGGGTTAAGGAATGACTGCGGGGCCGTGGCGATGGCGGGCGGCCGGCCGCGTTTCACAGTGTGGCAGACGCAGCGGGGCGGGGCGGGGCGTTCCTCCGGGGAAGAGCCGACAAGTTCTCCCCGCCCCGCCCCGCCCCGGCAGGGCCAGGCCGGGCCCGACCTCGCCACGCCCCGCCACGCCTCGGCTCGCGATCGAGTGATACTGCCCTGTAATTTATACCGATCGGTCCGTTTGGGCCGGCGCGGTGCGGCGCGGCGAGTCGTACCGGCAGGGTACGCAGCAGGGCCAGGCGGGCAGGCAGGGGCGGGTACCTCACTGCAGGGAGACACTCCGGGCCGGGAAGAGGGTGAGGTGGACGTAGGTCACAAGCGCTACAGATCACAACCGCTACAGGTCACAAACGCTACAGCTCGCTAACGCTACGGGTCGCAAGCGCTACAGCTCGGTAGCGCTAGGGCTCGCTAGCGCTACGGGTCACAAGCGCTACAGCGAGAATCCGCGCGTTAGGCGGAGCCGAGCCGAGCTGAACCTTGAAAAATTACGCACGTGGCGTGAAAACATGGAAAATTTTTGCGACAGTAAACCTCCCGAAGGAGGTTGCGGTTCCCGCCAGGCACAGGGCTTTTACCCCCCGTGGCAGCCAACAACTTCGGTGTTCTTATGGGAACCGGTGCTTTTCTGGCATGCGATCCTGTCGCGCAATTCGACAGATTTGATCCCCGTACTGTCAGATTTAGTCGTACGGTGGTTAACCGAACTGCCCTGTCCCCAGAGCATGGAATAGCTATTTTTGGAGCCAGATTCTAGGACTTATGACCCCACGACCGACCACCAGTCGTGGGCATGGGACGGAACTTCCTGGCAACCCGCTGTCGCTACCAGTGAAGAACCTACCTGGGTTTGAACCAGGCCCCATGTGCCGAGTCTCACAGACACCCCACGGCTTTCGCGGCACCACTAGACCACTAGACCGTCGGCTATTCCACGAGGGAGCTCGGTTGAAATGGGGGGTTTGAATTCCACTCTCCAAATTGTTGTCCTCAGAAAAATTAAATTTCTTGGTAAGATTCGAACCTCCGTCCTGCGACTCTCCGCGCGGACACTATGCCGGCACGGCTACGACGCCACGGTACCAGGTGCCGGACCACTAGGAGTCATGCTGCGCGAGAAGCCACAGTCACCGAAGAAACGAACCCGGTGTCATGAGTGCGCCCGCTCTCCGGTCAGTGCTGGGCCGGCCGCGCAGCGTCATTGGTATCGACGCTGCTTATTGCACTAGGTGGGCAGAGGTTCAAACACCGCGTATTGTTTTTTGCTTGTTATTTTTTTTTTTTTTGTTCCGACCATGTGCTCTTTCCAGCTATACCGTCCTTGTGACTTAGGCAACTGCAAAAAAGGCACTGGAAAGAGCACTTGGTCCAAACAAAAAAAAATTAACAAGAAACAAAAAAAATACGTGGTTTTTGAACCTCTGCCCACCTAGTGCATTAAGCAGCGCCGATACCAATGACGCTACGCGGCCGGCCCAGCACTGGCCGGAGAGCAGGCGCACTCATGACACCGGGTTCGTTTCTTCGGTGACTGTGGCTTCTCGCGCAGCATGACTCCTAGTGGTCCGGCACCTGGTACCGTGGCGTCGTAGCCGTGCCGGCATAGTGTCCGCGCGGAGAGTCGCAGGACGGAGGTTCGAATCTTACCAAGAGATTTAATTTTTCTGAGGACAACAATTTGGAGAGTGGAATTCAAACCCCCCATTTCAACCGAGCTCCCTCGTGGAATAGCCGACGGTCTAGTGGTCTAGTGGTGCCGCGAAAGCCGTGGGGTGTCTGTGAGACTCGGCACATGGGGCCTGGTTCAAACCCAGGTAGGTTCTTCACTGGTAGCGACAGCGGGTTGCCAGGAAGTTCCGTCCCATGCCCACGACTGGTGGTCGGTCGTGGGGTCATAAGTCCTAGAATCTGGCTCCAAAAATAGCTATTCCATGCTCTGGGGACAGGGCAGTTCGGTTAACCACCGTACGACTAAATCTGACAGTACGGGGATCAAATCTGTCGAATTGCGCGACAGGATCGCATGCCAGAAAAGCACCGGTTCCCATAAGAACACCGAAGTTGTTGGCTGCCACGGGGGGTAAAAGCCCTGTGCCTGGCGGGAACCGCAACCTCCTTCGGGAGGTTTACTGTCGCAAAAATTTTCCATGTTTTCACGCCACCCTTTCACTTGCAGAGCACGTACGTAATTTTTCAAGGTTAAGCTAGGCTCGGCTCGGCTCCGCCTAACGCGCGGATTCTCGCTGTAGCGCTTGTGACCCCGTAGCGTTAGCGAGCTGTAGCGCTTGTGACCTGTAGCGGTTGTGATCTGTAGCGCTTCCGAGCCACTCCGGGGTGAGGTATGCGCGCTCGAGGTGCAAACAGAAACTGAGGTGAGGTAGGAATGAAAAGATATGCCATTGCACGATCAAAGTCAAGTCGAGCGTAGCAGCGTGAGCGTGTGTTTGACGACGCCCTGTCCTGACAGCGCAAGGGATGAGACGAGGCGAGACGAGGCGGCTCGGGCAGCAAATGGTTTGTTTGTCCGGTCTCTTTTCGTTTTCCTTTGACGGCCGCGGCCTGCGGTCTCCCGCAGATACTACACACTATAGCCGCCGCGATGGGCGTCGGTCGCGGCTGCGCCTCGAATTGGATCGCCCCGCCTCTCGCCCCGCCCCGCCCCGCCCCACCCCGCCCCGCCCCGCCCCGCCTCGCCGCGGGCGCGAGAGAGACGGGCAGACGAATCGCGAGCGCTACGACGCCGCGGCATTTCGCGGAGGATCGCGTTCGAGAGTGAAAGTGCAAATAACAACAAAAGTGCAGCGGGGAAAAAAGAGAGGAGACTCCGCAGCCGCGTTCGACCACCGCGCGCCCGCGCCGCCGCACCTCATCCTGTTTTGTATTTCTTTTTTTCTAACAGTGTCGTGCTGGTCGTTCTGTTGCAGGAGCCGCAGTGAGCCTGACGGTCCTGCAGGATGAGGGAGCTCAAGAGCCCCGCGGTGGGGATGGCGCCCCCCTACAGCCCGCTGGGGCTCCTGGGGTCCGTGGGCAGCCCGCTGTCGCACCGCACCAGCGAGACCAACCTGCGGCGCTGCGGCGGCGTCACCTCGAGGTACGTGCACGGCCTGGGATACCGTCGGTCTCCGCAAAATTTTTCTCAAGTAAAAGAGAGAACTTTCTCTTTCTTTTGATTGAATTTTTAAAATTATTTTTAAAATTTTTGTTTGATCACCAGGGCGTCACAGAAGAGCTCGCTGCTCTATGACTTCCTGGACGGGAGGGACCTCGGGCCGCAGCGCTCCGTCTCACTGGTAGGTTCCAGTGTGTGTTTCATTCCCGCGCATTTAACGGCCCCTCCTAGCTGTGCGCGGGGGAGGTCGCGTTGGCCGCGCCGCGCCGTCCCGCGCGGTCGGATGCACACCTGCTCGCCCCCGTGCCCCCCGCCCCACCCTCCATGTGACACACATTGCGATGGCGATTCGAGCCGCGGTAATGGCCGGCATTACATTGCGGTTCGCTGCTAATCCATCTCTGCATCCTTCTCTCTCGCTCTCGCTGCTGAAGGCGGCGAGGCGCGGCGCGGCGCAATGAGTTCGACACGTATATCACTTTGCGACGCGCCGCGCGGGGACACGTCGCGCTCCGCCAACGTCGCGCCTGCCACGACCCCCCCCCCCCTCACGTCCCCCGCAGTGCCCACGCGGGTTCGCGCTTTTACTCTCATTTGTCCGCAAGATGCCGCGTTCGCTTTCCGACAGAAGCAAAACGCGTACAGCAGGGGGTCTTAAACTCGCGGCTCTTGAGCCGCGCACCCCTTGCATTCGGGTGAATCCAACGCTCTCCGGAGAGCTGCCCTGGAGGGCTCTTAAACTCGGATTTCCAAAAAAATTCGTAATTTTTTTTTAAAAAAATATTAATCAAAGATTTTTAAAGACCAAGATATTAAATATTATTACTATTAATATTTAAGACCAAGACGCAGAAATTAAGAACTACCTGGGCCTGACAAGTAGCCGCCGTGTCCCGCGAAGGGAGCAGAAAACCGTATCAGAATCCATGGAAACCCGTGGGCACCCCGGTCAGCAAAACCGTAAAGCGTCGCCCATTCCTCTCCTCCGTACGCGGCGCGGCGCTCTGGATAAACCAGTGAGTAGGTCGGGGCGTGGCGGGGCGGGGCGGGGTGGGGCGAGGCGGCCCTCTGCATAATGGGGGGCATTCCGTCCTCTAAGAGTTGGTGATTACAGGCATAACCCCCGTAGCCGGCCGCAAGCGGGGCGGGGCGGGGCGGGGCGGGGCGGGGCAGCGCTGGACCCGGCCGCCAAGAGGTACTGGAGGTACTCTCTGCCCGTGCTCTGCAGTTTGCACTCAACGTACTAATTTTGTGAAGCCGACCGAAAAGAAAGGACTTTCTTAAACGAGATGCGAAAAAAAAGAGCAAGACCAACGCATTCAGGAAAATATTTTGGATATATATCTGTGTATGTAACAATTTTCAGGATAGACAGAAACGCTTGGCAGCAATACAATCCAAGGACGCTCGGCTAGGTTCCGCTCCCACCGTGCGGCTCCAGGCTCCGCACCATTCCCCTCACCATCCTGTCCCTGTTCGCGAGCTCCTTGTCATCACACAACTGCCATCATATCTGCTACTCGTGCATCTCCCGCTCGCCTGCTCCCCCTCCTCCCCTCCCTACCTTCCCCTCGCTTTGTGTTGTAATCAGTCCTCCCCCCCCCCCCCGCCACAAAAGGTGTTGATTTTTAATGCAACCCCTGACCCCTCCCCTCCCCTCCCTTCGCTTCGCGCTGGTTCATCAGATTCGCCCTCCCGTCCCGCTGCTGACGTCTCTGATCTCATCTAGGAGGAGGGAGCGAGAGGGAGGCTCGCAGCTAGACGAGCCGTGCCGTGCCGTGCCGTGTCGTGTCCAGCCCGTCCCGTCCGCTTCTCTCACGTAGCAGCAGCAGCAGCGGCTGCTGGCGGCGGTGTTCCCTCGCCGTGAGAACCACTGGACTCGGCTGGACACGAGGGAGGCTATGGGCCTGGACCACTACTGGACCACTCTGTTGTGAGGAGAGGAGGGGGTTAACCCTTTCCTAAAACTCCTCGGCGGCTCACCGACCGGCCCGGGCCCTCCCCCACGAAGCAGGAAAAAAAGGAAATAATGAATGAAGGCAAGCAACGGGAGACCGCCGTCACCAAAGAGAAGCAGCGCGCGCGGCGGGGCTAACGGCTAGACGGTGCAGCTAGATTGTCCGACCTAGCTTTGTGCGACCAAACGATTTCCCCAAAATCCGAAAAAGCGCTGTCCAACCTGGATTCTGTCCCAGCTCGGACAAAGTGACAGCCGCAATGACTGCGATGTTTGCCCAGGATGAATAACATTGAACAAGACAGTCGAGGTAAAACACTTACCAGCGGAGTCCCCCGGAGACGTTCATCCAGTCAACGTTCCACAAAATTGGCGGCTGACATTGGTTACCGGCGGCATGACGTAGGCAATCTTATTGGCGATCTTGACATCACACACAGTCCCGATTTAAGACTTTTACCGAAGAATAGTCTAACCTGACACTACTTGAATATCTTATGTTCACGCCGATACTTTGCACGGATGCTAAAAGTTTTGTTCAAACCGCGAAAACGAATAAAAAAGCCGTACCGGACGAGATGAGGCGACACTGAGCGCTGCTCATTTGACACTGTCCTTGCAGTGCAACCGTTCCTGCAGGGCTGCCAACTTCAATCCAACCTAACCACACTCGTCGCTGATGCATTAAAAATTCCGGATTTGAGTGGATGTGCTTACTGCCAGTTTGGCCAAACAAGCAGATAACGTGAACGTGACGGAAAAATAGACTTTTTCGGGAATTATTATTGTATAATTTTTGATGAATTTTGCAGATTTGAAAACTGTTACTGAGTCTGGTCGGGTGGGGGGGGGGGGGGGGCTCTCGATCCTCTCGATCCAGCACAAAACCAAGAGGATCGTCTGCTGACACGAATGTAACATCATAACCTAGGGGCGACATCCAGTGACGTTCAGATTGGCTTAACCCTCCTGTTTTGCCAGAGGAAGACGGCGGTTATTGAAGAACGAGATTGGTTGACCGAAAAAGGGTGAGAGGTGTGGGAGGAGGAGGGAGGGAGGAGGAGAGGAGGGGGAGGAGGGGCGAGGGCAGCGGGTCATGAAGGACGATGCTTCAAAAGGCCCCCCGGGGCCCGCTGCGGGGCAGGCTCCTCTCCCATGGCTCTCATGAGCTCTTCCCAGACCGCGCCGCACCCAATCATGAGGGGGATCTGGACTTGTCATGAGCCTCGCGTGGATCGGGCCGAAGCCGCCAGGGCGCATCATCGGGACGCGGCGGGACGCCCAGGCCGAGGCCCAGGTTGGGTGACCGGGCTGGAGTCGAGCCCGCGGGGCACAAGTAAAGACTCCTTTCTCAAAGCAACTCTCTCCCTCCCCCCCCCCCCCCCAATAATTAAGGTGCCGCTCCGCTCAGCGCTGTGCTCTCTGTTGCAGACGACGCTCAGCCCGTCGGCCGGCGTGCCCGTGTCCATGGTCACCTCGCCGGCCTCGCCCGGCAGCGTGTGCACCAACGGCGACCCGGACCTGGAGCCCAGGATGGCGCAGCTCGAGACGCTAGAGGCCAAGGTAATGTCGCGAGGCCGCGCCGCGCCCGCGCCTCTCACTGCCGGTAGGGCTTCCAGAAAACCGGCATCGCAAAAATATGTTATGTCAGGTGTGGGGTTCGAACCCACGACCCCATGAGGGGACCAGAACTTAAGTCTGGCGCCTTAGACCACTCGGCCAACCTGACTGTATGGTGGGGGAAGGGTTCACGGCGCTACAAGGACCCCGGGTACAGCGCATGCCCGCCGCGCCGCGGCCGCGCGTCCCAGTAGTGGGGGGTCCCGCTGCCGGCCGGGCGTGGCGTGGCGTAGCGCTCGCGGCCTGGCGCGGGGCCCATCGCGGGGCTCAGCGAGGGGCGGGGCGGGGCGGGACATCCGAACGGAAAGGCCGCGCACTCCGCTTATCAGACAACCTCCACGATTTGTCTCGAAGAATCAACGCGACATTACGCAAAACCGCGAGCGTGGCGCTGTCACCGAGGTGTATAAATGAACGAATGTAAAATGCTTTGCAGATGGCGAGCATCGAGGTGTCCTTGTCCACGACCCCGAGGAGGAAGAAGAACGGGTCGATCGGCTCGGCCGCCGGCGTGACAGCCGCCGCGGCCGTCGCCACCAACGGCGTCGCGGGCGTCGCCAACAACTCGCCGTACCGCGGCGGTGGCGGCGGCGCCGGGCCGGGGAACGGGCTCGCGCTGTCGCTGGCGCCGGGCCCGCAGGCCTCGCCCGGCCACCACGCCGCCCCCAGCCCCGCGCCGCCCGCCGGCAACCGCGACCTGGGCCGCGACCTGGGCCGCGAGCTGGACGCGCTGCGTAACGCTCTCCGGGACAAGGAGAACCTCATCCAGAGGTGAGGGGGGATGGAGGAAGGGAGGGAGCAATTATTGAAAATTATTAAAAATAATTATGAAAAAAAATAGAAAATGCATATTCACGCTTTCGCCTTTTCGCACAGCCTTCGCGGTCAGCTGATGAACGGTTCGCAACCCGCTCCGCCCGCCGCCACCCCCGTGCCGCCCCCGGCCGCCCCCGCCACCCCCGCCACCTGGCCACACGTGCAGCAGCGGCCGCCGCCCAGCGAGAAGGAGCGGCGCGCCGCCGAGGAGCGGCTGGGCAAGCTGCGCCTCGACGTGGACAACAAGAGGCTCGCCATCAAGAACCTCAAGATGGCCTTGGAGCGGCTGGACATCACAGAGTGAGTCTCCGTGCCGCGCCCACCCTGCGTCAGGGTGTGAGGGGAGGTGACCTGCCTGACGGCGAGCTTTTCTCTGTCCTACCTCAGCAACATCGACGTGCGGATCCAGCAAGCAGAGCTGGAGTACCAGCTGGGCCGGGAGGAGCTCAACCTGTTGTCCCTGCTGGAGGAGACCCGCAACGTGGCCGCCCTGCTGGAGGAGGCGGAGCGCGCCAGGAGCAGCCAGGCCGCCAACACCCTGTACAGGTAGGTCACCTGTCACATGTTAGAAGGACTGTAAGTCCTTACAGTCTCTCTAGTGACGTGCGGTGGCTCATATTTAGACAGGATAATAGCGACGAAGTTTCTCCCAGGCGATGTCATTATAATGATTGTTAAAAACGTTAAAAATGACCACATCCCATTACAAATGGGGTGCATTGCTAACGCTTCCGCTGCGGAGCACACTCTATACGGGTCACTGACTGCGGCGTGTCCGCGTCGTTCGCACCCGCCCCGCGGCCCGCTGCGCCTGCGCTGCCAGACGGCGCGGCGCTGGCGGTTCTCTGGCAGCGCCCTCTGGGCCCCTCGCGGTCCGCGGGTGCCGCGCGGCCCTGGGCAGCCGCGGGATGCGTTGCCAAGGGCCGGCGGGCGGCGTCAGCATTGCGTCAGTGGTGTAGCGGTTAGCATAGTTGCCTTCCAAGCAGTTGATCCGGGTTCGACTCCCGGCTGACGCACGTTCATTTTGTTTCCGACAGCTGCGTGGGCTCGGCCGGCCGGGCGGCGCTGGTCTCGGTGCAGGTGCAGTACGACCCCAAGAGCCCCCAGTTCGGCGCAGGACCCCGCGACGACGCCCCCGGCCTGTACGTGCACTGGGCCACCGACACCAGCGGCATGGCCAAGGGCGACAGGTAAGTAAGGCGCACAGCCGGTGAGCATCTGCGCCTGCATGGCTGTCGGGCGGAAACGCAGCCCGCTCTGCAGCGCTGCGTCTTCCGCTCCGCGTTGCCTACCTCCCAGGCGGCCGCCGCTGTAACGTGTCTCCTGCCGCAGGGTGCTGGAGGTGAACGGGAAGCTGGTGCTGAGCAAGAGCCGCGACGACATGCACCGCCTGCTGGCCGTGTCGCCGGACCCCGCCCAGCTGGTGCTGCTGCGCGCCGCCCCGGAGCAGGACCTGTCCGCGCTGTCCGCTCAGCTGTCCGCGGAGCGCGAGCGCGCGCTGCAGGCCGAGCGCTCGGCGGACAGCCTGCGCGCGGACAGCGTGCGCCTGTCGCACCGCATCTCCTACCTCGAGGACCAGGTGTCGGAGCTGCTGACCAGCGGCACGGGCGCGGGCCAGCACCACGGCTCCACCGCGGGGCCGCAGCGCTCCGCCAGCGCCAACGTGTCCACCGTCATCGTCACGGCCTCCTCGTCACCCTCCCCGTCACCCAGCGACGTGCAGCTCTACCAGAAGGGCTCGCAGGTCAGCAGTCACTCCAACCAATACCCAAACAACAACAACAGCAACCATCACTACAACAAGCCCCACCGGAAACTCGTATGTCACGTTATTTTTTGATTAAATGCGCTCAAGTTCACCGCATGCACACGGCATGCAGCACGTCACGTCGCATCGTCGCGCACTGATGAAAACCACTTTTCGGTCAGAGGAACGGCCTGGCGGCGGGGGGAGAGGCCCTCCCTTACCCGCCAGGCCAAGGTGTGATTTCCATGTGTCGGAAAATCATTATTTCCCTACTTAAAAGTCCTTCCTGCCTGCTCTATCTAGATTTTGCCAGAATGCGCACACCGCGCTCCTGGTTGCTCGTAGTCGTTTTTTTGCACAATCCTTTCCTGTCTCCACCACTGTGTGTCACGTCACATCTTTACACGCCTATGATTTCACTTGTGTCATGTTCCTCGCCATGACGCTCCCCTCCCCGTCCAGTCAGAGGCGCTGATCAGCTGCACGTTTTGCAGGTGCAGCTCGTGTCCAACCTGCCGCGCCTGGAGGCGAGCCTGCGCAGCAAGCGCCTGGACAAGGAGGACAAGGACCCCCAGCGCCTGGAGCGGCTGGAGCAGCGGCTGGAGCGCTCCCGGCGCCAGTCGCACTCCAGCTCCAGCGGCAACCTGAGCCTGCAGCTGGCGCGCAGCACCAACGCCCTGGACGTGTTCAGCGCCGAGTCGCCCCGCGGCCCCGTTCAGCACATCCGGATCCGGCAGTCGGTACGTATATTGTCGGTCTAGGGAGGGGGGGGGGGGGTGAAACGCGCCCAGACTGCTACCGGGGAGGGTTTGCCCCATGACCGGATCTGCTCATCCCTCTGCCCCAACAGCCCAGCCAGCCCGACGGCCTCGCCTCCGACTCGGACATCCGGAGGCCGCGACGCAAGTCCGAGGCGCACGGCCTGAGCGAGCACGGCCACGGCCACGGCATCGGCCTCGGCGGCGGCAGCCGGCACTACCGCAAGCACCACGAGTACTGCAGCTCAGGCGGCGAGGGCGCGGGCGGCAGCGTGAGGCAGGAGGCGCGGCCCGCCTCCTCGTCGTCCACCTCGCGGCCCGTGCCGCCCAGGAAGCCGCTGCGCCTCTCGCTGCACCGCGCCGCCTCGCTGCAGTCCGTCGAGTCGGCCCCGCCGGGCTCCGGCTCCGGCCCTTCTACCCCCGGTGGACTCGCCGACAAGAAGGCTCCCAAGAGAAACCACAAGGGGGAGGCGCCCGTGCCACCAGGACCAGGGTCCGGGGCGGAGCCGGCCGCGCACGCCCAGGGCCAGCAGCCCGCCGGCATCCCCTCGGACGCGCCCCACCCGCACCCCTTCCAGTCCGCGCTGCGGTGGACGGCGCCGTCGTCATCGGCGTCCTCCCCGGCGCCGACGGCGCACCTGTACCGCAGCAGTGGCAATCTCAGCGAGAAGTGGTGCTGAGCGAGGAGAGAGGAAGGGGGGGGGGGGAGGAGATGGAGAAGTGGCGGTCTTGTGCTGCCGGCATGTGCAATATAGACTGGTTCCTATGGGCGGCACAAAAGGCCTCGTATACTGTTCCGCACGATGGACCATACCCCCAGGTGTCTCAGACAGCAGACGACGCACGGGTCGCGAGGAGTGGGGCTTCTCACTCGCCCCTTGTGGGGCCGCTTGTGTCAACATGTACTTTTCTCACCCCATTGTATATGTACAGATAACTATTTATTCTTCTGCAGCACAAAGGCTTCGCTTTCTCATCCCCTTCTCTCATTATAAGCCAAAATTTTCGACTGTCACAGCAGTTTTAACCGTTTAAAATAATAAATCAATAATTATTTAGATTTATTTATTTTATTTTATTTTTGTTGTTTGATAAATTAGACTATAAAATTTAGCGTAAGGGGAGTTTTAACGAGTCATTATTGGTCATGTAGGCTTTGTAAAAGAGGAGTAGTGACTAGTAGAAGGAGTAAAAAATTTCATTTCTTCCTCAGATATTTGAGGTCTGTTTGTTCTTCTCCTCTCACCACTTATTTTACTTTCTGCAGAGATTTTTCTAAAATAAATTAAGGTTTGAAAAAAATTGTGATAATTAAAGAAAAGAACTTTTTATAATATACATAGCTCTATTTCTACAATTTATATAAGATGTACATACAAAGAAATACAAAGGTAAAAAGATTTTGATTGCTTTTTCATCTAATTTAATTGAGTCTAATTTTTCCCTCACCTGGAGTCAAAACCGCTTAATGTAAAAGAAAAGGACACACATTCCTAAATCACATGAATGTTTAATTAAACAATGAAATCTATGATCAAAATTCTTTACTTTCGGTAAGCTTTTGCTCTATCACACAATCGGGCAAGCAGGCCAGACATTTGTAAGAGTGAGTTGGTCCCCTGAACTATTGTCATGTGGGTTTTACCAATTTCCTGGAAAAGAATTTGATGATAATTAAAGATGAATTTTAAAATTATCCACTCAAACCTATGAGATTGTTCTGAAAAGTAATATTCTTACCTGAACGAAGTCTAACTGAAGCATTTTATCCATTTGATGTCCTTTGCAAACTCTGAATATGTTGCTTATAATATCTTCTGCAGCGTATCCTAACTTCCAAAGATGTGCCATTACCTAGAAAGCACAAGATTAGAATTGCACTGTTGAAATCAACAAAGGACACACAAAACACCTTCAAGATAGATAGAGAAATAGAGTAGTACCTTGTACGCTTTAGCAATGTCACCAGCTACACACTGATTAAGCATGTCCTTTACAAGGACAGGATGTGGTTCATCACACACTTTAAAAACATTTTCACTATTTACATGGCCAAATCCATTGAAAGTGGACTGAAGATTGTTTAATGCTTGCCTCATGTCACCTTGAGCTGTGAATACAATTGCTTCTAGGCCATCATCAGTATATGAAACCTGCAATTTTACAAGTAATACTTTAATACCAAACAAAAAATATGACCATACAAAAATAATAGTGAATTACCTGTTCTTTTTCACAAACTTCTAATATCTTGGCTAATACTTGAGCATCAGTGAGCTTAGCACATCGAAGCATAGCACAACGCGACTGAATGGCTTCAATAATTTTTTCACTATTGTTGCATGCAAGAGCAAAGCGCGTTGTACTGCTGTACAGTTCCATAGTTCTTCTCAGTGCTTGCTGAGCACCTTCAGTCATGCTGTTGATTGACAAAGATGTCATACAAAACTTTGGATGTAATTTGAAATTTACCCAACAAAAATTTATTCAACAAAAGTTCATTATACTGACCTGTCAGCTTCATCAAGGATAATTATCTTGTGTTTCCCAGGTCCTAAAGTAACTTTCTGCTGAGCAAACATTTTGATTTTATTTCGGACAACATCAATACCTCGGTCACTAGAAGCATTGAGCTCTAAAACAGCATCTTTCATTGCTGTACCAAGAAGTTGACGAGCTAGACACAGAATAGTTGTTGTCTTTCCCACACCCGGAGGACCCTGAAACAGGTAAAGATATAATTTAAAGCAAAGTTAAACATTTAACAGTACCTTGTAATAAATGTACATGAACTTACAGCCATGATGATATTTGGAACATTGCCTACATCTGCAAATTCTTTCAATCGCTTAATGATTTCATCATTTCCCACAATGTCAGAAAAATACAGTGGACGATATCTCTCTATCCTGAAATACATTATAAAATTATGAAGGACAAGCAAAACAAGGACTGATGAAAGAACCATAATTGTGAGTAAAAGGCAACTTAAATTATAGGACGAGGGGATAAGTAATAGATATGTTCAACTAGACTAGAATATATAGAGTGTAACACAATTTTGGTTTTCGGTACTGAAATTACTAACCAAGGGCGGTTGTCGACAATGGAAGAGGTTTTGCTGGTTGAAGGTTCAACGTCCATTGGTTCACCGGCGTCTTTCTTGTCTTTTTCGGTAACCATTTTTATCTGTCTCCGTTTAATAGTGTTGAAAACAAGACAACAATTTACAGGTTAACTTCTTTGTACAGCAGATTTGTTTACCACGATTTCCGCGCCAGTTTTTCGTTACCAGCGCCTTGTAGAAATTATTTAGTAGGCTGGTTGGGTGTTGGGTATGCGTAAACAAACGTCTGCTCTGCTAGTTTTGAGCGATTTACTTTCTCATACTGCCGCTATGCTTAAGCTTACGAGGGAATTTGGTCTGGGATTTCTATTCTCAAATTGATGTTTCTCCAAAAGTTAAATCTGAGCGTTTGCTTTGCTTGCCAGTAAGTTGTTTTCATTTAAGTTTGAGTTGTGCTGGCCTACAGTTTGCTGTTGATTATGGCGCCGAAATATATTCTTGTCATTTGGACCAAGTCGAAGAAAATTAGCGTTGTGCACGAAAATTCTGTTGTTAAGTCATTTGGCGAAAATGGTGAGGAAACACCAATATGCGAGGGTACAACTCGGATGGTGGTAATTGGTGATAAACGCTATGAAGCCAAAATTCTTAGACTCTGCTGTGAGTAAAGTGCTTGTACTGTCATCTTTCATTTTATATTGTAGTTTGAAATGTCTGCTGTGCCCCTTGGACTTATTATCTCATATTTTCTTGATTTGAAGCTTCTAAAAAATACCTGGAATCACTTGTTGTGACCAAAGATGGGGAAATACTACTGCATGGTGCAAAACCACCTTGCAAAGAACTTCTCGCTCAGAAAAGCAAGTTACAAGATGATGACACTGAAGAACAAAGTTCTTCTGATCGGAACATTTTGAAACCTGTCACCTCCAATAATAACAATCAATCAGTCGGCAGAAGAGGAGTTACTGACTGTACTCATGGCTGTCCTGGTTGCTGTAGTGGCACACTCCCTCCCTTTCCTGCTTGTGAGTGCTTAGGTACTTAACACTATAGACTTTGTTCTTATTTTATCTAATCGATCCTTCTTATGTTTATAGTACCAGATGGATTTGTTAATACTCTTGTCTCTCTTGCTGAATATTTTCAACAATTTCAAAATACTACTGCTGACAAAACAGTTGTTCTCTCTGCTCCCCCAATGTCCAAGAACCCGAATACATGGCAGTGGCCTTCACGTGAAAAAGTAAGATTGTTCTTCCCTTTCTGATTTCCTTTTTTAACAATATAAACAATTTCTATTTCATTTAATTTTGCTGATGTATATCATTTTTTAGATTGAACTGAAGAAAGGATCAGGTGTCTGGATAGATGCTATGAAACTAGAGAAGATTCTTGGCCAAGCTGATATCACTAAGAAACCCCCACATCAAACACTTGTGAAGAGTTTATTGTTAGACCTGATGGGGATTGACAAATATGTCGAGACATCGGCGGAAAAAATAGATCGAAGACTTATATCTGCCATAGTAGGTGAGTCAAGGTACACCTTCAAGTTTAATTGTCTCCGCTTTTACGGATATTACTTAAATTAATATCATTTTAATTTTTAGGCTTCACCAATGACAAATATCCAGATTTGGCACAGCCAATTGAGCGCTACTACAGGTGCATAAATCTCAATAGAGGTTACATGCAAAAGAGGAAAAATGAAGGAGCTTTTGGTTACGATGATTCTGGAGATACAAATTTAAGGACTCGACGGTCAGAAAGTACTCGTTCCTCTAGGCGTTTTTCAGAGGAAGTAACTGGACCACGTCCTAAAAGAGGAAGGAAATCAGCAAGCTTTAACAAAGAGGTCCCATCTGTCACCGACTCTAATTCCACTAGTAATGTTGATGAATCTGATCAACTTGTTATTCCCCTTGAGTGTGAGAGTGATGAGGAAATTCCAATTTTGTCAAGTAATAGTGTAAATAGTATATTTGTTGTACCCAATAGTAATACAGTTCCATCACATTCTGAAAGCAATCAAGATGTCATGCACTCAACTCTCCAGCCTAGTAGGAAACCGTCCAGAAAGCCTTCTGGGTCAAATGTTGAGGTATATGATGTGGATGATGATGGTGAAGAAATATTTTCACATGAGGAATCACCAGCAGTGAAAGTTGAGCCAGATTTCAGTCACTTAGATATTGAAGGTGCACTAGATCTTGACTTTGAATAATTTCAGCTTTCCAAAATGTTTTATCATAGAAATAAATATGTATGTACCACTAGGTTTAGGAATTTTAAATAATGATTTCAATTCTTGTCTGATTACTAGACTGTTATATTGTATGATCTGACATTCCTGGCTAATTAAAGGAATCAAAAGTTTTCATTTATACATTTTCATTGTCATTTTTTCTATCGGCTAAAAGTTGTGATTCATACATCTTTTCCATCAGCTGGCGAAAGGCGCCACAACTCGTCACAAGTTATTCACATGATTGATTGTGAACATACCCAGAGAGGAAACTATGATACAGTCAAAATCAATAGAAAACAAATTAAATAAATTGAAAGGCGCTAAACTAGCCTTTACACATCAATAAATAAAGAAAAATATATAGTCAAAGGTTTCATGTGACCTGGTTAAGGATTTGCACTGCTAGCTTCAGAATGCGTTTATCCTGGGCGCCTCTGGGACTCGAGGCCACGACGATGGCGTCGGGCAGGCAGTCCGGCGAGCAGGTGGAGAGGCGCCGAGTGATCGTGCTCAGCTGGTCAGTCGCGCGCCAGCCCTTGGACGGCGGCTGGATGGGGAGCGCGAACAGCTGGCGCAGGCTCTTGCTGATGGTGCTGAAGTGCCCCGCGCCGCTGCAGTGCAGCAGCAGCGCCTGCGGCGAGGGGAAGGCGGGGTGCTGCGTGCCGAGGAAGCCCTCCTTCAGGCGGTGCAGCTCAGCCGCAAGCTGCGGGTCGGCTATGGGCGGCAGGGGTTCTGCTGGCCTGCGGCGGGTGGTGCCGCGCGCCACGAAAGGGAGCAGGTTCTCGAACAACGGGTAGCTCCACCTCAGGCCTTCCTTGTACTGTTCCAGCACGGAGAGTGTCGTGTCGACGCACAAGTTCACCACCAAGGACAGGTACCTTTCATCAGCCTGTCCCCAGGCCTGGCCGGCGCTGACCGAACACCGGAGTTTGTTGAGCAGGTCGAGCTTTAGACGACTGTCATCGCTGGCCAAGAGTGCGAGCCTGCATCGCTCCTCGAAGAGCAAGCCCGGACTGAACTTCTTTGTCGTGTTTTCGAACAAGTCGACAAACAACTCGACAACGCACCAGAAGTAGGACTGGACCCAGTCGGACTGAATTTCTCCCCACAAGTGAAGAGCTTGCTTCTGGAAGCTCACGTCACGCCACGCCACCTGTTTCAGTGCGGTGCACACGCCTTGGCGGTAAGTGTGCAGGAAAAGCAAGCTGCTTTCGTAAGTGACCCAGGGGTCAACGCCATCCTCCAAGCCCCTGCAGTGGTTTTGCAGCAACGGGAACCACCGGCCACCCACGACGAACAGCGTTCTCAGGGAGTCCAGCCCACAGAAGACTTCGCTGACGGCGAGGGAAATTTCACCGTCGAAACGGTCCATAGCGGCAGCCTCGTGCAGCCTCATGACCACCTTCTCGTCCAGAGGGAGGGCACCGCTAGCCACCACCGGCATTTCACCAGCGCCCGCGGCCGCGGCGGACTGCCGCAGGCGCGCGACAAACGCCGCCGCGGTCTTGTCCGAGACGGTGTCCGTGTTCAGGCCGATCACCACCTCCCGCCAGTTGACGCGGGACTTGTCGCACAGCCTCAGGAAGTCGTGGGCGAGCAAGTTCCCCTCTTCTCCGGGGTTGGCCAGGACGTTCACCCGCCTCACGAGAAGCAGGCGCTCGACGGCCTCGCCGGTGGCGTCCGCGAAGCGCAGCGCCAGCGCCGCGAGCCCGCACCGCACCGTGGCAGTCTGGATGATCAGAAGGACCGCGTCTTGCGCCTCGCGTAGCAGCTGCACGGCCAGGGCACGCGAGAGGCACGAGAGCAGCGTGGACTCGGAGGTGGAGGGCGAGGGCGAGGCCTCGGTCTGGGGGAAGGAACAAACACAAGATGAGTTACTGCCTAACTACCTTGAGAAGAGTACAACTCCAGCTCGAAACCGACATTGGTCTTTCTATGCTGATTTAGAAAATGGTAACAAATGCCATTGCTTTATAAGATAAAAATATAGCAAAAATTGAAAATCGCCAAGTAATTGGTTAATGATCAATTTTTTTTTTTTTTTTTTTTTTTGTATCCAAATACACAGGAATACAATTTTTTTTGAAATTTCCTTAACAGTTTTAAATTATTAAGATACCTGACAATGATTCCCAAAAAATCTTGGCCTCTCCCCTCCCCATTACTGTTATACTATTACCTGAATGTGGTTAACAGCTCCTGCAGCCAGTATCATTTTGTCCCAGATCACAGCCAAATTGTCCACAGGCCTGTCTTGGTTTGGTTCTTGCGTAGCATCCACATCATCTGAGAAAGAACAGTGCAATCTCAGCAAATGTGTACCAGTCTACACTTAAAATTCAGATCTCAAAACTTCTAAAAAATTTCATTTGAAAGGGGATGGTACATCTAGGAACATTCTATATTACAATTTACCTTCGCGAGTAAATTGGTTTACATTCACAGCCTCTTCTACTGATAATTTTTTTGTTACTGCTTCACGTAAAATTGCTAATCTCAACAGATCTTCAGAGACCTGTGTGAAATAGTGCTGTAAGTTGTCTGCAGTGTCTACAGGATTTCTTTGAACCCACTCCCATCTCTTTGCCCACTTTTCTTGAAACATTTTGGCTTCCTGGAAAACTGGGTCCCTTTCCTAAAAAGTCAGGTAAAATATAGTTTTGAAAAATTTCTTAAATATACAACAAATAGAAGTAAAACAAACTAAACCACTGAACAAAAACCTACATCAACAAACATTACAGCTCTTAACTTGTCATCCAAATTTCGTAGTATTACTTGTCTTTTTAAGCGTTCAGCATCCAAATCACTGCTTTCTTTGGAAATTGTTTCAAATATTGCCTCATATTCTTTGACACCTTTCACCACTCCATTCTTTACCCTCTCAAAGAAATCAGCACATCTGTCTCGGAGTTTCTTCTCTAGGTCCCTTGCAACATCATCCTCAGAAATCTGCAAAACCATTTAAAAATGTTAATAAAACTAGTAGAAAAGTGAGAATTACATAAAGATGCAAACATCCAAATTAATAAGGTATTATGTTACTGAGACCACCTTTCGATCAAGTATGTTGTGAAAGACAGTAACCAATTTGCTTTTACATTCCTCCTCTTTCCTTCTTGCCATCTCCTGTTTCCAAAAGATATTTGACTGATGTAGATCTTCCTTGTGCTTCAATATCTCTATAAGAGAAGCATGAGGGTTTTCTTCCAGCCACTTGAGCTTCTGAGCTACCTTTTCACTATGTTCAACAGAATACAAAGGTTCTCCAACCTGCAATGTCAGCCATTGTTGGCTTAAAACTGTTACAAAATAAAACAGTATACGTATCAGAAAACAAACTACTCACTTCATTGCAGAGTTGTTCTCGCAACGCATTCTCCAAAAGGTTTTTTTCATTGACTCTGTCATGTTCAAGTTGTTCTTGGGCAGCCTGATCTCTCAATTTTTCAAAGCATTTCTTTCTGGCCCTGTACGAAAGGCAACCAATAGGAACAGTATGAACTTTGCGTCCCCCAGGGTCTATAAACTCGAACACACCATTAATATTAATTCGTGGTTGGATTTGTAGACTGATAGGATTCCAACGAATCACTGGGGTGTCATCTTGTAATATCTGTCAAGAGATGTTGAGTTGAGAAACACATGAAAATTAATAACCTTTCCAGTTCATATTAACAAGAGAAAGAAAAGGGCAGTAAGTAAATAATCTTTCCAACCTTTAAAACTTTTTTGAAAATATCTGCATCCAAGTCTCTTGGTATAGCGATATTTCCTTTTAGGGAATAACTCATGTTGTCAGTACTAAGAGTTGTTTTTGCACACACAAGTTCTTGTAATAAAGAAACAGAACCTGCCCCTAAAAGAGCAGCACCTTTGGCTACAGCTTCATCAGGATTTACTGCTTTCCCTATTTTCGCACCAAGCTCATCTTGAATGAGGGAACGCAGAAGGGGGATGCGAGTGGAACCTCCAATTAAAATTACTTCACCAATAACAGGCACCTGCAGTTTAAATACAACATTGGTACTAGAGTAAAATCAAAAGCCAAAACCTGCAAAAAGCAGAAACAAGTCATACCTTTGAAGCCTTCACAATTGACTTGACAGCACTAGCTATAACCTTGAAACTGCCACCACATACTGATTCAAACATTTCACGTTTGACATCAATATTACACTCTACATCAACACCTGGCAAGAAAGTCGATATTGTGCTAAGCGGTATTCTAGATAACTTTTGCTTTGACCTTTCAAAATTTGATCTTAAAATTTCGTATGATCTGTCATCAGCAACATCCTTTGAGAGTGTACTTTTAATCATCTATAACAAGAATATTTAAATAAATTAGAAAATCACCCCTTTCATCATATTCTACCCGTTTAAGGTCTCCCCCACCTCCACCAACCTGTTTGATATGCTCCACCATCAAACCGTCAAAGTCTTCCCCGCCGGGCAGACGCTCACTCGTGCTGGCACGGACGCCGACCGCGTCATTCTGCACACAAACGACAGAGACACTGCAGCCTCCGCCGCCCACGTCCACCACCACAATCTCCTTGTTGAAGTTGCGGCCGTGCGCGTAGGCCATGGCGGCGGCTGTGGGCTCGTTCACCAGCTGCGACACCTTGAGCCCAGCCAAGTACCCTGACACGGACAGAACGCGCCAAAAAAATTAATCCCTCGCGGAGTTGAATAAGATCCGGCGGGACTTCCCCAGGCCGGCCGGCCTACCTGCGTCGATCACGGCCTGGCGCTGCGCCGTGTTGAAGTACGTCGGCACAGCGATCACCGCCTTCCCCACGGCGCACCCCAGCTGCGCCTCTGCGGCCTTCTTCAGCTCCATGAGGAGCGTAGCTGCGACCTGGGGCGGGGAGGGAAGACCAACTTGTCAGTATGCGGGACGAGACGGCGTCACGCCCCCCACGCCTCACTGGCCCCTGGCCTTACCTCCTCGGGCGGTAGAAGCTCCCCTTCAATGGCTATCAGCGCGTTGCGCTTGTTGGTGGGGTCCAGCGCCACTTTGACCGGGCCCAGGGGTTGGGTTGCGTCCGCGACGAGGTCCGCGTGCGAACGGCCCAGGGCGCGCTTGATGTCTGCAAACGAGAGGAGGGGCCTTTAGTACACCATGAGCACAGGGCCGGGCCGAGGGAAGTCCCGCTCGCTCTGCCAACCCAGACACTAAAACTCAAGTGTCAGACTGCCATGCATTAGGTGTTGTGAGGCACCCCTGCTTCATATTGACTCATGTAGGGCATTCCTGCCTTACATCAACCAGTGTGAAGCATCTCCTGCTGCGCAGCAAGGGTGCTCCACATAATCTCATGGTTTGCAGTTGTCTCACGCTCAGGGCGTCGTCGTAACGCAAATAGAAACGAACCAAAACCATAATTGCAATTCTATGGCGTTATTGAAGCGTTTTCCTTCAGAAAACGCTGGCAAGTTTTAGAAACCGTAACAAAAACGTATTGAAATTTTAATTTAAGTTTTCGTGCGTTTTATTTGCGTTACGTTACGTTACGACGCCCTGTTCACGCTCTGTGGTCCGCTGGTCGGTACTCACTCCTGACGGTCTTGTCCGGGTCCGTGATGGCCAGCCGAAGTGCGCCCTCGCCGACCTGGCGCACGTCAGAGTAGTGCACGCAGCTCGGCGTCAGCCTGTTGCAGATGTCGTTGACGAGCACCTCCACGTCGCCGTCCTGCACCACGGCCACCACCGAGTTGGTGGTGCCCAGGTCGATGCCCAGGACAAGCTCCTTGGTGCCCTGGGTCTGCTCGCCCGCCCCCGCGGTGGTGTCGGAACGCCCTGCTGCTGCATCTGCATAGCTGTGCGCCGCGGGTTCCGGTTTGGCTTCAGCCACCGACCTGTCCTTGACCTTGGCCTCGGTTTTCACCTTGGCTTCAGCCACCGAGCTGTCCTTGGCCTTGGGCTCGGGTTTCTCCTTGGGTTCAGCTACTGACCTGTCCTTGGGCTCGGGTTTCACCTTGGGCTCAGCGACCGACCTGTCCTTGACCTGGGGCTCGGTTTTCACCTTTGCTTCAGCCACCGACCTGTCCTTGGCCTTGTGCTCGGGTTTCACCTTGGGCTCAGCTACCAACCTGTCCTTGACCTTGGGCTCGGGTTTCTCCTTGGGTTCAGCTATCGGCCTGGTTCGGACCTTGAGCTCAGCCTCAGGTTTAGGTTCGGTCTTGACCTTAGACTCCGCAGACTCAGAAGACTCAGCATCGCTTTCACCATCATGAGCATAGGGGACAATGTATGACTTAACCTTGGACTCAGGTACGAAGTCATATACTTGCCCGCGTTCTATCTTTACAACAGCTGACTTCACCCTCGTTTGCTCCGCGCAGCCGCGTTCAACCTTCGGCCCTATGCGATCGAAAACGCTCTTCCTGACGGGCTCCTGCTTAATCTCTACTTTAGGGTCCTCCTGAGAGCATGTGAAAGTGCGGACTCCGTGCAAACGACGCCTCTTCCGCGGTCCCGGATACGAGGGGTGACCTGGAGAGGGGATGGAGTCGATGTCAGGGTTAAGGGTAACGGGGTAGAGCCAGTGCCCCCCGGCTTCGGACTCGTACTCACCCTCCTGCTGGTCGTCGTCCTGCGGCCCCGCAGCACTCGTGCTGGCCGCGTGCTGCTGCCTCCCCTCAGTGTCGTCCTGCTGCTGCCCCTCAGTGTCCTCGTTCGGCTGCTGCCCCTCAGTGTCCTCGTCCGGCTGCTGTGGCTCTCCGAGCAGCGGCGCGACCAGCACTAAGGCAATAAAGTGATTCGAAATCTGGTAGAGGAGGAAACAAGCAGCAGCGTATCCTCTCGCGGAGCACATGCCCTTTATGGGGTGACACCACCCCTACCCCCTAAAAACAAAGACTCTAGGACTCACCCTTCCACAAGTAGTTCATGACCACGCAGCCCAGCCCCGGGCTGGCCTGGTCCCTCTCCAACCCTCTCCCGTGCTACGCGCTGCTGCGAGTCAGATAAGAGAGTGTCGCGTTCGCAGCCGCGCCGAGCAACAATACACGTCCTGAGCTGAGCCGAACCGCACTTCAACTGACAGCGACACCCAGTGAGCGCAACGACAACGCAAAGGTGCCGCCGGGGCGGGGCGGGGCGGGGCGGGGCGGAGCGGGGCGGAGGCGGGGGGGGAGAGAAGACGAACCCCCACCCCCACGCCGCTACCCCTGCCACTCGCAGCTCGCAGCCTAACCTGGCCCAGCCAGACATGCAAGGGCCTAGTCTACTTACATCCTACAGAGCAATGATGATGCAGGTCTTACCTCTGTCAGCCGCGAGCCGCGAGATCCCGCGGCCGCGGCTCTTCACAGGGGAGAGCGACAGCTGCAGCGAGCGGCGGCGCACGGCGACCGGCGAGTAGTAGCCGAAACGCTGGAACGCCTTGGGGGACTTGACGAGGGACGGCCAGCAGCGGCCTCGGCCTCGGCCCCGGCTGCGATCACGGTCACGGCTACGGCCCCGGCCACGGTGTCCCCTGCCCCGAGGCCTCCGGTCCCCGGCCGCGGTCCCGCCCTCCTCACCCCCGCCCCCTGCGCCCTCCTCCACTTCCATCGGACCGTCAGGAGCAAGATGATAGCGATCTTTGCTGAGCTGAGTGCGTGAGCGCGTGAGCCGAGCAGCGCAGCGACGGCAAGACTGAAGCAGGACAGGAGTGTCTGTGTCCGTCTGCTAGCGTCCCGTCTGTCTTATAGCGCTAGTGGCGCGCCCTCCCCGCAAAGCCCCGCAACACCCAACGACAACAACAACAACACGGGCTGGTCGGCAGGACGGACAGGAGCAGACGTCTCAGCCACGGGTGGGAGGTGTAGGTGCAGGCGCCGCTCGGCCAAATTTTGGAAGGTTAGGTTCTCGGTGAGTACGCATTGGTTTGACTCGGGCGAGGAATTTGCGTGCGCAGCAGTGAGCCGATGGGAATGGCAATGGCACAGGTTTGGCTCAGATATATATTATCTACTGAAAAAAAATTTAAACAGATGGTCGAAGCTCCGCCGATGCGCACTGGCTGGACAGGACCGAGATGGCGGGTGAGGTGGGGTTTCGTCTGTTACATCGGTTACTTCGTGCCACGTATTTTGGCTGATTTTTACTTGTAAAACATTTCTAACATACTACGTTTACGTTTCCATTGTCCTGGACGGGGACAACAGGGGACGTTCTGTCCGCGATGACACCCTTAACCTTTAATCCTATCCAACTTATTGATGGGGGAAAATATTCGCATTATTTGCAGTGACGCGCAGTGTAAAATGTCGGGCGACGACACCAAAACCAAGGACTCTGACGCCGCCGGGGACAGCCCCGCCCCGACCATCGGGATCGACCTGGGCACGACGTACTCGGTGGTGGGCGTGTTCCGGAACCGGAAGCCGGAGATCGTGTCGGACTTCGAGACGGGGAAGCGCACCATCGCGAGCTGTGTGGCCTACCACGAGATGGGGTGCAGCGTGGGACAGACGGCCAAGGAGCTGGCCTCCACCAACACGCTCTACGGTCAGTGCCCTGCCCCTGACCCGCCCCGCCCCCGCCCCCCGCCCACCGCGGCGCATACTGTCTTGTTGTAATTTACGCCCCTGCCCTGCGCTGCCCCTGCAGACGCCAAGCGCCTGATCGGCCGCCCCTACGACGAGGTGGATGCTGACCGCGACTTCATCAACTGGTCTTTTACGGTGAGGAACGACGGCGGCACGCCCAAGTACGAGATCGAGCGCGACGGCTTGCCCGTGCTCGTGGCGCCCGAGGTGGTCTCCAGCAAGGTGCTGGCCACCATGAAGTCCATCGCAGAGAACAACTGCCTTGAGTCAGTCGTCACCAAGGCGGTCATAACTGTGCCCGCCTATTTCAGCGAGTCTCAGCGCGAGGCAACCAAGGCTGCGGGTAAGTGAACCCCCTGAGGGGGAGGTCGGAGCGGGGCGGGGTGCCGAGTGCCCAGGATGACCCGGGGCTGCTGGTCGGCAGGTAGGCTGGCCGGGCTGGAGGTGATAGCCCTCCTCAACGAGCCGGCCGCGGCCGCCCTCGCTTACGGCTACGGCAAGCACAAGGAGGGCACGGTCCTCATCTTCGACCTGGGCGGCGGGACGCTGGACCTCGCCGTCATCCGGATGACCAAGGACGACGACTTCCACCTGCTGGCGTACGGCGGGGACACTCACCTAGGCGGCCAGGACTTCGACAACGCCCTGCTCAACTACATACTGCAGGTAGGCGCGGTGCCGCCGGCCGCGGCCCAGCCACCCTGTACAGTATCTGCAGCACCGAGTTCTTTTGCACGTTTCCCATGGCGCCTTCCCTCAGGACATCAAGACCACCTTGAAGACCAACCTGCGTGACGACCCCGAGGCGCTGCACACGCTGCGCCAGAATGTCGAGCTGGCCAAGCGCAAGCTCAGCACCAAGCCCCAGACGGACGTGATCGCCTACATCGCTCGCGCCAAGAAGGGCTACCGGAAGACCATCACCCGTGGGCTGTTCGAGGAGCTGTGCCAGCCGCTGTTCAAGAAGGCCGTGGACCTGCTGCCCGTCGTCCTCAAGGAGGCCAAGGTCGGTCTCTCCACTCGCTCCGTTTTGTACAGTGCGCGCTGCCCCTCTCCTCGTTTCGTGACGCGTCGTGCTCACGCCGCAGGTCGGGAAGGGCGAGGTGGACGACGTGGTGCTCGTGGGGGGCTCGACGCGCATCCTCAAGGTGCAAGCCATGGTGCGCGACTTCTTCGGCAAGGAGCCCGTCAAGTCCATGAACCCGGACGAGGCGGTGGCGCTGGGGGCGGCCATCTGGGCCGCCAAGCTGACGGGCGAGCAGGGCGCCAAGGACGTGCGGCTGCGGGACGTGGCCTCGCTCAGCCTGGGTGTCGCCGACCCCAGCGGCATAATGGCTGTCATCATCCCCAGGGGAACGGCGCTCCCAGCCGCCGTCACCAAGACGTTCACCACGACCAGGGACAACCAGGAGGAGGCCGAGTTCAAGGTAAGTTTGGTTGGTTTCGGGCGGGGCCGGCGGGGCGGGGTGGGGTGGGGCCGAGAGGGTTGGGGGTGGTGGCGACAACTCGCGGCGGTGGCCTCGTGACCATCCTTGAATCCTGTGCCTGTGCAGGTGTGCCAGGGCCTGCGTGCCAACTGGGCCGACAACCACCTGCTAGGCTTCCTCACCCTGACCATCCCCGCGCGCCGGAAGGGCGCCGTGGACATCGACGCGTCCTTCCAGCTCGACCTGGACGGGGTGCTCAAGGTGACGGCCAAGGAGCGTCAGTCCGGGGAGACGGCGCGCGCAGAGTTCCAGAGCGAGGGTAGGCTGTCGGAACGGCAGGTCGCCGACATCCTGCGGCAGGCTGAGAAGTTCAAGGCGGAGGACGACGCGGCGCGCGCGGGCTCCTGGCGGGAGCGCTACAGAATCTAGTCGGGAGGCACCGACCACTTTGTTTTTATTATTTTTCACTTTCCTGGCGTATGTCTCTGGCATACGTGTGTTTAACGTGTTTAGTTAGTTTGACTTTGAATAAATCTCATTATGAAACATGGACGTGACTATCGTTTTTCCCTTTGCAATGTTGCACTGACTCTCCTCGACAGAAATTTAAGTCGCGAATTTCAATGGGCAAATTAGCACGTATCGACTAAGACTATCACAATAAATAAAATAGAAACTCTATAGAAGATTTACCCCTTAGCCTTGCTCGGCTGTTTCAGGGGCCAGGGGAGGGGGTGGGTGGGGGAGCGGGGGTAGTAGGGCGGCCTCAGGCACATCACACAGCGATCACAGCACAGCTTCGAGCCGAGCCGAGCTTTGCAGTGTCGGTCAGTTCGTCAGTTGGAAGACATCCTGCCCCTGCGATTGTTACACGACAGGGCCGCTCTAACTTCTTGCGCCATCAGGGTTCGCTGAACGAGATGGAGGACAAAGGTAAGTCGGCGTCTACTTCATTCTTTGATTGCCAGTGATAGTAACAGTAAGGCCTAAGAGTTCAGATCAAATGTATTGCTCAGGAGGATGGGGTGTTTTGCTGTATCTAGAAGAAGGGCGGTCTTTCACTTCTGGGGTTATGAGATGTGAGGTCCGCGTTTTGTTTCGACTTTCGGCGGGATGATTGAGATGGTATGGGTACGAATTATTACATTTCCGTGCGCCCAGAGCTTTTGTTTCTCTTGTGTGAGGCACATGTAGCTCAGAAAAGCTGATATTGATCATACGTTCATCTGAACCCGACGACACCGCACCGCACAGCGCAACAACAGGCATTTCGTCGACGTGCGTTGTGATTATTATGTCTCTAATGTTCCATCAGTGACAACCCCAGCGGAAGGTTCCGGCCCGGTCATAGGAATTGACCTCGGGACGACGTACTCAGTCGTAGGGGTCTATCAAAAGGGGAAGGTGGAGATCTTCACCAATGAAAGCGGGAGCAGAACTACCCCCAGCGTGGTGGGGTTTCTGAATGGCGACAGTTTTGTTGGGGAAGCTGCCAAAGATTTGCCAACCAACTGCCAAGTGTTTGGTAAGTATGCTCTCCATACTGATACCAAGTTTGTCAGAGAGCTGTTTTGAACATAATCTATGGTTACTTTTTTGTCCTGTTCACTGCGGGCTCTTTATATGTGACTGTTTCCCTAGATGCGAAAAGGCTGATTGGTCGAGCCTTTAATGATACTATTGCATTGGCTACGGGCATGAATCATTGGCCTTTTATGGTGGTAGAAAAGAATGGAAATCCTGCGATCAGAGTTGTAATCAAAGAAAATGAAAAGGAAGACTTCGCCCCTGAGGAGATCAGTGCTATGGTATTAAAAAATCTCAAAGAGACGGCTGAGGCATGTCTACAGCAAACTGTATCCCGAGCTGTAGTAACAGTGCCTGCCTTTTTCAATGAAAGGCAAAGAGAGATGACCAAGCAGGCTGGTACGTTATGACAGTTATATTTTCTCAATTAGTGTTTATTATTTAAATTAAATAAAATCCAAGCAATGTTGTTTTGTACTATTAACAGGTCAACTAGCTGGGCTTGATGTAATTGCTATGCTCAATGAGCCGACAGCTGCAGCCATTGCGTATGGGCTGGACAAAAAGAAGGGGCCAGATGATGCCAAGAAAACCATATTTATTTATGATTTAGGTGGTGGCACCTTTGATGTCTCTGTGATGACAGTAGAAGGCAGCGATTTCAAGGTGTTGGCCTCAGGGGGTGACACCCAACTGGGGGGGCAGGATTTTGATATACGTCTCATGAATGCACTGATAAAGGTATTTGAATGAAGTGCTGGATTGAGTTCTTCTTTGCACAGCTAGTAACACACTCTACGTTCCCTCTGTCCCTAGGAGATCCGCGCCGAGTATGGTGTGAACCTGAACAGTGCCTCCTTGCAGGAGCTTCGGCGAGCCTGCGAGCTTGCCAAGCGCAAGCTTTCTTCTCTGGCTGAAGTGCCAGTCAACGTGTACTTTGTTCATCCCGCCATCGACTTCAAGACTAAAATCACGAGGGCTCGCTTTGAGGACCTGTGCTCCGACCTCCTCAAGAAGACCATTACCATCGCGGCTGATGTGCTGGCCCAAGCCAAGGTGAGAGACAACCCATGTCTAATGCCTACACAAATCCCTCGGGGAAGTCCTTTATCAATTTTTACGTTTTTTTAATGCTCTTTTGCCCTAATTTCGACCTATGTTTGTTTGTAAGTCACAATGTCCCCTCGTTTCCACCAGGTGACCAAGGACAGCATCGACGAGGTGGTGCTGGTGGGCGGCTCCACCCGCATCCCCAAGGTGCGTATCATGCTCCGCGACTTCTTCGACGGCAAGGAGCCGAGGAAGTCCATCAACCCGGACGAGGCGGTGGCCTACGGCGCGGCGGTGCGCGCGGCGGTGCTGGGCGGTGGCAGTGGCGGCGAGCTCAGCAACCTGGTCAAGCTCAAGGACGTGACGCCACTGTCCCTCGGCATCCAGTGCGTGGGCGGGATCTTCACGCCCGTCGTCCCGCGCAACACACCCATCCCCTGCACCATGATGAAGACGTTCACCAAGCCGCACGAGTCGACGACGCGCGTCACGTTCAAGGTGTTCCAGGGTGAACGACCCCTGACCAAGGACAACCACGACCTCAGAAAGGAGTTCAGATTGCCAGTGCCGCCGCTGCCCCCGAAGGACGTGAACCTAGACTGTCATTTTACCATAGACGGCGACGGTCTGCTGACGGTCATGGCCACGGATCGCCTCACCGGCAGCACCGGTCAAGTGACAATAAGCCCAAAGGAGGGGGCGCTCTCCGAGCAGGACGTGAAAGACATGATAGAGCGCGCAGAGCGCCTCAAGCACTTGGACGCTCTGGACCTGCAGAAGGCCAAGGAGGCCCTTCGGCTGCAGAATCAGGCACGTGAAGTGGCTCCCCCGCAGAGGGGGCGCCGTAAGCGGAAGCACGACCGGAGGACTTATTAGCTCTCCCCTAAATGATGACAGTCTATTTTAGTTTTGACTCATGTGTAGTCTGTTAAAACCTCTGATGGGAATTACTTAAGACATTAAGTATGTTATTCGTCATCTTTGTAGGTTTTTTCCTTCGTTTTTCTAAATGGACGTATTGATATTGTTTCATTTATTTTGTCACTTGGCCTGTTAATTAATCCACATTTTTAAATGCTGTATTTATTTTTACCAAACCAAATGGTTACATTCCAATTAAAATTTAAGTATTTTGTTTTACAATAAACTGTGTTGATTCTTAAAGTCATCCAACAAATTCAATTAGCCGGCACTGGCCCGCTATGCTGTGGCCCTGCGCCCCACCCTATCACCACCTGCCCCGCCGTGACCCGGGGAGCACGCTCCGCCAAGCGTAGGCTTAACTGCATATAACTATTATCTGGTCTAACCAAGTCAGGTCAGTGAACTTGTCTGGTCCAGATCTGGAAGAAGGGCTCGGAGGGTCCCGATCTGCTGTTACCTAAGTTGGAATGTCATTGGGCAAAGTAATTTTTTTTGGGCGGAATGGATTGGTCTTAATGTCCCGGAGCCGTCTCAAAAAATGCTGACATAAAATAATAAAAACTCAGGAGATACGTACAAATGATATTTAGAATTGGTCTACATCATTCCGGAAACCCTGTAACCTCTTTGAAAAGGATTCACATACACAATAAATGTAAGATGACATAAAATGATTTCAACTGACAAAAATGACACCCAATTCAAGAAATATGAGCCAAAATTTGTGCTAAATCTCTAAGGTAATACCTACACCAATCAATCACAATAAACTCTGTTATCCACATTGTTTACACAATGAAAAATAGTACAGTAATTGATATTCAGCAATAACAGGAACTGGTCTAAAATGAATATCACACTACTGAGATGTAAAAAGACAAATATTGAACACTAAATTTACTTTTCCTATCACCTAACATACTGAGCAGCAAAAATACGTACTTTGATTTTAAGGCACATTCTTACACATCGTCACACACATTTCAGATCATCACCACAGGAATTAGATTGTGCCAACAAGAGCAGAGTAAAACAGCAGAATAAGAAAAGTTATTGATCCTAAAAACTTCATAAGATATGGGTTCTTCACCTCTGAGTGATAACACTGTTCCTATGGGCACAACCCCAATACCAAATACAAAATTTGGATGGGAACTCAATGCATGGTCCGGTCCGGTCCAGCTAAGGAGAAATTGTTTTGATTCAATGTTAAGAGAATGATGACAGTCTTTGGAGTTTGTGCACACTGGTACTGGTAAAGTTTCTAAAAATCAGGCTATACCAGCAAATTATTTCAAAGGTAAACCAATAGTTTGTCCAAAAATCTTTCTACCTCAGTTGAAAAAAGAAGAAAAAGTACAAACTTAAGAAAAAGGGTGCATGGATTTACACCAAGGATAATATGAACAATAGGACTAGTACATGAATAATCTAGAAACTAATCAACCATAGCCATAAATACTTACTGGCTTACATTTAAGCTCTTTGGGCTTAGTGAGTAGGAGCAAGCTCCCAGTGCAAAACTTGATTGTAACAGGCTTTATAAAACACACTACACAGCATAGAGATCTAATATGCAATTACATAAACCTCCCTACAATATGCAAAAGCCACTACACATGAACGGAAAAGGAATGTCAAAACATCACTGTTAAGGCTAACATGAATTTAAAAAAGAAAATAAGTACATAGAGAGGCATGACACCTGTTATTGTGCATAACTATTTTGGTCTTTACCAAATACTTCCTACAATATGGCCTCTAGAATTTTGAGAGACTGAAATGCCCAACGCTTATGCTGTTAGCAAGCAGCTAATCTACCAAATGGAAAGGTAAATTAAATTCCAACAGGCACCGCAACAGAATTCACAAGCAAATTGGACAAATATAACAACTAATTTAGCTGACTGTACACACATTGATGCACATTTAATAACAATAAATATAACAATGTTAAGAAGATATATACTTGCATCATAAATTTAAAAAGAAAAACAGAACCATTTACACAATTTTATTATACTGGGGCAAAAATCAATCAAAATGACATCAAAGGTTGCATAAACTTGGCGTCATCTTGATATTTTGGGAATTTAAGTTTACTGCAATTTTTGACCTGACCAAGCTTTGATAACATTTTGATGACTCTCCATCCCCTAGATAAAGGCTACTTATTGGACATTTAGGCCACTTTTATACTGTCAAATCATAAGGAAATCCCGACCATAGTATCACCAAAACCAAAAGCTCTTTAAGTTTACGTAACTAAAATGACACGTTTTAGAAATAAATTGTATCACAGAACAACAAGTTATGAATTACCACAGAGAGAACACAAGGGCTTTTCAGAGTTGACTATGATGAAAACTGAGATACGCATGGTAAAGTGCAGTTTTGAGCAAGGATACATGAAAAAGAAACCTACAATGGTAAAATAACAGCTGCATTCAGACTTGATTTTCCAGAAAACATCAATGAAAAGTAAGATAAAACAAGTCACACAGGTCATTTAAATAAAAAATAAAAAGAGAGAGTGAGTGCTAAGTAGGCTTCCTAGCAAAAAATTTAAAAAAATTAAGAAAACAAGAAAAAAATATACTAATTTTAACATTGGAAGGTAAAGTAAAATATTATAACAGCCCAAAACCTGGGCAGATAATATTTTTTTGAATTAAAATATTGCACAAGAAAATTGTATCAAGTTTACACAATTTTTAGAATTTATTATTACACCTAACTGTTGGTATTTGGAACATTTTGATAGGGCACTAATAAATAAATGACTTGTATGTTGATTGCCATCCAGTGACAGTGGTCCACACTGGAAACTGCTGCACTAAATCCTTGAATGGTTTTGACTGCTGATATGGGCCATGAACAAAGTGGCTTGTCAATGCAATGTCTACTACAGCATCTTTCCAGCCCTCTGGCACCTTTAAAATGAAGTAAAAGGTTGGAAAACATCTAGACACATGCACACAAAACTATGTTGACAAAGGTACTCACCCTAAGATCAAGAGAGAAAACCCATGCTTTAGGTTTATCTGCATAAGAGAAATATACAAAGTAAGTCTCTCGTCCCTTCCATTTAGGACCAGCAAGTGGTGCTTCATCTAAAATGCTCCAACGTAGTAGCTCGGCTTCTTTGACAGGTGATATCATCAAGCCCATGTGATCAGGTCCAGTAACATTAAAAGTTAACCTCTCAACAGACTGAGACAGTTTCTCACGAGATAACAATTCAAAAGTTGTGTTGATAGGCACATTTATAGGTGGAGCTTTTACCCAGTGAGTTTTCCTGAAAAGTAATATTTAGACAATGAAAAATACAGTACTATACAAGAAAAAAAGAAAAAAAAAGAAAGAAACTTAAAACAAACTTACCAGATGAAAGAGAGTATAGGTATGAAGTAAGGCATACCACAATACAAATACTTGTCACAGTCAGTGGTTACTGGTTGTGCCCGATCTATCTCAGGCACAATGCCTTTCAGAGTATAAGGGCTATTAATATCCAAATCAACAATCCAAAATCCTGTCTCATGATTGATTATATCTCCCTTGATGTCATGGAATGATCGTTCAGCATGCTACCAAAGTTTTAAGACAAATTTTGAAGTAACCAAAATTGAAAGTAGCTGGTAAAGATAGTATTTTACAAACTAATCGTACCAGAATAGCAAATCTTTGTTGAGCAAGGCTGGCAGGATCTCCAGAATACGGGAAGCCCAAAGGTGTAAAGAGAAGAGCAAGAATAGATCCAACAAAAATAATAATCAAAACAGAGAGCACTTGCTTTGGGTTTCGCACCAATAATATAATTGGGATCTGAAAAGGAAAAAAGGGATGAGTGAGCACATTAATTTCAGTAAAAGTAGGAAACAAAGAGTAAATATACTAGTTACTGTTGGAAGTAGGAGGTTGGTTGCACCTTGGTGTAACCAGTTTGAAGTAGGTCCAACCGGCCCAGGCTGTTCATAAGTGGGGCCACCTACTTGTATCTACTAGGTGCAACCAATATCCAACTTCCAACAGTAACATATATCTATGAATATTTGTATATACATATATGCATATCTTTTTTTGAAGATACATACTATATAGCTAAAAAGTAAACTGAACATAACAGCACACAGTACTGCAAGAATTAACTCTCCATTGTTTGCCGCTCCCGTACGACCCATGATAGGAATAAACAATTGCACAGCATTCAGTGTCATGTAAGCACACTGAACGAAGGGAAGAAACATCATAGTAGCATGTAATAACAGCCATTTCCAATCTAAACACAAAAACAAAGACTTTAGTTTTCTTCAGTCAAAAGAGTTAACTATGTATTAAGGAGATCAAAAGTAACAAACCTCTCCAGTGTTGAAAAACTTTGATACGAATGAGATTTCCAATAGTAGGAAATATCACCCAGAACAAAGGAATAAATCCAGACTGAACTCGGCAAAGGGTTGATAATAGCAGCATCACAGACCACACTAACTGGTAGCTGTCATAGTAGAGTTGGAATAATGTCCAAGGTGAAACAACAACCTAGAATTCAAAGTCACACAACAAAGCAATTTTTTTAATGCATAAATAAATACATAGATCAATAGATTGATTTTTTTTTCCAAATTATTTTTTAAGATACCAAAACTATAAAATAATGAGAACAAAATACTTATGTACCTTACGTTGTTTCTCTGCTCTATACAAGAGCAAGATCATGGGAAAAATCAAAGAGGGAAGAACATACAGGAATATAATCCATATTGGCCTTGCATACCAGCTCATAGTGCGACCAAGAGCAGTCAACAACAATGCAATTGCAACTGCCACTAAAAGGGATAGTAGCCAAGATTGCAAGACAGTTCCAGCACAGGACAACAAGTGCTTTAAATACTGTTTCTGTGACAAACCTGTATAGAAAAATTATTTTCATCAACAAAGTCAGGGATACCTATATGTAGTCCAAGTTTTTGTTTCTTCCAACAAAATAAAATTACTAACCTCGATTAATTGCCTCCTTCATGTTCAATATCATGGAGTAAACGGCCAAAGCAAGTGTCAGGACATTGAGAAAGTCACCCGCATGGATTGACCAAAACATTATAAATGCACCAAGGAAATCAAAGAAGATAATTCTTCCTTCCTTGTGCTGGCCAGTATTAGTGAGCTCTTCAGCAGAAAGTAAGCCTGATACAAGGGCCATCATATTGTCTCCAGTTCTTTGCAATGATCCTAATGGCACGTGAGCTGCATTGTCATTTTTTGTGTGATAGACATAACCATTGAGATACCATGCAAAATCCAAACCTAAATGATGGGAAAAGAAAGAATTAGCCTTATCAATAATTATTGTTATAGAATTACATCATAAGTAATTTAGAATAGGCGTAATTTTTGACCATAATCCTACCAGGAACACCTCCAAAATCTCTAAAAATTCTATAATCAGTATCGCCAGGGATAAAACCACTTTGAAAAATTTCTTGAGCAAGTGAAGATGCGAATGGGTATCCCACATTTTCAGAGTAAATCTGTATTAAAAAAGTTATGTTTTGTTGAGTCAAAATATACATATATCAAAATACTATACAACCGCTTATATATAATATATATATTTAAAATGAATGATTGATAGTATTTGGATGTGCTCTACATTACCCGCATCAACCATGGATGGTTAGGACCTGATTGGAACATGATTTCTCGCCCCCCTGCTCCGCAGGATTCCAGATTTACAACAGCTCGTATCTCTTTGGCCCATTTGTGTTTCGTAATGAACCCATGGGATGCCTGGAAAACATCAGATATGAAAGCATTAGGCACTGCTCCTTTATGAAAGATAGCACACACATCATATTAAAATGCTCCTCACCTGCATAAAATTTTCTTCAGCGCCATTGAAGAGCAGGACAAGGTTGTTTGCTAATGGTTTGTCTGCTTGAGAAAAAAGTCTCAATATTTCCAACATAACAACACAGCTAGCACCATCATCACTTCCGCCTAGAACAAGAAAGAAAATTATATTTACATTAGAAAAATTAATAATTCTACTTCTAATTGAGATAATTACAGAAATTGTCATACCCGGACTATCACTGACAGTATCAAAATGACAGTTCATTAAAATGCTATGATCTGACCCTTTCCTTGGGCCAATTTTCACAATAACATTTTGTACATCATGATAAACATGGGTCATTCCATCCAGAAATGTAAGAGGAAAGGAACCACTTATCTTTTGAAAGTCAACTTCTATTTTGTGGATGGGTTTTGCTGCCTGCATAAGAAGTCCAATTGCATTCTTCAGAAAATTAACAGCTAAAACTTCATTTTCGTAACTGCCTGTGACTCTTGGTCCGATATTAGTTAAATTGACAAGTGTGTTCTTTGCTCTTTCTGCAATAAATCTTCCTGGATTGTTTGATTCATCTTCAACCATTAAAGGAGTTGGCAACTGCTTTTCCACATAAACAATTATTCCAAATACGACAGTCAAGCCCACTAAAAACAATATCAGGTGAAGTGTTGGAGTAGGTAACCCAAACTTGGGACGCCCTTTGTCATCTCCTCGATGGCTCGGAAGAAATTCAGAACTGTCTCTTGGTTTCACTCGAAGTCTCACACCACGGCGGTCCTGTAGTAGAGTAAATAGAAAACCATCAAAACATGTATGGAAAACAATCCCTTTGCAATCTGATAACCGCCAAGAGAACAAGTAACATTTTAAATTTAATCTTGAGCATTTAAAATCTCGAATTCAAAAGCAAGCATAGTCCCAAATGATCGACGTCGACAACACTTAAACCAGGAAAGAAAACTGAATCCTGGAATTCAAACCAATTTAGAGGTTATGGCATTTATTTATCGAGACGCCCAAAACCGGTTGTCATGCTGACATGGCATGAAATAAACTGCTACGGCAAAAAAACATTGGTTGCTCGAGACGACAAGTATATATCAGGTACTTTACCGATCGCGGAGGACTCGGAGACATTGTGGAGGGTCTTGTTCAACTCGCGGCTCGGCTCGGCTCGGCTCGGCTCGCTGACCGAGACGGGAGGCGTGTCCGTGTCCTGTCCTGTTCTTCCCTTTTCTAAGAAATCATGCGGCCCGGGCGAGGGGAGGTACGCGAGGCTAGGGGTGCTTGACCACCTTGCTCGACACTTAGGTGTTGGTCTTATCTGTCCTGTCTGTCGGGTCGGGCCGCACCGGGGCGCCCCTCCGCCCCTCCCTTCCCCTCTCCTCACCGCGCACCTTCCGTCTTTTTGAACGCCTCTCCTGCCCCTCCCCTTCACCGCGCCGCGCGCCGCCTGTCACTGTAGTGCACTGTAGTGCCGCGCTGCGCCGAGGTCCCAAAAGAATAGGCCAAAAGACTCCACTTAGCACCCTCGCTCTAGATGGTGGCGCTCCCGCCCGTCCAACCCTGCCCTGTCCTGTCCTGCCCCGCGGCGCTCCCGGTCCTTCAGCGCATGCTGCGCAGACTGGTGCAGTGCAGGCAGGATCAGGCTGAAGCAGCTCAAGCACCCCGCATCAGCTGTTTCACCCCCTCCCTCCCTCCACCCTCGCCGCGCCGCGCCGCGCCTCCCAGTGGAGCACGCTGTCTCGCTCGCACTCGAGTTGGGAGGGTCGCGCGTCGCGTCGCGCAAGTCGCGCCACCCGCGGCGGCACGGTGGGGGTGGACAGTGTTAATGTCGCGCTCTTATTTTGGGTGTGCGAATTTCCATGTGCTCACTTGAACGAGTCAAACGGTGAATTCTTGTAGTAATTTCGCACACGTGTGCGATATTCACACACCTGGGATTCCAGTGCAGCGCCCGCCGGGGTCCTGGGCGCAGGCTCGCGGGGCAAATTGTAATGGAAATACTAGGTGGCTGGAAAACCCCGCGCACTTTCGTAGTTATACTGTACCGCATGCAGGCGTGCGGGCGGGCTTGCCTATCTACGCTCACCGAGGCGCCTTACGGCCCCGTGTGAGTATGCAACCCGCTCGCACACATGCATGCGGTACAGTATAACTACGAAAGTGCGCGGGGTTTTTCAGCCACCTGGTAGACTTGCCTTGACAATGGAATCAAAGAGGCCCCCGTAACACGTATAACCCTTGTTGTACTTTGAACTTAAACGCGCTCGAAGTGACTCCAAGCTTCGTAAAGCTTCCAAGCACGGTGCTTCCAGGCCTCGGTGCGCGGAGCACCTCGACGAGGGCCCTTACACAGTAGTAGTAGTAGTAGTAATAGTAGTAGTAGTACCCACCGGGAATAATGGCTCGGGCGGACCAGTTCACTCTCACAGGTTGTAATGTATGAACTCAGTAACTTATTGTGTCATGTCATACGACCACGAGATGTTCTTGAAAGAAAAAAAGTATCGTAATATAGGTCTGACTGCGGGTTAAGTGCGCTACAACTCGTCCTTACAAAAAAAATGTTGCACATTTTGCGGCTATTGTGCTTATAATCTTTCAGCGTTAACTTCCGGCGCTGAATAAAGCTTGGTTGCGTGACCCTTCCCACTGCAGCACACTACTGCAGTGAGTCTCGATATTTCGATGACGAGATTGGACGAGTTTTAACGGGTGTATGTGGTATGTCATGGATGACGGGCTCGTATTCGATGTTAAACCATTATCTTTCCTTTACCGGAATAAAAATTAACACTTATTTGACGAAAAGCTAACTTATGCCCTTCGCAGAAACTGTTTGCACTTGTTATTGGATATTCTTATCCTCTGGCAATAATTAAATTGTGGCACAGTTGTTGGGCAGTGTAGCAGGAAAAGTAGGAAGTGAGGATGAAACTGCTTAGCGGAAGTTTTCGCGCGAAAACTTCAACTACACTCGAGTAACTCACCTCCTGAAACTTGACCATGGCGCTTTGCGACCGGCTCGCGCCTTCACGACTGGAACCTCTTCGCGGCTCAAGCGACACAACCGCTTATCGCATCTACGAGCGCGGCGCGGCGCGGCGTCCCGAGGCGGGTAGATCGCGGCGGCTGGGCGCGCAGTCAGGTCCTTCCCTCGCGGAGCGGGAGCGGGCTGCGGAGGTGCCGACTGGATGCTGGACTGGATGCAAATGGCGCGGTGCGTCTAGTCTCCACACGGTCCTGCCCCTGCTCGAGCCCAGCCCCACTCGCGCCCCTCTCCTCTGCCGTGCTCGGACGTGCCCAAGAGCCCCTCCTCGCACCTGTACTCCGGCCAGCTCCGGCCCGGGATCTGCTCCGGAGCCAAGTGTCATCCGTCTGCATCCGTCATACACTGTTCTGCTCGGCGCCGTGTCGGCCAGGCTGGCCAGGCGCCGCCCGGCCCCGTCACGCGAGCCGAGCGCCGGCCCGGCGTTACACTGGTTACACCCGTCAATATTCTGCCGCCCGTCACGTCACGTCACGTCACACGAGTCGAAGGACGTCCTCCTCCCCTCGGAGGGACGTCGGCGACCGGGCCGCGGCATCGCCCCCGGCTCTGCCCGGGCCCGGGAGGCTGCGGGCTCATGCGGCTGGGGACGGGGCGTAACTGTAGGTCGCATCGCGACAGATACGCGGGTCTGGCCGGGGCGCGCGCCGGCACGGTGCCATGTGTGGCCGCGGCATGTGTGTGTGTGTGTGTGGACGCGGCGGCGGCTGTGGCGAGCAGTGAGGGGCAAGGGCGTCGGCGGCACGGGGGGCGGAGGGCGGGGGGCGCGGGGGCGGGGGCGGAAAGGCGCGGTGGTGGGGGGCAGGGGCCGTGGAGGGGGTCGTCGGGGAGCTGCGCCTCAGCCTCGCCGCCGCGCCGCGCCGTGCGCCGCTGCCCTGCCGCGCCGCGCTGCAGTGTGCACGAGCGGGGCCTGCGCGCGAGACGAGACGAGACCTCGCCGTCCCGTCCGTCCCCTCGGCCTCCTCCTCCCGGCAGTGCCTGCCGGCAGTGCATCGCCAGCGCCAGCGCCACCTCGCCAGGACGACACGGGACCCGACCTCAGCGCGCCGTAGCAACACTCCACCCCTCCACCATGGATCCGGAGGCCTTCCTGGACCTGGCCAACCAGGTCACCAAGCTCAAGATGTTCCCGTACTTCGACATCGCGCACAGCGTGCTGTGTGCGCTGCACGTCCGCGAGGACCTCGGCCCAGGTGAGCTCAGCTCCTCCGCCGGGCCGGGCGGGGCCGGGGAAGGCTTGAGGGTCCCTCCGCGCCACTCCGCCCCGCCCCGCCCCGCCTCTACCCGCGCGGCACGCAGTAGGACCAGCGACCAGCCCTGGCGGTTATTTTTACCCCCGCGGGAGACCCGCCCCTGCCCTGCTGCCCCGCGGGGCTGGGCCCCCGCCGCCCCGGGCCCCGGCCCGGCCCGCACCAACCCCCGCTGCCCCCCGCCACGTGCCCGGTGCGTGCTCGGCACGTCGCTGCCCCCGGGGGTCATGTCGGGTCGGGAATGCAACCCGGACAAGACCACGTCGCGCGCTTCCGCCCGCCCGCCCGCTACGCGCGGATTTGAAGTTTGCCGCCAAAACACGCGCTCGTCATTGGTCGTGGTGGGGCCACGTGGTGGCTGCCCAGCGGAAGGGGCGCCTGGACCCGCGGCAGTCGGGCGCGGGAACGGGTCCAAGGTCGCCGTCGCTGCCCGGCTGGGTGACGCCTTCCAGGCTTCTCTCAAGCCCTTGAACGTTTGGCGCCCCGACGCGCTCTGCCTGCCCTTCGCCTGCATGGCACCTTCGAAATAGTGCGTGCATGTTGCCTAGTAGGCAAGCGCAGATGCAGCCCGCTTTACTCTACTATGTTTGGGTTGTACTTATTGCCTACTTTTGCGGCAACACTCCTTTTCTCTAGTCTCGGCCAAGCCACGTAGGGCAAACTCACGGCGTGCGGGGCGGGCCAGGGCATTCCCCCTAATGCTGCTCTATCTGCCACGCTGTGCACCGCAGCCACGCGCGGCGTGCACGACGGCCGAATGTGGACGGTCAAACAGTATTTTTCATCGACCACATCGCACCCCCTACCCCGACTATCTGCCCTTCCGCTTTACCCCCCCCCCCATCCACGTGAGGGATCATTGACGTTTACGCGCGCCCCAGGGCAACGCCCCCGTCGCGTCGCCTCAGAAAGCGGCGAGATATTAATGTTGGATGGGCGCGGGGAGGGGCTTTTGTTTATAACGTGGCTTTTATCCTGGTTTGTACACCTCTGAAATGACAGTGTATGTGCGTGGAGGAATAGCGGTACAGTTTACCGCGGAGATGGAAACTTAAGGCCGTGGGCTCAAGAACGACGCTGGAAATTTCTACCGGTCGGTATTTTCTGGAGTGAGGCGCAGAGCACAGCGGCTCCCGACAGGTTGCCCGGCCCGGGCCTGCCCCCGGTCGTCCTGTCCTCGGTGCGGTCCAATCATGCGCAGTGCCGGCCCCGCCCCGCCCCCGACTGTTCATTTGCTGATCGTAGCAGAAAGCTAGTTGAAGGGCGCGTTTTTTTTCCCCACAGTTTTTCGGAGATACGACCGAATTCGATAGACGAACCTCGCGATTCTTGTAACGGTGATCGACCGTACCACCCGGCGCGCCGCTCAATGTGTAATGTTAAGAACTGCATACACATTGGTTGGATTTCCCGACAAAAAAAAATGATGATGAAGATTTTGAGACAAAGGGCGAAGGCTTATCTATATTCTCCCGAAGACTTACTTCTCCAGGAGACCGTGTTCCTCTCGGTGACATGCTGCCGAGGTGCCGAGCACTGATTTATTGGGCTGGTGGGGGGAGGCGGAGAACCGTGACAGAATGACAGTAATTTCAAAAGTGCCTTACAACTCACGCCCTTGACAGCCCTCACTAGGAGAGAGAGAGAGTTCGTTAGGCGAATAATTCCCGCCTCAATCGAATCGCCAGCTCTGGGGAAGGAGGAGGGGGGGGAAGGGCGCTGCCGGCACAGCTGTCCGTGGAAACTCCGGCTGCGTTCGAAAAAGTACGCCAGGGTCGGTTCCGGATGCGTCCCGCGCGCGACCTGCCCTGTCCTGAGGCCCACCGAGTGTCCTGGGGGAGATAGCGCGCAAGCGGCCAAGTCGGCTGGAAAATGGAAATAGTTCGGGGGCCCTCCCCCACTCGCAGGTTGCCCTCCGAACAGCTGACTCGAACAGAGGGTGGGGAGGGGAGGGAACGCCCCCTCTGGCGCTAAGCTGCCGAGCCGAGCACAGCAGCACCCCTAGGACTCGTGGGTGGGCGGGGCAATACACTCGGTGAGCACTTGCATCGGTGATTCTGCCGAAGCGTTTTATCTCACCGCTCTGATCTGCCGTCCGCCCAGTCTGGTCCGGGTCCTATCTTACTAATACTGAAGTGGCTGGCGAGGCGAGCTAAAGCGCAGCGCGGAGATGTGCCCCGGCCCCGGCGCGGTGTGGCGCGGCGCTGTGCCCGACCGACCCAATTGCCTATCCGCCCCACCGATTAAAGCAAGCGACTGCAGAGGAATCGTGTAACCGGGACGAACTGGGCAATGGAGCAAACGGCAAACGCCGGATCCACTTGCATACGCTTACTCCATGGCGCGTAGTATTGCCTTCCCCGCGCAAAGTGCGTCACGCCTGAAGCGTTCCTTCATCTATTGCAGCAGAACCCTATCTGCTCGGTGGAGTGTGTCTGAGTGGACGCGCGGCTCGCCCGATCAATGCGGTTGAAGAGTTCGTGGCACATGGGGCCAGGGGCCGACGGGCCGTCGGAACGGAAGGGTTGAGGGAGGGAGGGAGGGAGGGAGTGCGTATGGCCGCTAGGGTCACAAACTAGCAGCTGACTATTTCCCTATAATTTAATGGACGTTTCGATTTTATACCTGGATCGGAGGAGAAGCTCACAACAGCACTCTCAGCCAGTGCTCGCGACACAATGCGGTGGCTGACTGCTTACTACCATACTCGAAGACCAGTAGTATTTCTTTGGAGCATTCCCGTGCAAACACGCACACACGTGCAATCCCCGGCCCCCGGCCCGGCCCGGCTCGGTCCGCACCGCCGCTCTTAGCGGGGACGGGCCTTCTTCTAAATTTAATTCTGAGAGTACGGCTGTTGCCGGCGTGGTGGCGGCGGCACCTGCTGGCCCGCCCTGCCGGCCCTGCCGCTACAGCAGAGGGGGGAGGGGGTGGGACAAAAGGGCGCACCCGCCCAGTCCGTGGAGACACTACTGCACGCGCGTCCAGGCGGATGTCATGTCGGGGTACTCTGTACTTATCGCGTCGACTCGACGTGGCGACTGGCCCCCTCGAGCTCGAGGAGGCACTGACTGGAGAGGGGGGGGGGGGGAATACTGAGGGGCGCACGGCCGCAAGCCATAGAAGGGTGTTGTCAGAGCTGTGCTGCCCCGCCCCTCCCTTCACGGCGGGGGCGGGGATGCACCATGGCCAGTCTCATAGATGCACATCATTCACAGAAATGGCATCCAACATGACAAAATGACTCTAACGCAGCGCGTCTCTCTCTCTCTCCCCAGGCGCGCACGCTTTCTCCAGAAAGCACCCGCTGTCCTGCTGGCTGTCCACCATGCTCGTCATCTTCGCCGGCGGCATGCTCTGCAACGGCCTCCTCGGCGAGCCCATCCTGGCCCCGCTCAAGAACACGCCGCAGCTCGCCGTGGCCACCATCGTGTGGTACCTCGTCTTCTACACGCCCTTCGACATCGGCTACAAGGCGGCCAAGTTCCTCCCAGTCAAGATCGTCTGCTCCGGCATGAAGGAGGTCTACAGGTGAGCGGGCACCACCGGGTCCAGGAGGGCTGCTCGGCCTCGCGGCTCCCACGACTTGCTAGGCTGTTTTATATCACTCCAGAGCCTTTAAGGGCGGGTAGAGGAGTGTCACTTGATAACGTTCCGTGTGCAGGTGTAAGAAGGTGTACGACGGCGTGACGCACGCGGCCAAGCTGTACCCCAGCGCCTACCTCATCATGATCCTCATCGGCACGCTCAAGGGCAACGGCGCCGGCTTCACCAAGCTGCTCGAGCGGCTCATCCGGGGCGTCTGGACGCCCACCGCCATGGAGTTCATGCAGCCCAGCTTGTGAGTAGAACATCAGAGGTTTGCGGCTGAAAATGCCACCGATACACTAATGACTCGTGGTCCTCGTTGGTCCTCAGCCCCACCAAGGCCTGCATAGTGGCGTCCATCATCTTCGTCCTGGACAAGAAGACTGATCTCATCTCCGCGCCCCACGCGCTCGTGTACTTCGGCATCGTCATCTTCTTCGTCTACTTCAAGGTAACCACGGCGGCGGCGGCGTGGCGCGCCACGCGGCCTGCAGGCCGACTGGTGCAGAGGATCGCGCTCTCGTATCTCCGTCTCTCTGGCACCCGCATAGGCCTCCGCCCTGCCCGGTCCTGCGTGGACTACACCGCCACGAGTGTGATTGCGTTTAGTTAGTAGGGTGCTAGTGGGTTCTGAGCTGCCGGGAAGGTTTTTTGTTTGTTTATTTTTTGCTTGATTTAAAATGCGGTGAGACAGAGGACCTCATTAGCATCCTGTTACGTAGTCGCAAGCTGCGCGAGCGATCCTCGAAATCTGTCGCCCGCTTATCTACAGCAAGGTGATTCAGCACAGCAGTGTCCTCTCTCTTGCTCCTTCTGTGATACACTCTATCTTCAACCGCTTGAGAGACGCGAACTTCTGTCTATGAGTGCGACAAGGATAGAGCTACGAGAGCGTCGGGCGGATCAGTCACCCTGCAGGCCCCCTGCGGGGTAGGCCGTCCCGGCCGGCAGGGGAGAGCGACGGGGCGGCCTACCCTGCAGGCGCCCGGAGGGAGACGGAGCTCGGAGAGACTGACCCACCTGTCTGTTGTCTGCTGCAGCTGTCCTCCATTCTGCTCGGCATCCACGACCCCTTCGTGCCGTTTGAGAACCTCTTCTGCGCCCTCTTCATGGGAGGCATCTGGGACTCGCTGGCCAAGGTGCTCGGCCGTGGCCCCAGCAAGGACGAGAACAAGGACCCCAAGAAGACCAACTAAAGGGGAGCGCGCCTGTGACCCTACAAGCAGCACTGCCCGGGAGAGGTGAGAGCAGGGGAGACGAAAGGAGAGGAGAGGCCTTAGTTCCCACCACGAAATTGCGGGCTTTCGGACTGAGATGCACAATGCCGGAAACCAATTCTGCAGCGGCCAAACTGATGATAAACTTTTGTAATTTTCAGAAGAGAGGAGGAGGGGAGGATTTGATGACTGACAACGCATTCAACAAAGAAGGACGCAGGATAAATTGAAGTTAATCTAGTCATACGACTTCTAGGAAGTTTGAGAGCGTACTATCATTCTTACCATAAGATACTCAAAATTATATTTTTAATATGATTAGACTTGGTGCAAAAAACAAACCAAAAAACCCTTTTAAATAAATTAAAAGAAGGGGGGGAAAAGAAATGTTGGCTTTTTACCATTTGTATCAGTAGCACTAATTGGTATGAAGTATAATGACTGTGGTCTAATCTGAAAGACACACTCTTTAAGTCAATGTGAGATTAAATATGATGATATTCACAATACAATTAATGGACAAGGGTCACACACATCCATAGATCTGCCAAAGAATTGTTTTTGTTATGAGATTGAGGGGGCGTGGCATTTTTAGATGCCAGTATTAAGTTATTTATATTTTAAGTAAGTTTGTGAAACTTACCACCAGGCCATCACACACCAATTTACAAACTCAGTGGGTGCAGTTTGAAAAAAATTGGTGTGATTGCCTAGTGGGAGTAAGATTTTCATAAATGTAATTTGTACAAAGGCACAATACAACTGGATTTGAAAAAAAAAAAAAAAAAAATGTTTTGCTTCTTGCAATGTGTACAGTAAAACGGCTTGTGGTGACAGGCAAGAAAAGGCGATTCAGTTTTAAAATAATAATGCATTGATCAAACTGTACACTATACACAATAACTATAGGATACACTATACAGTATTCAAATTAATATACAAAGTAGCAATTAATAAAGCATGATAAGCCTATATGAATGACAACAAGTATAACAATTTGTCTACATTTTCACAGCATGCTACTTTTCTTACTCTTTGCAAACAGCAGGTAAATATTCACTCTTAGCTCGCAGTTTCTATACCAATCAACCTTTACCCAACATGGGTGAATTTTTTTCTTTTTTATATTTTTATTTTGCTGAGTAGAAATTGCAGGTGCCCATTTTCCCTCTGGCCATAACTTACTTAACTCACATATCAATAAAGAGGAAATGACTTCTCATTAATTTAGACCTATGAGGCCAGAGGCTTGTAATTGTTTCCTAGGCTTTTGGCCATGGGTTACAAACTTCAGTTCACTGGCCTCAGAAGACTAAATTCTGCACTTAAACAGGCAAGAAAATAAGCACTGACTTACACAATCAAAGAAGAAAATTTTTTCCTCTCACACTCTTTCATTCAATAAGGTTCACAAGCACTCATCCTATTTTCTCACTGTTTCCAATAATTTTCAAGATTATCACAGATCTTTTATTAATAACAAGGAAATAATAATTTATCATATTTGAGATATCAATTTTCACTTGGAAGAAAATGATATACTTTACATCTAATATTTCTTATCACCATTGCCATGAGCAGTTCCATCAAAAGCTTTGAAAATCACATACAAGTCAATTTACTAATGTTGGACTAGCCAGTACTGTCAGAAATCAAGGTTTTATTTTCATCTTTTACGTAAGTAGGTAAATAGTCCTCAACCAATCTACTTCTCTGAAGCAGAAGAGGTCTACAAACCAATGATGTACGTACTTTAAAATTGAAATTGTTTGATGACTCTATAAAAATTCAAAAACTCTAAACTTAACCACGGCAAATGAAATATTTACCTCTAGGTAGACTTCATAAAGCTCAGGCCCCATTGTAATCAACAAAGAAAATTTCTTGCCTTGTCCACTGAACAAAGTACTGCCCAAATTTAAAACAAAGAATTAGATTACCCAAGAAAACCATTATATTTGAGTTGGTCTTTATGGTTTTCTTGACACATTGGAGAAGAAACTAACACATTCATTCAGATGTCATACAGGAAGATAGCAAGCCATAACTTTTGTTATGAGTTAGTTATAAGAATAACTATAACCTAATAAAAAGGGGAAAAAGAAAACAAAAAAATCTAAAATTACAGAATGGTCCCTCAGATATGCTAAAGACAAACAAAACAAGGTCAAAACAATTCATCCTCAGTTTTTCCTCCTCATGAAACAAATTTCATGGTCATTTTCAGTCATTTAAGTGCACAGAAATATGTAACCCCTGCATTCAAATTGCTAAAAGGAGACAAAAATCAACAATTCCCTCTAATTCGTGAAAGAAAGGCTATTAAAAAAAGAATTATGAAAACCACACAAGCTATATACGTTTACAGTTGACAGAGACAGTTTCATAAAATAGTCCGCTCTCATCAGTTTAACATATATTTGTTTAGACAAGGCAAGTAACAATGGAATGACAATTGTAAGTTGCCTCTGTGTGAGTTAAGGGACCAAGTTGACCAGTCTTTCTTTGGAATAAATTAGCCAAATAAACTGAAGAGTTCATAGGTGAAAAAGGTGAAGAAAGAAAAACAATGAATGTGGCAGAAAGAGAAAAGAAAACAAGAAAAGAAAAAACTACATAAATAATAATAAATATTCTCCTTGATATGAATATTTTTGGTTTGATAACATTTGTTGGACATAAGCCCTAACATCAATAACTAAAGGCACCCACAAAATGCAATTGGCAATCAGGGTTACATTTCAAAGCCATAACTGTGCTAAAGAAACCAGGATATTGGCACAAAATTACTTTAGGATAACCATGTATGACCAATAACACGAAATGTAAAAGAAAAAGTAAGGAATGTTCATACAAAACCCACCAATTTCTTAAAACCAATTTTCATTCATGTTAAATACACCATCTATATACTATTCTGAAAAGAACAGTACTAGAAAGTAGATACCAGTATAAATGGTCAGATTTTAGCCAGCCAAATACTTATTTGATAAAGGAAGCAGAAACTTGCAGTAATTGAAATCAATGATAAATTAAAAGTTATGATTTGAGCTAGATTTTGATGCTAAAAAAAAAAAAAAAATCCCATTTTTCTTTTTTCATGTTGATACTTGCTGGACCAACACTTAAGCATACAGAAGTGGTAACATTAAAGTGCTTAGAAAAAGCAACATGTATAACCCATTGCTCTTCCAAAACATTGATCACAGATGTGTTAGGGGATTCACAGAGTTGACACTGACCCTGTCTAAATCACTCCAGGCTGCTCCGGAATGAGTGAAGCAAAGAAGCTTGTGAAAAAGGTCCATGTTAAGGCCAGCAGAGAGGGTCGGTCTGGTACAGGTCCAGCTGGGCCAGCTGCAGCTGGGGCAGCAGGTCCGGCTCCATCTGGATTATTTTGAGGGACTTCCTCATTTCCTCCAGCACCATCTTTTAAAGGAGAAAAAACAAACATAGAATGACATGCCACCACAGGAATCTGAAGAATTAGAGTAACATATTGAAAGCATAAAACGAGAAAACTTGAAGCATACCTGCAGGTTGTGCAGCAGCAGCTGCATTCTCTCCTGCCTGGGGAGGTTGGTGATTATTGTTGTTGTCATTATTCACGTTATTAGCTGCAGCTGCAGCAGCATCAACCCTAGCTGGATCATTGTTGTTTTCTGCTACTTGAACAAAATCATCAAGAGGTCTGAAGAAACCAATGTTGTACCTGTTATAACAACGGCAAAAAAAGACAAAAAGAAAACGTTAGGCCAAACTTCTTTAGTACGACAGATTTTTTGCAATATGGTACTGTACTATTATTTCAATACTTACAGGTACATGAGAAGACCAAGGCAAAAGACAACCAGAAAACGCATAGGCGTAGTATAGAAATAAACAAAAGCAAAAAATGCTGCTGCACGGCTGGTCATGTAGAACAAGTCTAACCAGTCTCTACCAGCGTTCTCCTCCTCATCACCCTCTTCAGCACCAGCTGGGCGTTCAGCAACACCTATGATAAAAAAATAAATAATAATTAAATATTTCCAGGTTTTGAATGTGCTAAACTGATTTTTAGATACATCAATTTAGTATTGAATCTTACCAGCTTGGCCCTGAGCAGCACCAGGCTGATCAAAATTGGGCTGAGGTCCTCGAACAGAAACGTTAGGAGGAACCTGCCACTGAAAGGGATTCCCTGACCCTTGTGACATCCTGAAAATATTATTAGGTGTTATAAATATATTACCAAACTGTTGAATACTATGTAAAATTACAAAGAATCTCAAAAGCTATGAAACTTACATGTGCATATACTGTGCCATGTACTGGGCATATGCCTGGTGCATCCAGGCTGCATACTGAGCCTGAGTCCAGGGAATCACCTGCGGAGGGGCGGCATATGGAGGAATTTGTGGAAATTGAGCGAATGGTGGAATTTGAGGAGCAGGGTAAAATGGGGGCATTGCCTGTGGAGGGACTGCCTGTGTGGGAGCAGCACCCGCCGGTAGGGGATTTGTGGAAGCAACAGAGGGAGAGCCGCCCGAGGGAACACTAGTATTTGTACTGCTCGCTGAACTGCTGGTTTCTGCACTGCTACTGTTGGAGCTGTTAGTGGTATTAACACCGCTACGGCTGTTAATGGAGCTGCTTGTACTAGGTCCTGGAACATTCCTTCTTCGTAAATTACTTTCAGATGATGTTCCAGGGGATTCTGAAAAGGTGCATTAAGATAGGGGCAAATTAGCATAGGAAGCATATCTATAAATACAAGATATTGACAAATACCACAACCATACACAAACCTGTTTTCTTTGGTAGAACCATAGAGTTCCTAGCACAAACTAGATGCACAGTATGTTGATCCTGGCCTTCTTCATAAGTTCTAAGAACTTCCTGAAGAGTGCAGGAATCATTGAGTAAATGTCCTGAGTAAATAAGTTTCTGTTCTTCTGTACTCTGAAATATTAAATTATAACATTAAAATTGATGTAAAACTGCAACTGACAGATAAGGCTATAATACGGCCACTTACTGGTTTACTGGGGTAAACCTCAGAGAGATAACCTTTGAGGCGTTTAATTGTCCAGCTAAGCTCACACTGGATGGTTTGGTCCTCAATCTGCTGATTGGGAGCTTTGACAATAAGTGTTACTGGCATGTTAAATGAGCTCATTACCTTGGCTCTGCAAGAGAAGAAATAAAATTTAATATGACTTCAAAAGTTTTTACAAAATAAGTATTAATGAGGAGTGGTGAAAACAAGGAAACGAATAGACACAGCAATACAAAGTTAGATGGCAAATTGTACGTATGTTAAAAACAGAGTACGAACTAGGAAAATCTGTAACAACTAAATTTTCACAAATAGGAGTAGTTGGTTTGGTGGCAGGTATTATATTTTAGACAGAGATATATAACCGATTAAGACATGACCAACAGAAACAAAATATAAAAATTGCATCAGTGTATATAGGGTACAGTTATCAGTGTACTAATCTAGGCCTGAAACTGCTGAGGAGAGAATGTGGTTCCAACCCTCAACACGAATAGTTGACTTACCAAAGCCACAGGCAACCAAGAACACGATTTGGAGGTCGAATAAACGGCAGATACACAATAACCTACTTTCATATGAAAGTGGGATATCAGCGAATGTTTTTATTTTGAGACGGAGATGCTGTCTGCTGCAAAACTTTCACAAGCGCAAGAAGTGACTTTTGCCCCAAAGATCACGACAAAATATTGAACTGATATTTGTGTCGATGAAAACTAAAACACTATCGTGCATGGAAAAAGCCATTAAAATGTTTTGAACATTATGCTGACCCTGCGAGACGAAATTTCTATCAAATAATAAAGGACTGAAGAGCTGAATTGAAAAGATATTTGGCTTGCTGTGATTGGTTGAAATTATTAGACCACCTCCCTCACTTTCATTGGAGAATGAATAGACCAGTTTTCGACCATTCCAAACCATCTACGACTTATACAAACCCTCAAATTTTAGTCAGCAGATAATTTTATGCTCAGTACTAAGAAAATTTAAAATTCAGTAAAAAAAATATCTACGAACGCAAAATTTTGTGGATGATTGAATGGACTATACTCTTACCACGACCAATGACCCAATGACCCTGTATGGTTGTATCGAACGTACTTTACTGTGCATCCGACGATGTGAGTTTGAAAGCGGACTCTGCTTGACGTGTAGTAGTTGTCGAACTTGTCACTTGAACATGTCGACAAATATCTCCAACTTTTAAAGTCGAGTCTGTTTATAAAATGGTGCTGTCATTCGGGAAGATTATGATAGGTAGTCACTCCCGGATACGAACCTTTGCTACAAGGTTGTGTACTTAACCTTAGATTAAAGCCTTCTGCTAATGTTGATGTAAATCAAATAAGCATCATGTTCTGCTTATGACAATTACTTAAAACCTATCGGAGTACAAAATATACGATATTTTAACGTGAACTTTAGGAATGTTTTTAAATTCAAAAAATTCATTCCCTCGAATATTTTATTGCACCTATTCCTGTGGATTGCTTTGCGATGATAATGGAGAATAATAACAAAGAATCATTTAAGCTCCTTTCCATCGCTGGAAGTGGTAGTGATTCAGAATCTGAAGTTCCTGAATTTGTACTTACACCTAAGAAGAAACGACTAAAAAGGTAATCATTGTAGTGGTTGGACCATTTTGGATGAGCCTTGATATATTATTGTTTAACTTATGAGCATTATACGACTTATCCAGTCTTTCTTTGCAGGAGAGTGCGCGCCAACCATATAGCATTGAGGGCTCAAGACTCCTCGTCTAAACTCTCATGTAGAACACGGAGTGTGTCCCTTACATTAGCAGCAGTTTTTCTATTTTGCTGGCTAGTTACCCTTTCGTGGCTCACTGTGCTGCTGCATGGCAATATACAACAACTTGACGAAATGGTGCAGAGGGGTAAGTATTTTTTCCTCATGTAAATTCTAGCAACCATAGACTAAAAATCAAACAAATGCTCCCTGTGCTAAACCACAATCCGCCAAGAAGCATTACAAACCACTATGCTGGATATTTCCCAACAGTGTACACCTCTACGTCCTCCTCGGGATTGAGCGCACGCGTTTTTCTCCCTCCCCGCTCCCGTTTCTTTTCAGCGGTTGGGTTGATCGGTGTTCAATGCCGGCAGTTGACTTTTTGCCTCTGCTCTTCCCAAGCTCTCATTAGAAGCCGGCCTGCGTTACGTCTTTATTTTTTTGAAAGTGAATGGCAGTGCTGGGGAGGTGCCGGTGGGGCCTAGCTGTCGATACCCCGCCGCACCTGTCGCGCGCCGTCTGTAAACGCGACAGTCTCCGAGGGTTTCGACTTTAGGACCCTACCCGTACCCACAGAGTACACCCTATCCGTACCCACGGAGGACGGCGCTTCTGGCGCCTGTTTCTGAGTGCGCCAATATTGAGGGAAGTCCCAGTCCAAATGGGTAGGACAGCGGCGTGGCCGTGGCCGGTCAACGCCATAAGTGAGCGCGCGAAAGTAAAAAGCAGGGAGCCACACTACCTAGGAAATGAGGTAGCTATGACAGAACTTCAGGATGGCCCCTCCAGGTCCCATGGGACCCAGACCCACGGCCCCACGGCACGGGGCCCCGCCCCGCCCCTCCCCGCCCCGCGGCTCTGGCCGTGACTTTGACTACGGCTTTGGCCCAGGCCACGCAGGCCGACCTGAGTTGTATTCTAATCGCTCTCGGCTGTGTGGTGTAGCGCCCCGACGCACCCCGCCCCGCCCCGCCCCGCCCCGCCCCGCCCCGGCCGCTGTCCTGTCCTTGGCTCGCACCGCTCCGCAGTGTCGTCGCCGTTGCGCCGAAGGCCATCATCCTGGCCGACGGGAGGCTGCCGCTGCTGCCAGAGGCGGCCCGACTGGCCGGCCGGCGCGGCGCCGGAAGTTATCCTACCGGTCCGCGTCTCCTCGAGGTGACCCAGTGCGGGCCGGGCCGGCCGGGATCCAGCAGTGGTGTAGTGTCTCGCTCCGCCCCGCCCCGCCCCGCCCCGCCCCGCCCCACCCCACCCCGCCCCGCCCCGCAAAGCAAAGCACGGCCGGCAAGGCGCCACCAAGGTCGCGGCGCGGCGGGGGCAACGCGCCTACTGGGCCTACTCCACTGGGCCGCACTCCGCTCCGCTCCTCGGCGGTGTACAGTACAGTCACGGTGCACCGTGAGTACAGTGCACACGGGCCGCGCTGGGCCTGCACGGTGTAGCAGGAGCGGGCCTACAGAGCCGATTATGCACGCGACTGAGTCATCAACTCACCCCCAGCTCCCTCCCTCCCCGCGCCCGCACGGCGCCCGCCATCTAAGTAAAACAACCAGCACTACTCGCTATAGCGCTACTGCAGTCGCGCGAGGCACGCCACGCCCCCTCAGAAGATGTTCCTCACTCCAAGTTGTTGTGACTCTGCTGATGAGCGCCAGAGGTACCATATCGCCATAGAGAAGGCGAGGCAGGCCGTTGGGACGTGACGTGTTTGAGTGGAAGCCGAGAGGAGAGGAGTGGAGTGGAGTGAATGTGCCTCAAAGCGGACTCGAAGCTCGAAGCCGTACACGGCAGAGTGCAGAGCCGCGTGCGGAGCCTACATGCACCCCCCCCCCCCCCCCACTTCTTGTCCCGCCCCATCCTGTCGACTCCCGTCTCGTCAAAGGGCCAAGGCTCGGCTGCTCTAGTTCCTCTAGTTCCCGCAATGATGAGGAGCGCTCTCGCCCTTAGCCCCTGTGAAAGCGAGGGTAGGCAGACCGCTGGGTTGCGCTGTTGGGCGGGACTGCCTACCCATCGCCCCTGTGACCGCCCGAGCTGCTTTGTTGGGAAAGTGCCTTCCCGTTTTATCGTTTATCGTGGATTGATATTATCCTTAAAAAAATCCAAGCACCAGCATTAAATTTTTTTGTATCACCATATATCGACTCCAGACGTAAGGTAACACCGGGTAACACCGGGAATACGGCCTCCCTGCTCTTCCCAGTGTGTAGGGTCAGGCTCGGCGGCGGCGCGGCGCCCCCTGGCGGGCTGTGGCGCCACCAAACACTGTGCTGCGGCGCGGAACCCAACCCTGCCACGCCGTTTCGTTCCTACCCCCGCCCCCCCTCCCCGCCCTCCTCCCTCTCCCACGCTTTCGATCAATGCGACATCCCCTCCCGTCCCTCCACTCCCGTGGGGTGGGTTGAGGGTCTCCGCCCCACCCCGCCCCGTCTCCCCTCTAGGGCCCCGCCCCGCCCCGCCCCGCGCTCCTAGAGGTACTCAGCTTCTATGTAGGCTCTCCCCGCGCTGGTCACAGCTCACGGCTCGGAGCCGGTGGGGCGGCCACGCTCCACTGGGCATTGCCGTAGACGCGCCCGCCCCGCCCCACCCCGCCCGGCCCTGGGGGAGCAGGTGTAAGGGGTCTCCTGCGCCACCAGTGCGGGGCGGGGCGGAGCAGGACCGAAACAATCAGTGAGGGAGCTTGCCGTTAGTACTACCATGGGGTTGCGGGGAGCCGGGGGGGTCAGACCACGGGGTAGAAAAGGGAGCCTGGTTATGTATGTGGAGGGCCCAGACTAGCCCAGCCCAGGGGGAGGAGAGGGATAGGGAGGGTGTGCGGGGCGGGCACAGCAGCGCAGTAGCACGCCGAGGAAATTGATAAAATATTTAGATTAACACCTCGTGCGGGGAGAGGCGAGGCGGTCCTCAGCGCCCGGCCCTTACCGCGGCAATATTTCTAACAGCGGCGACAGCGGGCGGGCGTGGGGAGTGTGGGGGGGATGAAGGTGGGTGGTGTTGCCCGGCCCGGCCCGGCCCGCGCGCGCCAGAGCCAGAGTGAGCCCCAGTCAGCGCTCAGCTACGCTCGCGCGCGGTCCTTCGCGTTGTCCGTATCCGTCTCGGTCGGTCGCACTGCGGCGCTGCAGAGCATGGCTCTGACGCAGGGCGCGCCGAGAGAAGGCCGCACAGTGTCCTGTTGAGGTACGCCTCGACCCCGGTGCGCGCGGGGAGGGGGGGGAGGGCGTCCTTGGAGTCCTCGCCGACGGGACGGGCCGGGCGGGCCGGGCGGGGCTGGTGGCGCCGCGGCGCGCCGTCGTGCGGGGTCCGGGTGGTCCCCAAGGACTCGCGGGTGTCCTCACGTGTCCTCGGCGACGTGCCCACGCCCGCCCCCGCAGCTGCAGGACCGTGTCGCGCGCTGGCGGGGCGGCGCGGGGCGGGGCCAGCCCCGGGAGCGGCCGGGCGAGCGTGGGGGCGGGCGTTCGTACACGCCCCCCATGGGGGCGGGTTTGTTGATCAGGGGGTGGGTGGTGCTTTTAGCTATATGAGACCGCAAACACAATTGCGGCAAGGCGATATGCGTTAGCGGCAGGAGAAGGGTGGGGGTGTGGTGTTGAGTGGAATCTGGGGGGGGGGGGGGGAGGGTGGAGGAGGGGAGCTTAGTGTATGGAAGCATGCTCCGTGCTTACATGTAGGGGGTAGTAATTGGTGTGCACGACCCGCCACGCCGCCCCAGCCCTATGAGTTAGCGTTCTCTTGCAATGGCGTGTTGACGTGCTGGATGACGCGTCATCCGGCATGACATCCCTCACTCAGATGGTCTGGACCTCGTCACCTCGGTCACCCCCTCCCGAGGGACGCCCTGCCCCTGCCTGGACGTCCCTGACCACTCCCGGTCCTGCGCGGGCCCGGCTGGCGCGGCCTGGACCATGACCGCGTCCTCGTCTGCTTCTGGTTTCCTCTCATTTATTTACCTTTTTTTTCTGCGCGCGCCTCTCGGCGGGAGGAAAGTAAACAAGCCGCTTGGCGCGAGGAGCCGAGACGAGGCGCCGAGGCTTAGTCGCCTCTGTCGCGACAAGCCGCGGGCGTGCACGCGCGCCGACGGGGCTAGACGGGCACTTAAATGTGCTGCTGATTGGTCGGGGAAAAAAGTACCCCTTCATTCTATTTTGTATCCTGAAACGCTTGTAACGATCCCATGGGTGCCCAGGCGCCGGGCCGGGCCGGGCCGGCCGGGCAGCCCGTGTCGCGGGTCGGGTCGATGAGTAGCGCGTGTGGACTGGTTCCGCGGAGCGTTCATTCGTGCCCCATCTATCCACGTCCCTCTCGCTCCTCGTGGCGGTGACCCTCGAGTGCGACAAGGACACACACACGCCTAAACGCGGCTCGGGATCACTCCGGCCGGCCCGGCCCTGCTGACTTCTCTCGCGCGACCCGAAAGAAAGAAACAGGGAAGTCCTCCCGCTCGGACTCTGCTTTGAGATCGTCCAGAGCGCCACTCAGCGCATAGCGGGAGCTAGCCGGGAGCTGAGCTCGGCGCCTGCGAGTAGCAGGGTAGGCCACCCCGCCATACGCGCATGCACTGCAGGCTCGATGCTACCTGCTTATCAGGCGCTCTGAGAGCTGGCATGACGTGACGTCGGCCAAATATCACGGAGAAAGGCGGTGCGATGATAGCACTGTATGAAGGGTTCGAGGGCAACGAGCCGCGCCGGGCGGGACGGGACGCGAGTGGGGCCGGTGGCAGTGAGTGTTTATTGCTCTGTGATGTGTGCGGAGACAGAGGGGGTCCCGTGGGGGGCGGGGCCCTGCCCTGGGAGCAGGTCAGGGACACAGGGGGAGGAACCCAGCGCACCTCATCCTCGAGCAGACGCACCTAGTTCAGTCTCTGCTGGGGCTGCACCCGGGCTGCACTGTTTCTGCGGCAAATGACTATCTAAACGAGCATCTCTTTCTATCCTTCGCGAAGAAGTTCCCGCGAGTTCCCCGCTGCTGAGCGGATGGAGTGCGGCGGCGTGCCACTGCGGGTGCCGCTGCGCTCGGGGGCCATGTCCGGGGGCAGCGTGGCGGCGGGGGCGGCGGGGGCCTTCGCGGCCTCCTCGGCGGGCTCCGGCCCGGGCGTCAAGAAGATGCGCAAGCGGCGCGAGCTGGACGCGCTGGCCAAGCGCTGCCCGACCACGACCAACGGCGGCGTGCACAAGCGCTGCAGCGGCGGCGGCGTGTCCAGCCACGACCAGCTGCTGTCCGAGAGCTCCGGGGACGACTCGACGTGCGCGACGGGCGCGCCGCTGTCGCTCTGCAAGCCGGGCTACTCAGCCTACAGCCTGGGCGGCGGGGGAGGCGGCGGCTACACGCCGGGCTTCGCCGTCAAGCGGCGCCGGCCGGGCCGCGGGCCGTACCCGTACCCGCACCTGCTGCGCCAGCGGCCCTGCGCGCGCGTCGTGCGCGCCTGCATTGGGCTGCTCGTCCTGGCCTGCGTCATCGCCACCCTCACCGTCATGTGGCTCTTCATCGACGTCCGGGAGCAGGTCTTCTCCCTGCGCACCGAGATAGAGCAAGGTCGGCAGCCGCAGGGGCAGGGGCGGCGGAACCGCCTAGTAGAATGTCATCCCATCCAGGGGGGGAGGGCAAGGTTGTTGGTTTAGCACAGGGGCAATGAATCGTTGATATTTTAGAGAATTAGATTCTCGACATCCGGTATTTAACAGTCACTTTCTTCTGACAACTCGAAAACTCAAAGCTTAAATACAGACTACTTGTTTACCATTTTTAACTGTGGCCAAGAGAAGAGTAAAAAGTGCAGTGTCAGTTGCATGCTACTTTGAAGAAAAAAAATTGTAGGTGGCTACTGGTTACATTTCATATCATGACAAATTCTGATTACAGTGGTAGCTGGGAGCCAAGCAGTTCCTGATGATCTTCAGAAAATTCACTCTCTCTCCAGAGAAATACAACAGAACCAAACTCAACTTACATTGCGTGTTAACACAATAACTGCTCAAATATCCAACCTTAGTCAACAGGTAATTAGTTTGAGTTGATTTTGTATTCAGTGAGGAAACAACAGTAGTAGAGGCTTTCAAACCATCTTAATAATATCAATCATTTTATTTTTTCAGTTGGTTGTTGTCGAGACTGGATTGCGAGCCTGTTCAGAGAAGCTTCAGTCCAACCCTGAACCATCAAATGTCAAAGAACTTATGACAAATGTAGCTCTTTGGGGATCACAAATTAAAGATCTAGACAATACCGTGCGATCCCTAAAGCAACAGCAAGCCAATCTGGATTCTTTGATTCAAACTTTGGGAAAAAATCTGACCGTTGTAGAGGTAAACCAGAAACTTTTAGGTCAAATTTAAATATTTTAATTATTTTATTTTTCTTTACCCTATATTAATGAAATGTTTAATTTGCTATCTGTTTATTTTTCTTTCAGGGCTCTGTGTCCCAACTTTCAAATGCTTCTCTCCGGCCACCACCAATAGAACCAAATGTAGCTCATACACTTGAAAATCTTCGGCAAGTGATAGCTCAAACCTCTGCCAATATTAGTGAAGCTAATTCAACACTAACTAAGCGGTTACAGTGGCTTCAGGACGATCAAGTCAAAGATCATGTAAGTATTTTGAATGACAAAATTTTCCTGGTGTCTTGGAATTAATTTTTGTTTTAAATCTATATTATGTGCTTTATACAGAAAGGAATTGAGCTGCTACAAGATCTAGGCCAAAATTTTACTGCAAGAATTCAGACTCTTGAAGGGGAGTGTGCCAAAGCTGATGCCCTAAACTTGCTTAACATCACTATGTTGAGGATGAAGGATCAGGTAATTTAACATACTGTGTAAAGTTTTCTGGTGATGAACTACCTATATTAATTGCTTTTAGTTACTCATGCCAGCTTATTTTTTAATCATTTGAAGGTTAATGCAGATTCTCAACGTCTTAAAACAGTGGAAACTTTAGTGTCATCAGTGCAATCATCTGTACCTGTGACACAAAGCAGTATTCAAGTGAAACCATCAGCTGACTCAGGTTCACTATTGGTAGAGGAGGCCAAACAAGGTTTACCTTCCTCAATGACTGATTCAGGTACCATCTCCATTCATTAAGCTCTCTGCTTATCCCATTTCATTAAAGAAACATCATTTTAACTTAGTATTTTTATTCTCATGTAATAATAACTTTTTTTGTTGTTGTTTTTTAAACAGTTGTTAATGGAATCACTACACCAGGAGGCTGAAGCTTTCAAACTAATGTTTGGTGTTTTGACTGATGGACCATTACTTGTGCTACATTAGCACATCTGCTCACAACAGTTACCATCCTGCTTGCCACAGTTTTTGGAAATGGAAAGTTTTCATAGGCGTTCCTCTTGTGTAATTTATTGTAATTTGCGGACTTCAGCAATTTCTCAGAGCTGTGCATTTATTATTTATGTGGATTGTTTAGGACCCTACAAAGTAATACTAAAAAAGAAGAGATTTTCAGTATTTGTCCCCCTTGTCATTGTTGGAATGGTCTAAAATAGTCAGGTTGTTTTCAGAATTGCTAGTCTTTCCACATTCATGTGGATACATACCTCTTGACATGTTGTTCAAGCCATTTATTTGATATCTTTATGCTTAGATGTAGTCACAAATAAGAAGGCAACTTATCAGATATACATCATAGCTTTATCAGAGAGCCTGATTTGTAATTTAAGTCATGTAAAGGTGTCAGCATACCTTTTACCAATAAGCACTGTACCATAGTACAGTATTTTTATTTCCTCTTCCTAATTCACAGTATCCCAACTTTAAAAGACTATTACTGGAAAGCCCTCCTTTCTGACCGGTGGTTGAGCCAAACTGTTACGTTTTATTTATATTATCCTCTTAGAATTTTAAGTACCTTCAAATATTCAAACACATTACTTTGATTTTGTGTATGTTGCCGCTGTTGTGATAAGCTGTGTGTTAAATTTAATTTTAGATTAGAAATCATGTGCAATTTATATTTTAGCTTGACTTTATTGTTATTGTAGACTTGTATATCTTTTATTTGATATATCATGTTATCTGATGACATACGTCATCTTGTTTTGTTAAAAATAAGAACAGTTGATAAAATTTTTAAAGTTGCCTTGTAATTTAATTGACATTTCAAACACTTCATTAACAAGTGTGCCATTATTTATTCTATTCTCCTCAACCCGTCCCTTTCCTCATAAATATATTTTGATTTAGATTAGATAACCACATTTCATCTTTGATGTATTTTGAAAATAGATACGGATAGGGTTGTAATGAACACTAAAGGACCGTAATACTAAAATGAAATGAGATGAAACATTCACAATATATGCCTTTTTATTTACAATATCTCTGTTCATACACAAATTAAAGACTTAATACTAACCGAATGCAAATGCAGCAGATTTTGAGTCTTGCTACAAAATATTTCTTACAACCAAACATCTTACTTTAACAACGTAATTGCTTACGTTTATCACATCACAGTAGAGCACAGTGTACTTAACACTGTTAAATGCCAGTACTTCATTCAAGATATAAAACATAACAATGGTAACCAACTCGTTTTGTAAAAATGTGGTTAAAAATTGGGGTTATTCTTCAAGAAGAGGCAAATCAGAACAAAGATTCAAAAGAATTGCTGAATAGAGCTATCTCTGCTAGTAGTGACAATTATACTACTCCTGCTATTTTTAGACTGAAGCCCACAATACCAATAAATGGGCAACCATATCACACCTTTCAAAAAGAGTATATGTCATATCAGATACAACTTTTGGTCCTCAAAGAGTTCAACCACAGCAGGACCACTGAATCCCATAAATTTAGTTAAATAATTCATTCTTAAACCACAAGTTTGGTGATCAAAAGTCATGGGAACTTCTCTCTTAAATTAACAAATAATGACAATTACTTGGTAGAAAGAATGAATAGCCCTACAAAATCTTTGTCACAACACATGGCTTTCCAACCATCTCACAGCCTCTTCTTGTGGTACTTTACACTAAGTTGATTGTCCACCGTTAAGATTTTTTTAACGCAGACTTTTAAAACCCCTATACAGCTTGTTATGTGAAAAAATTTAAGTTTCACCACAACAAAAAGTACAAATCAGTCTTGAAAATTATTCACACCTGTAAAATCTGCATAATTCATAATTTCATCCCCCCAACCCCTCCCAATAACACTTGCCACTAAATTTTGTGAAATTTTGTGATACCTGAAAGACCAAAACGGAAAAGTTCATAACTATAACTTTCCTCTTTCAATATAAAAGTACATTAATCTAGTCAATGGGATACAAACTAAAAATTAATAAATACTCTAATTTATGGATATATCAGGTACCCTTCAGTTTGACAGGACAGTATAACAATGAACACTTAGCAATGAAGCACACTGAATAAGAGCAAATTTTCACAAACATAGCTGAGGAAATTGTTCACACCAGGCCTTAGTGAACAGACAATATAGTGTTTTTGACATGAGTAAAGGGCAAATTAATAAGCATGGTTTCCAGGTGGACAAGACCAATTGAGTGAAAAAATTGTTTTCTTCTCTACAACAAAGTAGGATTTAAACTTCAGCTATGGTTGTGGAGCAGCCTAAACAATATTTGATAATAAATAGAAAGATCATTGTAGTAAAAGCTAACTGAATAGAAAGTTACACAATATTAGTATTTAATGAAGCTAATTAAGTACAAACTAATATTGTTTGCCATAACTATACCACATACAAACAATACCTTGCAAAAGCAGAAAAAAAGTTCATCTATACTTGTAGAAAAAAGTCATACTCAAACTTGTGATTGAGAAGCTACAGAAGTATCCAGTCAAAAACAGACTTCCAATATTTAAAACATGCCAAAATGTTATCTAATAAAACAGAAATTTGCAAGGTATTGCAATGTACCACTTTGACAGATGAAAAGAAAAACATGGGTGAAGCATTAAATGATGAGGTAACACAAAAATTACAGCAAAAAGTCAAAACAATTTCAGGGAGAGCTATCAGTTATGCAATAAAATATTTGTTCTCAACACATAAAAAATGAGGGAAACTTTGAGACAGAACTTGGAAGGAAATGTACTACATCAAACCACTGCATTCCCACAAAATAACTAAGAAAACAAAAATTTAAAAAAAATCTAGTATTTTAATTGTTAAGGAGCACAAAAGCTGAGCAAACTGGTTAACCTGTTGGATATTTTGAAACTGAGAGAATGTGTTAGTTATCTTTGAGCTGTGACCAGCACAGTATTCACAATGACTTGATTAACTTCATCACATAAGGCCTGATGATGTAGATGGGGTGGCATTAAACACTTCAGGAAATGGGCCATCTGTCCAATGTATTAAGTTGTGCTCCATCATTTTGGAAGAGGTAAAGTGGTCTTTTAGAAGACTTTGAGTAAAGTTGCAATGCTTAGAGTAGGCCTCATTTTCATGGCCTGAGTCTCCTAATGATCCCCACAGATCTGGAAATAGAAAAGGTTTATATATCATGAGGCCCACAATACAATGCAATGGAAACTATGTATATCATTGACAACAGTCTCACCTTTCAGAATTGCAGATGCCCACAGCTGAACATGAACATCTGGGATCCTATTTGCTAGTTGCATTGCTGGAGTAACCATATTCATACTCTCTCTTGAGTTACCCAGAGATAAAAATATGTGACCCAAAAGAACTAGAGAGAATGATGTTAAACGATTAAGATCTTCTGCATTCGCCATTTTTAAAGTTTCTCTTAAATATCGCTTAGCTTCATTGTATCTTGCTTGAAAGAAGCACTGCAATCCCTGAACATAATAGGCGGCTGCTCTTAAACTATGAGAGTGGGTTGGAAGATTTTCGGGATTAATTCTTTCAAGTAGTGATGCGAACTCATGTTCCTTCTTTGCTCTAAGATAGACTATGGCGAGGTTAAGATTAGCAAATGTTCTCAAATCTCTTTCTTTTGAAAACTGTAGAGCAGAGGTGAATTGAACCTCAGCTGCATCCATGCAGTTCATACTCATGGCATAAAGCCCAAGCATAGTGTGCAATTGTGGCCGATGAGTTTTCAGAAGATGAGGCTGCAGTTGACACAAATTGCAAGCCTGGGAAATTTCTTGAAGAGCAAGTGTCTTGTTACCCATCACTAGTCGGCACATTACAATATGTTCCAGAAGCATCAGTTGAAATACTGACAGAATGGGTTTGTTGTCTAGCACTGCAAGAAATTTATAATTTGGTTAAAGTAAAGATAGTGGATAATGAAGATATGGATTTTGCATTGACATATAAACTTGAAAATTACAACAAAAAAAATTCTCATAAAAGGATTTTAAATTTTTTAAAGTGATCACATAGTTAGATACCAAATACTCTCCACAAACTAAATATATGTAGGTAATTTTATGTTAATTTTATAATGTTCTATTTTTATTAATGGCTCTAACATTTACAAAAGTTATATGTTTACTTAGATAGAAAATATATACCAGTATGCTTCTTTCAAATGGATAAATTATTCAATTAAACATATTCTTACCTTTTAACTTTTCAATTTGTGCTAATGCCTTGTCGGTGTATTCCTGAGCCTTGTTCATGTATCCAGCTTGCATTGAATGCATGACAGTTACAAGATATACTAACACATAGAGGTGCTCTTTTGGCATCCATATAAACATTTCAGCAGTATTCCCACTTGACACCACTGAAAATCAGATATTCATTTTATATTCAAAGCAAAGAAAGTAACAGTTTTCAATATTAGGGTGCACTTTGCAATACCTTCATCTGATGGCCAGCTAGGCATCATGATGGTTTGGATGCTTTGTTGAAGTTGTTTCAAGCAAGGTTTAACACTTTTCACCTGCCCAGCCATGAGATAATGGCAAACCTGAAGGTTAAAGAACATTTTAATATGTGAACTAAAAGATAACTTGACTAGATAAGATAAAATATCTTAACGTACCTGTAAAACAAGGAAAAACACCCGTAAATACTCCTTTTGGTACTGATTTCCCTGCCAGCTATCAACAAGCAGACCAGCTTGATTCAACAAGGGTAGAACCTCATTATATTTCTTGTCAATCAGGAGAAGCTAAAATATAAAAAGTAATTAAAATATGAACTCGTCTTTAAATCATTTATGGTTAAATGAAATTGCAAGAATTTCACTTGCCATTCCTTTACTAAGAAGAAACAAAACTCGAGTGTAGGCAGCTGACTGAATGTGAGCATAGTCTACTCCAACTCCGAGAAGGCTGCTAGCAAGTTCATAATCACATTCACTTGCATGAATTTGCTGAGAGAAAGGACACATTTTATCAGAACAGAGAGAAAGCAAAAGGCAAGACTTCACAAGTTAATTAAACTTACCGCTAGCTGAAATATTAATCGACAGTGCCAGTAATTGCTATGTTGGGAAATTTCAATGGCTTTTCGTAAAATTGGTTTAGAAAGATTTGATTGTTGTTGCTGGTCATGAAGTTCTGCCAAAACACTTGCTGCCTCAAATTTAACATCGTCAAAACCATTAATCGTTTGAGATAGACACCACTGTAAAATATATATAAAAAAATAAAAAGATTTAAGATATAAATTGAATTGTAACTCAGAAAAATTGAATACAAAGATATTGCATGTTCCTATTTTCTATTTGGACTTTAAACCCAATAATTGTCTTTTAAAAAATTGAAAATATTAAAATTTTCTGGCTGATTCCATGTTAAAATGAATTGAAAAAAAAAATTGTATACATTAGAATGAGAGGTCCATCCCGCGAGGCTCATTTAGAATTCACTACTGAAATAGGAAAGGGCCAATAGTGTCATAATGGAGGTTGACAGCCCATTAAAAGCCAGAAAGCAGCAGAGCTTTACAGTTAACCACGGAATTTGCAGGTTAGGTCTCTTGTGCACAGAGTCATAACAGATCGCAAGTTTTACAAATATAGTCCTAGGCAGGTGAGTGACGATAGTTTATTGAATGCTAGTCCCGAGCGCGTACCAAACGAACTAGACAACACTTACCGCTTGTTCTAAGTGATTTCTAGCCAGGTCGATGTTTTTCGTGTGTTGCAGTAGAATGTTTCCGAGCTGTAGGTGAGTCCTCGCCTCCACCCGATGGGGTGGCTTAAAGTGGAAAACAGCTTGCAAACACTGAATACAAAGTTTGATGTTTGGAGGACTTGATGTTCGAAAGTTTTCAGCCAAACCGAGGAGAGAAAGATACCAGGCATCTTGAGACGACGCCATCTTTGTTATTTACGTGCTGGCGTTTGGCGGCTGCAAGCGGGATTCGAAAACAAACAAGTGATAAACGCTCCGCCGACAGGCTCATGAGAGATTGAGAGTGCGTATAAACGTGCGGTGCGGTCATGAGAAAATGCCAGAATCGAGCACTGTAGGTCTGCTGCAGGGCTGAACCATGGCCACCAGAGGTTTAGTCCGAATATTCAGTTATAGACACACTCCTTTCAATAATTTCACGAAACTCTCCTGTCGAACATATGACAAATGTACCGTGTGTATTAGACTTTGTAGCTTTACTTCTGTTTGTGGTGTACCCAGAGCGTATCATGATTTCCTTCGTCGATGTAACCAACACACAGGTAAGATAGGATATCTTCTCAATGATTACAATGCCTTTTCTCTTACTGAAAATATTTATTCTCACATCTTCGGTGCATTTCACTAACATTCCATGGTAGTTGTCATTGTTTGTTCTGGTGTATCGAAGTCTAGTTCAAAGTGCTGGTGAAGGTTAGAACTACATGGTTCTTTCTGCTCTAGCATTTACCTCACTTGAATGAATTCCATCAAGTCGTCAGTTTCTTCAACAATTTTCTGTTTTTTCTTTTCTTTTTTTTTTTACGCCTTGTACAAGACTTCTTGGTACATTATCTTTATACTGTATGTCCTCACACTTCTTCCTCTTGCTTGTTTCAGACGGAACAAGAGGTTTCCACAGTTCGGCAAAGCTTTCAAGGAAAGATTATTATGAGGTCTTAGGCGTGAATAAAAAGGCTGATGCTAAGGAAATTAAAAAGGCATACTATCAACTAGCCAAAAAGTATCATCCAGATACCAATAAAGATGATCCTAATGCATCGAAAAAGTTCCAGGAAGTGTCTGAGGCATATGAGGTATGATTACTCATTCAAAATTAGTAAATCCTTTAAAACTTCATGGCCTTTACATTTTTCAATTGCATTCGATACAGGTTCTCAGCGATGATACTAAAAGAAGGGAATATGACGCATGGGGCACAACTTCAGAACAGATGGGTCGAGAAGGTGGAGGTTTCGGTCCACGAGGTGGAAGACCTGGAGCTGGCAAAGGCCAAGGCCAAGGAATGAACTGGGAATATAGGTCGTCTGTTGATCCAGAAGAACTCTTCCGAAAAATATTTGGTGATCATCATGGATTTCAATCTTTCACTGAAGACTTTGCGGAATCAGCATTTGGTTTTGGATCTGGCCAAGAGGTATAAAATTGGATTCTGAAAGAAAAGTTGGTTTAGCATGATGATTTTCTGTCTTCCCAAGATGGAATTTATCAGTTTACTCTTTGACTCTTAATAGTGTACAGCACAATTTTCGAAATTTTAAAATAATTTGGGATTCAATTTTAGGTGACAGTCAAACTTACATTTGGTCAAGCTGCTCGTGGAATAAACAAAGATGTGGATGTAAATATTGTGGACACATGTCCTGCATGCAAGGGCACTAGAGCTGAACCAGGAACTAAAGCAACCAAATGTGAAGCCTGCAATGGATCAGGCATGGAGACAATCAAAACAGGTATTGAAATTGATATTGGAATAATTCAGTATAATACAGCCATCCTCCCGATTGATTTACTTAGTGTCCTTTACCTTTTACAATGTCTAGGCCCATTTGTGATGCGCACTCCATGTCGTGTCTGCAATGGATCTACAATGTCTATAAAACATCCATGTAGAGAGTGTGGAGGCAATGGAAAAACTTTACAGAGGAAAAGGGTGACAGTCCCTATCCCTGCAGGTAAGTAAGAAAAATAACCTTTTTTTCTCCCCCTCTTTTGAATGTGTGTTTTTGTGTTTCATTAAAGTTGTCTATTTAACCATTTTTTTAACCTTTCTGAATTTTAGGTGTACAAGATGGTCAAACTTTGCGCATGGCAGTTGGAAGAAAGGAGCTTTTCATCACAGTTAGAGTCGAACAATCACCTTACTTTAAACAGCAAGGAGCTGATGTTCACACTGAGGCAGATATTTCTCTTGCACAAGCAGTTTTAGGGGGAACCATTAGAATACAGGGCGTCTATGAAGATCAGACAATTCAGGTTTGTGTTTGATAATTTAATTTTCAAATTATGACTTACTGTGTTCAGAGTTATGTTATCAACAAATTCCTTTTTTTAATATTTTAGATTGCTCCATTGACCTCATCGCATACCAGGATATGCTTGAAGTCTAAGGGAATGAAACTGGTTTCTGGATATGGTTATGGTGACCATTATGTCAACATTAAGATAAAAATGCCTAAGTCACTTACTCCTGAGCAGAAAGAATTTCTGACTGCCTATGCAGAGCTTGAAGAGGACACGCCTGGAACTATATTTGGAATTGCTTTCAGGAAAGACGGTGAGTAAATCATGATTCTAAATTTATTTGTCAGTTATCAGTGATATTGTTGGACACTCAGTTAACTTCATTTAGTGGACATTATGAGAGAACACACATGTTTAAGAAATCTGTTACTTGTTCTTCCAATGCCAGCCATCATGTTGACTTCCTAAATTGGCTGAAGTATCTGGGAGTTGGGATTATCTGACTTTTTTTATTGTTGGTGCAGGGGCAGGGGATCCAAAATCAACTAAAATGGCTGGCTCGGAAGAAAAAGTAATGGAAGAATTAAAAGAACAAGAACAGAAGAGTAAACCCTTATTTGGAGGAATCTTCTCCAAGATTAAAAAGTCTATATTTGGATAGGACTTTTAGATGTTTTAAATTCGGCAATTTGTTGTAAATATAGTAAACATGATATGTTCTTATTTCATTTTAAATAGGACTTGAAATTTTATTACTCAATGGCCTTGACTTTGTTATCTGTGTCATGATACTTTTGACCAGTATTAGGAAGTTGATTGATGTCTCAGAACTGCAACCTTTTTGCAGGAAAGAGATAATGGTGCTGTACAAACACATACTTAGATATTTTACAAAATGTAAGTTTGACCATTGGTTACCTCCTGTGTGTGGTACCGGTAAGCAATTGCTCTCCATTTGTTTCTGTTGATTTTATTCAATTGTTAAATTTATTCTGTCTTGTGCATGCCTGTGTGCATACCTGTGTATTTTTTCTTTTTGTAAGAATACATCCAAAGACCTAACTGATAAAGTTATGAGCAAACAAAAGCAATGAGTTTGTTTTCCCTTTAAATTACATTCCCATTGAGTGTTTGACAGTACTAAACTGATATCATGAATGTGCCATTCTATTATAATATTTTATGAAGTGTAAATATTTGCTTACCATTTTCCACTTACAGTGGGCCCACATACCTGCCTTTGAATTTTGTGCCAACAAACAAAGGCTGCCAAAACAATGTGTTGTTTGTCTTTTCAGGAAGCAAGGTTCGGATGGCTCCAATAAAGGGTTCCGAGAAACAGGAAGTTAGTCAAGAAAGTGACTCCAAAACTGAAGAAAGTAGCAGCACAGAAGCCGCTGACAAGTCCATTCCTCCAACCAAAGGTGATAGGCAGAATGAAGCAACTGATGCAAAATCTGTGATAGATGAGGAAAGGAAAAAGGAAGCAGAGGAGACTGTGAGGCAGTGATAGCAAAGATTTAGGTATTTATCTGTAGTGCATACCTATGTACAAGAGCCATTGGAAAATATTGACAGTATAAAATTTGTTATTCAGCTTCATGACAACAGTGTGTAATTAAATCCTGTCAACGTTAAAATAGCCATTATTGCAATAGTAGTAATCTAATCTAAAAGCCTTGATATTGTATCTGTGAAGTCAAAGGTGTCATTCCTCAGCTTACATTTGTTTTACCAGTTTGTCATTCACTAAACCAATGCAATTTGGTTTCCTATGAATGTTAATACAAGGTTGATCACATATGTGCGCAGACTTAATAAATGTTATGTTTCTATGACTATCGAGTACAAAATTCCTACCTAGTAACCTCATCTTAACTTTATATGGGACATACTTGGTATAGTCATTTAATATACCTTTGAAACATTAGATGTATTTTTTATGAAACTGTACATCAAAATAACTTCAAGCCATTATTCTTGACTTGCTATAAAAGCCCACTGGGAAAGGGACATTGTTCTCTTCATTACAGAAGTACACATTATTAAAAAATTACATAACACAGTACAACTTAAGGATTACTGCTTGTAAGTTTCCTGGAGAGCAGACGAATCAGGCGCTCCCGTGGTAGTCGTCGAGGTCCAGGATGCCGAGGCCCATGGCGAAGTCCGTGGTGGCGGTGGTGGCGGGCGCCTGCAGCAGCGCCACGGCCACGGCGGCCAGCAGCACGCCGCCCTCCAGGTACGCGGCGTACAGGACGCGCGCCCAGCCCGGCACGCGCGCCACGCCGCCCGCCGCCGTCAGTGACAGCGGGAACACGACCCACTCGGAGGCGGGCAGCGCCAGCACCGAGCCGAACAGCACCATGCCCAGCAGGTAGTACAGCAGGAGCGAGCCCACCGGCAGCAGCAGCGGCGCCCAGCGGAAGCCGGAACCGGAACCGGACCCTGTGACAGAACAGGCCGCGTCGCGTCATTCCCTCTCGGCTCGAATCCACGGAAACTTAAGTCAGTCGAAGTAGAAGGCTACCGCCGTGCTGTGTACTGCGAGCTTTCTCACCTGCCGCGTCAGGGGCGAGGTCGGGGGCGGGGCCGCCTGTGGGCCCTGCGGGCCAGCAGGTGGTGCAGGGCGCACGGCCCTTTGCGGGCGGCGAGGGGTGGACAGCGCTTGGAGGCGGCCGCGAGGCGGACAGCAGCGGTAGCAGGCGCGGCAGGCGGCCGCACAGCTGGCGGCCCAGCTGCAGCGCCAGCACCACGTTCAGGGGGATGCCCACCACGGCGAGCAGCACGGCCGTCAGCCGGCCCAGCGGCGTGCGCGGCACCGGCGCGCCGAAACCTGCGGGCAGATGGGGAGGGTAGGGTAGGTGGGTGTGGTCGCGTACACCTGCCCGCTGTTGCCCCTGCTGCCCCCCGCTGCCCCTCGCTGCCCCCTGCTTCCCCTTCCGGCCCGGCTACGCCACTGTCCTGCAGCAGGTGGTCCGCACCACGCCCGGCTGGAGCGGAGCGGGCACAATCGATACACGGACCCCGCGGGCCCAGCGAGAAAACTAGCAGCTAAGGCCCTTCTGGGTCAGGCTTGGGGCCCGGCCGGGGAGGGCCCCGCGGTCAACGCCGTGGCGAGCCTCCACCGCTCACTGATAACAGACTCCGATGAGCGAACTCTGAGGACATTGCTGTCCTGTCAAACTCTAGACGCGAGACAGCCCCTGCGAAGGAGGTGGTAGGCAATCCCGCCCGACTCCAGTGGCCGAGTGCGGCCTACCACCTCGGCGCCCTTTCCGTCACAAAGCGCTGCGCTGGGCCCGCCGCGCCGCGCCACCCCTCCGTGCACCCCTGCGGGCCTGCAAGCTGACGAGACGGGATGGAACGGGACGGGGCGGGCAACACCTTTCCCTGACCTAACCTTACGGCAGGGTCCTTACCGATCCTAACCTTCCAAAGGGCCTGCGGGGGTCGGGGCTGTAAAGGGCAGCAGTACAGCAGCCGAGCGTGAAAGGGCGGCATCACCTCACACTTGGAGGGCGGGAGGTGGTGGGGGTGGGGGCGCTTACCCAGCGTGGTGAGCAGGGACGCGGCGAACAGCAGCCCGCCCGGGTAGGTCCAGATGCGCGCGCCGCCCTCCCCGGCGCCGCCCTCGCCGTAGCCCGCGGCCGCGGCGCGCAGCACCATCTGCTCGTGGCTCTCCACGGAGCGCTCGATGGCCGCGCGCCAGGCGGCGTCGTCCGGCAGCACGACGCGCAGGTCCGTGGCCAGCTGCACCACCAGGTCCGCCTGCTCGCGGTTGAGCTGGCGCACCTGCAGGTCTTCGTGCGGGCCCTCGGTGGCGTGGAAGGCAGCCGCGCCCACCAGCGCCAGCACCAGGATGACGCAGGCGAGACCGGCCAGGCAGAACACGGCCTGCACCAGCCACAGGCAGGGGCTGACGGCCTCGTCCTGGCCCCGGCCCCGGCCTCGGCCGCACCCGCAGCGGTGCTGGGGCAGAATGCGGAGCTGCAGCGGCGGCGGCCCGGGCGCCTGCACCCCAACGTCCTGCAGCTGCAGCGGGCAGCTGCGGCATGCGCGCTCCGGGTACACTGCGGGCAGAGGGCGGCGTCAGACAGGCAGTCAGGCAGATGGTGGCCACCTCGCGCCACAGCTGCACCAGCTGCACCCACCGAAGCGGACGAGGTGATCGGTGAACACGGGCTCGTCGCCGAGACCGAGGCGGTGGTGGCCGATGTCGGCCGTGCAGCGCTCGGGCTGCTGGAGGTGGTGGTGGCCGAGGCCGGGACCGTGCTTAATCTGCAGGGACAGGGAGGGGACGCCGTTGGCCGTGGCGGGCGCCTCGGACGGCGCGGGGGTGTAGGGCGCGGGGGTAGCGTCCCACGGCGCCCACGCCGCCGCGCCCGCCAGCAGCTCGGTGGGCTCGCCGATCGACCAGCGCTGCAGCCGAGGACCGCCGTAGTTGTTGGAGGCCGTGACGGTCACACGGCGGCCGCGCTGCGGCGCCGACCTGGAGGCCTTGTCCTGCACGGCGTGCTGCTGCTGGCGCAGCCGCTTCTCCCGCTCCAGCAGTTGCCAGTGCAGGATGCCGTCGGCCGCCTCCTCGAGGGTCGTGGCCGTGGTGGGGTCCGGGTCCGAGTGGTGGCGGTGGTGTCGCTGCTGGTGAGGCCGCGCCGGCGCCACGCCCCCGCCCGCCTCAGGGAAGGCCGAGGCCGTCTTCTTGAGGCTCGATCTCCGAGGGGCACCGGTCTCGCCAGCGCCCTCCCCCATTGCTCCGGCCGCGTCGAGGTCCACGGCGAGGTGCTCAGCCTGGAGGGCACCGGAGGCACGGCGTTTATTACATACGGAATTCGAGAACACGAACACACAGTGCAAACGCATTCTCGAGTTCTTTCGAGTACGCGGTCCCTACCCGTACCACGGTGCCACTGTCGCCGTCGGCGCGGACCGCATGGCCTCCTGGAGTGGAGCGGGACGGTGATGGCGGCGAGGGCTGCAGGGGGCGCACCGCGGCCACGGGCTCCACGAAGGGCGCGGGCGCCGCGGGCGGCCGCGGCGAGGTCTGGGCCTGGGGCCGTCTGTGCGGCGGGGAGCAAGGCTGCGGCTGCTGCGGCTGGCGGGGCGCGGGCTGCGGGGTCATACCCCATGTGGCCCGAACCCGACCACGGCCCCGGCCCCGGCCCCGGCACTGCTGTCGCTGTCGCTGTTATCGCAGCCGCCGCCGCTGCACCGCGCGCCGCGCTCTGCGACAACAAGAACGTCGGCTTTACGGGCGGACTCCCCTCGACTCACCGCAGCCCAGCCCCAGCCCCTCTCTCTAAGCTCTGCGGGTGACCACGTGACCACACGTCCTGTTGGACCCGGGCCCGTACCCGAGCACGAGAGGAGAGGAAACCACAGTCTTATGGCTTTTAAAAACACAGAGAATCGAGAAAATTATTCGAAAAGTAACAGAAATTGTAATTTTTTTACAATTTAAAGAAATTTTTTTTTAACATTGGCACGCTGTTGTCCGCGGGCCGGAGGCCGGAGGCCGGAGCCAAGGCCAAGGAGAAAACCGCTCGGCACCGGCTCAGCACGCGACAATCTAGGCTGGTGCGAGCGTAATGAACTAGGAAAATGCAGACACCAGCGGGGGGGGAGGAGGGGGGGGGGCTGCCGGGTCGGACCATTGTGGCGGAAGGGAGGAAGTGGTTGCAGAGTTGCAGAGCAGAATCCACAGGGCTGAAAGCTGCGGACAGCCCGCGCGGAACTATTTGTCGAGAGGAGAGAGATAGGGAGAGGGAGAGAGAACCGGGGCTCAGTGGGGTGATGGGGTGATTCTGCACAGTGGTTTCGTCGCACTCATGCGGCGCAGCTGTAAGGAGCGAGAGAGAGGGCCTACGAAATGCAGTTCGGAATCACGCTGCAGGCCTCTCCGTCGCGCCCCTCCCGCACACCGACAGCCATGGCTACGCCACCGTTTTACGACTCGACTTCGACGAACCACACTCACACAGACACACGCGTGTACACACACGTACTCGCACACATGCACACACACTCACTCGGAGTGCCGGCGAGTGTGCGACTCTGCAAACTACCCACGCTCACCAATTTGCGGCTGAGATCCGCAATCCAATCTGAAGAATTTTCGGGCCGGTGCCGAGGCGGGTGCGCTCTCCCGCGAGACAGAGCAGCCGCCGCCCTCTGCCTGGCCGGCTCTGATAGCGACGCGGAAGAGAAGAGAGGGCGTCCCGCCCCGCCCCGCCACTCCGGCCTTTTCTCTCTTATTGACGATAACAATTATAAGCAGGTCCGCCGAGAGGCCTCCGCGCCGCGAGATGCTGCGACATGAGTTTCTTTATCGTCTTTCTTTTTTTTCCTTCCTTCTAGTGCAGGTCGCTGAGCGGGGATTGTGGTGCGCAGGTGAGAGGAAGGCAGGTAGGCGGCTAGCGCGGCGCTCCCGCTCCCGCCCGAAGCGGCGCCGCGACGCGACGCGACGTGGTCCTGGGGCCACGCTCAGCGACGCCCCCGAGCACGCACCCGCACCAGCACCGCGACGGCCGACGTTTGGGCCCCCCGATGGCGGGCGTACAACTGAGTTGTGCCGAGTCGAGTCGACCCGACGCCGCGCGCGGCAGGGCCGGGCCGAGCGGGGCGGGGACGGGGAAGGAGGGGGTGAAAGGGGTGTGTGGCTGTGGTAGGGTACCGCTCAAGGGAGGGGGCGGGGCGGCTTACGGTTGCGGTACGAGAGGCCTGGAGGGGCACCGGAGGAGGGGCGGGGCGGGGCGGGGCGCGGGATGTAGAAAAGCTAGTCAGAGTTGGGCTGAGATTAAGTAGCGAGGGTCGCCATCGCCAAGGCCGCGGCGCAGCGCAGGGGGTGCTCAGTAGTTGCTCGCCAAGGCGCACAGTGACGGTACGCCAACGCCAGTGGCGCGCAACACACAAAACTCTAAACCTGGCGCACGATGACAGGACACCTCTGGCGTACGTGACAGAATACCTTCTTCAGACAGTGGGACAGGCGGGCGCCGACGAAATATTGGCTAAGGGTAGGCCTGGGCGGGGCGGGGCGGGGCGGGGCGGGGCGGGGCGGGGCGGTGACCTTGACGCGCGGGGGAGGGGAGGAGTGGGGGGAAGGATGCCCACGTGCGTACAGCTCAGCTGGCCACTGGTCACCGCACGCACCCTCGGCCGCCCGGCGCCCCGCCCCGCCTCGCCCCCCGACGACAATTCGATTTGTTTTCAACACCTCCCGCCTGCGCCGGCCGGAGGTCGCGGCGCCACGCCCCGCGCACAGTCAGTTCAAACAGAGAAAACACAAACAGGCCCGCCCTTCCTGTTCATAGGGGTTGCCCGGTTCGGCACGCTCGGTCTTTGCAGTGTAGACTCTGCTCGGCATTCGTATCGGACCCGATTTCGGATATATATACTTTTGACTATCGAGCAGCACAATCGGGCCGGGGGAACGCTACGCTAGCTACGCCCCGCCCCGCCGCGCTGCGCCACGCCGTTCTGTTCAGAGACACGCCAGATGGTTTACAATCTGCTGCGCAAATAGCGTGTCATGCCCGCAGTGTCAATTGAACGCCCCTTTCCCGAGCCGGCCGCGCCCTGCCCTGCTCACCGGGCCGGCCTGCTCGTGGTTCAGAGAGATAGGAGCGAGCAGAGCCGAGGCACAGACAGGCCAGCTGCCGACTGCAGGCAGATTCCGCAAAGTGCCTCTGTCCTTGTCGCACTCATGGAGCAGCCCCACACCCTAGAGGGGACACCTTCGTGAGTGCGACAAGGACAGGAGGCATGGGAGCGATGTTCTCAATCATTCGGCTGGACGATAAAGTCACGTGTGCGGTGCGGCAGGTTGCCTCGCCTCGCCTCGCTGGCCTCAGCCCTTCAACTCCTGGGCCGGCCGGGCAGCTACGCCACTCATGTTGGGGTGGGTCACGCTCACGCCGTGTTTGGCGAGCGTGCGGAGTGGAGCGGGGCGAGGCGCGCGCGCCCGAGTGGCGTGCCGGGCACAGAGCCACAGAGAGAGAGAGAGAGAGAGAGGGGAGAGGCGGGGGCCGGGGAGTAGAGGCACCTGTGTTTAGTGAGGGGAGGGGGTTAGTGTTTGCGACCAAACGTCTGACAGGTATTCGATTTCCACCACTTCGCCCCCTGCCCGTCCCCACCCGGTTCCGCCCCTTGCCCCTTCCGTGCCCCGTCTCTGCTCGCAACTCTTCCCATACAGAAATGAAGCGAGCTGTGTAATAATCGCTTCGCCGCCACGCCACGCCACGCACCAGGCCAGCAGCCAGCACCGCCGTGCGCAGCGCAGAGGCGATAAACCCACAAACTTCCTGAAAGCCTCATTTTCATTTTTATTTTTCTATTTTATGCTTAATGGCTAGGCGGCGGTCACCCTGGGGGTGGTGACCGGACCGGACCGGACCGGACCATTGCGACCGATGTATTGGCCTCCAGAATGTGTCCAACCTAAGTGATGTACACTTTTGTCTCCTATGAAATGGGCTTTTCAAAACTAAGCCTCGACAACTGTTCAACACCGTTTCCAACACTCGGCAGGTGAACACATTTAATTAGTGTACTCGAATGTCCGCCCACTCAGGCGGGTCGGGTCGGGTCGGGCCACTCGCTGTCCAGAGCTCACCCTTCGGGGCCGTTGGGCGTGGTCCGATCAGCCCCACCGGTGGCGCCTATATACACCCGGTGGGACGGGGCGGGGCGGGGCGGGGCGGGGCGAGGAGTCGCTGACAAGCTCGGCGGAACAGGTCCTGTCCCCCGGGACACCAGCGCGCAGGGCAGCGGGGCAGTGCAGCAGGCAGGACACGCCCCGGCCAGGACAGCGCGGCCGGGGGAAGAGGGGGGTGGGGGTGGTGGTAATGGATGAACTGGTCTGGACAGGGATGCCCCGCTCCCCCGCCCCCAAGGACAGCCCAACCCGACCCGAGTATTTCTCCTTCCGTCTCTTTCAATTTTGGCGCGGCGGCGCGGCGGTCGGCGGCGGGCCCCGCACTGACCCCGAACGCCCAATCAGGAACCGCGCGCCAGCCAATCCGTGACGAGGTAATCCTATCAGCGGCCGCGGGCTGCTTTGCGTGACGAGATATGTCACGTGGCAGCCCGTCACGCCCCTTCCCGCCGCGACGCGACATTGACACTGACAGAGATAGAAAAGGGTGTTGTCGTCCACGCCCCAGGTACGGATCGACCCGGCTGGCCGGACGAGGCGGGGCGGGGCGGCGCCGCGAGGACAACCACACGAGCCGAAGTTTGCGCTGGAGAAAGCGAAAAGGGGCTCTTACGCCATTATGTAATTTTAGCACCCCAATTTCCTCGTTCCAGGATGTTTGGCAAAAACATCGGAGGGGCGAGGGTGGGAATCGTCTCACCTGAAAGGTGCTCAGGACTGGGTGCGTTCACCACATAGGCACGGTTTTCTCCCGGAATGAGCACTCGATGTGCGGGCCTCACCGAGGTCGCCACAGTGATGTCAGTACGTCATAATATTCAACCAACCAACATGTTTAAACGTTGATATAGTTTTCATTTTTGCCTTCGCGCATAAAGGACCTGGCCTCGACAAACTGGAAGTTCAAGATCACGCTGGCCTGGCCGGGGCGAGTGCGGCCCTCGATGGAAAGGAAAGAAAAGGAAAGGCTCGCCCCGCCCCGCCCCGCCCGCCCAGCTCGAGTCATTTGACCTTTGCGGTCTGGTGTGCGGGCCGCGAGCAGCCACGGCCAAGGCGCCCGCCCCGCCCCGCCCCGCCTAACCAGCCAGTCGTTGATTATTATCAGTCGAGGCACCCCCACCCTCCGCCCCTTACGCTCACTGAACTGAATACAAAACCATGTTCAATACGCGAGGCTTTTGTAGCGAAGAACGCGCGTGAATTCAATTGAGGTAGAATACTGCACAGGTAGTCAGGGTAGGCGAGAGCGTGCAGCGTGCCCGCACACCTGCAGGACGGTCTGTGAGGCGACTATAAGCACCGAGGCGAGGCGAGGCAGACCCACTCCCACGAGTGACGGACGAGTGACCGCCAAGAACGAGTAAAGTCACTCGCGAGAGAAAGGAGGAAGTGGTAAGGGGTGGCACAGTCGAACCCTGGCTCAAAGGGCGTGGTGGGGCGCCGTCGGGGCGTGGGACACCGCACCTACAGACAGCGCGGCGGGGCAGGGCGGGGCGGGGCGCGGCGGGGGGCGGACCTTGGGTCGTCCAGCCCACCCTAGCCTCCAGCAGCTACCTCCTCCGGGCAGCGCTTACGCCCTCGATGACGCCTTCCGTGACGTCACCGCTGCGGCTAGCGTGGCGCGGCGGGGCAGGGCGGACAGCCCATAGTTTGACCGCCCAGGGCGGCCCGAGGCTCTCCGTCGGTTAGTACGTAACGGCTCGCGTGACGGCGGCCAGGCTGTGAGGGGAAGGACGCATCCGGGTCGCCACGCAGCGCAGGTCAGGCCTGCGGGGAAAGGGCTGCGACGTCGCGCACCTCGAACCACCCCGGAGGCGGCCCCCCTGCAGGAGTGATGGCTAGCCAGAGCGATAGCGGCGACGTCATCCTCAGAGTGCAAGGAGCGGGAGCGGGGCGGGGCGGGGCGGGGCGGGAAAGTGCAATGACTCGCCCTCAACATAAATCCGCCACCCAACGAGTTTAGAATCTGTGGGCGGGGCGGGGTGGGGCGGGCCTTGGCCTTTGACCTGGCATACGGAGGAAAAGGGTTGGGTGGATCTTTGTGAGGAAGCGGCAGGGCCGGACTGGGGGGCTAAGGGCCCCCCTGGCAAGCGGTGGGGTGCCGCGAGCAGCGTGCCGCGCGGCCCCCGAAGAAAGCCCGCATTTAACACACCCTCTGCCCGCCCCGCCCCCGCCCCGCCCCTCCCCCCTCCAGCCCGCGCCAGCGCGCCGGACTCCGGCCAGAGCAGTCCGACAAATGCGTGGTCTATTATTAGATACGTCTGCATGGATTTACATACCGGCCATTTTTACGTGGCAAGTCGTTGTAGGTACGAGCCACTCTGCACCACCCTCGCCGTAGCCGCCTACCGGTCTCATTGGCGCCCTCCCTCCCTCCCTTCCTCCCTCTCTCCCTCGCTCCCCTTCCTCTTCCTCACCCCCGCTCCTTCCTTGCCGACCTGGCCGACGCAGAACTGGCCGTATCCGGTGCTGGCCGGGTGGGGCCCCGGCCCGGCCCAGCCCCGCCGCCTGGAGCCCCCGCGCGGTAGGCAGTCCCGCAGGACAGCCCCGCGCTCGGGCTGCATTCCCCGGCACGCAGGCGCTCCCCTAGCCGGTCGGGACGGGGCGGCTGGGGGGACTCTAGTCTAGCCAGCCAGCCCAGCGGGAGCAGCCGGGGGCTCGGGGCCCGGCCCAGCCGGGGGCCAAGCATCACTGCAAGCTGATCCCGAAAACGCGTTTCGTCGCTCTGTCTCTCTCGCACTCAAGGAACTCTCTGTATGGGTGTGAGTGAGACAGAGCGACGAAACGCGTTCGCGGAATCAGCCTACTGGAGCAGCTCGGTCGATGAGGGCTGCAATTACCGCACGCCACTTTGGGTGGAGCGGAGGGAGGGAAGGCCTTTGACCTGCCCTCGCGGGGGCCGAGGAGCATCTTCAGCTAAAAGCGGCAGGCCAGGCCAGAGGGGCGGGGCGGGATGGGGCACCACCTCTTGTGCACTCCATCGATGCACAGAGCACACTCACTCCGATTTCTTGCCATACGATTGGGCAGTGGTGAAGGTCACTGGTGCTGGCTGGTGGAGGTGGTGTGCCTCGCCCCTTCTGCCGTGTCATCCTCGCGCTGCAGTGCACGGCCAGTCAGAGCCTCGGTCAGGGTCGTTTCAAAAACATGTCTACCGCGCCCAGGACCCCTATTCTGTAACTCTGGGCCGCCACTCCCGCTGGATCCGGGAATTTCACGATGTCCTCCGGGAGCGTTTTCGTACGGTTCGGGATATAGCGGAAGTTTGAATTGTGACCGCACCGCGGCCCGGCACTGTCCTTAGTCCTCGGCGAGAAGCGGCGCTCACTCACCTGCCTCGTGCTGCAGCCAGCGCGCCAGGAAGCCCACGGGGTCCTCGGGCCTGGCCTGCGCCAGCTCGGCCAGCGCCCGCGCCAGCGGCCGGCCCACCCGCCGCCGGAGGTAGTCGCTCGCGCTGGCCTCTGCAGAGAGGGGCGTGAGCGTGAGATGCCGTCACGTCGCAGGGCCGGCAGGACAGAGAGGGGCGTGAGCGTGAGGGAGGCTGCCGTGTCACGCCCGTCATAGATGTGATACAGGCGTGACACGCTCCTGACCCTGCACTCTGTACCTAGGAAGAGGGCGGTCCGCTCGGCCTGGGATTCCATGAAGACGCCGGCAGACCACGGCAGACCCGGCAGACCACGGCAGATCTGCGTTGAGCCCGTTGAGGCGTTGAGCGCCGTTGATCGACACTGCACCGCACGCGGCTCAGAGGCGGCTCAGCTCAGAGGGCGGCGGCGGGCGGGGCCTCCGCAACAGCGGCCCACAAGGCGGTGGCCGCTGGCCGCCCGGGCGGAACGGCAGCAGCCAGCCAGACCCCCCGGCGGGGTCAGGTCACCCTCTCCTCCACATTCGGCAATGCCTCCAAAATTACCAGTTCACAGCCTCTTTCCCGGCTTCTAAATTCTACGAAATACAAAGAGCGCATACCTTTCAAAAACAATAATTTCCAAGCATTCTAAAAAAGGCAACATGACGGAACTAGAGAAAGAGGCCCAGGGCAAAGGTAACCTCAAACGTCACACTTGAATAAAATGCCAACTGCCTGATCAATTACGAATTAAAATGCAGCGGTCGATCACTTTGAAAGCGCGTAGTGTACACTGAGAAAAGAGCTATAATAAATGCATGCATTGATGACGTTTGGAGCCGTGTAGCGAAATATTAGCCGCATAGCTAATCGCTTTCCTCTTTAGCTAAACGTCGAGTGGTACTGTTACCCTTTTGGCTGTAGTGCTCCAAAAACTAGTTATGCGTATATAGCTAAATTTTTAGCTGTAAGTAAGTTACTTCTGAGTGTATACCAGCATCATGGACCAGACGAGCACGAGGGAAGACCTAAGGGGAAACTGCACGAATAGAACACCACTGATCTCCACCTTCGGGAGGGGTCCAGACCGCACCTTTTGCCTGGGGAATGACCATGACCACGGCCCTGTCGCTCACTGGCGGTTGCCTACCTCCCAGGCGCGGGGCCGGGGGAGGACGCGGGCGCCGCCATGACGGCGCAGCAGGTGCGCGACGCGACGCTGATGCTGCGCCGGCCCACCGTGGTGGACGCGCTGCAGGCCGCCGTGCCCGTGCCGGACAGCGCCGTGCCCCCCAACGGGCTGCCCTACTGGCGCAGGGTGCCGCTCGGCTCCCGCCTGCCCATCATCGACCACCCCAAGGACGCCTTCGTCTTCTACCGGGACAAACTGAGCCGCGGGGTACGGTCGAGGCGAGGCCGTGCACCTGAAGGTGTCGTGTCGGCCCGGACGGGCACGCGCGTCTCTGACTCGTGCATTCCCTGACTCTAGCTATGGCAGTCCGCGCCGGTGGGCGACTTCCGCCTGGACGACCCGTACATGCACGAGGTGGACTACACGTACGAGCCGGTGCACGACCCGGCGCTGCGCAGGATGTTCCAGGCAAGGGGCCTGAAACGCTCGAGGGGAATAAGTTTATGAGATCTAGTTTGTTGCTGGATTGATAACGCGGGAATTTCATTGGGGCTTCATGAAAACACGTCGAGGCGTATGAACCCATGCCAGTCCAGCCCGCACGCTTGCGCCAACAGGCCGAGGAGCACCGGCGCACCCTGATCGAGCACGGCTTCATCCTGCCCACCGGCGAGGCCGTCTGCTCGCTGCGCCAGTTCAACACGTACCGCCGCTACCTGCAGACCATCTACCGCGAGCTGATCCGCCAGGAGTACCGCCGCCGGGTGAGCACGCCGCGGCACGACTCCGACGGGAATATGCCAGGGGTCCATCACTTCAAAAAATGACTGCACACCTCTTTAAAAAATCAGTAAAATTCAGGAGAAAAAAGAAAAACTAAAGAAAAAAAAATCAAGAAAAAATCGGTTAAAATCACTAATAACCCCTCAAAATAAATGAAAATTGCGGAAAAAAAAAAACAACAGAAAAATCGGTATACGTTTAAATTTATAGTGAAGGACCCCGCGGGAATATGTCGCTTCGAGTTTTATCAAAATCTAACATCGAAGTCGGAGAGAAGTTGTGGTGAGTCTGGCTTTGAGGCGGCTCGGCCACCCTCTGCCCCTGTAGGCCGTGGACCTGTCGGACGAGCAGGCCATCCGGCGGGCGCGCCAGTGCGAGGAGCGGCAGCTGCAGCAGGACGAGAAGCGCATGGCGCGCGAGGAGAAGCAGGGCGAGCAGCGCGCCAACCTGGAGGAGATGCGCCGCCAGAAGAACCAGCAGTGAGCGCCCCCGCCCGCGCCCGCGCCAACAAGTGACCCGATCCGCGTAGTGTTCCCCCTTAAGGGCTCGCCTAGTGATCCGCGCGTCCGCCTTGGGATCGGTGGACTGATGCGCCGTGGGATCCGCGTTGAGATCCGTCTGGAACCCATGTAGTGATCCGCCTTGGGATTCGCGTTGCGATTCGCCTTGAGATACGCCCTCCCAGCCCCGCGCAGATCAGAGCACCCTTTCTCCCTGGCAGGCTGATGGCGCGGCAGATGCGCTACCTGGAGCTGCTGGAGCGCCTGGAGGCCAGGAAGAAGGAGCAGCGGCAGGAGGCCATAGAGCGGGCGCGCGAGATGGACGAGAAGGTCAAGCACCGGCAGGCCGTGGCCGAGGAGATCCAGCGCGCCAAGGTCATCGCCACGATCCAGGCCTGGAAACGCGAAGAGAAGGAGCGCAAGGAGCGCCTGGAGAAACAGCAGCTCCAGCTCCAGGAGTACAAGGAGAAGGAGGCGAGTCCTGGGGGTCCTTGAGGTCCTAAAGGCCTTCGCTGTCCCGGAGAGACTCCGCTTATCCCTCCGGCCTCCTGCAGGTGGCGCAGCAGTGGCAGACCAAGGTGCAGGTGCAGACGGAGCGCGAGGAGCGCGAGGCGCGGCTGCTGGCGCGCCAGGAGGAGGCCGTCAAGCTGGCCGTCGAGCTGCGCAACAAGAAGATGGAGCGCGAGGACCTGCGCATGCAAGGTGGGCGGGGCGGGGCGGGGCGGGGCGGGGCGGGGCGGGGCGGGGCGGGGCGGGGCGGGGCGGGGATGGTTCCAGCCTGCGGGTGTCCTCATGTTCACTCGTCGTGACATCCCCAGCTCTGCTCAAGAAGGTCAAGGAGGACAGGGAGAAGCAGAGGGCTAAGCGCTTCCGGCTCCGGCCCGCCAAGCGGAAGCGGCCGGGACGACCCTCCAAGGCGGCCGCCAACAGGGAGGAGAACGGCGACACCAACCCCAAGCGCCGACGCCGCGTCGCCAGCACGGGCTTCATCGTGGACGATGTAAATTGGGGAGGGGGGGGCGCCTGCCAGCTGTAAGACAGGCGACGAGAGACTCGATCACTCTTTTTTCTTTGTTTTAGGAGAACATGACGCTACACGAGAAGATGTTCAACATGTCCCTGAGGATGGTCAAGGATGGCAAAGAGCAGGGGACGACATGTACGTTCTATGCAGTTTCTTTTAATATATGTGTAGATGTTGTCGTTGAGAAGACCTTAACACATTGATTACGGCGCGACTTATTTATGTTCACGCTCCCGTGTTAAAGCATGAATGTGTTATGCGTGACCAGGTATGACGGGTGACGATTTGTGGAGGAGCTTCCGGGCCACCGGCTTCGACCCCAACGAGACGAGAGATGACATCGTGAGTACAGAACTGCGAGTACAGCACGTGAGAAGGTGAGCACTATGTAACGCTAACGCTTAACGCAGCCGGTGGCCGTGGCCATCGCCCTCGACGGCCTGTTCGACTCGGTTATGGAGGGCGTCGTGCACCGCATGGTCATGCAGACCCTCAAGTGCGTCTACCACAAGGTCCTGGAGGTGAGTCCGAGTCTCGGCGGCGCGCTGTTCGGCGGTGACCGATGTTCCACGACTCATGCCTGAGCGTGGCCTCCCCTCGCAGCGCTGCTTCTCGCTGCTGGAGGACCTGCCCGCCCGGGAAATGGCGCGGCGCGGCTGGGTGTGCCAGCACGGCATGATGAGGCACAGCGAGCTCCGCGAGCGCGCGCGCGCGCGGGAGGCGCGGGAGTGCGGCGAGGCCGAGGCCCCCGCCCCGGCCCCGGCCGAGGCTCCCGCCGAGGCAGAGGTCGGCGCCGACGGCAGCGGCCTCAGCCCCAGCCCCAGCCCGCGCAAGCGTGGCCGGCGCGCGCGCAACCTGCAGGAGGCCGAGAGGAGGTCTTCCGAGGACGAGCGACAACGCATGCTGCGCCAGATTGAGGCCATCGAGAGGAAGAACCAGCAGCTCAAGAAGGAGCTGGAGCAGGCCGCCAGCTCCACCATGTCGCTCGGCTCGGAGGACGACGAGCGGGAGGCGCTCGAGGCGCTCGACCTGGACGCCAACTTCGAGGTGATGGCCAAGGGCCTGCAGAAAAAGATGGTGGCCATCGCGGCGCAGAGCGTGAGCGAGGAGACCAAGCTCACCACGCAGCACCGCTGGAAGGTCATGAAAGGCAAGCGCGCTGCACCGGCCGTTACTGAAATACTTTGTCCGTTACCCGAGAGCGATCGAACCATGTCGGGTCAATGCACCGGGTGCATTCGGCAATACGCCGCGCCGCAGTGCTGCGGGTCTGCCTACTCTAGGGGCCGCTGCGCACTTGGGTACACGCTAGTCTTTACTTGGCCTGCGCAGAGGTGGAGCTGTTCGAGCTGGTGGACCGGCTCTGCACCATGATGATGAACCTGACGCCCAAGAAGTTCCTCAAGAGCACCGAGTTCCATTGGGCGGCCGATATCCTCGCCAGAGACGTCATGCGGGAGGTTCGCCACCAGGCAAGTGCTTCGCGTTTTTATCTGCGGCGCGCAGGCCGACCCGACTCGAGCCGAAGTGTACCACGTTCCACTCCGCCCCGTCAGGTTCGGCAGAACAACCGCAAGAAAGAGAGGGAGCTCGTGCGGAAGGCGAGGGAGTCAGCGGTGGCCTCGAGGAGGGCGGCGGTGCGGCACGGCCACGGTCATGGGCAGGGGAACGCCCCGCCGGGGCCGGGCCCGGGCAGGGAGCCCCACGGCGCAGGCCGCCGACGCAGCAGGCAGAGCGAGCCCGAGGCGTCCGGCCCCGGCCCCGGCCCCGGGCAGCAGGACACCTCGGCGACGACCACAAGCGCGCCCTCGGCCGAGCCGCTGGACGAGTCTAAGGTCCCCCTGCTAAGGCTGCACAAACGTTCGCCGCACCAACCGTCTATACCGTCTCTAGAGTCACTCCTCTGATCTAGACGTGGCAATTGTTAATTATACTTTAGTTGGGGATAGAACACAGAACGAAATAGCCTTTAAAATTAATACAATCTAAGAATTACCAAGGCTCTAACAATAGAATCTGAAATTTCCCTGTATCAACAGGGTGAAAGCGCATTTGTGGTAATAGACTAGGGGTGGGAAAATGAGTAAGTATTCAAGAGTTCATATACAAAGTTTTTTATTTTATTCTGATTTATAAATGCTATTATTACGAATGATGAATCATCGAATTAACAGTCTCTTTAATGATAGAGAAATTAACAGTACCATGCATTTCATAGAAAGCTTTCACTTTCACACTATCTTTCACTGCATTGAATTACATAGCCTAAACACACCCTTTTACCCTGAAATTAGATTGCTATACCCAGAGACACACGAGGGTAGTAATGATTAATATCCACCCTGATAATGTTAATTGGACCTTCTCCTTTTGGACCGGCATAATAGCATAGAAATAGAATTCTCTGTGCTAAGAAAGGATACAGAAGTTTTGTTTTGGGGTGATATCACATGAGTAAGCCAGAAGGCTTTTTGTCAGTCAGATCATTTGTGACTTGAATATACCTCTTTGCCCAAGATGAGGTCAAGTTAATGATATTAACATTGGACACTAAAAAATATTCAGCCTATGACACATGAGAGGAAACATAAAGATGGCAAGAAGGACTCTTCCTTTTCTCTCAAATTCCTAACAAAGAAGTATGAAGTATTGTCCACTCTGAGCACAGTTTCAAATAATAAATAAGGCACAGACTTGGTTCATGCCTTAAACGTTAAATCACATTTACATGATATTCACAAATTTGAGAGGATTATAAAGGAAACAGAAGAAAGCTATTGCTGAGAATGTTTCTGAGTGAAATGATAATGAAGCAAAATGAGACAAGATTAAAATTCATGTTGTTGAGCACTTCACCTTAATTACTAAACTTTTGTATTAAGTTGAGCTGCAAGACTAGCGGTTTCTTGCTTCATTTGACGAAGATCTGCTGATATTCTCTCTAAGTTATCACTGACCTTTTTAGCACTTTCTGTCTCAATCTGGAAAAACAAATATTATTAGGAATTATTAGAAAACTACATACATAAACAAAAAAACGAAGAAAAAAAAAGTTGGAAATACCTGGTCTTCTAGATCCCTGGATTCCCGTACATTAGCACCAGTTTCTTCCACCATTTTCACAAGCTCACTGCATTCAGAATGTAGGGTTGCTAGTAATTTGTATGCTCTTCTTGAAACATCATCCCTTTTAGCATCCTACATTGAGAAATGAGTTAAGTACCCCAGCAAACAACATTAACTTGAGAGGAAAAAAGTTACAGAAGAACTTATTGGGGCTTACAACACATACCCTGAAGATGACTTCATCAGCAACAGTAAAAGATCTATCTAATCGACCAGCTAATGAGTTTATTTCTTTATGCAGTTCCTTGGTGTCTTTCAAAATCTTATCAATCTCATCTTTCTGTTTTGAAATATTACCAATGATTTCCATAATTCTTCTAGTGTATGCAGACCTTGAAAAAAATTATTAATTTTAAAAACAACCAGTAATTTAGAACTGGGATGATAAATTGTGATAAACTTACCGACTGTTGTCCTTGCTAACTTTTGCATATTCTGCTTGTAAGTATGAGTGTAATTGTTCTTTATTTCGTACTTCCTCTGTCAATTCAGCCACTTTTTCCCTAGTAACCCGAAGGGCTTCTGCTGTTCGAGCACTCTCAGACTGAGAAAAAGGACAGAAAGAGAGAGAAAAAATAAGCAAGTCACTAGGTTTTTATAAAAACAATTCATCAATTTAAACAATAGCTTACAGCTTTGCTTGAATTGAGTTGGCGAGCAAGTCTGTATTGCTGGAGTAGGGGTGCGCGGTGCTCCTCCCACTGGGTGGCTAACTTGACTAATTTTTGAGTGCTTGCCTCAATCAATGCCTGAAGTTTGCTAATGTTTATGTCTGCTTCTGGGAGTAAATCTAGAACTTTTCTTTGAAGGGCTTCTTTAGCTCCTGCATCCCTCATTGTGCGCTCTGCAATATCTCTTTCTTCCATAACCTGAATAGACAGAGATAAATACATTGTTCAAACCGCAATTGTATTTTACAGTAAAAGAGGTGTATGAATGAAATTGTAACCTGAGGCAATTTGGCTGATAGTGTCTTGATGTCCAGCTGGAGCTGCTCTATTCTCTCCTTCAGTTCATCATTTTCACATCTCATTTTCTCCACAGCAAGTTCTTCCTCTTCCTCATGTCTCTTTTGTCTTTCCTCTGCACTCTCCAACATTGAATCAGTTTGAGCGTTTTCTTGAATGACTGTTTTCCTCTTTTCTGGGCTCTTTTCCTATTAATAATAGTTTTTTTGTTTTTTTTTTTAAACAAAAAAGTAAAAAACTTCATACTTAAGGACACAAAAATGGGGGGAAAAAAAAGGAAAAAAAGGAGAGAGTGTAATATAAACTTACTGGAATGAATTGAAGTCTTTCATTGAGGGCAAATCTAGAGTTTAGTTTCACACTTGACTCAAATGCATTTTTTGACTCAAGACTCTGAGAAGCTAATTTTTCTAATTCTGTTTTCAAAAGTGCACCTCTTGTTTTTCTCAGCTCCTCTGCCTTTGGAGGTGGATGCTGTTGGCTAGGTGCAAGTATACCTCTAGAGTTTAAAGTTATGAGAGAAGGAATGAGGCGATTTGCAGCAGACACTTGTTCCGATACCAAGGGAAGAAACTTAACACAATATTCTCTCCATTCTAGAAATGAATTTTCAAGTTAAGTGTTGAAATACAGAAATAGATATTTACAAAAGCAACTTACTAGTTGATGAAATAGTATTAGTATTTACCTTGTGGTGTGCAGCTATGGCTAGTGTTTCCAGTTTGTAAGGGTTCAGATACAAAAGGAGAGCAACTACCCCCTTCCTTAGTAAAAGATCCATCTTCATACCACCTAATGCCATCCTCTCGGCAAAATTTGGGAACCCATGGTGCTGTTAGCTGCTTGGTAATTGTCAAACTAATATCCTTTCTTAATTTAGCAGCTCTACCTGACACACCACAAAAATATTGTCCATAATAATTTTAAATAATAATTAAAATAAATGAAATAAAATAATTTTCTAATTACAGTTGAACTTACTGGTGGGCTCTTGAACTATTTTATCGGTCTGCGCATCTTTAGGTAATCTTTCTATGAGAAACATCAAAACTCTACGAAGATCAGCCTCATTAGAGTATAGGAAAGTTTGGTATCCAACTTCCCCTGTATAACCCATATCCTAGAAAGTAAATGTACATTTTACTCAAGAATTTACAATCACTAAAATAAAGAGATTCAAATCTTTTCCATAGAACACATACGGTGCATGCTTGAGCAATAGCAGCACCGATTCTGAAGCGCAGTGACATTGAGGGTGGTAGAGTTGTTGGAATTCCTGAGCCCGGCTGTATGGCTTCGATACATCTTGCAGCAGCTTCAACCACCAGTTCAGTAGAAAACTGCTTTAAACACTCAATTCCTTCTTCAATGTCGCTGAGAGAAGGAGAAAAATTGTTTGCGTCAATAATAAAATTGTTGACAATGACTTTGAAGGACTTTGAAGAAAAGGGAGGAATCACACAGAAGAAATTATGTAGGATAACTATCTTAAAATTGATGATGTCATCAAATATTCAAGGAAAACATGATTAAAGGTTTATTTCAGAAATACAGAACAATAAACCTCAAATTAATTAATGAAACCAAATTACTACTGTTAAAAGGAACACAAGTATTGTCGATCAGGAAGCAAAGCAGTTGGAATCCGACCGTGGCGGTTTGGTGAGGTGAAGCCCTTGACAATGTACAGCCCGAAATAAAAGCCGGCTATGAGGTAAACAAAACAAAATAACCTCAACTTTCACAGCAGACAGGCAGTGTCCGACATCTGACATCTGCTCAGAATGCAGTTTCCCGGCGCAATCTAACCTACCAGCCGATTTCCCGTAATGATCGGATGATTATCCTGTCGACTTCATCCATGTCTGACGGCGAATTGACCTTATGTTTCGCTTATCGGCTTCGGACCAACATAATGACATGAGACTAGGTTCCAAAAGGGTGTGACGCTATGCGCAGCGCACGGCAGCAGAAGAGGGAGGTCCACTCGGTCCACTATTCGCTGCCTCGGAGCTGGAAACGCCCACAAGTTATCCGCACTCATGGGCGTGAAATAAATGTTCAGCATATTAAAGTGTTTATGGGAATTTAAAATAAAAATGCAATAATATCTGCCCGTGTATTTATATAAAAAATCAAATCAAATGCCGTAAAATGTACCGAGTCGAGAGTGTTCATTTTCTCGTTTGAGGTTGCCTACATTGTCATGTCGCTTTTTTCGCTATCACCTGCACCATGAACCTGAATCCCTGAATCCAAGAAGTTGAGTTTATTGACATTGCATGACATGTCAGACCAGCTCATGCTCAATTTAGCTAAACTCTTGGTAGTTCCACTATGTGCAGTAACGCATTACTTGACTTCCCCCTCGACTTCCCCCTTGATGGTCGGCGGGTGCGGGTGGCGGTGGGCCAGGACCATGGAGGCCACCGTGGCCAGGACTCTCACGGGCCCTGGACGCCCCGCAGCGCGTGCAGGACCGCGGCGTGGCGTGGCGGGGGCCGCGTCCTTGGCGGCCTCCGTGGTGGTGGAGGCCTCCAGCCACGGGGCCGGGCGGGGGCGGCCCGTGTCCTGGACGGGCGGCCGCTAGGGCCCTGGCAGCGGCGGTATAGCAGCTCGGCGGAGAAAGCGACGCAGCTGGCGAGGACGCCGATGGCGAGCAGAAAGAAGGCGCCCTCCACCTCGAACAGCGACAGCACCAGGTCGTCGGGCGGCGGCCGCGCCGGCCTCCCGTGGAACGTGTCGTAGAACCACTGCGGGGGTAGAGAGCGGCCAGGGCTATGAGCGGGGCGGGGCGGGGCGGGGCGGGGAAATGCAGGCGCCGGGGCCGCACCGGGCCTACAGCTCAGCACAGCGAAGAGAACCTTCTGCATCAGGCCCACGTCCATGCACCGCATCAGGAAGATGTTCATCTGGTGCAGGTAGGGGAAGTTGCGGTGGACGATGTAGGCCAGCATGTACTTCCGCGGGCACTCGTTGACCAGGTGCAGGGCCTTGTTCTCCTCCTTGAGGAACGCACCGTTGCGCCGGATCAGGAACGACACCTGTGTCTTGGTCGTCCAGTTTTTATGCACGACCTGGCGAGGGGCGGGGCGGGAGCGGAGGGTGAGCAGCACTCGGACCATTCAGATAGCTAGACAGTAGCGGGTCGCATTTACCCTGAAGTGCCTGTCGAGGTCCTTCATGATGCGATTATCGGCCTTGAAGGTATCCTTCAGCGACGTGGAGCGCGCCGTGATGGGGATGCCCGATTCGACCAGGGAAGCCAGCGAGTCGATCTGCGGGTAGTACTGCGGCATGGTGAGCGCCTATAGGGAAACGACTCTGAAGATCTCGCGAAGGCTCTCGGGATTGAGCTCAGCATTCAAGCCCCTGATCCCCACTTCCGACGCCCCTGGGATTACCCATGGATTACCCCGGATTACCCCCGGATGACCCCTGCTTAAACCTTCACTACCTCGAATTACCGACCCCCGGATTGATCGATGCCCTGTCTAGCAGATCACCCCCTTGCCTTGAACAGCATGCCCTGGTACGCGCCCATGAAGTTGAGGCTGAACAGCAGCGCCATCCCGAACAGCAGGCGCGTGGAGGTCTCGCGCGCGCCCGAGTGCGGTGCGGCCGTGGACCCGGCCAGGATGAGGAGGAACGCGTTGTAGGCCAGGCCGCACGGCCCCGGGCGGCGGAAGGCGCCGGGCCGGCGCGCGGCGTGCGCGCGGTCCAGCAGGTAGGTGGCCAGCACCGTGCACAGGAAGGCCACGAAGGCCACCAGCCACACCTCCACCCGGAAGATGCGGAAGATGGTGATGTAGTTTGGGATCCGCTCGGCCTGCGGTACCATCACGCACAGCTCGTCGGACGAGTATGGGTACGTGAAGTCGATGTCCTTCGTGTTGTAGTCCTTGCGGAACCTGTGGGTAAAGACAAGTCTCAAGAGACGATACAAAGTTACATATAACGACAAGTAGTTCTGAAAAAGCGGTCTCATGGCCTCAAGGAGGGTAGGGAGGCGCAGCGGTGCCACGGCACGGCGGGCACACCTGCTGTTGAAGCTGATCCAGGCCTCGCCCGTCATGACCTTGCCCAGCGTGCCGCTGCCCGTCTTGCCGTCGTCGCTGTAGCCGAGCGGCTCGCCATCATTCGGCGCCAGGTTGACGGGCGTGAAGTTGAAGTACCTGGCCGCCGTCATGAACACAGAGCCGTCCACCCCGGAGAGCGTCCCATCCGCGTCGCGCACCAGGTTCGGCGGGCTTCGAGGGTTACAAAACAGAATCGTTGGCCATGATAAAAATTCCTCTTCAAAGGGCCCTCGCATCGTGATCATAAAACACCCGCATGAGGGGTAAAAGGAGTGCATGGTCCTGCCCTGCCGCTGCAGCGAGGCCGGCCCTCCCCTCCCCTCGCGTCCCTTACTACGGCAGCGAGGAGACGGGCCACATCCAGCCGTGGAAGTTCCTGTAGCGCGGGTCGCCCACCACCTCTTTGAGGGCGGCCACGTTCTCCGGGCGGATGACAACGCGGCGGCGGTGCCGCTCCAGCAGGTACAGGTACGGGTCGTGCAGCACGATGCTCCAGGGGCAGCGCGCCAGCACCACGCCCACCACCGTCATGCTGGCCTCCCACACGGCCGTCGACACGTTCAGCGCCAGGGCCTCGTCGCAGCGCCGGGCCGCCGGCAGCGCCCACGTGTCCAGCAGCACGATGTAGTACGACCTGAGCAGCGCACCCGCACCGTAGCAGCGTCAGTCCAGCTGAGCTGGCTGCCGGCCCGGCCCCGCCACGCCCCTCCCCGCTCACTCGCCTCTGGAACCACAGGTCGAGGCGCTCCAGCAGGCGCAGCGAGAGGTCGCCTCTGTCGTCGCGCTCCTCCGTGTAGGCCGCGATCACGAGCGAGAACTCCCCCAGGCGGTCCTCGCGGTGGCTGTCCACGTACTGGCGCGCGCCGGCCGGCACCACGGCATCGTTGACCATCCACAGCACGTAGGGGAAGCCCAGCTCGCGGCCCATGGAGGCCACCACCGACACGCCCAGCTGGCCGAACACCTCGGACACCTCGCGCTCGCGCGCCGAGTGCGCCTTGGAGCTCAGCTGCACCCAGTAAATCTGCCAAGGGAAAACGCTCTGAGTCTCTCCAGCGTGCTCTCCTGGTGCCCGGCCGGGTCCCGCTTTTGTTGGGCTTGGAGGATGTCCTGCTCACCTGGATCGATTCGGCGTTGGGGAAGAGGATGCTGGCGACCGTCGCCCAGATGTCGACTGGGACCGCGAGAGCCACGAGTGGCGGTGCCTTCAAGTTAGGCAGCAGGGCTGGGTTGGCGGGGTTCAACTTGAGGGTTTTCGTCCGCGGGGGGGATTTGGGGGTCACCCCGGTCGCCCCCAGGGTCGGTTTGGGGGTCGACCCCCGCGTGGCCGAGCAGACGGCGAGGGTCGCGAGAGTCAGCATCAGTAGTGGGAGACGCGCCGTGACCATGGCGGTGCATACCCGTCGTGTCGCCCTCAGGAGACTCGCGTCCGGACTGACGCGAGACCATCACAGGCGATAGGGGCACATCGGGGTCGCGGGGGTGGGCGGCTGCGTCCGGAGAGCCTCCCTTCACCCCGGGGGCGCAACGCACACGCCCCGCCCCACCCCACCCGGACGCGGCCCGCCGCTAACGAGTCAACACGGCAGGCAATACCTCAAACGTCATGAAGTCAGGATAATTAAGGGGTGCATCTGATGCCTCAGGGTCAAGCGCAACCGAAAAGGACATAGCTATGAAACTAGGTCCAGAAATGTACAACAGGGGAATAGTAACTACGAATGTGATCGAGTGATTTGGGTCTCCTCGTCGATTTGTCGTTAAATATAACACTTAAAACTTTGCCTGCCTTGGCCTTCCCTACAGTAGTTTTCTGTGAAAGCAGAGGTAAAAGGGTAGACAACATATTTAAAAGCGAATCACCTTGAAATTGACTCTGTGTTACGCTTCAAAATAGAGGCGCGCCGCATATTCACCGTGCAGCGAAAAATAACGCATCTCGACACTGAGGATGAACCTTGAACAGCGCTATGTGAAACCGAATAATATTTTCATTTTTCACGGTAGTGTTGGCAAACATGCGACTGACGTACGCTCGTACAGGTTGCGCTTTCGTCACCATGCCTTCAGAGCGACGCCTCTTGCCGTCTTTTGCAGAACTGAGGGTTCACAACCTGTACCACGTCGCGTTCAACCTGTGCCTCTGGCTGCTGGGATTCGAAGGTGATTTACCGATACCGCTATCAGGATATCTCCAGGCTTGCTTCCCTGGGTGAGTGTCATCGGCTAGTGCTTGGCTCGGCAGACGACTAACCTCTAAAAGCTATAAATAGTGCGGCGACCGCAGTGTAGAAGAGTGCCTCAACCTTGAGTCGTAATCGGTCCCAACAGGCGTGCTGTTGTCGTAGGTCACGGTTATTGTCATCGCGGCGCAGGCACTGGCTCAGCTGTCCTGTCCTGCCCGCTCCCGCTCGCGGAGCTCAGCTGAGCAGCTGAACTCAGCACTCTCGCGCTCGAGAATGGGTCTGGTGTTGCGGGCGCCCGTTACTTTGTCGGGCACTAGTTGTGTCACCTATTTACATGTGTCGTTTGTTTTCTACAGAGTGCGATGCAGTGTTCTGTATGCTACGAACCTTATGACATTAGTGAACGCCGCCCGAAGATAACGCCCTGCGGCCACACATTCTGCCTGCAATGCCTGCTCTTGTTCCAGTCCAACGAGTGTCCCACTTGCAGGGCGGTGAGTGAGTCGTGTTCGTTATCGTACTGGATAGTGAAACACTTTTTCGCTACATCAATAGATAATTATGGGCGGTGCGCCGGGCAGCCCGGATATTATCCCCTCCCCCCCTCCGCCCGGCACCTCTGGGACAGGTGAATGTCAAGAAAGCTTCAAACGAGAATTAATTTCTCTTTAGGCTTTCAGCTGCGAACCGGCAGGGCTGACGGACAACTTCCTGGCGCTTGAGGAGACGGCCGACATGAAGTTCGTCCAGCGCACGTGAGTAGCCAGCGTGGTCTTCCCTCCGCGGCCCGGCATAGCGCCCCGTCCTGCCGACAGTGACGTCAGTGTAGCGCTCAGCCAATGGGCGTGCAGGAGGAGACGGGACAGGCGGGCATGCTTTACTTATGCAGCGGAATACCCTGTTTGAGGATGTGCGTGCGTGTGTGTGTGTTCTAAGGCTGTGGTGCGAGACGTGCTGCGACGCGCCGCGGGTGGAGTGCGTGGAGGGCCACGACGTGTGCTCGTCGCGCGCGGCGCTGTCCCGGCGCGAGGGCGAGTACCAGGAGGTGCTGCGCGCGGAGCAAGCGCTGCTGGGCCGCGAGCGCGAGGCGCGCGCCCGCATGCGGCTGGCGCTGGAGGCGTCCGCGGACGCGCTAGAGGCGCGCGCGGCCGCCGGCGTGGGCGTTATTGCCGACCACCTCCACAGCGTCGGGGTGGCGCGCGGGGGCGGGGTCGGCGGCGACGTCACCACCAGCAGCGGCGTCAAGGCGGTGCAGGCCGCCATCAGGGCCTCCGAGTCGCGAGCCTTCGCCATGCGCGACGCGCTCGCCGTGTTGGACGCCACCGAGGCCAAGATCACGGTGAGTCCCGCCCTCCTTGCCCTAGACTGCTTCCACCACGGTATCCGCACTGCGGCCGCCCCGCCTCGCGCTTTGGGATGGCAGGGCCTGCCGCCAACTTCATACGCCACAGTCATTTACAGCGCAGCCATTCTCAGACTGCCAGGACGCTCCTTCGGCCTTGAGCGTTCATCAACAGCCCTTGTCCTTTCTGTCTTTTGCACACGGTATCAGAAGTAAGTGCAAGAGAGATAGAAATGACTTGGGCTGTCGATAACCGCGTCATGTTGATGTCCACCCCTTTCGTTCTCAGGTTAAGTGCGGCAGCGAGTGGCGCTCCTTCTCCATGGACCTGGGGGCGGCCGCCCCGGCCCCGGCCACCCCGGCCCCGGCCGACGACACCTCGGCGGACCGCAGCAAGCTGATCCTGTTCACGGCGTACGCGCTGTCCCGCAGCCTGCCGCCCCACGTGCACCAGCGCACGACCTTCGCGCTCACGGCCGTGGTGTCCTCGGCGCGCGCAGGCCAGCTGCCGGAGGTGACGATCGAGTTCGACGAGCTGCCCGCGCGCGGCGCGCTGGCCGAGCAGTGGGCCAAGGGGTGGCGCCGCTACTCCATCTGCCGGCGCTGCCTGGAGAGCTGCCACTCGCAGACGTTCACGCCGCAGCCGCCCGACGCGGAGGACGCGGCCATCGAACGCGGCGCCGTGTGCGTGGGCCGCAGCACCGGCAAGTTCTACTTCATCCTGTGCGACGACATGCGCGACAAGTTCTTCCTGCCGCTCAAGGCCAGCTTCAAGGTGGTGGGCCGCGTTGTCTCCAACATCAGCTCGCTAGAGACGGCCGTCAAGATGGCGGAGAGCTCTGACGTGATCTGCGTCCTACCCAAGACCGACTGAGTAGAAGATCTCATTGCATTTTTTTTTGTATGTGTTTTTGCTCATTTTCCCCATTCTGTAACCCGTGGCTGTATGTTGACTCATGAGGACTATTTGTTTTATTATTATTTATGTTTGTGCTTGTTCAGGATATTTTAGAGTAGCAAGGAAGGAGAGACTATGAAAGGGAATACCAAGTGTAAATACTGTATAGTGTCTACTGTTGTTCAATACATAGTTTTATGTGCTATTTTTTTTCTTTGAATGTATAAAGCACCTTATTTTTATCTGTTGATGTATGTGTATGTTAGTTCAATTTCATTTTGTTATAACAAGATGCTGAGAAAAATAAAGTTTAATTTAGGGTAAAAGAAAATTTTGCATTCCTCTCTATGCACCATAAATACTGAAAGTTCCATTCAAGCGTTCCGGTGTGCATTATAAATGTGTCCCACTATCTAAGCCGAGAGGCAGATCCGGGAACGAGTTATTAAGAGCACTACAGCACCTGCGAACATCAAACAACGTACACGCGCCAGGAACGGCCAAGGTCACCTCGGGGCTACATCACTTTTAAATACATGAGTTGAGCTTCGGCGTCTTGAGGCGAAGGGCCTATCCTGTATAAAAATGGCTGTACACACTTTCCTTCTGACTGTCCTCGCGGTGAGTGGTCGCGGAAGCACTAAATATGGAGGCCAGAAACGGAACGGAAAGATGGGCAACCGCCAATCCGCTGCGTGATGGGGTTGCCTACCGCGCAGGCGCCGGTATCTGCACTTGCTCCCAATGGGGCCACGTTGGGAGCTGTTGGAGGTGGGAATGACCTAACCACGGGTTCTTTTCGATTTCAGGTATGTGCGTCAGCCGAGGTAAGTTCTTCCGCTATGCATTCACATTATTCCAACCGCTATTGGTACATCCATTCTTAGGGAAGATTGACTTTTCGGATTTTCGTAATTTTACTGTAGCATGCATTGATGAGGGAAGTCACGGGGAATTACCTTTGTGGAATCTTTTGAGTCGGGTTACTTTTCGCCGTATTGACGAGTATGCCCCCGGCAGTACCTGTTCGAGGAGGACGCCGTCGAGCTGGTGGGTGGACAGGTGGCCAGCTGCCTGCAGGACCTCCCCGCCGTCATCCTGGGCCAGCCCTTCAATCCCTTGGAGCCAGTGGGGCCTGCTCCGCCCGCACCGCGCGGCGCCCGCGGCGTCCTGGTGCTGCACCCTGGCAGCGCCGTGTGCATGCGCCAGCTCATGGAGGTTCTCTGGGAGGAGGGGATCCTGGAGGAGGCGAGAGACACCGTGGTCTCATGTCTGTTCGACCACTACCCGGCCGCCTTCGAGACGGGCTCTGTCGTGGACTCGAGCTCTGCCCCACCGGCCGCCCGCGCCGTGCTCCAGGGTCTGGAGTGCGCCGTTAGCGCGCTGGAGCGTGGGCTCAGCCTGGGCGACATCCACAACTGAACTCGCTTATTCCTTCTCTGCTTCCGGACAAATTAAACCTTGAATGAATTTTCTCTGGCTCTGCCGACCTGTAAATATTCACGATATTCACATTGAACGCCTGAGGTTAGGCAACCTTTCTCGCGTGAGCGGGGACCCAACGTACCAACATAACAACACATTAGTTTGAGTAATTTGCAACTGATTATCACATTTCTTATGAAAAAAGTGTGCGTGACACAGTGAATTTGGGTTACAAAAGAGAGAACTCGCAGAACTTGCAGTTCTCACTGACTCAAACATCACAACCCAATCTGATTTTGTTATTTTGTGCTGCTGGTCCTTTCTCTTAGCCCCACAGTCGCATTATGATCGAGCAGGCCGAGCCGAGTCTGTATGTTTACAGTGACCAGAAGAGTTTGTTGCAGCTTGTTGTTGCCGGAGTTTGCCGACCGAGATTATGACTGAATGAATACAAATATACTGTAAAAGGCGAGTTGAATGGGGTACTTGACAAAGTATGAGTAGTAACAAATGGTTTGAAGTCCTTTGCCATCGATACTTTATCCTGTACTAAAACTTTTTGTGTAGCTTAACCTTTTAATGCTCTGGTGTGCTCAGCATAAGCTTCTAAGATTTCTTTTACATTTTACAACTTTGAATTGTTTTGCAATTTTAAAAACCTACAGCTCATCCTTTAAACTATCTACCTGTTCTACTTTTAAATATTTAGACTCACTTAATTTTAGTGGAAGGGATCCATATTTTGCTATTTAAGATATTATTTTCTTTCTTGTTGTTTCAGATTTGCAGTCATGGGTGACGTCCAAGATATTTTGGGGCTTGAACGCCCCCCAACACCGGAGTTGACCAAGGAAGCAATTCTAGGATCATCTGACAAACTTAAGAAAAAGCAGATGCAAATGTCAACCCCTAAGGTATCAAAACGGCCAGAAGGGATGCCAAGGGAGGTGTTCGCTCTTCTGTGTAATGACAGTAAAGGTGTTCCACCAGTATTTCCTACAGACACTGGTCAGTGTTTCTTTAAAAATAAAGAATAAATTAAAATCTGATTTAATTCAAACATAAATTATCAGGCAGAGTTGTGTTGTGTTACTCTTGTTATATTTTCCTTAACTTTCATTGTTAGGTCAAGGGTACAAGCAAACCAAGGCAAAGCTTGGAATGCGCAAGGTTCGGCCATGGAAGTGGATGCCTTTCACTAACCCAGGGAGAACTGATGGAGCTGTTTTTCACCACTGGCGAAGGGTTGCTGATGAGGGGAAAGAATATCCCTTTGCCAAGTTTAATAAGGTTTTTATCCCTGTTCTGATTAATTATGATTTAAATCGGTTAGATTAAACAGAATTAATTTTTTTTTTTTTTTTTAATTATTCTAGAAAGTACCTGTACCTTCATATACTGATGATGAGTACAACCAACATCTTCAAACAACAGGATGGACAAAAGAGGAGACCAATCACTTGATAGATTTAGCAAAGCGTTTTGATCTTAGATTTATCGTAATGAAGGATAGGTGGGATAAAGGTAAATTCACTGATAGAACTGTAGAGGATTTAAAAGAACGGTTCTATACAATTCAAACCACTCTAATTAAGGTAAGTTGTAATTATCCACCTTGCTTATCAGGAAATCTTAAAAAGCTTTGCTTTTCTAGCTTCATGTTCTACATAACAAGATATGTCAATCAGCTTCCTTCTGAATTTTCAGGTTCGAAGCACATCCCCACCAGAAGGAAAACCATATGTATTTGATGCTGACCATGAAAGGCGCAGAAAAGAGCAGCTGAAAAGGATTTATGAGAGAACTCAAAAGCAGGCAAGTTAGCTTGATCTTACACCTTGTGATCTTTCTATTCTGCGTTTACTTTTTACATTTCTTTATTTGCACTTAGATTGAAGAGGAACAATCTCTTGTAACTGAATACCGACGAATTGAAGCACGGAAAAAAGAGAGGGATAAGAAAACTCAGGACCTTCAGAAGCTAATAACAGCGGCTGATAGTCAATCTGAAAGTAGGAGAATTGAGAAAAAACTCCCTAAGAAAAAGCTTCAGCAACAACTTGCACGACCTCGTGTTGATACTGTGGTAATTAAAAATGCCCTCAAACATAGCTTCTTTGCTCTCGCAATAATTTTTATTTGATTCTTCTTTTTAACTATTTGTTTGTTAATAATTTTACTCTAGGCTGTTGAAAGCACTGGCATCAAATTCCCTGATATGAAAGGAAGTGGTGTTTCTGTGAGATCACAAAGGATGAAAATGCCAGCCAATGTAGGTCAGAAAAAAATAAAAGGTGTTGAACAGTTGCTTCAAGAACTAGGAGTTGGTAAGCTCTTTTACAGTTTCTTTTGGAACAAAGATTTAAATTTTTACCCCTTACCAGGAAACCCTTACCAGTTTCTAATCTGAGCTTTTATTTTTAGAATTAAATCCCATGCCTACAGAGGAAATTTGTACTCATTTTAATGAATTAAGGAGTGATATGGTTTTACTTCATGAGCTGAAAGCAGCTTATAGTACCTGTGAGTTTGAACTTCAAACTCTTCGTCATCAGTATGAAGCACTCTGCCCCGGCAAGGTATATTGGTCCTCAATGTCATATGACTTGTGCTTTATGTGATTCCTCTTTTACTACCTCTTTTTTATTCCTTTCCCAGACTTTGGACATTCCAGTTTCATCGGACAATCAGACTGTATCATCGACCGAAAATGATGGTGGCAAACAGAAAGTAAACCTTGCAGAAATCATTGATGTTGTTGGTTCACCAGGAACTCCTAACAGTACTCACATCACTTAACGATTTCAGTTTTTAAAAATAAATATTTGTGTCTTAAGACATGGCTTATAGTAAGTCTGAATAAAATTCTACTTTGTTCTTTTTTCTGCTGTACCTCTATTGCATCCTCAATAAATTCATTCTAACTCTTCAAACCTACAAAAGCTAAGTGAGGGAGAAGACATTATCAATGCCATAGTGAAATAAAGCCAATTTTAGTTTAGACATGAGGCCAAAAAATTGTGCCGCTGTAACTGTTTCTGTCGAGATTTGGGTTTATACAAGTTAAAGATTTTCCCTTGCTGAACGTCCTCTTTTAAGCTGGGTCAGGTGCATTATGAGGCTGATGGAAGGGTTTTTGCAACTGGTATTCAGGTGTTTATAAATTATAATTAATGGTGGAAGGAACATACATGCCATTAGCCCTCTATCGTGGTGGCTTTTTGGATTAAAAATTACAATGATTCTCACTAAGATATTGCAACTATTCCGGTAACTGATTTTTAACAGAAAATTTCCACCGTGAAGAAATTGTTACTCAGTCTTCTGTTTTCAAAATATTGTGTAGCCTTACTTTGGCTATTACTCATTTCTTGTCAGCCCTGTAGGTTTGTCCACTTAGAAAAGGCTTTCTCTACGGCAAAAAATTTCAAAAATATTTAGTTTATTTATATCATAATAATATTAATAAAAACAATGTGATAACAGACAGAATAAAGAAAAACTAATCACATCTTTAGAAGTCTTTCACTTCTATACAGTACTCCATTTTTTTTTAAACAAAAAGTTGTTGCTAATCATACATTTAGAATATGTACATTATTTTTCACCACAGCACACCACTTCTCGTAAGATCAATATCTACTTCAAGAACGATTGCATGGAGCAAAATTTAAGTGGCTACTTGTGCAAATGTTTCAGAGGGGCATTGCAGTATTTATGGATTGAAACCTCTACACAGCTAATAGTTATTCATTTTTGTACACACTTGAGTGTTGTACAGGTGTAAAGCTATAAAATTTTGTACAAAATTGAGCAAGCTCATAGGTACACATTAATTATTGGGGCTACAATTAACAGAATAATCTCACAAAAAAGTTCAATGTCAACAACATGTAAATATGATAATTGATACTGATACCATAAAATTAAGAATATTAGAGAGTATTTTTTCTTACTTTTTTTTACAAAGCTTTATCCCAGCAAAATCCCTAACACCAAGTTAAGTGTTGCTGAGCCCAATTGTTCAATGAGATCAGATCTATTATTTCAATCACAGATTGGTTACTTTAATTTAACCATAAAGACTGCACCAATAACTGGTTAACTTGGTGTGTTGTGTGTTCTTAACAAGGCTAATATAGTATGTCAGCATAAGAACCTGTATAAATGTTTTATAAAATGACTCATTTTCTGGAGAGCGGGCTACAATCAATACCTAACAAAACTATAAACAAGTAGATGATAGCACAGTTCCCAAGGTAGTTAAATTAATCTAAGTGTTTTAGTTCTGATGTCTATCTATAATCATGGACAAGTAGGAGAGCGGGTAAACAGTCCTCATAAAGTCCTTTGCCAAGTTAACCACTGCAAAATGGAGTCAGATATAAATAAATGGATTGTGATGTGTGTGATAAAAGCATCTTCAGTTGTTAGAATAGTTGTAAACTGTTGATATGGGTCATCAAATTAAATGAGAAGAGTCTTTTCTGTGTTTTTTTTTTTTTTTTATGGGGATAACTTGCGAGATGTAGTGGTACGATCTTGCATTGCTTCTAGGGCAGCAAAATTTTTAAAAGAAATTAATAGAACAGTGTAAGGGAGCAACACATGAACTGTGACTGGTCAACCAGCAATGAGCTTAAAGGGTGGAGTTTCTGTGTATCAAAACAAGAGATTTGAACGCGGACAGATAATCTTGATTAAGGGCAAGGACAAGCTTTCAGGAATCAAAAACCAAACACCACATAAGTACTGAAAAATCATATTGGAATAATAAAAGACAATTGACTTGGAAAAATTACTCATTAATCAAAAAGTTTCAGAAAATTATAAAGAAGAAACATCTGACTTAATGGGAGAGCGAATTGCCAACAATGCATAATAGTAGGGACAAGAGAGTTCACAACCATACAACAGCAAGAAGATACCACTACATCAGAACGGTGATGAAGAAAAGTTATGATTTTCCTAGATGACAAAAATTTCAATAAAAAGTAGATGAATATTACAGGAGTTGGTGTGGACCCCCATATAAACAATGTCAAAGTGAGTACTGATTCTGAAGTGTATAGAATTAATGTTATTTGTACTTGTCTAAAAACTGATGTGTGATAATCTGTTTCAATAAGGGTACTCACAAAATAATAAAACTTAAAAAAATGAACAAAGGGGAAAACTTAACATCAGAAACAAAAGGTGTGCAGAATTGTTCAAAATGAAAATAAAATACAACCTATAAAATTCAGTTCAATAAATTATAATTACTTCAACAAAAAAAAAAATAATTAAAAATGCATTTATACAGTCTCCCTTAGCAATTATTGTTTATTCATATTTGTTACAAAGCATGTAAATACTGAATGCCATAAGACCAAGAAAAGAACACTGATGTAAAATTTATCACAAGATAGAGTTTACTAACACAAAAATGTGAGTACCCTCTCTGCACATATTCCTACCATGTACCTCTGGAATGTTAATATCCCGAAGTTGACAAGTTTTGAACAAGTTCGAATTAATGACTTTAACACTTTATAGAAAAAATATTACTCCACTGAGTGTGCAGTAATTTTAACAGTAACAGTACCTATATATGTGCAACCTAAGCTTGGCAGTTAAAACCTTTCAAAGACTCAGGCCTGACAAATAATTATGACCCGCTACATAGACAACATATGTTACTATGTACAAAATGCAAATAAATAGTTGCCTCCAGCCATCAATAGCTTTACATCCTTAATGACAAAAGAAAATGAAATCAGAAAAAGAAGAGGGAAATTGAAAACAAAACATCAGATAAAAAGGAATAAACTACACTTATCAGAGCCTTTTGATGCATACATACCTTTCCCTAACATGAGAACACACAATAAAATGAGCCATGAGAGGCGCCTCTCAATATAAGATAAAATGAATGAATGGTGCATCATGCAAGGAAAAGGCCCCATTAAACATACAAAAAAAGAAAGCCCTTTGGTCTGTTTGAAGATCATAAGTAGACATGCCTCTGCATCTGGTCTGGTCCTTTCCACCGCACCTTTCCATACCTACATTTCAAGTTGAATCTCCATTTAAACTTCCATCAGCAAAGCAATGCACTGAATCCTAATTAACCCCTTCAATTTCCTAAAACGACACAAAAGAATTCTTAGGACAGAGCTTTGCTAATAAATATCTTTATATACATGGTCATGGAATTTAAGTGTAGATTCAACTTTAACCAGCTCATTCATTTAATTTACAAACTGCACTGATAACGACCAATGGGATTAGTAAAGGAATTTGAATACTCATTAAAGTAAAGTAACAAATGTTACTGATACTTTATTTAGTGTTATAACTTAAGCTAAAGTAAGGCAATGTTCTAAGAGGAACACCATTTCAGCTAGCTCAATTTTCACCGGAGCGATTGTATATAAATTTATATTACAAGTTTTCTATGCCTCTAAAATAATAGCAAGGATTTGTACATTCAAGGTGTTATATATACATTAAATTACAATGAACAAAGTTTTCATACAGCCCCTAGGGTACCTTCCAGAAAAGGGGTATTTGCTGCAGTTGCTTTAACAAGAACAGCAGCAGCTGCAACCTCCACAATAACCTAAAGTTTCTTTCCATCAAGCAGGCACAAATAGTTTCCCTGCGCACGGATCACATATGGCCAAATATGATCCGTGTGCACGATCGCCTCACCCAAGGCATTCAGTCTCAGGAACACATAACCATGCTTTCCAAAATGTTGCTAGCCTGGTCTGAGGTCTATATATTTGTCAATTTAATGGAAAGAAACATTTTTAATCTCTAAATGTAATAAATAATGAGTTATGGGAAATTAAATACAGAAATGTCTTCTTTCTTGGTCAGAGGCAAACATGGTTTTCTACTACTATTGATAACAAATCTGCAGTTTCATGGGAAACTTAAGAACTACTATTTACAATTTTCCCATCAGAGTGAAACTACTCATTCTGGTTGTACACACATAAATATGCATACAACTTATTAACATAACATACTGGAGCTCCAAGAGACTATGCTTCATGTCCTTCAGTACATTCAACAATACCTAGTTAATTTCACTCGTCCATCACTTTTACACTTAGTTAATAAAATAAAAATTAACAAACAATAGTGTAATGCACCGATAATACATGATTTTTGTTCATTGTCTGACATTCACGCAGCACATAACACAGCCTTTGCTAAGCCAATACAGTCTGTCCATTCAAATATAAACTTGCTTCAATAATAAACACAAGAGCCTTATAAACAGTACTGGCATCATAAGATTATTTACAATAGTATAAAAGGGAAAACACAAATCTTCAATTTCAACGATAAATTGAAAATATATAACGGCAGTGCAGGTTGAGTTCACTTTCTTGCATCACTTCACTAAAATGACTGCCGCGTCAAGTTTGCTTAAAAATCTTCCAAAATCATTAGTCTGGCTTATCACTCGAGACACATGACACTGGAAATGATTCTTAATTGTCATTATACAATAGGAACAAACACACAAACAGATTCAACTGATTATTTACAAAGAGTTTGAGACAACATCATTTTGTACAAATGACTCATAAATTCATTTAATAATAATACTATTACTTTCAACGAATCCAGTTCATGGTTCGCTTCCGCCTCTAATGAGAACGATTGTAAGAATCCTATACACAGTCCTTTACTTTAACTGTAAAAGTAATTAAAAAAAAAATACTCAGTTCATCTTCTCTTTTAAGTAACCGTCATGCTATAATTGCTCAACAAATTTGGACAGCTGATCCTGAGGCGTCATGGGCGTCATATCATTTGGGTCAGGCACAGGTCCTTGTGATGAGGGTGATGGCCCGGGTGACTGGTGCGGCAGGTGGGGGTGGGGGTGAGAGTGGGGGTGGGGGTGGGGGGCAGACAGCATCATCTCCCCGGAGGGTGAAGGCACGGGCTGGTTGCGGGGCGAGGACAGGGGCGCCGGCCGCGGTGAGGCGTTGGGCTGGGGGATAGGCGAGCGAATGGGAGGCGGCGACCTCACAGTCTGCATCAGCTGCTGCATGTGGTTCGGAGGACCCATCACGCCACCCACGTGGGGCACGCCGCCAGGGTGCGGCTGGCCGTGCGGCGACACGACGGGGGCGGGGGTGGGCTTCATGCCCTGCATCACGTACTGCTGCTGGTCCCAGTTCATGTGGCCGACGCCCTGTGGCACCTGCGGCTGCGGTCTGATGCCAGGGAGCCTCTGCTGGGGGTAACCGGTCGGCTGCTGGAACACCTGTTGCTGCTGCTGCTGTTGCTGCTGCTGTTGCTGGTGTTGCGCCTGCCGCTGTTTCATGACCATCATCTGCTGCTGCTGTTGTGCTTGCTGTTGTTGCATCCACTGTTGGTGTTGTTGTTGGGTCATCATGTGCTGCTGCCCCTGCTGCTGTTGTTGTTGCTGTTGCTGTTGCATCATATTTTGACGCATTTGGTTCTGCTGCATCATATTTTGCTGCTGCAACATGTGCTGTTGCTGCTGCTGCTGTTGTTGTTGCTGCTGCTGTTGGACTTGTTGCTGCTGCATTGGCTGGTGGACTTGCTGCTGTTGTTGCTGAACCTGCTGTTGTACTTGCTGTTGAACCTGCTGCTGCCCAAGTTGAGATTGTTGTCCTGGACCACCCTGTTGCGCCGCCTGCTGAGCTTGGTGTTGCTGGAAAATAGAAGGAACAAATTATAAATAAATCACTAGTCGTCTCTCGATTTTGGATAGCCAGTCGGGACTGCCTGCGATCCAAAATTGAGAGCGCCTAGGTAGCCGCCGCGGCTCTCTGCTCGAGAAGCGACTACGTGTTTTAGGGTTCATAGAATGAACTAATTGATATCAATTCAACCTTTTCTCCCAGTCTAATATCGAGTGAAGTCTTACATACCTGTCTCTGCTTGATGAAAGCTGCCATCAACTGTGGGTTACTCTTCAGAATCTGAAGAATTTGCTGTTGTTGGTCTGGGGTGTTTGGCGATTTTAGTGTTGCCAAGAGCTGCTGGAGTGCCATCTTGCCCCCGGGCTGACCTGGTTGCATACCTTGCATACCAGGTTGTCTGATGCCACCAGCCACGCCCGGACCTGGGCCAGGACCAGGTTGAGGTCCAGGCACTCCAGGGTTCATTTGACCCGGTCCAACCATCATACCAGGCTGCTGCTGCTGTTGTGGTACCCCACCAACCACCATCTGCTGCTGCTGCATTTGCTGTTGCACCTGCTGCTGCTGCATCGGTTGCTGAACCTGTTGCTGCTGTTGAACTTGCTGCTGCTGCTGTTGCTGCATCAGCTGTTGTTGATGTTGATTCTGTGGTGCAGGTTGTCTGAGCCCTGAATTTGTTGGCAGCGCAACATTTCCTGGATATCGACTGAAAAGAGAGGAGCTGGTTAAAATCACACATAAATGACATCAGATGCAGCCAAACATGTGGTACATGTACTCACTTGGGGTTGTTCCAGTTATCCATTGTTGGTAACATTTGACCACCTGGTCCAATGGGTCCACCTTGTACTGGGCCTATCTGTCCCATAGGCCTTTGCATTGGCGGTGCCATTACATTTGGAGGAACTCCTTTACCATAATTCACATGAGGAGCTTGTTGGCGAGCAGCTTCTTCCTGAACCTGAACACATTGTGAATGGATATGATCAAATGCTGAAACTAGGCAGGTGAATACACACATGGAAAGTATTTAATGATGTTGACAACAAACCTGTTTTACTACTTGAAGGACATTGGCTGGTGGTGTTTGTGTTCCTGGTTTCATTCCTACACCTGGCTGATGCTGCTGCATCATTGAGGGAACCACTCCTTGAGGAGGTACATTGGGCTGGTTTTGTTGTAAGCCCTGGCCGGCACCAACAGAGACTGGACTAACTGCACCTCCACCCATAGCTGACACAGAGTTGTTAGGGGTATTGGAAACTGTATTAGAAGATACAACAGAACTTGTCTGAGCAGTAGGTCGTGAGTTCATCACAGCCATTCTTCTCCTCAATAATTGAGCCTGTTGCACCCTCTGTTGCAATTGCTGCTGCTTCATCTTGTGTTTGATATTAGGACAGAATGGAACAGGGCACTTTGTATCCTGCAAGAAAAATTAAAAAGTGTAGTTTGTATGAAGAATGTTCATCCAAACAAAAAGATCTTTTAAAAATAATAAAAATGAAATACTATCTCATTAATACATACCGTACAGTACTTGGCATGATAACAACATAACGCAATGAGCTGTTTGCAAATAGGACAGCCACCATTGGTTTTTCTTTTGCACATTTTGGTATGTTGAACAACCCTCTTCATCTTCTGACAGCTAGGCAATCTACAGTTAGCATCGCGACACTGGCAGGCATGTACCAGAGAAGCAATGCAACGCTGAATTGACAACTTTCTAGCCTCCTGGTTAAATAAAAGGGGGACATTATAGTAATACTTTCAGTACAAAGATAGTAGATTGTTAAAAAAAAAAAGTCGGTGAAACTTACTTGTGGATTGACCTGCTTATTGTCATATGCTAATGAACCATCATCAATATCCAAACCAAGTTTCTCCATCTTGTGAGGATGACCTGGTTTCTCATAACATGCAATACAGAGATCGAAGTCATCACAGATGGTACAGTGCCATCTTGTTTCCACATGGCTTTTGCAATTATTACAGGTATAAACAAATCGGTCTTGTCCTTGATTATGTAGCTCATACAACATAGCCATAGACGAAAATTTTGCTCTTCTTAGAGATGAAAATTCATAGTGCCTCTCCCTTGCCATGGTCAAGAATGCATCTCGGCCATCCATAAGATCACAGTTAATGAAAGGATCAGGGTCCTGAATGGCTGCCAAGCTAGCTGCTGACTGAGCCGAATGTAGACGGATAACAAAAAAGACTTCCTTATGCTTCTCCATTGTAGCAAAGATTTTAGCAGATAGGTCATTGCCAGTTTCTTGAGCACTGGACTTTTTACTATTTTTGCGTTGGTTTGATTTTGATTTTTTGGAGTTCTTGGCCTTTTTGGAAGCACCTTTTTTCTTACCATCAGGTCCAATACCATCTTCACTATCTTCAGCATTAGCAGCAGCTGCAGCTTCAGCAGCCTCAGCCTGCTTTCTTTTCTCTTCTTCTTCCTGGTCCAACTCTTTGATTGATTCCTCAAGGACATTTGGCCAGAAATCACCCTCAAAATAAGGCAAATCAGCAGCAGAGCTTAGTTTGTCTTCCATAGCTTGTTTCAGGATATCCTTGTAATCTAACACAACTCTTTCAATGATGCCCTTGTCAAGCATTTTCTTGTACCATTCTTGCAAACGCTTCGGCTTGGGTACTTTCTGGTCTTGAGGATGACAATGGAAAATGTAGTCATCACCTTCAGATGGTGGACAAGCCCAAATATGAGCCATTGTATACCTAAAAAATATTTGAAAGCAAAATTTTAAAAAGTGCACTTTAAGAATAAAATTACAGCTTACTCTGACAAATAGAAAAATAGACTTACCCCAATTGTTTGACGTAGTCAAGATAACCTAATAAGATTTCATGGTAGACTGCTGTCCTGAATTGCCTAGGCTTGAAAAAGTGAACAGAGTCAAGATAGGCAATATATACTCTCCTAGTGTTGGGATTAGGGCATTCAGAACCATATTCTTGAACATGCATGCCAAAGAAGCAAACATCTGTTCCATCAACTTCTTCAAAGGCAAATAAAGCTTTAGCTCTGTATGGAAATTGCTCAGCTAGGTCTCCACTTTCAACAAATCTACTCTTCATGCCAGGTTTTACTTCCACCATCTTGTCTGAACTTGACACAACTCTAATTGCAACTTCACCAGCTCCTGCTTCCTTCTTTTTCAGGAAATTATTAACACGAGTCTCAATATACGACCCCAGCTTTGAAGGTGGAAGTCTTTTTGCATTGAATTTATTTTCTTTCCTCTTAGTGGTTTTCTTTTTAAGGCAATTATCACATACAAACCTAAATTTCAAAAAATGAAAAAATAATTTGTGTTAAGTTGTATCTAAGCAAGATAAAATAGAGTTATAAATTTAATAATACATGTTTTCAATACTGACCCTTGAGGCCAAATATTTTCCATATGAAGAACACATATTTGGTGGAGCTTTCGACCACAATCTCCACAGTCAACAAAAGGTTCAGCTTCTAGATGGTCATTCTTCATTTCCTTGAACTGATCCTTCTTGATTACCCTGTAAAAAATATGAGAAAACTTAGATTCTTGTTCAAAACTTAAAATTATGATGCAAACTTTGTTAATCTACTTACGTTTGGGTTTGAGTTGGATCATCTCCAAGTGTTACAGTGTCGCCTGGGATATCATTGAAACACTTCTGACAGAATGTATACCTACAAAGATACAGATGTAAAAAATAAAATTGTTAGAAATTGCAAACGAAGGACAGAAGCTTATCTTTTTATCAATAGCTTACCTGTTTTGGTAACTGAAATACTTGGCATCACGGGAAATGGTACACATAGTTTTCCCATAGCAACACAGAACTTGAGGATTAAAAGTATACTTGCGGCCACAACAGTATCCTAATGCCTGCATGACAGGGTCAATTTCTTGCTCAAATACTTCTGAGAGCTGTGGAGAATTGAAAACTTTGTTTAATAACTAGACATTTATTAAAGGAAATCAGGTTTTCACTCCGTAGAAATTCCGTTTTTACCTTGGTGCAGTATCTGTAGACTCGTGATGTCTTTCTATTGTACAGCCATGCATTTTCAAACATCAACCATACATCGTCAACATATTCCCAAGGATCAGAATATTTGCCAGTGTCTAGCTTCTTTTTCACTGTTGATAAATCCATAGGTTTCCTGACTATATCAAAGTAATCAGGGATATTTAATGAGTGTGGATCAACAGGCTGTCTGAAGGGTATTGATTCAGGATCCTGCCTAAAAAGTTTCTCTAACGTGGGCATCAGAGCTACACGAAGTTCATCTGGCTTAAATGCTGGGGAAAAAGCAAAACAATTGAAATTTTGGAAAAATTATTAATACTAATGACTATGAAAATAAAATGCAAGTAAACTTACAGCATTTTCTCTTTTCTGGAGGGGCACCTGGCGTGCTACTACTAGCAACAGGTTCTGAGACAACAGGCTTGATGTCTTTGAAATCCAAGGGATCTTTGTTGTCAGACTGAGCAATACTGTGCGAAACACTGTTACGCATAGGACTACCTGGCTCTTGTTTCACGGATTCTTCCTTCACTGTTATAGATGAGTTCTCAGCACTTGATTCATCCATAGGCTCGGCCTTAATTTCCTGCTTCAGCTTGCCACTACCCTTCCCATCTGCCTGAGAGTCTTCGTCATATTTTTCTTCTTTAATATTTTTCCCAACATTATTGTTTGATGGAGGAGAGTCCTGGTCCCTCTCAAGGGCAGCAGTCAGAGCAGACATTTGACTCGACATTGAGCTAGATCTTGGAGCTGATCTACTAATGGCGCCATTACTGGTGCCTCCTCCTTTGCCCATACCAGCCAGAGCCCCACTCAAAGGTGCTGCAGGTGAGCTTGGAGTGGGAGGTGCTGGACTGGAGGATGCTGTTGTAGACACTAACATGGTATTGGACGCTGGGGACAAAAATTGTAATGTCAACAAAGTTTTTTAAAATTCTTGTATTAATTTGCATGGATTAGATGCTTCACTTACCATTGGTTGACACTGTTGACCCAGGGGTTGGCACAGAGTTAGGGGCAGTGACTGTTGTGGAAGCCATGAGACCAAGGCCTGGGAGAGATTGGTGTGAAGAAAGTGGTGCAGGGGTCGGGGTCGCGGCAGAGACTTGGGGACCCTGACCAGGACCAGCACCAGGGAGACCATTTGATGTGGGTGTAAGGCCTGGAGATGGCGAGCTGGAGACCAGCATGGATGTGTTGGGCATGTGACCATCCTGACTTGTTGGTGTGGGAGGCATAGGCAGCCGAGATCCTGGCTGGGCACCTGGTGGTGGTGATGAGAATTGAGGACTGGGAAGAGGTTGTGGCTGAGGACCTTGCCCAGGAGCCTGAGACAGTAACTGCCCTTGAGCAGCTCCTTGCTGATTGGGTTGCTGAGCAGACAAGTTATTGAACCCTAAGTTGGGCTGGGCATTGGCAGTACTATTTGGAACTAAATTATTAGCACCGGGACCACCAGGATGTCTTTTCATCATGTCAGCAAATTGAGGACCTTGTTGAGAAATTAGCCCTAGAAGTAAAATTTTAATTTAACTATGTTTCACCATTTTACTAAATTGATAAAAGATCAACAAAAAGGGAAAATTCGACTTACCACCAACACCATTGTTTGCTGAAAATTGACTAGCTGTAGTTGTTGCTGAGGAGAATGGTGACAAACCAGGCCCACCTGGACCTCCAGGACCTGGGACCATATTCTGAGAGCCATCAGGGCTTGGACCCGGCAGAGATCCTATCTGGCCAGGAGGGATCTGACCGGGTAACAGTGACGGCATGCGCATGCCTACATTGCCCATTTGACCAATTCCCTGGTTCATACCTTTAAGAAAGGTTGGTGAATGTTAAAGAGAGAACATAGGGAGTTTATGAAGGAAATGGCTTTGGATAACAAACCTTGAGGAACAGCACCAACTGGGCGGGGAGCATTTGGCCTCAAAGGATGAGGCATTTGCTGAGGAACCTGTTGCTGAAGCGGTGGTTGTTGCTGTTGCGGCGGCTGCTGTTGGTTATTCTGTTGAGCCTGCTGTTGGAGTTGCTGCTCCTTTCGTTTTTGCCTTTTTTCCTCTAAAAGAAAAATTAAATTTGTGAAACCAGAAAAACAACTAAACTTTCTTCAGAATGTTCATTTCTGTCCTGTCAACTCACCTAACTCCTTTTGGATTTTATAAATTTTTTCTGCAAGAAGGTGATAATATTCCGACCTTGAATTGGCCACCTCATACATGTCACCTTCCACTTTCCTGGCATAAGCAACCAAGTTGTGCATTCTTTTATCCAACATTGCAGTGGGATCAGGTGTAGGAAAAATTGCTTGCACTAATTTATGAACTAGATGGTTACGCAAGTCAGGTGTGACAGACTGATGCCATTCTTTGGTACCAGGTACTGACATGGCAGTGACTTGACTGGGCTGCAAGCCTTGAGGCAACTGCAAATATCATTATACATTACATCAATTAGAATATATCCTCTTGCACAGAAAAAAATTAAAGTGTTTATAAGAAATACATACATTTGGATTGCTTGGAGTTTCACCATTAGGCCCCAGGCTACTAAAGAGGGTGTTTTGCATATGTTGCTGCTGGGCTTGCTGCTGGGCTTGTTGCTGCGCTTGCTGCTGGGCTTGCTGCTGGGCCTGCTGCTGGGCCTGCTGCTGGGCTTGTTGCTGGGCCTGCTGCTGGGCTTGTTGCTGGGCTTGTTGCTGGGCCTGCTGCTGGGCTTGCTGCTGGGCCTGCTGCTGGGCTTGCTGTTGCTGCTGCTGGGCTTGTTGTATGCTTGTGGGGGTCTGAGAGGGTGCCTGACCAGGAGCTGAGACTTGTGGTGTACTGTTTGTGGGATCACTCGAGACAGGTAGAGGGGCATGTCCAGGACCTGACCCAGGTACATTGACGGCCGGAGGAGCTGGAAAGGAAACAAGACATAGAGAAATTGCCATAGATATATAAGCATATTAATTATAGACCAACTCTGATAAATATCCTTACTTGGCTGCAGTCCAAGTGGTAATCTGTTTGGTATGGGCATGTTTGGCGGTGCTTGAGGTGGGTTGATGGCACCAGGAACTTGAGGAGGCACAGGTGGACGTGGTCTGGGCCCCGAAGGGGCTGGAGTAACAATATTCCCCACATTAAAACCTAAAGACTCATACGCTCTTCTCATGTCCGCTTGGGATGGATTAGCAGCTTGAGAACTAGCGGGAGGCTGATTGACAACTGAGACAAAAGCTTGGCATAAGCACAAATCATTTCCCAACATTCAAATAATTCCAGCACCACCAGGAGGTGTGGTAAAGAACTCAAAAGAAGAAAATGAAGAGACAATGAGAAATAGAAAGATAGATAGATAGAAAATGAGTAAGAGGGCAAAGAAGCAAAAGAAGCAAAGCAACACTTATTTTTTTTTAAAGAATAAGAATTTTACCTAAGTCATTTTTCGGCCCCTGCTTTAAAGGAAGGCACACAGGACAATCCGCTCTTGAACAATGTTTCCAGTGGCTGATGATTTGCCTGGATGATGAGCAATGAGCAATTGGACATTGTTTACCTGCTTGACAGCTTGTCATGTGTTGCAGCACACTTTTCATAGTGCTACAATGGGGGAGATGACACTAAACAACAACAACAAGAATTAATTGAATAGATTAACCAGAAATGGATTGCACACATGCAAAATTTCAGAACTTACATTAGTTGACTCCCCATTCGTTAGTTCTCTCCTTTGACATTTGTGTGCATGAAGAAGCAAAACCAGTTGCTGCTGAATTAGTTTGCGCTTTTCAGGATCAGCAGCTGAAGGTGTAGACTGAGGAACTCCTGGCTTGCCAGGGTTCTGTGCACCTTGTGTAGCTGCTTGAGGGCCTGGCTGACCACCACTAGGTGCACCTGACTGTGGTTGAGCAGGTGAAGGGGCTGGTGGTTGTGCTTGCTGAGCCATACCACCCTCATTGCCTCCTACAATAGGAGGACCAGCAACGCCAAATCTCTGCTGAGGAATTGGTACCATGTTGGGGCCAACCCCTCGCTGCTGGGGTGCAACCACACCAGCATTTGGAGCAGGTGCGTTAAGTGGGCCATAACCATAGGAACCCCCAGCTCCCATGGCACCCGGCACTTGCCCAATGTTGGGCATGCCTGGACCCTGCATGCGAGGCCCAGCAACATTCATTCCATGCACCTGATGCGGCGACTGGCCTCTTGCTACCATCTGTTGCTGCTGTTGCTGCTGCGAAAGTTGCAGCCTCATCAGTGGACCATTCTGAAGAGCTGGTCCAGGCACAACATTTCCACATGGAAGGACTGGTGGATGGTGAGGCCCTTGAGGTCCAGGAGGGCCACCACTCATCATTGTGACTGGCTGAGGGGCTTTGTTCAAACTGTTCACAACTAAGCCACCACCTCCCATTCCACTAATTGAATTGATAGCAGCAGAGTTACCCATCATCATGCCTGAAATTTTTTGGAATCCTTAGAAATGTTATTTGCAGTTGAAATAATTCTTTAAAATAAAATAAATTCTAATACATGAGAAGATATTAATTAAACTCACCACCACTTGCTCCGCTATTAAGACCAACTCCAGACATGACATTTGATACCGATGACTGCATTGAATTGGCATTAGCCATGCCAATGCTGACCACCATGTTGGGGTCACCACTAACAACAACATTTCCTATTCCAGTTTTGCTCACTGCTACGTTAGGGGGAATCTGCATAGCATTAGGGTTCTTATTTCCTGCTTGTTGTTGTTGTAGTGCTATAGAGTTAGCTACCAAATTTTTATTGCCCTGTAAAGGAAACACAATGTATGAGGACAATCTTTTTAGACTAAAAAGACCCTCCACATGTCATAGCAATTCTTTCTTAATCAACTACCTGTTGTTGAAGTTGCAAGTGGTGAGCTATCTGGTGAGGCGTTACTCCCTGATTCTGTCCCGTGGGATCAACAGCTCCATTCTGGAGCACATTTGAAGTCACTGGGAGTCCTCCAGGACCTGTTGGACCAGTAGGTCCCTGCTGTGCACCTCCAGGACCACCCCCTGGACCACCAAGGCCCATACCAGGTCCCCCTGGACCTGGTCCAGGTCCCGTAGCATGAACTTTGTTGGTGGTGGAAAGAGTATCGCCTGAGCCACCCCATTGGCTCATACTCATTAATTCATCGGGTAGATCATTTTCAAGTTCAAACATATCTGACCCGCCAAATAAGTCTGGAAGTCAAGGGACAAAAACAATAAATGAATCAGATGGTGAAATAAATGTATGAAAATTTTAAATCAGACATTCCCTAAGATGTCTGTTATATCTGTAGAAGAAGTAGTGTGAGAAACTAAAATTCTCCCTATGGAGAAATAATTTATCCCTGAGAAATGAAACAGAATTACTCCACTTGCTTGAATGCATCTGACTCCACTTGTTCAATTTTTTGTTACAGCAATGGATGAAGGAAACAATTAGAACAGGATGGCTACTTAACATATCAGTGCAGATTTTACAAATTGAAACACTAAAAGGCCAAAGTATTACAAAAAAATAAGTACATAAACAAAATTCTTGAGGTTCATTAATAGACTCAATACACCCAAAGAATGAATGAAGTGGGCTGGTATGGCAGACAGGAAAGCTTGTCCTTCACATAAACAACATCTTGTTTAAACAACATACTCGGAATAGGTAATTTTTTCTAATCAGAGGAGTAAGATACTTCCAATAATCATGTAAAAATAGTGCTTAAGACATAACAGGTTAAGTTGTTTTGAAACTACAATAATTATTGTAGGTAAGTTGGAGGTGACACAAGGAACATACTGTATTTAAAAGAATTAGAACAGATCGAAATTTGAAAGAATCGCACATAAATCCGCGGTATGTCAGTGAATAGTGAGACACTTTTGAGATGTAAAACAAGCCTGAGGCCTAGGTTAATGCCATTAAGCGTCGCGTAAATTAAACGACAGTTCTCACAAAGGTTGGATAAAAACCGACCGAAAGGAGAAAAATAATCAACGACACAGCTTCCCCAATAATTTCACAACGCATAAATGCCAGAAACAAACAAATTGTCAAACTTTCAGCTTGTACTAAATGCGAATCCGCACTCGGCACCACGAAAACGGAGCGCGGGCAAAGGGAGATGAGAAGAAATAAGGATGATTCGGTTTCCCGAATATTACTTACCCGTTGATTCTTGGCTGGGCTGAAAAGGATCTCCCAGCTTTTGCCGCTTGTTTGGCGGTCCGTCTACTAGATGGTCGCCCATGATCACCCTGTTTACAAAAGCCGTGCCCTCTAGCCTAAGTTTCTGTATTACTGCGACTTATATCCGATACACATGGCTTATTAGCCCACACTTGCTCCGAAGGAAGCCTGGGTTTGATCATGCCATCAGTCCTGGACCCATTATATCCTTCAAAGGACATATTAAGATCCCGAAGTCAACCATCGGACAATAAGAAGCCCCTAGTCGGCCGATAGGCTTACTGGGTTCCACTCTCCATCTTCGCTCGGAACTTGCACAATGATCCCGAGTAGAATGCACAATATTTTCCAAGCATCGGCGCAAAATAACACACTTAATCGAGGTAGAACCACACATCGAACAATACCGCACTTGATTATTCCAAATAAATCGCACTAGGAGGTCAGAAACAACTGTAAATTTCAAGAATAATTTCCAAATTTCAACACAGTGAAGTAAGTCAAAATGGCGGCTGTTGATGAAAAGTTTTCTACGCTTGTCAGAAAATTTCCGAGTATAAACGAGGCTTCTTCGCTCTCATTGGTCGGCGGTGGTCACGTGGCCAAGGGTAGTTTCTCCATTGGTTTCCCGTATTTCGTGCCCCCTTTTCACGTAGATGGCGATATTTGCGGACTGGAGCAAACAAGTTTTGACGTTAAAATGTTCCTAACACTTAAATCTACCTCAATTACAGGCTAGGTGAGTAGAATTAACAGCGAAATCCAAGAGTTGTCAAACACTGCCTTAGGCCACCCACAACGCTACCAACCACTCAAAACGAAACACGGTGGCGTCACCTGCAGTGTTTACGGACAATGACCTCGTGTCCACTGCTGAATAACACGCAGTTAGTTATGAATATTAATTCTATGAACTCGGTTTATTGGGTTTGTACAACTTCGGCCAGCGTATTACGATCAAAGGTATCACGCAGTTAGTGCACCTGCCCGCTTGCCGGAGAAGAAGTGTCTCGAAGCCAGTAAAGGGGGGGTTGTAGAAAATGCGAGACGGCGCTTCCGTGACAAGCGCGAAATTCAAAAAGTATAAGGATTTGGCGCTATGAGAGTCATAGTAAGGAAAATATTTCCCCCTGGAAGTTTGCGTGGTTTGCATTAAGTGACTGAACGAGTTCAAACAGGGCAAAACACAAAACTAAACTAACCAAAAGAAGTTTGAAATCCTCGCCAAAGATCCAAGATCCCTGATAATGCGTTTCCTAAAGCCTTGCCGGTACCCTGGGTGACAAGTTGACAAGTATAATTGACACCAAAATTTTTCATAGCCTGTGGAAGTCAAGGTGTCGTGCTTTTCAGTACCGGGATTTGCTCCCACAGTTTAATTTTGTTTCATGTCTACTACATTAATGCGGACGATAAAGATACACTGGGCGCTTTTACTGAGACGCATTTGCAGAAATTTATTTGATATGATCGTTGAAAATTGTAAATTTGTTCGTACGCCCTCGTAGACAGGGGCAGGGGCTTTAAATAACTATATGTTACTACAGGGTTCGTCTCGTAATTTGGGACAACCTTTGAGGGTATGTAGTGGGGGCCCTGCCTATGGTGATCAGATTGATTGAGATAGGTCACCTGGGGTCGCATACGCCTCGTTATGGATTTACAGTCACTTTTCTGTTACGCCTGGACGGTAGACAATCGAGGGTCCCGCATGACACCACCGCAGCGTGGGTTGCATACTGCACCGGGGCACTGGGGTACTTGCAGGGCGTACGCCTTGGACGTCCCTAAGGGCGTCTCACAGCCCCGTCCTAGCCGTCGTGCGATGACTCCCAGACGTCCGAGGAAACGACTGAGAGTTATCGTACGACGGCTGGGACGGTGAGACGCCTTAGAGACGTCCGAGGCGTCTGAGAGCCACCGGACGGTCTACTGACAGTTGGAGGGCCTGCGCTGCGCGGCGCGGACGTCCAGAGAGGCATCCACTCTATTTGAGGACACTGCAGCGACGGCAGTTACGGATCGGAGACGTCTTAACAGAAAAAAGTCGAGGACGTCCTGCTTTTCGTCCTGATTAGTACACCCGTCGGGCACTCGGGGCGATTCTTGGACAGTCCAGCACCCGAATTATTTACAAATTTGTGAGCATATTAAAAATGGAGGACTCAAGTGTTAGTTGTGCCGAGCATCTGGGACAGTATTTCTCCGAAAGGGATAACTCATCTAATGTTATTTTGTCATCTTCTGTGCCTGACATATGTAAGACAGAAAAATGTTGTTTAGGCGTTGACGAGGCTGGCAGAGGACCGGTATTAGGTTAGACCCTTTTGCTCTTGTCATTACAAGTTCAACTATTGTTACGTTTTTAAAAATGTTATTATTAAAAAGATTATTGTTATGCTAGGTCCCATGGTTTATGGCATTGCATACTGCCCTTTGGATAAATCAACTGACCTTAAAAAATTGGGCTGTGCTGACTCAAAAGTTCTGACTGAAGAGAAACGAGAGGAACTTTTTGGGAAGTTGTGTGAAGGAAAAGATTATGTAGGCTGGACAGTAGAAGTAATCTCACCTAACAGCATTTGCAATAGCATGTTACGCAGGTACAGTGCTATGCATATCCCCTAATTAATTGCTTGTTTATTTTCAAAATACAACATTAATAAATCTTCTACTGTTTTAGGCAAAAGTACTCTCTGAACCAAGTATCTCATGATTCTGCAATAGGGCTCATCAAAAAAGCAGTGGAAGATGGCGTTAACATAGCTGAGGTCTTTGTGGATACTGTTGGACCAGCAGATAAATATCAGGTATTGCAAATAAATAGCCAATGTTTTTCTATATATTCTGTGTTAATTACAATTATAACATTTCACTTTTACAATTCTACAAATGTAGGAAAAACTTTCAAAGATCTTTCCGGAGTTCAAAATTACTGTAGCTAGCAAAGCTGACGCTACATATCCTTGTGTCAGTGCTGCTAGTATCTGCGCAAAAGTTGCTCGAGATAGAGCACTGCAAGTTTGGAAGTTTGAAGACGGTATAGAAAATCCAACTGAGGGATGGGGAAGTGGATATCCTAATGGTATTGCTCAAATATTTTAACCATTTTTCAAACAGCCTTTGCTTTACATTTAAACTTAACTCTCTTTATAATTTTTTTTTTTTTTTAAAATACCAGATCCAGTCTCAAAAAAGTTCCTTCAAAAAAATATTGATCATGTATTTGGGTTCCCTCAAATGGTTCGGATGAGCTGGTCAACTGCTGATAAAATATTACTAGAGTCAGCTGCACCTGTTGAATGGTATGTACTAAAACAACTATACACCGTTTCATAATTTTAAACTCCTTTCTGTCTATCTCCATTAATTAAACAAATTTGAACAGGGAGGAAGAAGAAGATGAAGCATCTGGCAATACTCCATCAATTTCCTCATATTTTGGTGCATCCAAAACAAAGAAGAGAGCCGCTCACCCATATTTTCGGGAGAGGTGTCTTAAGTCTACAGTCTCATTTTGATCATCATTTCATTAATCTGGTAATGGAGAGACTTGTGCTCTTAAATACTTCATTGTGACAGGAATCCACCAGTTAATTGTATGGTTTTAGAGTCGGAACTATAGTTTCCTACAACACACTCTATATTATTTTTTTAAAATAAATGTCAATAGATTATTTGAATATTACCGCTGATTTGTTATTATTATAGAGTATTTTCCATACTCTGCTAGTCAACCTTCCCGCCAAAAATCAAAGAAAGGGGACCCGTCGTTATCTGCACGAAAGGGAGGGCCGTCCCGAGTGAATTCCCCAAGTGTCTAGCCCACTCTGTTTTTTGACGTTGAAACATTGAACAGTGAGTGAATTCCATATAAATGTTGAAAGTCAACTCTTTCATTGTCCCACGACGATTGTCATCAACACGCTGCTAGCGCTCTCTAGGAGGGCATGGAGAACTATTGCTTCGTCGGTGGGGGGGCGCCCAATAACCCTCGCAAATCTTCATGAACTCGCAAAGCAGATTGTAAAGAGCATCATGGCGGAGAGCGAAGATGGAAAACGTGAAAAATGGAGAAACATGTATCGTGGTAAATGTCTCTGACTAAAAATGGGTGGCCGCTTTCTTCTTCATGCGCCGCTTTCCAATTAAATATGCCTACGACAAACTCAAAAATAATAAGTTTAGGTTCATGTCTTGCACGGGAACACTATTTTTAGATTTTGGACATATTCAGTGTGAACACTTTGGTGATGGCCTAACCAAGGCCGTTCGTTTGTGTATGTTTTGGTCGATAGTTTTCGACGCAAACGATCTTAACGTCTGACTATAAATTGTAATTTCGTTTCCTTTCCGTCTTAATTTTGTGGTCTCTTGTTGATACGCGGTTCGTCCACATTCGTCCGGTTGCTAGCTGTATGTTTTCGTAGCTCATTTGGGCTAAGATTTTAATGTTTTCTATAATGTGAAGAGATTAATTAACTCTAGGGAAAACTAAGCTTCGGTAGAATAAAGCCTTATCATTAGACAAACCAGGATATTAGTATCAAACCTTGTATTCGTTTTGAAGGTTATACACTTAGCATTCATCTTCTGGTGCAATCTGTAGTGGTGTTCTTGTATTTGATTTTTTATTGTACTTCCCTTTAAAAAATAGCTACACAATCTCTTTCAATGCTTTGTGCATTAGTGTTAATTCTCCTGTAATGCGACTTGGGAGATCCATCTGAATTTTTTTTTTCTTTTTTTGTTTCATCATCTACATCCTATTGTTGATAACTTCTGTGATTCCCCCCTGTTTTGGTTGTTCATGTTGCTACATTTGCTACAATTTACCAAAATACACAGTGTGGTTGTGAAAGAAACGTATTAGTTTCTGCTAGTTTCATAATCTTCATGTACTTGCATTTCTATTATTTCTATTTGCTTCTGATATTCCCTTTAAAAGTGTTGGCACTTGGAACAAAATCAGAAAGCCTATTTGCCAGCCCAAGGAAACCTTTAGTATAGATATTTGTCTTTAGGTTTTTCCCAAGTTATCAACTTATGTTGAAATGTAATTTTGGAGTTGTAACTTTTGGGCAATCCTTTTGTTTCAGATGAAACTGATATGAAATTGGAAGGAAATAGAAAAGGAGGGAGTTCTGGGGGAAGTAAAAGAGGAGCTGAATTATACCGCCCAGGTTGTGGTCTGTACCCTAAGTCTCCTCGAGGTGAATTAGAAGACAACATGTCCAATAGCAACAGCAACCTTTACTCTGCCTCTAGTGATAAAAGAAATCAAGATCCTCCTAGTGAAGGAACTCAAAATGGACCCAGCCATGGACCTCATTCTAGAAGTGGCAATGGCCGAAAATCTGGTCACTCGGGTAGATCTCGAACAGGGAGATCTGAGAAATCAGATAGCCGAAACCCGAGAGACAACAAAGATGCTGCAGTGTCAAAGCTATCTGAAAGACTATCCCAGGTTACAATTAAAAGAGATGATAACCAGCAAAGTAATAATGAAGTCCCTAAAAGAGAAATTAACAGCTCACCACAGGTTTCTCAGAATAATGACGCTACAAAAAAAGTAAAGAAACCTGAACAACAGATTTATATCCCAAAACCAGTAGCACAATCAATGGCTAACAGAGAAGCAAACAAAATAAACAATCATCATAAAGAAGATTGGACAGATGATGATAGCGCATCTTATTGTGCTGAAGATGACTCTAAAGCTGGAAATTCTCAAGGAAGTAGGAATAGTCGAAGTAAGAAATCGAAGAAAAGGAAACCTAAAGGTAGGAAAGGTGACAACAGCGAGAGAGGTGATGAGGGAAGCTCCTCCAACAAACAAGATCCTGCTTGCCGAAACCAGACTGATGCACCTAATCGCCATAGTAATATGAGTGGAAATAGAATAGATTCAGTGAGGTTGAATAGCAGACAAAATCAAGATGGTAGGAATGACAACCAATCACGCTCTGGAAGTAGATCTGGTTTTGATAGCAAACCAGAATCTTCAAGATCTAATAGCAGACCTACCACAGAAAGTGTGAACATGAGACTTTCTCAGTGGCAAGATAACAGATCTGATGCTAATAGAAGACCTGGTCCTCTTTCTGATCCAATGTCAAAGTCAATGATTGAACCTAACAGAGGTGGCCAACTTGAGAGAGATGGACATAGACTTGATGATGCTAATTTAACGCAGTCTTGGCATGCTGATATGCCGTCCAACAGGAATGTTCGTTTGGGATCAGAACCCCGTGGGGGACCACCAGGGAGCTCTATTTCAGAGAACTGCAGATCAAGAGATGCTCGTAGTGTTGAACCAACTAGCTGGAATGCTGATAAAGTTCAAGCAAAGCCGCCTTCTGGACGTAGAGGAAGTGGCAAGGACATGGGATTATATACGGGACCTAATAATAAGGTACTACCTAGACACAAGGAGGCTGATGTTCCTCCACGATTTAGAAAGAAACCACCAGAAAACGGCATGAAAGAGCCAACTTCACACCTCTCATTGGAAGGGAGGTTTATTGGAACAACATCAGAGGAGGCATGGGATGGCAGTACTGTAACTTTCAAAGGTTCTCACAGTTCTCATAGCAGTGAGAATAATTACTCTGGACAATATCATTCACTACCATCTATGTCACTGCCACCAACTCCAATTTCGAATCAGCCACCTCACTCTCTACCACCAATCCAGCCTCATGACCAGTGGACCAATACTTCACCCGGGACCCGAACAAAAGGCCGTGGACGACTGCGACCTGAAGATATCGAAATGGAACGTGCAGCGGCTGCTAGAAGATTCAACCAGCCTGGGGGCCTTGACTCCCGTTCTATTTCATCTAGTGTTGAAAGCCTTGCACGGCCATCGTCTCGTAATGATCGACAAGAATGGTCCAACAAACAAACTTCTGCTCCATCTTTATCATCAAGCCACACTGGCGGGTCCCATCCAAGCCATTCTCATGGCAGTCAACCATTACCAAATCCGGGACCTTTAAGAAGGTGAATTTCTTTGAAAAATTATGCTTTTTTAGTTAATTTATTTAACTGTGTTGTACTTACTGTAATTTGCTTGGTTCTTGTTAGGAAAACTAGTGGTGGCAGTCTTCATGGAGACAGAAATAGTGGAGGCCGACGAACTCCTACTGGTCGCCTTACTCCTACTGGACGCCTCACCCCAACAGGCCGTCTTACTCCTACTAACTCAGGGAATACAACTCCTATAAGTTGTGGTCCAGGACAGGAACCACCTAAAGCTATTAATGCAGTACCTCAATTGAAGCCAAGTGAAACAATAGACCTGTATGTTCCTGAGATACCTGTGAGTATTGGTCTTCTTTGCTATTATTCCCCACTCTTACTAATCTCAGTTCTATCATGGTGTATTTTAAACAATATGATCTAAAGTAGTTTTCCCATAAATATGAGCACATCTCTCTTTCTCTTATATTTTTTCCTGTCTAGTTTTTGCCTCATGAATACTAATCAAATAATTATTTCAAAGTAATTACTTGTGTTTTATAAGTCTGTGAGCATTTCTTTTGTTGCCTGATCCCTAAAATTTATCCGCCTTTGCCTTCTTACTGTGCTTCCTACTTTGTGTTATAAATTATGCTTGTTGTGCAACAGGACTGGAGTGAAGAGGTAGAGCGGACAGAGCAACTTCAAGCTGCTACTTCTAGGCCTCCGAGTTCATGTTTAGACTTGTTGACATGTCAGGATTGGAGCGAGGAAGTGGAACGTGCTGAACAGCTACAGGGATTGTCCAATGAGGCTCAGCAAAAGTTTGGAATTGTTCCTCAACATGATGGTTTTGCTGTCCCGCATCAGGATTGGTGCGAAGAAGTCGAGCGCTCGGAGCGCTTAGAGGCCTGTGCTGGATCAGAGGCTCATACTCGCAGTTCTTCACCAGCCTCTAGAACAGCTGATAACTTTCAATGGAAGAAACCTGCTGTGCCACCAACGCAGTGGAAGAAGCCTCGAAGAAGGTAAATGTTTTTGTATGTTGTTATTTACCTGATCCAGTCTGAAGGTAAACTGCAAGAACATTAATTGGGTCTAGGATTAACCATTTACATAGGTCCTCTCAATCCTACTTGCAATTTACTTTACTTTACGTTCTACACAATTATATTAAGGACAGGAGCCCTTAAAACCAAAGACTCATCTCAAATCCCTGAGCAGAATAAAATGGTGATATTTTTTGAAATATTAGTAATCATGCTAAGTAATATGCTAAATTGACAATTTAACTTCACTATACACAAGCCATTTAATCTTTCTGTACCTCATCTTCCTGAGAAGTTAATGAACTGGCTGTAATGCTCTATGTTACTGCCTTCCAGGAAAAAGAATAAGGATAAACGAGGAGGAAATGATGGGCAAGTAACAGCATGGCAGACTTTTTTACTTTGGCAATTGTGTATAATGTGGAGTTTTGCACTAAAGGCAACTTCCCTTTGCCCATAAATGCTTTATTTCACTTCCGTTAATTATCCAATTAATTGTGGTCACTTAAGCATGAGTGTGCCACTGAACAAAATTTTGTTTGTTGCTTTTATATGCTGTGGCCATGATGACTACAAACTGAGTTGTCAGATGCTCTATTATGATTGCTTTTTAATTTGAAGATCAAATACTGCACCATACTAGCATTTCTTGATGGCCTAAAAATCACTATTTTATCACCAATCACAAGTGTTTCACACTAAAGTCTTATTATCTACCTACATACTGTAGCTTGATTTATTCATGTTTGTAGATAAATTTTGTCCTCACATTTCTAAATAGTTCTACAGATTATGAATGGGAAAATTCTAAAAATATCTTTATTTGTGGCATCTTGCATTGTTTGTGGATTGTGCCATATTTCTATACTGCTGTACTATTTGTATCATATACAAAAGCTCTACCTGAATTGCACGGAAGTTTATTCACCTTTTAGTTTTGGGGAACTCAGTTTCTCGTATTCATCTTAACTTTCAAGGCTGGAACAAGCTTTAAATTTACTATTTTTGCATTAGGAGTGAGTTTTGACATTTGCATGGGTATTGCAACTGGTCTTTGGGGAACAAGTAATGAAATCAAATCTGTCATATTTCTGCTTCTGGTCAGTAATGTGCTGTTAGTGTATATTTTGTGAAAGCCAGGTCAACTTATGTGTTTAAGTGTTAGGGGTCATTTCAATATGTCAAAGTTTTGTTAAGCCTCTGCCTTGGTTATTATTTGTATGACTAGTTTTCTGTGCTTTTATATGTGTTGTGGTTTCTTTGAGCTGCCTGAAGCTTGCTTAGTTCATTATGATTTTGTTATGGGACAAGCCTGCACTTTTCATAGTTGTGGCTTTTGCATTATACAATTAGATATTGCTCACTTGCACTCAGTTTTTCTATGTAGATTTTTCTTTTGCTCTAATCTGCAGTGCTAGTGGCGAAAGGCATGGTCAAAGCAGGCCCCATGATGGACACCTCGAGCTTCCCCCGAGCAGGTAAAGGAAAGCCAAGCCAAGCATGCGCTTCTTTCGCCTCGCCTCACACGCTGCCGTCCCATCAGAGTGCCCAACCAAGCCGAGCTCTAAGGTCTGTGCTTGTATTTACAGGGGTGGCAGTCGCGACCATAGCATGGAGCGCCCGGGGCCGGGTGGGCCTTGGCACCGAGATCGCAGCCACGACCGCTCCTGGCGGGATCAGCATGCAGCTGGAGGTCCTGGCGTCCCTGTGGGCCCTGGGGGTCCTGGCGGTCCTGGCGGCCCGGGCTGGAGGAGGGACCACAGTCAGGAGCGAGGATGGCGCCCGGCTGGCCGAGACCGCAGCGCCGAACACCGCCGCGAGCCCAGCCCCCACGACGTCCACGGCCACGCCAAGCGCAACGGACCTGACTCCCACGGTGGCCACGGGGGACACGGCGGTCGCCACAGGAGAACAAGCGGCCGAGATCACAGCGGTGAACGGGGCCCCGGCATCGGCCCCGGCCCCGTGTCTGCGCCGGGTGCGGGAGCCCCGCCCGCAGCTGGGGGAGGCAGGCACCGGAGGAACAGCGGCCGAGATCACAGCGGTGACCGAGGAGGCCGCCGCCACAGCGGCAGAGACCACAGCCACGAGCGGGACCGCGGGCGCAACAGGCGGAACAGCGGCAGGGACCACCGGGACCACAGTCACGAGAGGGACAGGGACCGCGGCCGGCACCGCCGTAACAGCGGCAGGGACCACAGCGGCGGCCGAGACCGGCGCGACCACAGCCGCGACGGCGGCGGCGGGGGCGGTGGCATGGGCGGCAGCAGGCGCGAGCGGATGGGGCTGGAGTGGCGGAATCGGGATAGGGAGGGTATTGACGATGACTGGAGGCGCCCTCCTGCCAGCAAGCAGTCGCCACCCCCTCAGAAGGTAGAGCATCAGCGCTTGGGAGGTCCTTGCTTGATCCTCTAATCTATCCGTAAGCCAAAACTGACAAATTGCTCCTTCCAGGCTCCAGGCATACTCGTCCTCCCTCAGGAACAGGCCTCACCACCTGCTCCTCCACAACCTGCCAGCAATTCGTCTCAAAGGCATCTTTATGATCACAACAATCCCAGTAAGCCAATCATTGTGGTTAATCCAAGTGTTCGCACTTCGTCTGCTGCAGCAAATAGCAATGGGCCTAGGCAAGTTTCCTGTCACCTTACTATTTGAATTTAGGATATTTAAGCCATAACCTTAGTATTCATTTATTTTTTCTACCGTTTTTAGTGATGACTGGTCTCAGTGTTCTCAAACCACACCTTATCAACAAAGGTTTGAGTCGTCAAGTATGTTCTCCGCACATCCTTTGCAGCCCAGCGGGTCAATAGTCGCCAACCAATTTGGTCCCGCTAGACCTGCATGGTATGATCCATATAGTGAAAGCTTCAGATCTTCAAGTCAACCACATCTCATACTTGATATTGAGAAGGCTGATCTGGAGTTGCATACAATTTTAAATTCAGGCAGATACCTGGAGCATTGGAGACGGGTTGAATACATAAGGTTCGTTGAGGACTACCATTATTCACAATTTCTTTTGATGCACATGTTCCATTTCATTTGAACTCTCTTTAATTTATTTAATTATTTTCTTTATTGTATTTTTTTTCTGCAGGCAATTTATCCAAACTGGTTTTGTAACTTTTATACTCAGTGATATCAAGTTCATGCACAAAGAAAATGCGGATCAGCAGCTTTGGAAAATACTGTTTCACAATTTGATTGAGCTCTTAAGAAAACAAGTTGCAAATGGCGGCCCAGATGCAGATCACCATAAAAAGCTGCTACTTCAGATCATTGATGAGGTATGTGACTTGTAGTTCGTGTACCTCCAATGTCACATGAAAGCAATTTCAATTTTATTGCTTTTCTTTTCTTCCCCCCAGGGCACTCAGTTTTTTGAATCATTGCTGGTGAAATTGCAAGACAAATATGGACTCCGTTTGGACGATCTCCTATCTGGTACAGACAACACAAGAAATATGAACTCCTTAGTAGCAGTAGCCATTATAGTTGCCCAGAAAATTTACCTTTTTTTGGGAGATCTTGCTCGATATCGAGAGCAGGCAAATGAAACATCAAACTATGGAAAAGCCAGGCAGTATGTTTTCATTATTTTCTCTTCAATGTTCTTCTTCCAATGTTGTACTTCTCATTAGCAGGGTTTTACTCATCCTTAATTTTCTTGTGTGTAGATGGTATCTAAAGGCACACCAAATCAATCCTAAAAGTGGACGTCCTTACAATCAGTTAGCCATACTAGCAGTGTATGCGGTAAGCTTTATCTGTCATAGTTTTACTGCTTTACTATATGTTTTCTGTGGTTCAAGTATCTCATTTTTTTGTTTTTGTTTTTGATTGTTTTAGAGGAGGAAAATTGATGCTGTGTACTATTACATGCGAGGACTTATGGCATCCAGCTTGGTAGTTCATACAGCTCGAGAAAACCTGCTCTCTCTTTTTGATGAAAATCGGAAGAAGGTAAGAATGTATTTCATCTATTTATTGCTGTATGTGTAGTACCTACGACTTTTTATGAAGATCGCTCTCATGATGTTTCCTTCACAAATCTTTTATTTCCTCATATTTTTTTGTTACAATATGCACCTAAAGTTATTTTTTTAAGGTTCAAACTTAATGATACCATTTATAAATTAAATTTCTTTATATTTATGGATTTTCTTCTCATGCCTTTAGGGTATGAGCATGCTCTTTTGGTATGATATATTTTATGGTCAACGTTTTAGATCCAATAATCCAATGTGCCTTTAGGATATGCTGGTATGCAGTTTTAAATTTCTAATTGATCCAATTTTTGTGTTAGTAACCAACATAAATTAATCAAATCTTAAGTTTTTAATGTTCAATTTGCTTTTCTCTAAAATTTTATAACTGCCTCTTTAAATTCTCTCCTTATTTACTGCTCAAATTATTATGTTTATTTCTGGTGTGTTACTTCAATGTGCTTACAAGACTGGTTTTTCCAGTGTTACTCCTATCCTTTGCATTCTTGGCATTGGTTTTTTTGACTTCTAGCCCATTTACCAACTTTGATTCTACATATTCAAATTGTTTCCGTATCTTTCATTCCTTTGCACCATTCATTTCCCCATGACAGAGAACTGTTTTTCCTATTCTTATGGTATCATCAAATCTTTTCTTTAATCCACACTCATTTTAATTTCAAAAATGATTTTTTCTTTTGCTTTCCTTGTGACCAGCTCCAGGTGAGATGTCTTACCCTGTCATGCCTGGTCACTCTTCCTGTGTGTTGCTTGTCCAGTAGCCCCTTTGCTCTGTATATATGCTGGTTTGAATTTTTCGAATGCTGCTGTTGCCCTTTTTATAATCATTTTTGAGGAAGTGTTTTGCATGTTTGTGTTAAGCAAATTTCTTCATTCTTTTGTGGTTTGTGTCAACTTGTGTCAAGAAGATGCTTTTGCAAAATATATAGAGTCCATATTCTATCCGTAAGATAGGAGCTATGGGGGAAATAGATGCATGAAAGAGATAATTGCTTCCAATTTTTTAAGTTTTCTTTTAGGTCTAACTTTTTCATCAAGACTATTGTTATCTGCAGACAAGTTTGGGTTCCATTTACTAGTTTGAGGCTCCAACAAGATGAACTTTGAAGAAATTGTATTATGCATGTCCTTATAATTTGTTAGTCATTGTTAAGTTACACCCATATAAAATTTCTAATAATACCTGATTTTACTTAACATTAGTTATTGCATTTTGATTGATATTTTCTAAGGAATCCTCACTGTAAACAATAATCAATCAATCAATACCGCTCATGGTCTATTTTCCTCAAGTGATATTTTGTATGATAACTAAAATCACACATTTTGCATTTTCACACAAAGAGCAATTGAGTTTTTACGTATTTTCAACACTGTGTTTACAACTTCTAGTTCTTTGAACTATTCTTCCATTATCTAATCTAATAGGCAAATTAACTTTATTGGAATGAAGCTTGTCAATAGGGGAATGTTAGGTGCTGTTTGGTGGAGCTCATTTACTTGTCTTTTGTATCTTGTTTGCCTTACTTGTAGAATAATATTTATGGTCTCTTAGTGTCTCTAGAAGTATTAACTTGCAAGCACCCCATCCCATGGGGTATCAGAGCTATTGATGTTTATGTAAACAGTAGGTGTATAGACTTAGCAAGTCTATTTCATTTTCCAGTACGAGCAGACAGAGAAGAAAAGGAGAGAAGAACGAGAAGCCAAGGAGCGGTCAAGGATGCTGGAGAAAGAAGGAGTGGGCCCACCTAGTCTCAGACGAGAAGTTTGGCATCACCCTAACAATGGTCAACGAGTAAGCAGGACAACATCAAACACTTTGCGTCCTGAGCACAGTGACACTGAGGAAGAGCTTGCCAAGTTAAGCAGTGTGGATGTATGTATAAAGTGAGGGACATGTGGTGTTTAGACTTCAATCTCGAATTTATTTTTAAACTGAAAAATCAATTTTCAGCTCAATAAACGATTTGTGATGAGTTTCATGCATATTCATGGGAAACTTTTCTCAAAAGTTGGGTAAGTTCCAAGAGAGATAAATTTTCTATTACTTTTAGGCTTTTGTGTGTTCTGCTTCTCTCCCAACAAACACTTCTTTCTTACAGAATGGAGACATTCCAAGAAGCCGCTGTTCAGATGCTGAAAGAGTTCCATGCTCTCCTGCAGCACTCTCCAATCCCTCTGAACGCCAACCGCTTCCTGCAGCTGCTGGCCTTAAACATGTTCGCTATTGAAAACACTCAGCTGAAAGGTGAGCCGCCCTGCACAAGTTTCTCTAGTGCTAATCGCGGGAGGGAGCCACAGCCGTGTGGATGGCCTGGACAGGACACTCGACCTGTGACTGACGTTTGCTCTAAATTTGCCGGCCGGGGTGGCGCCGAGAGCGTGCCACTTTGTACCGAGGTGAGGTGAGGTGAGCCGGGCCAGCAGTGAGCAGCGCCACTTACAAACCTGCCGGGCCGGGCCAGGGCTGCCATTCGGCCCACCACGCGAAAGTAGTCGGGGCTGGCTCAGCTCGGCTCGGCTCGGCTCATTCGTGCCACAGCGCGTTTGGGTCTCTCTCCTCCTCGGGGCTGGGCGGGGCGGGGCGAGTTGGTGCATTCTCTCGCTAGTCTCCCCACGTGGGAGCCACTCGCCTCTATGCCACGATCCTCCAACTTCCTCCGTCCACGCTTGGGGAGAAGAGGAGCCTTGCCTTGCGTTTTAGCTGAATGCAGCTGTTTTGGCCGTGCCCTGCTGCGCTCTCCGTCGGAATCCGTCCGGGGGCACCGCATGCCGCCTCTCTCTCACTCTCACGCTGACCGCGCCACATCACCTCGCATTTCAGCAGACATTTCGTTATCTGGAATCTTCTCTTCATTGGTGATTCTCCCCTCCCCCTCCCTCTCCCTTGCCTCCTGTTTTATTTGCTGTTTACAGCCTCCTTGTGGTTTTGCGCTCTAACCCCCTGTGTTCGAAGAAGACAGCGGAGAGGAGGGGTGGGGAGTGAGGGGGATCGCGGGGACTCGAACCGGACGGACGCGTCCTGTCGCGACCGGGCAGGGGCGGGAGGGTCAGGGGAGGTGTTGAGGTCCCGCCCCGCCCCGCCCCGGCTGGTGCCGGTGCCGTGGTGCTATTTTTAGCCCGCTGGCTGTGCCCGGCCCTGCGCGGCCCTGCGCGGCCCTGCGCGGCGCGGGGCGGCGGCCTGGCGCCGGCAGGCCGGCCGGCCGGCTCTTGTTGATCGCTCCCTCCCTCCAGAGACTCCAGGACCTCCAGTCCAGTCCAGTCGTGGAGCCATGCGGCCTGGCATCTGCCCGGAGGCGGCGCGGCGCCGGCGCATCGCGTCGGCGCCATTCTGCACTGCGCCGTGGCGAGGCGAGGTGCGGGGCGCCGCCCTCTCCCCTCCCCACTTCCCTAGTCATGCTAATGCTGCGCTACTACCGCGGCAGCGCGAACAAGTTGGCTCTTCTCTGCCTAGCTCACTGATAAATGAAGACATTTGTTTTCAACCAAGGCCCTTTGCAGGCTTCCTGTGCGCCGCCTTTTGAGATTTAATGCATTTTTTTGCGGGTCGGGAAGGAAGGGCCCTGTATAGTGCGCAAGAAAGGGTAAAACTACACAGTTTTAAGTATGTCTGCTGTTTTGATGGTGCGCGAGAGACGCCGCTGTGGGGTGGGGTGGCTGTGCCCTGCTCGTGGTCACGTAGTGCAGCGGGAGAGTGGGGCTGACCAGGATGGCCCACGTGCTCTCCGTCCGGGCCGCGCCGGGCCGGGACGCGACCCTCGCATCGCATACCAGTGTCAAATTTGGCCGGGCCGGGCAGGCCTACGGGCGGTGCTGGTTGGGCCGGGCCGGGCCTGGCCGATGTGGGTCAAGGCTAAGCTAGGCTGCCGGCATGGCCCCGCCCCCCCCCCTACCCTCCCGCTACGCCCGCGCGTTTGGACGCTGCCGCTGCCGAGAAAATTGATAGCCGCGCATCAAAACGAGCTGCGCGCGTCAGGTGGGGCGGGGTGCGGCGGTTCGGGGCGGGGTGGGGCGGTGGGAGCCGAGCGAGCCGGCCTGCGGCAGCACCCGCCAGAGAAATCCCATGGACTCGCATCGTTTCAGCGCCGAATACAAACCCGACTGCGTCGTTCAAATCGAAAACTCGATGTCGACTGTCAAGGCCCACCCGACGGGGCGCCGCCGGAAACTGGAGGTCAGCACGGGAGCTGCCCCGGGGCGGGGTGGGTGCGGTGAGAGGGGTCCCAGGGGCGTGGGAGCTCCCCCGCGCCCTTTTCCACACTCCGAATGTCGCGTGTGGACAGGGACAGGTTGTGGCGTGGCTCTCGGGTCTCGTCCCGTAAAGCCGTGTAAGTCTCTGTTGGCTTATCTCCCGTACAAGCCCTGCTCCCTCCCCCTGTTGTGCCCCGCACCGCCCCACCCCACCCGGTTGTTAAGCCTTTGCGGCGCTGCCTGCTGCTGGGATATTTTGACGACTCGGCCCAGTTGTCCGGAGGGGAGGGGAGGCTGGAGGAGGCGATGCTCCGCGATATGGCGTCGTAAAGTATCCAGCCGGACTCGTTACGGCGCGCGTCGTACGTCAAGGGTTCAAACACCGGTGGCGCCGACGGCTTTGTTTTTCTACCACTTGTGTGTCATTATATATATATTTTTTTCCCCTCGTCCCTGTCCTCCCCTTGCCATCTCCTCCCTGGTCCTTGTACCCCCCGCAAGCACATCACACTCCGGCCCGACCCGGCCGGCAGTCTCTCTTCTCTTCTCCGCTGTTGCCTTGCGAGAGTGCGTCGAAGTGCGGTGATGTATCCAGTCATAAAAGTGGCCCCTGCCCGGCCCTGCCCGGGAGCTCCAACGGGTCTCGCTCCTGCTCGCTCCTCGCGCCGCGCCGCCTCGTCCCGCTAATCAGCCCAGCCCTGCCCTGCTCGGCCCCGGCTGCCCCGGATGCTGCCCCAAACTTCACCCACCCTGCCACACCCCATCTTACTCCACCCACCGCGCCGCACCTGTCCGCTGCATGCGCCGCGCTGCGATGGCTCGGGGCGGTTGACAGACACTCCATATCCTCCTTATAGCTAGAGCCGAAGCGCGCAAAACTCTCCCTCGCCGTGGTGTTCAAATCGGTCGATAGGCGGAACCCTCACAATAATTTTTTTCTTCCTCATCCTCCTCCTCTTCTATCATTTTTCAAATTTGGGATCGCGTTTGTGGGTGAGCCTTGCGTTGCCCAGCGTCCGCGCAGGAATGTGGCATGTGGCATCAATCAGACTAATGCACCGTCTACTGCAACGGTCCGCGCAGAGATGGAGCGAGGAGGGGGGAGGGGGGACTGCGACGTGTGTGTGTGTGCGCGAGCGAGCGCGCCAGCGTTGCGCCCCGACTTGCTGCAGGCATTTATATTCAAACATGTTGGTTGTAGTTTACTGTTCTTGTTTAATTTCTGTGGCAATCGTGGGCCTAGAAAGAAACCCCTGAAATAGGTTTGAAATCAGCGAATGCCGCTGCCTTAGACCCTGGCCTTTCTGCTTCCAAATATCTTATCTGAATACAAGTTTTACCGCGATGACCACAACCTTCCCCCTGCCGGCCCGGCCTCGGCTCTGCTGCTGAGGTGAAGTGATAACCACCACCAGGCAGCGCAGCGCAGGGCGCCCGCCCCCCTCACTTGGCTTGGCTGAGCTTTCATTTTCTTCTCTTTTTGATTAATGGCGAAAGAGCGAGCCCACGGCCGGGCCGGGCCGGGCGGCCCACGGCGCTGCGGGCCGCGGGGAGCAACGCGGGGCGGGACCGGGCCGGGCCGGGCCGGGCTGGGCTGGCCGAGGTGTGCCGTACTGCGAGCGTGTGTGTTTCGATTAAGGCCAGCGTGCCCCGCCCCGCCCCGCTTGCCCGCGGCCCGCGGGGACCTCCTCCATGCCGGCGCTCATCAGCTTGCCGAGGAGGAGAAAGAGGAAGGATCCTGCAGCAGCTTTGCCTCCTCCGGGTCGTTGCCCTCCTCCCCCTCCCCCGTGCATTCCCCCTCTAGGGCGCCCGGCCCGGCCCGACCCGACCCGCCGTGTACTTAGGTCTGTTTGGCGGCGCGGTGGCCGAGGCCGGGGACGGGCCGGGGACCTCCCGCAACGTCTCTTTATCCCTCGGCCTCGGTGGTCGCCGTCCTGGCGCCTGGCGTGCCCCTGCAGGCCATGCACTGCACACGGGTTGCATGTGCCGGCCCGGGTGGGGTGCTTGGGCTTGCCCTGCGGGAGGACGCCCAGGCCCGCACGGCGCTGCCCCGCCCGTCCCCGCCTCGCCCTGGCCCGGACCTGTCATCCTCTGGTGTTGGCGTCAGCGGAGCGGGGCTCACGGACAGGACCCCCTGCATCGCGGGGGCCAGACTGCGTGCCGTGCTGCGTGCCCTTCTGCACGTTTCCCCAAGACCGAGCTCCACCCGGCGGCGGCGGCCTCGTCCGTCTCTGGCGGGCCGCCTGTCACTCTGGGGTAGGCAACCCCGCCGAGCACGCGTGCGCGGATCCTCGGCCGGCGGCCTACCTCCCAGGCGCTCGCCGCGCCGAGGCGAGGCGAGGTGGTGCTAGCGCTAGCTCGTCGCGCTGCTGGAGGACTCCAAGTGCCGGGCCGGGCCGGGCGCTGCTGTCGCCCTCGCCGCTGCCACGCCGCGGGCCGGGCCGGGCCGGTCACGGCTACGATGCGGTCTGCCTGTGTCGGGTAGGGGTCGACGACCCCCTCCGCTCTGCTGGCTCTGCTCCGGCCTGGCCGCTCTGCTGGAAGCGACCTTGACAAGGTTGCCGTCCGCTCGCAGCAGTGGCTGAGCCGCGCTGCCGGGGGGGGGGGGGGGGGGCGGAGGAGGAGGCTGCAGGTCTGCACGCCGCTACTAGAGTGCACTGCTCCTGCTCCTCGCGGCTCCTCGCCTCGCCACGTCGCGCCGGCCGGCCGGCGCTGTGCGCTGACACCTGCTTACTCGGTACCGTCAGCTGACTTCGTCGCGTTCCTTTTCGCCCATCCTCTGAAAAATACATTCGCTTGTAAGTTGCTCTCCTTCCTTTTCCACCTCCAACCAGACCCGAATAAGCGAGACTACATCTTTCAAAATATACGGCCCGCCTCTGGCCCTGCGCTTTCCTTCCCGCCGGCGGGCGGGCGGCGAGGCCGCGCCGGCGCGGCGCTGCCGGGCGGGCCCAGCAGAAGCAGAGGGGCACTTTGTCGTGAAATGAAGCGATGATGTAGGAGCAAGGGCGGGGCGAGGAATGTGCGCTGCGGGGAGGGGGGGGGGGCGGTCCTGCCCCGCTGCCTGGACTGGCGTCTCAACTTCTTTTATGTATCCTGCGGGAAGCGTTATTTTCGATTTGATTGACGGAGGAGCACTGCGCTGAGCTCACGCCACGCCGTGGGCCCGGTGCGGTGCCCCGCGGAGCGCTGCGCTGCGGAGCCACGCACGCACATGGATACTGCAGTCCACACGTATATACTGCCCGGACGGGGCGGGGCGGGACCGGGCGGCGCCATTAGCGCCCCCTGTCGACCCGGCCGGCCCCCCCGCCCTGCCGGCTGGCCCGGGCTAATTGTTTTTGCGAGACGCGAGTTGGCGTGACGGACCCAAGGCTGGCCGTGTGCGTACCGGGGCGTAACCCGGTGGTTAGCCTTTTGAATCCCCCTTCATCTGCCTGCCACCCCGCCCCGCCCAAGGGCCTTCCTGGAGCCCGGGGGGGCGGGGGTGAGCTGAACGTGTGCTGGCCGGGGGCGGGCCCGGGGGGCGTGACCTTATCGCTGACGTGTGCCTGTCTGCGCTGTCTGCAGCCGAGGAGGAGGAGGCGGGCTACCGCTCCGCCGCGCAGGAGGCGGCCCTCATCGTGTCGCTGCAGATGTTCTCGGTGCTGCTGGAGCGGTGCGTGGCGCTGCTCCGGGAGCAGGCCAGCCGGCCCCAGCCCCAGCCCCGCGACCAGCTCGTCGACCTGGACGTGGTGGCGCTGCTGCCCGCCATCAAGATCTGGTGCGACTGGCTGACGTGCCACGAGCACGTGTGGAACCCGCCACCCAACGCGGCCGACTACCACGTGGGGCCTCCCGGGGACACGTGGTCGCGCCTCGCCAGCCTCGTCAACATGCTCGACACCCTGGACGTGAACCGCTCCAAGGTCGAGGAGAAGCCCATGGAAGGCTACACGCAGGTGAGACGAACGTCCCCTGAATAACGCCATTTTTCTCCCGCCAGGCGCTCGCTGGCCCAGCTGACTGTTGCATGTTTGCAGGTGCGGCTGCCCGAGGACATGACGCTGGCCGGCTTCATGCCGCTCATGACGCTGATGCAGGAGCCGCTGTACGCGCCGCGCGACGCGGATCCCGACCTGGTGCACGTGGGCGCGCGCCTCAAGCGCCTGCTCTTCTTCGGACACACGTTCCTCTGCGGTATAGACCCCCCCGTACTGCGCCTGCACAAGGACGAGATGGGCCGCAGTGAGTACATCTCGGTGGCGGCCCGCCCGGCCCCGCCCTACCCCTACCGTCACCACCAGCAGCAGCCGCAGTCCGCCGCCAGCCCGGCCGACTCGCTGAGCGACGCCGAGCTCGACCTCGACCTCGACGTAGACCTCGAGGAGGAGGAGGGGCAGCCGCAGGAGCCCCCCAAGGAGGAGGAGCTGACGCCGGCCGCGGCCGCGACGGCGGACGAGGTGCGGGCGCTGCTGGCGCGCAAGGAGCAGCTGGAGCGGCACCGCCGTCAACAGGAGCGCCATCGCAAGCGAGTCCAGGTGAGACACGCGACATTTTTCTTTTTCTTGTACTCTTGTTTTTACTCATGTTTAGTTGCCGAAGGGGAAGCAACTCTGAATCTTGGGTGTACAAATGTCGTGACTTTTTTCTATACTTTCCCAAATTTTTATGAATTTATGTGATTTTTTTACTGTGCGTTCCCTGAATTTTTTTGAATTTTGCTGAATTTTGAGGTGTACAGAAATTTCAGAGTAGTTTCCCCCTTGTTAGTCCCACAAAACATCTATTGCTGTAAATTTCGGAGGCGATGAGCTAAAAGTGTGTCTGTTGCTTCTCTGGCCTGCCCAGGACATCATCCGGCAGTCGGCCGTGGAGGTGGAGATCGAGGTGCGGCCCCACTTCATCGTGCCGGACACCAACTGCTTTGTGGACCACCTGCCCCACCTGAAGCTCATTGCCAACGGGCCGACGTTCCAGCTGATGGTCCCCATCGTGGGTGAGTATAGAGCTAAGTTACCCAACTCTGGAAATTCGAGAAAGAAAAAAAAAGACAAGAAACTGGACGTGTGCTTTGTCCTGCCCGCCCCGCAGTGGTCGGCGAACTCGAGGGTCTGCAGCGAGGCGTGCGGCCCGGGGAGGCCGTAGACGCCGCAGCCGCCGCGCGCGCCGAGCGGGTCGCGCGCAGCGCCAAGGAGGCCCTGGCCTTCCTGCAGCAGCGGCCGCGCCCGCCCGCCCTGCGCTGTGTCACGACGCGCGGCTCCACGCTGGCCTCGGCGGCCTTCTCCTCGGAGGACGACCAGGCCGGCCAGCCGGACATGCTCAACGACGACAAGATTCTGACCACGTGTCTGAATCTGAGTCGCACGTCGGGCAAGGATGAAGTGAAACCTGGTGAGTGTCTGCGGGTGCCGAGTCCCCGCTCGCCCCGGTGCGGTGGTGGAGATGACTCTAGCTTTGCCTTCCCCGCCGCAGGTGAGCCGCGCCGCCTGGTGCGGGACGTGGTGCTGCTGACGGACGACCGCAACCTCCGCGTCAAGGCGCTCGCCCGCGATGTGCCCGTCCGGGAGCTGCCCGACTTCATGCGCTGGGCCAACCTGGGCTGAGCAGACGAAGGGGGAAGCATCGGGATAGCTCTAGCGCCTGGCCCTTCCCAAATAGTGAGGCCTCCAGACCGGACCAGCGCGCCGGGAAGTCCCTGCCGATCCGCGTCTTCGCGGGTAGGCGGCAGGAGTTTGAAATTTCCTTAGTACCTTAGCTCCCACTGCCCTAGGCCGTGTTAGGCCCCTGAGCCGCCGTGCGGATCGCCCACGGTCGCGCCGCCCGGCCCGGCCCGCGCCGCCCCGCGCCCAACCAGGTTAGCACCGTGAGCTGCACACTGTCCAGTCAGTCCAGGGTGCCGCCAAAGAGTCTGTGATTCTAATCGAGGTGCACCGACATAGCACCGACACGGGTTGGCCAACAGAGCCTTGCCTTTCGGCCACTTTTCTAGTGTGATATTTATACCTCCTCACGAGCTGTGTTATTATTTAGATGACTTTAAATAATAATGATTGTAATAAAATGCCGAATGTGCCTTGGCAAGAGTTGCTCCGCGGTTGGCCAGCCCTCGGTGGAAGTTTGCAGGTGTGGTGCCTGTTGGGATCACAGATCCCCTTTGGCCCATAGTTGTCTCTCTGTGGATCTTGCACCCCGCCCCGTGGCTGAGTTACCCACTCTTGCCTTCTGCTACGGTATTGTGGCAATGACTGATTTAGTTTGTTACCGTTCAATATTGACTAGTAGAATGGCAAGAGTGCCATGGTGATCTTTTTGCTCTTTCATCCAAATGCTTTAATGATGTGTGATATAGGATAATGAGCACTGACTGGAGGAGCCATGCTCCACTTAAGCTAGGATACTGTTATCAATTATGAGTGTCTTCTTCTTTATGACTTATTCTCAAGTACTCCTTTAGTTTTCCATATTGTTTTCTGTAGTTTATCTCAAGTGCTTTTAGTTTATCTCATTATTATTGCCAGGTGGTAGAGAAATAATGCAATGTAATTCTTGAAGAAAAAAGTACCAACATGTAAACAAATTATGTTTGTGATTTCTGATGATCAAAATCAAATTATATTATAGTGTAATCTTATTCACACTTCTCTGGTACTTAGGTTTCACCAAGTATACTACAGATTCAGTAAACCTTATTGGAATGTCACATCTTAGCCATTCTAACTTAATATCATTGTTAAATATAATAATTGTTGATTTTGGCTTTTTAAACAAATCTAGGGTCCTTGCACAGTTACAATAAAGTGTTGAAAGTTTGCTGCACTAATATTAGGTTGTAGATTAATTTATAGATTGGTGCAAAATATAGTTTCTTGGCTTTGCTATTGTTGATTGGTTTATTGACAAAGCCAAACTCTCAGTTTTAATCATTTTTACATCCTTTGGTCAATTTCTACAATGTGAGTTAAAACTAGCTTCTGTTGTGACTGTGTAGACATGAGGGTTTTAACTTAAGACATAAAGACAGCCTTATCAAAATGGTAGAAGCCAGTCTCAGAAGTATAGCTCTAGTTGTACATTCCTCTAGGTAATTGTAAACCAAAGAGAGTGGTGTTTTGAGCTGTATCAATTTTCTTTTGTTGCATTCTTTTCTAATGACTGTCTGAATCTTCAGCAGTATTCATATGAACTGTATTATTTCCAGTCTCTTTGCATGTAAAGCATTGTGTTATTCTTTTTCATGCTTCTACTTTTAGAAACTTGAACATTAATTCTGCTAGGATGTTATTTAACTATTACTGACGGTTGATTATTGTTTGCCTTCCCTTCACATGGCAGGAATAGAAATATCTTTTTGTTATATGCATGTGCATAACCCTACCTGTTGATGTCATTGAATCAAAATGCGCTTCTTCCCACTTTTTGGGTTTGGTTTAAGGGTAATTCTAAATCCATAACTGCCATGTCGGAGAACTGTTTAAAGTTTTCTGTTAGTTTGTGTGGTTCCAGGTTGATAGGAACCTGATATTTTATATTTTAGTATGTTTGTTATTATGTTAGTATAATTATGACATGTTACATGAGAAAAGCAGCTTTTTCATAGTCTCTCCCCAGTAATTGTCATAATTTCTCATTAGGAGATTTGTTTGGAAAAGAACTGACTTCAAACTACCTGCATTTAGTGTATGTCTTCTAATTTTAATCTTTCCTGAACCTGTGTGATACCTCCACCTATGCTTGTGTGCTATTCAATTTTCCACTGTGAATTAGTGAAGCACATTGTACCTTCCTAGGCTGTTTAATTGTTTTCTCCTCAATCAAAATGCCTGAGATACTGAGTATTAATTTAAGTTAGGACATAACATGTAAATGTTTTGGCTATTCAGATTTGAAAATTTTGTGCTCAAATCTTTAAATGTTCCTTTCTCAGTTGATTTGTAAATAGTTAATTTTAACTCATTTTCATTGTCATTATGTGTATTGATTCTCATAAGCTTATTTTTCTTGTTTGTCTTTTCTCTTATTTTTCTTTAACTTTGTGGCATTTGTGCACATGTACTTAATTGTACAGACTAGTTATTTTTCTAATTTAATTATGGACACTCTTTGATAATTTACAGGCGGCTTGCCAATCGCAGTTTGTGCCATATTTTTGTTGTTTTAATGAACTGTAAAAACGGCCTATGGTAAGGTAACCCGCTGACTAAACTTTAGGATCGCGGAATAAACCAATCCCCTGGAAACTCAAAGTGTTTTTATTAATGACAACCCGAGTCAAGTGCAGTCCACAAAGACGGCATTAGAATCGTCAGGCTCCAGGTGTCAATGGACTTGAGCAGAACTCAGCCAAGAACGGGAGCTCCGGGAAGACGCATTTCCCACGGCTGCCGAGGCGAGGCTGGGCGCCAATGTCATTGCTCCAGCTGCGTAGCCGTAGCCGTCTCCACCCTCACCCGGCCGGGCCAGGCACAGCGCGGTGGATTTTGGACTTAAACCCGATGAAACAGTGCCACCTCAAATCACCTGGTAAGTCTACTCAAAATCAATTCAAATCACTAATATAAAAACATCCTACAGTTTCAATTTGATATTGGGACTGTATTCCAGTAGGCTAAGTTGTACCCGAGATGAGATGTCCTCTTCTCACACGCCCCCGGGGGCCTCTCCTCCCCTTGCCACTCTCGGTACTCCTCCCGGACCCGCCCCTAGAGCCCCGGAGCATGATTGCGAGGTGAGGTGACGGACCTCCCGCATTCCGTTGGCACTCTCACGTGCCCCGCCCCGCCCCGCCCCGCCCTGCCCTGCCCTACCGGCGTTGGCCGGCGCTGGAGCCAGGCCGCCGTGCCGGAGCGCACAGCCAGTCCTTTGTCTGGAACCCGTTTTCAGGAGTACGCCCGGAGCTGGACGCGTCCCTCCGCGCCGCGCGCCGCAGCCGCGGGAGCTGCCGTCTCGTCCCGCCGCCCCGCCCCGCCCCGCGCCGTCCCTCCAGCCAGACCGTCAGGCCAACGTGCCTCCAACCCCGCGGCCTCCAGAGAGCCTCCAGCGGGTAGGGCCTCCAGCCTCCAGCCAGCCACGCGGCGCCCGGCGCGGTGCTGGACCGTACCCGCCACGGCCACGGTCTCCCTGATGTCACTCTTTTTTCTCCTGTCGATCGTTGCTGTGGGCTCGCGGGTCACGGTAGCGAGGGTGCTTCCGTGCTGCCCTGCGCTGCGCGTGTGAGAGGGAAAGAGAAAACTAGCGGGGCGTGCAGGAAGGCTGCTGTCGCAACTGGGCGGGTAGGTGTTTGGCTAATGACTAATGGGTTGGCAGGAGCGAACGGGATTTTAACCCCTCGGGCCGCCTCTCCCCTCTCCCGCCCGCACTCGCACAGACATACACGAGCACTTTCTGCCCCCCCCCCCCCCCAACCTTCCACTCTTTCTCATTTGGACCGGCGGTTTGTAGGTCGAGTGCGACACCGTCAAATATTATCCCCGCTTGAAATAAGCGAGCCGAGGCATTCGATTGGTAGAGCTGAGTTTGCACTCTCCTCTCCTCCCTCCCCCTCTCCTGCCGTGGATAGAAAACGAAAATGATGGGAGCCTTGTCTGCCATTCCCTTTCGCTGCTCATGCCTTGTTTGCTTTGGTACACCTGTTCTCCTCTGCTCTTCTCTCACTCTTCCCTCCTCTCTCCGGACCTCCTTGTTGTGCCCAGCGAGTGGCCCGGCGTGGCCCCGCGGGGCCCCCGGCGCTCTCCCATCCATCTGCAGACTCACCTCCGCCTGGCGCCGGGCGCCTTGCCAGAATAATAAATGTCTCCCCGATCGAGTCAAACTAATAAAACTTTCTGGTGAAGTACAAGACACCCCCGACCTCCCCCCCCCCCCAAATGCCCCCACCTCCGCCACCACCATCGAGGTCTAAAAGTGCTGCTGGCGTGAGGGGCCTATCCTGCTAGTGCAATGCAGTGGCGGGGCAGGGATCATGTCTAAGACGCTCTCTAGTCTGCTGCTAAGTGACGCCCCTGTCCCTGTCCCTGCTCGTATCCTCGCCTCCCACCTCGCCAGGCCGCCCCGCCCCGCCCCACGCCTCGGTGCAGTGCCGTGCAGTGCGAGGCGTGAGGCCGAAGGCATTTCCTGCCGACTCCTCGGCTGCGTAGCGAAACGCCCAAACTGCGGTAGCTCCGTCCTCGTCCCCCAGGGCGGGCGCCCTAACTGGAGCGAGAGAGAGGGAGGTCGAGAGCCGAGGGCGGCCGGGCCGGACGCGTCTGTTGTTGACGTGCAAGTCCAGGTCCAGCGCTGGGCAGGCTGGGGCCAGGCGGCCAGGCCCAAGGGGCACGGCCCTCGCCCCGCCTCACCGCACCTCGCTCGGACCGGACAGGTTCATGACACCTCCCCTCCCCCTTCTCATCTCCTCTCTTCTACGATCCTGCAACGGCCTTGGCATAACCTCACTCCTGCCATCTCCCAACCCGAGCCCCCCCCTCCTCCCTCATCGCCTCATCCCGCCCATCTGCCTGTTTGATTCACGCGAAATGGAAATAATCTCCGGCAGGAGCGGCGCGGTGCGAGGGGCGGTACGGGAGAGGGCGTCGGGTGTCGACTGCAGCGCGCCCCGCCCCGCCCTGCCTCGCCCCGCCCCGCCTCGCCTCGCCCCGCCGCGCCCCGCCCCACCTCGCCATCCGCTTAAGCGGTGGTAGTTTTTCGCTTTGCTCATAGAGAACTGCGCCGGAAGGGGGTCGTGTCGCCGTTTAACTTCCGCAGAGGTAGATAATCGAGCCAAACTCTTGGGTGATTTATCCTTTAGAGCACGCAATGCTCGCGGCGCTAGACTTCTGATTCTACGAGGGCGTTGCTGTTTTCGGTTCTGTTTGATTGCGACGGGACGGGACGGACCCCACCGCCACCCGGGGGCTCACACTGCTTGCGACAGGCAGCAGTTTCAGCCTCCACAACGGATTGCCTATCCATCAGCAGGCATTTAATGAGGAGCCTTCTTGCCTACGGCCGGGCCGTCCTGGCGCTGAGGGGCTTGACCTCTGCAGCCGCACCTGGACACGCGCCCGGGCGTGCCGGGCCGGGCTCCCGGGGCGACCTGGTATATATGGAGTCTTGTGCCCCAGCCCAGCAGAGACTCCAGCAGGGGGCTTCCAGCCGCAGCCGTTCCTAGCCGCCTCCAGCGGGGCCGGGCGTCCCGGGGCTTTCAGCAGCCGCTCCGGGTTGCCTTTTGCTTTTGCACAATGTTGACACACGCGCAGAATTTCCATGAAATATGCATCACTGTGCCGTGCGCCGGGCGGCCGGCGGCCGGCCGGAGGACCTGGACGCCGCCGCACTGCCCAGGCCCCCGGGCCCCGGGCCCGCGGTACGGCCCTTGGCGGTAGCCACGGCCGGCCGGGGCCAGGCTGGGGACCGTGGAATAAATATAAAAGGCTATAAACAATGAGGACTTGAAAAATAATATGCGCATATATTTTGCGGAGCTGGACGACACTTGCTCGTTTTTACGAGACAATCCGTGCGACATTCCGGATAAATACTTTGTTCTTTATTTCATTTCGCTGCTGCTGGCCGCAGCAGTCGACAGTGTGCGTGGCGGCGGAGTGAGAGTGGAAGGGGGCAAGGGAGAAAAAATATGTGAGCTTATCTGTCACCGCTTGGTGCGCACGGGCCGTGCGTGCGCTCGTGCACTGCCAGAAAGGTTTATATGAAATCTGAGACCACGCAGAAATGTACAAAGACGGAAAAAAATCTGACGAAAAGCCGGTAAAATGGAAATGTAATATCTGCTTCATTTCTTCTCGCTGTCGGGGCGGGGCGGGGCGGGGCGCCCTACTGGCTCGCGGGCTGATAGAGCAATTGGCTGGATGACCATTAAGACGCCCCGCAACGTGCGATTAGCCGGCAGATTATTGCTCCTAGATAGACGGCTTATTGCCACTCTACACTGCCAAAGAGCTGCGCCAATAGCAGCGCCAAAGAGATAAAAATGAAGACAGCAAACAACATCGAAACAGATGAGTCACGCGAAACTTCTGCCGGTGCGCCTGTTGTCGAACAATACCCGTGCTTTGGGATAACAACTAACACAGCCTCGCCACTGTTCAAGGTTATTACCGATGCACAATTGTGCCCGAATAAAAAGACATACTCCAGCGCTAGCACACGTTTAACAGCCTCCCAGGGCATCAACGCGTATCGCGATTAAACAAAGGAAAACTAAAACAAACCCTTAAAACGTGTATAAAATGTTAACTCCCTGATGCACACATTGCAAATACTTTGCGCGCACGATAGCTGTCCTCGTACATAATACCTTGGAGGTAGAAACTCGAGTCTCTCGCCCCCCTCCTGCGTGTGGGTCTCCAGCTCCGGCAGGGAAGTCCCCATTGCGTCTTTCTCAAAATACATTCACTTTTGCACCTACTTTGTTTTTATACTGAAATGCAGTATTATTCCGATTTAGTTACCGCATATTAAAAGATGCTCTCACAGCTGCAATTTTACATGGACAAGGATTGTCCTTTGTCGTTCAGTGCGTACGGGACGTGCTAGTCGCCACGCCACTCCTAGCTCAGCTCGGCTCGGCTCGGAGCCGGAGGGAGGATTACAGTCATCCTCCTCCCGTACTGCCGTTACACGCGATTCCACGCACTGGCGGTACAGGCGCAGGTTGCACCGGCCAGGCCAGATCCGGAGAAGCTCCCCTAGTTCTAAGGATAGATAAACCTCTTCATCGTTCTCTATCCACTTCGGGTCGACGGTACCCGCTACAGCCAAGGTCTTCGCAAACTAACGTGAAATAGTCCGCGTCCCATGCAACGATAAGCATTTTCCCGTTTTACTAAAACTGTGCAGCTCTTTTTATGAGAGGAAAATATCGATTTGAAACACTCCAGTGACGACGGCTTGTTCACTGATTCAAAGGGACACTTCTAATGTTGTAATGTTGGCAGCGCTGAAGTCAACGGACAAGTGCTGCCGCCGCTGCCGCCGCTGCCGCCGCGCTAGTTCTAGGCCGCGCCCCGCGCCGCGCAGCGCAGTCCCTAATGACGTGAGCCGTGCGATAAGCTTGAGTCCTGTGGAAAAGTGCGCAAGGCCCGGTCTCAAGTCCCTTATTATAAAGACATAGCGAGTGAGTGAGTGAGTGTGCCTTCCGTGGTTATTCCGTGACAAGCAGCCAAGTCGATGCCGGTCCGAGCCGAGGTCCGAGCGCGGCGTTTGGAGGTTAGTGTTCGGCGGAGACGGAGAGCGCTCGTCGATCTTCTTCGGTGAGTACCTTCAGTTTAACATCATTTTATTCTTAAGCGCGCGGGTGTGTTTGTCTGCTATTATCTGGCCATTGCCTGCCTTACTTCTTTTTTCGAATCTTGAGCAACTGTCCCGAATAACTAAAACCTCCGCTGGTCTTGGCTGCGATAAACTGTCGGCCGCCGATTGCAAGTTCAGGTTCTCTGAGCTAGGTAGAAATGTTAAAGCCTGTGCGGAAAGTCGGACAAAATGATGCCAAGTGCAACGAGATACCGCTTCCCATTATATTCACAGTTATCATAATTTCTTTATCTTTGTTTTGGAGAGGGGGTGAGAGGGAGACTCGGCTTGTGTTCGCGCCCCGCCTCGTGTCCTGCCGCCGATGTCAACGCCGAGCTCGCGCGTCCCGCGCGCACCCCCTCTTTTTCAAAAAAACGGTGGTTTGCGTCGCATTTCCCATCCCATGACGTTATTGTGTAGTCGCGTTAGAGTGGTGGTGTGCTGCTGCCTCGGCGAAGGGAAAGATGATATCAAACCCACCTCACCTCGGGGATCGCAGAGGTGGCGCTCCGCCCGGTCACAAACCACCCCCTCTCCCCGCCCCCTCCCCGACTGCTTTTGTGGTCGCATCACTTTTTTCTCGACGCGTCGCCGCCTCTCCTCCCACGCTGAGCCGAGCGGTTTGCCCTCATTACCGTACCGCCTGGCCTGGCCTGGCCTGCTGGCCCCACCCGGCCATTTATTATTTTGGCGCCTGTGTGTGTGTGCGTGTGCGAGCAGTAAGGGTGGAGAAAGACAACAGGAGATGGATACAGTACGCGCCAAGCCGCCATCACAAGCAAACAGCGCCGCTGTGGAGGGTGGGCGGGCGGGGCGGGGCGGCCAAGTCACAGTTAACCAGAGGCTCTGACCTGGACTCGCGCCGCCCTGGCCGGGGCGGGGCGGGGCAGGACCGCGTTAGGGCTGGCCCGTACCGCGTGCTAATGCCTGAGTCAAGACCCTATCCTCGGGCGGGTAGGCAACCCGCACGCCTCGCACGCGGCGCGGCATAGCTGCGGCAGGGAGTGTCGCCGCCTGCCCCGCCCCGCCCGTTACAGTATGTGTATCTACAGAAGTGTCGGGCACGGCCGGGCAAGGCGGCAGCGTCGTGCAGAGTTGCAGAGCCGGGGGAGAGGGGGGGGGGGGGCAGAGCCGCTTGTGTGTGTGTGTGCGTGCAAAGCCGGAACACAAAGTGTTGTAAAACAAACGATGCATAGCACATTGTTGTATCAACATGGAGAAGGCGTTCTGTCGGTGTTTGAACCCTCGTCGTTCGTCACGTGACCGGTCCCGCCGACAGCCCAGAGGCTTATGCAAATGTGTGCGGGCCGCGCAGGGCAGGGCCGGCCAGGGACCTGCAGCTGTCAACCCGCTGGCCGGGCCGGGCCGCGCCGGTGAGGGGCTGCAGCGCTGTTCCGCCCCACCCCACCCCGCCCCGCCCCGCCCCGCCCCGCCCCGCCCCGCCCCGCCCCGCCCGGCTGCCCCAGGACGGCTGGGCCGGGCCGGGCCAGGCCAGGCGTCGTCCTGTCGTTCCCTATTATTGTTACGTAAGTTTCTCACGCTCATCGTCCGGAATGCAGGTGCCTTTGCCTTTTCACACCCTTTCGCGACATACCCCTTTGTAGGCGAATCCCGATAACACCCTGAAAGTGTTATGTTGTTCCCCTCGCCTAACTTATGTGAGGAAAACTATTGGTAGTCGTGAGGAGCGTCGCGTCAGCCAAGGCGTCAGCCGATGACGGGAATCTCACGGACCAAACCGTAGCGTCGGGCCGGCCCTCTTTCTCCTCCTCCGCCCCTGCAATCCGACACCTGCCCGATACAATCTAGGACCGCGAAGCGGCTTATATAGCCATTGGGCATCGGGATGCTCTGCTATGTGTTCGGGCGGGGCGGGGCGGGGCGTGGCGGGGCGGGCCTGACTGACGCCTAGGCGCAGCCAGCGCAGCTCAGCCGTCGCGGCGCAGAGCCTGTTCCCGATGGCTGGCGCCGCGTGAGGCGCCACTGCCCCGCCCCCGCCCCCACCTGCCCCTCCCCTGCCCCCGCGCCCTCACTCCTCACTTCCCTGCAGGCTTGTCGATGACCACGGGTGCGCTTGGAACTTCAGCATTTTTTTCCAAAATTTTTGTTGTGTGAAATTTTGCGAAAAGTTGATTTTAACATCGCGAGAGGAAACCTCTGCCGAGGCACCAAGATTGAGATGCAGAGAAGTGTGGCGTGGAGCGGTAATTGGAGGAAACGCCACGGGGACGCCGCGGCGCGGCGCTGCGCACAGCGGCGACGCCCCGCCACGCTCCGCCACGCCCGGCCCGGCCGGCTCCCGCGGCTCCACCCGCGGCTTCCCCGTTTCGACGCCCTAATAGAGTGAATACATCTAAAACTTGGACAGTCGCCTTTTTTATGCATCAATAAAGAGAGGAAAAGCAGTCTGTCAGACCGTGAATCAAAACGGAACGGTACACAGCGGAGCGGCGCCATAAAACCTTTACTCATCGTTATTTTGTGTCGCGTTCGCATCGGCGGAGCGGCCAGGGCTGGCCAGGTGGGGGCCGGCCAGTCTGACCAGACCAGGGTGTTGGGCGCGGTGCTCGGCGCGGTGCTCGGCGCGGTGCTCGGCGCGGTGCACGTCGCGGTGCTGGGCGCGTTGCTCGGCGCGGTGCTCGTCGCGGTGCACGTCGAGATGCTCGGCGCGGTGCTCGGTGCGGTGCGAGCGCAGGCCGGACGCTTGGACTTCGCCTAGCTAGAAACTTCAACCAAAATAATGCACTCTCACTTCTCGTCCGGTTAAGGGAGGGGGGAGTCATAGTCGACGCGATCTCAGTAAAAGCGGATTCTGTCTCCGTTGTACGAAAGTTCTGTACTACTGTATTCCGGTTTGCGCCCCGTGGCTCGGCGCCGGCGCCTGGGCCTGCTGTCCTGCTGTCCTGCTGGACTGTCCTGCATGGTCGCAAGGAAACTAGTTCTCTATTGCAGGGCGGCGTGGCGGGACAATACTATGCGGCTTATTCTTGTAATTATTGTGAGGAGAAAAATAGAGATGGCAGCTTTAGTCGGTGAGGTGGGAGAGGGGAGGATGTGCGGGGTCACCGCACCAAAGAGCTGACGTCGTATTTGAACTCGAAACCTACATGCCTTCCCTTCCCCGCCCCGCCCGCCCCGCCCCGCCGATATTAATGAGGCAGTCAAGCAGACGTGTGGCCGACTGGCACAAAGAGCAACACTCAACAGTCTTTGTATTTATTGTCTTTTCTCCTTCTGGCCCGGCCCGGTGCGTGATAAAGGGGGTGGGTAGGAGGGGGGAGGGAGGTAGAGAGAGCGACAGAATGAGAGGAGGAGAGGCATGAATAGCAGGGCGATAGGGCGTGGCGGGGCGAGGCGGGGCGCGGCGGGGCGGGGCGGGGCGGAGCAGGCCGGTCCTAATGAAGTGCCACACGACGGGGACGCCTGACGTTTGCTCCCTCCCGTGTCTCTGTCTCTGTCACTCTCTCTGCTGCACCGCACCCCGCGCGCCTTTCTCCTGTAGCTCGTGGGCTGCTGCTGCCTGCTATTGCTTCTGGAACAATACCGTACGCATTTTGAAATATCTTATTTTTCTCTCTGTCTCTCTCTAACTCTTTGAACAGGTTGGTTTGAAAATTGCAAACATTTCTTTTTCAAACGTAATACGCGTGGGCGCGATTTTTAAAATTTTTAACAGTGTCTCCGCCGCGCGGGTTGGGGCCGGCGGGCCGGGCCGGGGCAGTGCCAGGCGTGTGACCCAGTTCATTGGCCGTACAGGCTGGCGCGGACGAGTGGCGTGGTGGGGCGGGGCGGGGCGGGGCGGGGCGGGGCGGGGCGTGGAGGGCAGACATTCACGGTCTGGGCCGCGGGACGGAACGGGCCAGGGTCACGGGCAGCGCGGTGCGGCGCGGCGCGGCGACAGTGGCAGCGCGCGCGATCCTCGGCGCGGCGCCGCCCGGAGAAATAAACGAGGAAAGGTTGTTTCAGATCGAATTTTATTTAATTTTTAAAACAGTTAGGTGACAAAAAAACGTAATTTAAATAGTTGATCCCGCACGTCGCGGTTGAGAATAATTATTGAGGCTTGTCTGTGTGTGTGTTGCGTGCCTTACCGGTCCAGCCGAGCCGCTCCTCGACTCGATCCCGATCCCCTCCGGGCAGAGGGCGGCATGGGATGGGATGCGGGATGCGATGTGCCCTTAATAATAAAACAGCAGGTTGGGATCGGGATGGCATACCGCTGGGCGGGCCGGGCCGGACCGGACCGGACCGCCATGCCAGGCCAGGGTCAGCGCCTCGTCAGGACCGGCGGGACCAAAGGCATCCACCGTGCCGATGCAGAGTGCGGCGGTGTGAGTGTCAATGGCGGGGGAGTTCCCGGAGTACGGCGGGGCGGGGCGAGGCGGGGCGGGCCGAGGAGTTCATGGATTCCCTGTTGAGTCAGCGGCCAGCCTCGTGCTCCTCTTTGGTCTCGGTCTGGAGCTCCCGACTGCGAGACACACACGTGAAACTAAAGCTTCCGTCTCAAACTCGTAGGAATTGATGTGTTTGCGAGTGGTGCGGGAGAGTTTTCGTATTGTTTCTATCGATAGAATTACGTTTTCGTTTACCGTTTTTCTGAACTAGATTTTACAGAGTTTCAGTATTTTAAAGATTGAATTAATACCCCCCTGTATACCGAGGAGGGTACAAGACCCCTGGGCGTTCTATACCGGGGGGGTATTAATCGCCCAGAAAATTAATACCCCCCTGTATACCGAGGGGGGTACAAGATCCCTGGGCGTTCTATAGCCCAGAAAACTAATACCCCCCTGTATACCGAGGGGGGTACAAGATCCCTGGGCGTTCTTTACCGGGGCGGGGGGTATTAATCGCCCAGAAAATTAACAAGCCGATCATACGTAACTTAACCAGCGATACTTAGTCGCGTAATTTTTGGGGAAAAAAAGGGGGGGAGAAGAAAAAAGAAAAATATGTCATGAACAGAGCTTCGAGTGCGCAGGCATTCATGCGCGCGCACACACACACACACACGCACGCACATACAAGGCGCTCCCGGTCAGTGCTCAGTCCTGCTTGCGAGCAGCAATTGATAACACGAGACGCACATATCGTAAAAAGGAAGTTGTGTGTTTGAATCGCTTCATGACCGCATGCGCCGGCGGGGCCGGGCAGGGCCGGGCAGGGCAGGGCCCCATGCCGTGCATGCGGGCCTCCGGACCACCCGTACCCGCTGGTACCCGCTGGTACCCGCCGCGACAGCCCCCCGCCCGGGTACCAGCGCCGCGCCACGGGTACCTGCCCGCCAGCCTCGCCCCCGAGTGGACAATTCTCTGCTGGGAAGTAAAAGCACTGTCCCTACTCCGGTTACATGCGTTCAATAATGTTATTGGTGATTTATTCCCCGTTACTACGTGCTTATTGAATTTGATAATTACATTTGAAAGAATCCGCGCGCTAGTGTTGTGTGCGGGAAAGGGCGAGTACAAAGTCGGCGGATGACGATATCTGCGACTTAGAGTGGTTCTTATAAGAGAGGAAGCGTGAAATAAATTATAAAGGATTCGCTGGCGGTCCGGCGCGTGCGGTGAGGTCACCGTGATGACGTCTGAGCCCGACGCGACGTCATAGGTTGCCGGGCGGGTGCCTCCTATCGGGCGTCATCGGGCACAAAAATACCGTGTATGACTACCTCGTGCGTCCCTCACATTGTGATCGTGCTGTATTGCAAATCATTCTGTCACATTAGTTTTTTTCCAGTGTAGTGGCCTACAAAAAGGCGCGGGATACTCGGCACAGACCCGCGTCATAGCAGCAGCAACCGTTTGCGGTTTGCGGCTGTTAAGTCCCATACGCCTTGAATGCGATATATGATTTTGATTCATGTCTTCTCTCGTCCCACGGTGGTCAGTACACATTAAATCAACACACACACACACACGCGCGCGCGCGCGCACGGACTCTCAGGCGCGACATGGCTGTGGGTAGGCAGTCCCGCAGCGCACGGGTGTGTGCGTGATGCGCACCCCGCCAGGCGCTCGCTCTAACTCTAGTCGCTAGCTCCCTCTGACGTGACGTCACACTTTGAGCTCCTGCAGCGCTGCTGTCTTTTATTGGTAGTAGAGGAAAGGTAAAAATTGCTATGGGTTCCTACAAGATCAAGGAACTTATAACAACTTTTCCCTTCTCTCTACTGCCAATGTAAGGGAACTTACAATTAAAAGAAGGTGGCGCTGCAGAGAGCGTCAGAAAAGCAGAGACGATATAGTTTTCCCGGACAGCGAATCAGATAGGATGAGGATAGGGCGCAGCAGATAGGACGTAGGGCCCTTCGAAAACGGCAGAGGAGGCTTGTCGCGCACCTCTCTTTTACAAGTGTACGAGCCTGCGGCCCGAGTAGCGAGCGCGTATTTAAGAATTCAGTCCGCCGAGCATTCGAATGGGATCTTTGCGACTAATCGATGCCCTCCTCTGCCTGCTGCCCCTGCCGCTGCCCCCCCCTCCTCCCTTTCCGCCGGTCTGATTGGTATTTTCCCCGGCGGGACGGAGCGCGGAGGCTACGGAAACAGAGAGGAACCTGTTGACTAACGGCGCCTCCCCGCTGCCGATCTTACGTTAATTTGAGCAGGTTTTGTGGCGCTGCGCGATTCCTGGTGCGTCGTTTGTCCGGTGCGTGTGTGTGCGTGTGCGTGCGAATGCTAGTAGTGGGCACCAGCGTAGTGCAGAGGCAGTTGTAAAGATGACTGTTGCGACAGCTTGACAGCTTCCCGAATGTCCTCTAAATTTCGACAGCAAACAAATGGACGTGTAGGTAGAGTACGGAGAGCAAAGTATTTCTGAAGTACGGACACCTCCGTATTAAGTCAGGAACAGACGTTCGTTCCGTGCCCTCTGGGCCAGACCTGGTAAAAACTTGACGGCGAATTCCGTAGTAATTACCGTGAAAATTTCTGACAGTGACCAACTCAAAGAATGTCTCCCCAAAACAAACAACTGGCGGGCGGCGGAGCTGCGCTGCGCAGCGCCGTGAGTCATATATCGAAAAATCGCGTGAAGAAGCTCCTCGGGAGGACTGGGGGAAGCGCGGCAGGCGGGGCGGGGCGTTTATTTTTGGAATGTGACTTGATGATACACCCGGCGGACACCTGGGGAAAGAATACAGGTATCAACCTCCGCGTCAATCTAATAACGATTCAAATCGATTGCGTGTTAACTGCACTCCGATGGATGTAATCGAGAACGCACGGCGTTACCCGCTTGTGGAGAGGGTGGCGCGGCGCGGCGCGCGGGGATCCGAAAGAGGCGCTCAAGGCCGCTCACGGTGGATCGGCTCGCGCCGGGCCGGGTCGGGCCGGGTCGGCAGCGGGATTAGTCCAGATCGGCCGGGATCAGCGCCGCAATCAAATCAACAACAACAACATGATTCCAAAAGAGCCTGGTCCATCAATCTCTTATTTAGCCCGCCATGCCGCGAGGTGTGGGGACAGCAGTCTGCTCATTAGTGGAGAAATTAGGGGGAGAGAGCGAGGGGGAAGGAGTGGGGAATTCAGAATGTAGGACAGAAAGAATATCGCTCATCATGTTTCGTCTCTTGGCGCGTTGTTCACTGGAAAAACCAATGTGACATATCAGTCCGCAACCACCGCACTTATAGGGTGGTCTGGCGTCAAGCCGCATCGCTGAAACGCCCCGGAGATGGGTGTCTGGGTCGAGACCCTTGGGCGGTGTGTGTGTGAGTGTGAGTGTGTGCGCGCGCGCGCGCCCCTCCGCCGGTAGGGAAAGAGATTCCTTGCCTGGAATAGTAATTGAGGCGGCCGGGCCGGGCCGGGCCGGGCCCTTCAACAGCCGGCACGTTGCGGTGCTACGGGCGTCGCCAGCCGATCCCTCTAGCCGGTCCCGAGCCGGTCCCGAGCCGGTCCCGAGCCGGTCCCCGGCAGCAGCAGCGGGTCGGGTCCCCATAGTCTCGTAACTTATGTCAGCGTTTGCACTGGGTACAATTTGCCATCAGTGGCGTAGCTCGGGCGGGTACAGCTGAGCTGCCGGCCGGGTGGGAGTGAGACGCCCTGCCCGGTCCGTTGCTGTCTCTCTCGCTCTCGCTCCAAGCCCAGGCCCGGCTAACGCCACTGTACCGCGACCACTGCGGTGACACGTCTTCCCCGGCGCGCGCGCGCGTTTGTGTGTGTGTGCGCGCATGTTATCCCATAGATCTCTCATTGTGAATAGAGGCGCAATCCCTCTGATTTCATGTGGCCGGCCCGGCCCGGCCCCGCGTGCCTCGCGTACTTTTGTATTCTTATCGGCCAGCTGCGCCATCCATCCTGCTGCGTTTGCGGCGTCTGCTGAGGCATCCCCCAACCTCTTCCATCTCCTCTGCACTCTGGCGAAAGGTTGCAACCGCGTTTATGTCAATAATTTTATTATAGAAATGTCGCACAGACCGGATGCGTACCCTGTGCAAATCGAAGAACGCCGTAGCATCTCGTATTTTTTTTATATATTTTTTTAAATTTCCAATTTATCTTTCTGCAACGGGTAAGCCGTTAACAAATCATCACAACGGCAAGAAATTAAAAAGAGAGTGATGGCGAAGAGCAGCATTGGCGGCGTGGTTTAATGGGGCCAGCCAGTCAGCAGCCTCGCCTCGCCTCGCCTCGCCAGCTTCCGACACAACTGCTACTGTACGGCGCTAAGCCGCGGCTGAGCCGCGCTGAGAGGCGCTAGCGCCCCGGGCCAGCGCAGCGGCGCCAGTACAGGACGGAAGTGCCCGGGCACGCCACCTATATCCAATGGAGGAAGCGGCAAAGCTAAGGCGCGGGGAAAAGAACGACCACGAAAAAAAAAAGGGAGTCCGAAAACGAAAATAAATAATATAAGTCGGTGGTGCTGCGTAGGCCGTATAATACGGTTTTCGTTGCTGTATTTGGGGTAAAATTTACGGATGGATCAAGCACCACCATGGACATCCTAAGTCCTGTTGAGAAAAAAATCTAGAAAGGTTTTTGTCAACTATCACGCGCATAGTTTGCTGCTCTTCAGTCACGCAGTTCCGCAGAGCGTTTAATTGAAGACCTGCGCAGTTCGCTTACATTGAGGCTGACTGCATGTAGTGGGAGAGAGAGAGAGAGAGAGAGAGAGAGAGAGAGAGAGAGAGAGAGAGAGAGAGAGAGGGTAGGGGGCGGGGCGATCTGCCGAGGCCCGTTATTCCATTTTTATTATCCGAAATGCGTACCGGGCTGGGCTAGTGCATGCAGACGCACCGCGAGCGCATTAGTTGAACGAGCTGGACAGGGTCTGCATGACTGGAGCCTGTCCCGTAGCACTGCCCGGCCTGGAGCCTGGAGCCGCCTGGAGCCTGGAGCTGGAGCCAGGCCCGGCCCGGCCTGCAGCTGCCTGGAGTCTGACTCGCCCCGCCTCTCCTCGCCTTCCACTGGCGCCAGGCAGGACGGGACGGGAGGCCCTAATCATCGGAAAGTTTGATTTTTTTTCTCTCTTCATATTCTTTTTTGTCCGTCCCGCATGCAGTGCCGCCCCGCCCCGCCGACACGGTGCAGTAGCCTTCTGCAAGGTTCATTTGTCAGGCGCACAGCAACAACGGGCCAAGCGGGTCAGCCCCCCACACGACTTTTGGACTGGGCGGCCTGCACGGTACGCCCCGGCCTGTATAAAAATACAGGGTAGACGCGCGTTCAAACCGTCTACCTTGGCCGGCGCCGCGTTCAATCTGGAACACGCACTGCTGTTTCACAAAAAGAAATAAAACTGATTGTACTAAAGCCGCGGCTAATAGGGTAAGGTTGCCTATATACCGCCATGCACTTTTCAAACTCTTCTTCAGCTGCACTCGACGCTGCAAGCAGCGCGCGCGCGCACACACACACATACACACACGGACGCTCGCGAGGGGCATGAACCTTGCGGGACAAGCGAAAAAGCCCGCTTCTATTTGCACGAGGCAAATTCCTCGGATTCGCAAGGAAACGAGGATGCGGGCCGATGGCGTGGGGTGGGCCCAGTTAGCGAGTGGACCTTAATGATGACCTGCGGACGACGGTCTCTCTCTCTCTCTCTCTCTCTCTCTCTCTCTCTCTCTCTCTCTCTCTCTCTCTCTCTCTCTCTCTCTCTCTCTCTCTCTCTCTCTCTCGCTCTCGCTCTCTCCTTCCCGCTCGCTCTCTGACCATTGAGCCACACACTTGGCCAGCCAGCCAGCCAAAGACGCAGCCGTTATTGGAAACGGGCATCGATGTCACGTTAGCTAGCCAATGGCGCTTACTTGAAAGACCGTTAGGCCAGGACATTGCTGCTTGACGTCGTATCTTTTATGCCCAAAACAAAACGCAAAAATAAAAGAAACAACAACCGAGAAAATCTATTTGAGTCGTCGTCATATTCTGACCGATGCGCTTCGTCTAGCTCTTTATACGTATTTCGTTTTCATGAACGTCTGCGGTATGCAGCGGGCCGTCTGCCTCCCCGCACCTGCCGGGCCGGGCCGCTGGGCCACGCCGGGCCACGGGGCCACTGTGCACGCTCCAGTTGCGGACGGAGGAAAAAGTGAGCGTCTCTTACTGTCTCGACTCGTCCTATTATTTTTTCTGTTTTTATCGGCGATGCCAATGTCTCCCGTGTGCCAATTTTTATGTATTCGCAACCGCATCTTGCCCGTCGCCTGACGTTTTCACTCCTCAAAAATAAGTTGGCAGGGTACAGTTCTTATTTCCGGCATGTAGCAGGCATTGTAATGCACCATAGTTTAATTCATTAAGTTGTTCGACGGTGAGATTTGCAAATTTTCAGAAATATGGATCCATAAACGAGAGACCTAAAATTTTCGACATGACACGGCCGGGCTCCGAGCACAAATGCAACAAAAATACGAGTGAAAACCGTCAAACCGACAAAAACCGAAAGACTTGTTTTACCTGCGCTGACGAAAGCATATAACGATTATTAATGAAATATGTAATCCGCTTTAGGCAGCGTAGGAAGCACTGCGGAGCGGGATCGATATCCATTACGGCGCTGCACGCGCGTGACAGCGTGCGCAAACGACGCAACACCTTGACGGCAAACGACACACACACACACACGCACAAATAATTGGACCCTAATGATACTTTCCACTCTCAGCAGACGTCTATGTTTTTAATGAGTGCGAGAAAGGCTGACGCCGCCAAAAAATATTCCAATTACTGGCGAATGGCGTCGTCTGCAGCAGTTTTGAAGGTGGCCGTGCCGTGCGGGGCGGAAGTCCTCTCTCGGCCTGCTCTTCCTCCCCCCTCCTCCCCCTCCTCCTCCTCCCCTCCCATGCCCGTTCGGCGCGGGTCGACTTCCAATAGTAATAATCATGATAATACTCCTGCGTGACAGAAAAGGTAAATAGAGCAGACGCGGCAGGGCAGCTTCCTCCCGCATTCCAGTCGGACACTCGGGGCCGGGTCGGGCCTAGGCGCACCCCGCCGACCCCACTCCCCCCCGCCCCCACTCTCCCGCTGCTCTCACCCCACCTACCCCAACGCGGCCCGTCCTCCTGCTACCCCACTTGTTACCCCTACGTAGCTCCTCCCACCCCCACCCCATTTTCACCCCCAGCCCGGGTGCCGGTGGGCCAGGTCGGCCAGTCGTCCGGCGAGACTCGGCGGGGCCCTACAGGTGCGCGCGCACCTCCTCGCCTCGACCCTCCTCATGATCGTCGTCTTTGTGGAGCTCCTCACGGGTAATGAACACGCCCCCTCTCCTCGCCACCCCCGATCGCAACGTGCTGCACGCTGATTTTCGCTTCCTGAAACGGTCCCCGCGCGGACCCAAAAAAGCCCGTGATGTAACGCCATCTAAATTAGTCCGACGACATGCCTTTGAGGGGAAAATATCTTCTCTCGATTCCTCTTTTTTTGTTAAAACCCTCTTCTCTTGCTGCGTGCTGGCCAGCTCGTTGCAATAAAACACGCGAACGAATATGACGAAAAGGACGAGGGAAAGAGAAGCAAAGAGTAAAACGATACGCGAGGAGGAAAAAAAAAGAAAGGAAATAATCGCACTAAAAAGAAATCCGTCGTCCTCCGCAGCGATAAACGCAGTCGGCATCAGCTGGCAGCCGCAGCGGCTGCAGCAACATGCCCCACGTGTCCGTGTTACTCCTGGCACTGGCGATCGCCGACAAGGAATTCGCGGCTCGCGAGCCGGTCGCCGTGCTGCAGCAGCAACGGCCACTGACGCTCTGGAGGCCGGGGGGCTCCGGCAAACAGCCGGAGCGGCTGGAGCTGGAACTGGGCGAGAGGCTCCAGGGGCAAGGGCAAGGGCGGCCGGAGGAGCTGATCCAGGGGCAAGGGCAAGGGCGGCCGGAGGAGCGGATCCAGGGGCAAGGGCAAGGGCGGCCTCAGAAGTACCAGGACTTGATCCGGGACCTCCAGCTCACCGGACGATGGCCCCTGATCCTTCTCGCGTGCTGCTCAGAGGAGGTAAGCGGCTGCCTCGCAGCGCTGCCGTGTGGATGCAATAGATGTCGTGGAGGATAGACGTACAGGGTGTTAAAGACAGGCGCGACAGGCGGTGGCTCCTGCTCCTGGCCCGGCCCAGGCCTCGGCGGCCTCGCCCCGGGACCTCCTGGTCGGCAGCTACGTGCTGATGGGCACCGCGGCCGCGCTGCCCGCCCTGGTGAATCTGGCGGCCAGTCAGCCGTCGTGGAACCCCGATGCCCGTTTCCTCGTCATCCTCCTCGACGACCACGACAGGTTGGCTCAACACCTGGCGCATGCTAGCTACTTGCTTATTTGTACCATTTTTTTTTTAACTTTTGGCGCCAGAATAATTGGCACATCGGTGAGCCGAAGTTTCAAGTTTATGCCCTCGTTTCCGGTACTTGATGTCGCAGTGAGGAGCCGGACGGGGCCGGCGGGCGCGCCAGGGCCGCCGTGGACGCGTTGTGGGCGCGGCTCGCCTCCCGCGTCGTGGTGCTGGACGCGCTGCGGGTGTTCGCCTGGTCGGCGTACTCGTACTCCTCGGCGTGCGCCAACACCTCCTCCCTCAGGATGGTGGCGGAGGTCGACGAGGCCGGCGCGGAGGTGGCGCTGCGGGACTTGTTCGGGCCGCCGGGCGGCGGCGGCGCGCGCCCGCCCTGGCTGGCCGGCTGCGTCCTGCGCTACTCGGCCGTGGCCTGGCCGCCCTACGTGCTCAGCGCTCAGCGGAACCCCGACCGAGGCTTCGACCGCGGCCTCGACGTGCAGATGCTGCGCACCTTCGCGCGCAGCAAGGTTTGCCCCAACAACTCTGAATTTTAGTGTACAAAACGTCGTAAATTTTTGTGAATTTTTATTGATTTTCTGGACGTAGGTCACAAGCGCTACAGATCACAACCGCTACAGGTCACAAGTGCTACAGCTCGCTAACGCTACGGGTCGCAAGCGCTACGAGTCACAAGCGCTACAGCTCGGTAGCGCTACGGCTCGCTAGCGCTACTGGTCACAAGCGCTACAGCGAGAATCCACGCGTTACGCGGAGACAAGCCGAGTTTAACCTTGAAAAATTACGCACGTGCTCTGCGAATGAAAGGGTGGCGTGAAAACATGGAAAATTTTTGCGACAGTAAACCTCCCGAAGGAGGTTGCGGTTCCCGCCAGGCACAGGGCTTTTACCCCCCGTGGCAGCCAGACAACTTCGGTGTTCTTATGGGAACCGGTGCTTTTCTGACTGCGATCCTGTCGCGCAATTCGACAGATTTGATCCCCGTACTGCCAGATTTAGTCGTACGGTGGTTAACCGAACTGCCCTGTCCCCAGAGCATGGAAAAGCTGTTTTTGGAGCCAGATTCTAGGACTTATGACCCCACGACCGACCACCAGTCGTGGGCATGGGACGGAACTTCCTGGCAACCCGCTGTCGCTACCAGTGAAGAACCTACCTGGGTTTGAACCAGGCCCCATGTGCCGAGTCTCACAGACACCCCACGGTTTTCGCGGCACCACTAGACCACTAGACCGTCGGCGATTCCACAAGGGAGCTCGGTTGAAATGGGGGGCTTGAATTCCACTCTCCAAGTTGTTGTCCTCAGAAAAATTAAATTTTTTGGTAAGATTCGAACCTCCGTCCTGCGACTCTCTGGGCGGACACTATGCCGGCACGGCTAAGACGCCACGGTACCAGACACCGGACCACTAGGAGTCATGCTGCGCGAGAAGCCACAGTCACGGAAGAAACGAACCCGGTGTCATCAGCACGCCTGCTCTCCGGGCGGCGCTGGGCCGGCCGCGTAGCGTCATCGGTACCGATACTGATCACAGCACCGGTGGGCAGTGGTTCAAAAACCACGTAATTTATTTTTTCTGTTTTTTTTTTACCAAGCTGTTGCGCTTGTGACCTGTAGCGCTTGCGACCCGTAACGTTAGCGAGCTGTAGCGCTTGTGACCTGTAGCGCTTGTGATCTGTAGCGCTTGCGAGCCGCTCCGGATTTTCTTTTGCAATGTTTTGCTTCAATAGTTCCTGAATTTTTCTAAAACTTTTCAAATTTTTCTATTTTTTATTTTTTATTTTTTTAAGGAATTTTATGAATCACAAGTTGTACACAAATTTCAGAGTTTTTTTCCTCCTCGGTTCGCGACTCATGTCCTGATCTTGTCCCCCATAACGACGGCGTCCTGTCCTGCCTCCTCCTCCGCAGGGCATGCGGCTGCGCTTCGTGGCCCTGGCGGACAAGGAGGAGCGGTGGGGCGAGCGCCGCAACGACTCGTCGTGGACGGGGCTCCTGGGGATGCTGCAGCGCGCCGAGGTGGACGCGGTGTTCGGCGGCTTCTACTGCCTGCCCGACCGCGCGGACGACTTCCACCCCACGCTGCCCTACTCGCACGAGGTTTGACAGGCGCCCGGGGTCCCGGGGTCCCACCCTGGTCCCGGCCCGCCCGCTCCTCGCTGACAGCGTGCTTCCGTAGGCCATCTCGTGGTGGGTGCCGCGGCCGCAGCTGGTGCCCAAGTGGCAGCTGCTGTACGGCGCGCTGCCTGGCGACGCGGGCCGCGCGTGGCTGCTGGTGCTGGCGCTGTCCGCGGCCGCGGTCCTGGGCATGCAGCGCGCCCAGCGCCGGCGGGGCCGGAGCCGCCGCGGCGAGGACGGCGTCGTGCTGGCGACCCTCTCCGTCGTGGCCACGGCGCTGGACCAGCCGCCGCTGGTATTCCCGCGCGCCGCCGCGCCCCGCCTCTTTTACTTCACCTTCGTCTTCTTCTTCTTCCACTTCAACATCGTCTTCCGCACGGCCATCACCACGCGCCTCGCGAGCAGCCCCCTCCTCGTGCGTCTGCCCGGCTCGCTCACGTGAACATTGGAATCTTGCGCGGGATCTGTCAACTTTGTCTCTCGGACTTTCAGCCTGGCCTGTCCTCGTACCACGACCTGGCTACGCAGGGCTTCGAGGTGGGCACGGCGTCGACGGACACGGCCGTGGACATCATGCTGGCCGACCCCGACATGGAGCTCATCCGCGACCTGCACAAGGACTGCGAGATATCCGAGTGTCTGCGCAAGATGCAGCGCCGCCTCCCGAACTACGGGGTCCTCTTCAGCAGCGCCGTCATGATGTACCTCACGCCCAAGTACTTCCTGGTGAGTCCACTCACATTATTTCACAGTTTCTAATCAGTCACATTTTTACTGAACCATTTTTAACGGGACCCTTTCGGATTTTCCCCTAGGACGGAGCTGGAATGCCGTTCGTGGAGCGCCTGCCGAGCCCCGCGCTGCCCACCTACGTCACCATGTACCTCCGCAAGGGTCATCCCCTGGGGCACCACGTGGACGCGGCCTTCGCCCGCATGGTGGAGGCCGGCCTGCCCGACCTCTGGCTCCGAAGGGCCGCCTCCGCCGATCACAGGGTGAGTCGAGCCTAGCCGCCTAGAGCCTAGCTTAGCGCCTTTGGGTCGAGCGCGTAGGCAACCATCGCACACTCGTGTTACGCGGTACAGTATACCTACAAAAGCTTAAGCGGCCCGTTCCGAGGGCATCCCCGTCCCCGTCGAAAACGTTTACGAAGCTGCCGATCCTTATATTGGAAAATCCGCAGATGGAGCTGCTCTTATTCTCAGTCTCCAACTCCTACTGCCTTGAGCACACTCGACGTAGATCGCGTTAGGGGCCTCTCTTTGGGTTACCACTCCGACGTCTCCTAAGGTTTTTTCCGCTCACAATCTCTTTTAAATATGACTCAAAGGTCATTATGAAAATACAAACCTGCTGCTAATGATGTTTATATCGCAATTACTACCGAAAGCAAGATGGGGGAAAAAAAAACATTCGGAAAAAATGTCGGAAATGTCCTTGCGGTCCGTATGCAGGACAAGGACGGCGATGGCGTGCCCGACCCCGAGGACGGCGGCGCGGACAAGGTGCTGACCCTGGAGCACCTGACGGGCGCGCTGGTGGCGCTCGGCCTCGGCGGCACGCTGGCGGTCGCCGCCTTCCTGGCCGAGCTCGCCGTCGCCCTGGGCTCGCTGGTCGCGCGCCGCCTCCGGGTCAGCGTCAGCGTGTCCTGGCTGCCGGCCGCGGCCACGGCCTCGGCGCCCGGTGCTGCAGCCGCTGCGCACCGCCCGCTGTACAAATAAACGACTTCCCGCCCGGCGCGGCCCGGCCCAGCCCGGCTCCCGCTGCCTTGTTCTTACTCCGGCTCGTAAATTTCTCCCGTGCACCACGATGAAGGATGGGCTCCCCGCAGCGGCCTGGCCCGACCTGGCCTGGCGCGGCCCCGGCCGGGCCGGGCGTGGCCCCCGGGCGCCCCAATATGTCGAATGCGCGTACGTGCGTTGTTACGTTGGACGATTCCAGGTGTGTGGTTAGACGCTGGAAGCGCAGGGCGGGGCGGGGCGGGGCGGGGCGGCCAGCTCATGAGCATCTGACGCAACGTCCCGCCCCGCCCCGCCCCGCGCGCCGCGGCGTGAACTGTTTTGCCAAGTGATGCGCACCGTGTAATTTGTCAGCAGGCCGCCCGGGCCACCGGGACGCCGCGCCGCGCTGCCCCTGCTGCACTGCCCCCCGCCCCCTGCTGTCTTGTACTCGTGTACTCTACACACACACACAGGCCCGCCCATTCACCTCACTAAACGCTATTTATTCTAATTCTGAGCTAGGCCACGTGACGCAACGGGGCCCGGGGGCTTGGCTGATGGAGTGGATATCGGGGTGGGACGGGCATTAGTGGCGTTAGCCGGCCGATCAACAGAGTGAGCCGTCCCTGGTGAAAGGAAAGGAAAGGGAGTAATTGAATTTGAGGGTAACACAGCGCGCCCGTTGCTTTTGGAGGCTCCGGGCCGCCTCCTCTCGGTCGTGTGCGTGCCTCCGCTAGAGAGAGAGAAAGAAAGTTTGGACAATTTAAGCGGAGCTATTCGGGAGGAAGGTCTCTTACTCACTCCGTGCGCTGGGCGAGCCTGGCCGCCCCGCGCAGCGCCGCAAGGGCCGCAAGTCGGACTCTCATTCCTGCAATTCAAAACAACAACACCAGACTTACCAGCTATTCCCCCGGCCCGGCCCCGTCCGGCCCCCGGCTGCGTCAGGCGGGACATTCCTCACATCTTCAAACCCCTCTGGACGCCTGCGGCACACACACACACATACACACGGCAACAGGCGCATTCGCAAAGATACGGTAGCGATAACGAGCCGTGCCCTGTCCGCCTAAATGTAATCAAAGTGCACACACATACACACACATATACACACACGCACGCACATAAATATAATAAATATATAGATATACCTGCAGCTTCGGAATGATAAATCGATAGGATCGATCAGGCGCCGCGATAAACACTGCGGCGCGATACCTCCCGCACGTATCCAATTTATCACGCGCAGCGTGCAGCGCCCCGCCCCGCCGCGCCCCGCCCCGCCCCGCCCCGCCCCGCCCGTGCATACAGTTTCCGAATGCAGTCGTGGACCGGTCCGGTCTAGGTGGAGGTGAAGGAGGGGAGGGCGGAGGAGAGATGTGAAATTGATTGTAATGAGAGGCAATAATATTAATATAATGGGAACGCAATAGACACCGCCCCTTCTCGGTTCTGTGTTCCGCGGCGAGGAAAGGCGTGGCGGAGCGTGGCCGGGCCGGGCCCTCGCTGTCCCTGGGGGCCCTTCGGTAGGGCCGCGCGGGGCCGGGTGGGGCCGGCGCACGGGGGCGTCGAACTACAAGTTAGAAAGAAACACGCTGGTATCCGCACCGCTGCTATGCGGGGCCTCGCGCGGGGCCGGGATCGGTACAGTAAGATGTGTGAATTTTCCCAAAATTTTTCAAAAACATTAATATTTTTCTCAAAATTGTCATCCATCCCATCTAAGCCAGTTGTTTTATTCCCGAATTTTTTTAAAATAATGCTGACTGTGAGTACTGTCTGCAATATTCACCGTTAATTTTTACAGCGAGCGCGGCTACCGCGTGCACAGGCTGAAGGGTGGCGTACGGCCGGGTCCGACTGAATGCTCAGGCTTTGTAGTTACTCCCGCTGCCGCCCCTGGGCCCGGCCCGGCCCGGCCCCGCGGCAGGGAGCCCCGATGTTTTCACGCGTTCCCCTGCCTCGTTGCGCAACTCGGCATCACGCCAACAATTTTTGATTCCCCGCATGACGCTCTTTTGACGCCCCGGCGCGGCGGGCGCACGCATAGGCGAGGGGGGCGTGGTCGGGCGGGAGAGTGGTGAATGTGTGTGAGAGAGGCGGCGTTGGATAGAGAGGAGAGGAGAGGAGAGGAGAGGAGAGAGGCCTCTGGTTCATGAAGTCCTTTAAAAACCGATATTCCGTTTTACGGCCTGGGCTTGATGCCGCTGATGCGTGCTCATTCGACGGGATGCCCACCCGTCCCGGAGGTGCTCATCGATGTTAGACTGTCATTTTTAGTACACGGCCGACATGCGCCTCTCAAGCTGCTCGGACATCTATAACAACGTCCTCTCAACAAGGTTTCTGCTATCTTAGAACGTGAAATACTTAGTTTAGAATAATAAATACACGACCACCCCCTCCCCCCCCCTGCTCGCTTTCCAGAGGTTTCCACGGGTTTATATAGGTGTCTAGATGGTCCCACGGGTTCAGAAACTTCTGACAATCTCTAGAAACGTGGTGCATGGTGGTAGGAACTGGGCAGGGGTTGGCCGCGAGCGGTGGTGGGTTCGACCAGTGCGCTCTTCAAGTACTTGTTGGTTTTGTCGCTTTGGGAAACTGATATTGTTTATGGCAAACAGGATGATGGTATGTCACTGGACCTAGGCACTGGTCTGCCCGTCTCGTCCCGTCCCGGCTGCCGGCCGGCCGGCCGGCTTCATCTCTTGCACCGCGCCACGCCACGCCGCGCCACGCCACCGTTGGTCCATGCGGGTGGGTTCGACGACCGTCCCCTCCCCTCCCCTCCCCGCCCGCTCCTCACCCACTCCCCCTCCCCTCCCCTCTCGCTCACCTGCCCCCTCCAGCTGTCAGTCCGTCAATACTCACCTGTGGGAGCGACGGACGGCCGGCTCGGCTCCGCTCGGCCTGCACGAGTGCTCGCTCGCTCGCTCGCACGGAGCACGGACTCAACTAGGCACCCAGCCTAGCATTCTCCTCAGACCAAAGTGTTTTGCGTATGGCAGGTGCGTACTTCATTACAGGCGCCCATTAGACGCAAACCTGGTCGCGAAAGAAAAGGAGTATTCGAGGAAAACGAGCATCGCCGAGAATTCTTGTCTGAAGTCTGTCGCGCCTCACGAGGCAACGACCAGGCTGAGGCAGGCAGGCCGCTTGAGTGATCGCCGTGGCGGTAGGCAACCCGCCCGCCCCCGTGTGCGGCGGGCCTGCGTGCGCAGACAGGCGACCCTCCTGCAGTACCGTTGCTGCTGATTCGCCTCTCGCCGCGCGTCTCCTGCAGCCATACATTGTCCCTTCCATTCTCACATGGGTGTTATTCGATTTTCGCACCTTCTCGCGCCGCCCCGCCTCGACCCGCCCCGCCCCGCGCAATGCCTCCGGGCCTCCAGGCAGCGCCGACAGGTTTGGCGTGCCGGCTCCAGTCAGTCGTCACCCACTGACCCAACTGCCGAAAATGTATACCCGCGTATACGCGCGTATAATATTTATGTATGTGTGCCTGGGCCGTGGAGCTGAGCTGGACCGGGTCAGGCCGGAGGCTGGCTGTGGCTGGCGTGCCCCCGCCCCGCCCCGCCCGGTGCTTGCATTTCTTTGCGTGTGAAAACGGTTTGCTCTCTCGCGGCACTGCCGCCTGTTGTGGTCATAAAGGAATGGTACTTGGGCGCTGCTGCTGCTGCCGGGGCCGGGCCGGGGAGTGGTTTTCGGTCCGGCCCACGTCGCGTCGGTGCACCCGGAAAAGCTCGTTCTTGTAACAAGAAAACGTACTTGAGACAAGAAAATTATCTTGCTGTCAGCGAGAACATTTCCTTGTCTCAAGTAAATTTGCGCAAAAATTCAATAACAATTCAATAAAAATTTAAAAATCTGAAAAATTTAGAAAAAATGAGGAAAATTCACGATTTGTATACCAAAATTCAGAGTTTTTTCCCCCTCGGGCCGTAGTGTCCGCCGGCCGCGTCCTCGAATGCCGGTGCCCGGGGGCCACGGCCAGGGCCAGGCCGCCGGGCAGCCCTGGCCGCTCCGCTGCAGCGGCAGGGCTGGCCGAGGCCGGGCAGGAAGCGATACTGCAGCGTTGTTATAATAGTGCGTGGGGAATCTGATGACCTTTGCTATGCAGGCAACCACTTGGGCACCACTTGGGTACCACGCCACGCGCCCAGTAACGGTCGACCGACATTCGGCTTGCTGTGTGAGTGCGTATATACGTACACGAGTGTGTGTGTGTGTGTGCGTTTGTGTGTGGGTATGTATGTTTTCCCTTAGGCCCATCCCATACTTAGCCATTTTGCTTTGACCGGACATTGCACGCAACGAGACCCTTAATCGACGTCACTCACTCTCTCACACACAGACGCACACTCAGACCTCTTTCCCTCTCTTTCAACGCGTGGAACGGGTTCATCATCTTGTGACCCCGGCTGTCTCCGTCCGTGGAATCTTTTGAGAGGAGAAGAATTACTAATCGCGGTGCGTTTCGCCCTGAGGGAGGGCGCGTCTCTTGTGCATGGTTTATCCGTGAGATACGAATTTCCAAAGTAGACGAAGAAAAGTAGGACGCGCCATAGTTCCTTACAGTTCAGCCGAGGCGGTCGCCGCCGAGCTCACCACCGCCGTCCGGACGTGAAGCGCCGTGCGAGTAGACCGACCCTGACCCCAAACCCTCCCCTCGTTCTAGGGCTTGGGTAAGATCAAATATGTTTTACAAAATATTTTATATTTGTTATCCTGCTGCGAGTCTCGACTACCTGTTGTAGGGAAATGAGCAAAACGCCTGCGTCGCCGCGGGATGGAGGGGGGGGGGGGAGGAGAGGGGAGGGGAAATACCAAACAAGCCTTCTGGTCGGGTCGGGTTGAGGCCAGTGGACTGGACGGTCATCAAAATGACCGCGTTTCTTGCACCCAAGTATTTATAGACGGTGAGAGCTAATTTTACCACCTGTTCGCTGTGCCACGGGTGACCCGCACGCCAGGCCAGGCCAGGCGGCTGGAGAATCCCCCCCCCCCCCTTCCTTCTCGCCTCTGTCGCTGACAGATCTCTTTTCATTTTATCCTTACCCCATTTACGTACGTGATGTGTTTTTAAGAGTCGGTGATGCGCGTCGCGTCTCGTACACATATCGCCCGCGCGCTTTCGATACATTGCCGTAGTTTTCTGGCTGTCTCTGGTGGGGAGGCTACCCAGTTTTGAGACGGGCGGTGGATCACGTTGCGACGGGCGGTAGGTAATATTGAGACGGGCGGTGGATAATGTTGTGACGGACGTTAGATAAATGTTTAGTGGTGGATCATGTTGGACTGCCCTTCGGTTTTCCCTGCGGTTCTCCTCCACGGGGTCCTGCCCCGCCCCGCCCCGCCCCGCCCCGCCCCGCCCCGCCCTGCCCGCAGGCGCAGCCCGCAACCTCCAGTGCGCTCCGCTCGCTTCGTTCATTCACCTCACATTGCATGTTTGTGCTCGGCTAGTATCCTTTCCGGCCCTGGGCGCCTCGCCTCGCCTGGGCTGGCCTGTGCCGCCCGTCCTCCGCTGGCCCCTCCGCGCCCGCCGGCCGGCCGGCCGGCCTCTGCACACCGTCATACCACGCCGCTGCGCGCCCCGCCACGCCCCGCCACGCCCCGCCACGCCCAAGAGCATTAGTGCAAGCCGTACGCACCCCTCCTCGTATTGTCCTGCGGGGCGGGGCGCCTGCCGCTGGTAGCAAAGGCGGCTGCACAACCCAGCATACGTAATATTTTGCAGCATATTCCCATGTGCATATGCTACCGATCACCCACTCAAACTCCCCGCTGTTTTTATTATATTTTAACCTTCACCTAAGCTTAAAATACGTCAGCTGATTCATCGCCGTGCTACTTGTTGCCTTGTAGTCAGGTTGGGTCCAAAACTCCCCCTCTCCTCCCCGCGATGTGTGTATGTGTGTGTTCCGCACATTTGCCTCCTTTTTCAGGCTGCACTGAGCTGCAGCGCGGCCCGCTCTGCCCCGCGCTGCCCCGCGCTGCCCCGCGCTGCCCCGCGCTGCCCCGCGCTGCGCCCCTAATGCGTGGGCCGGCCGGGCAGGCGGGCCGGGCCTGCTCGCCCCAGGGCGGCCAGCTCTAGCCTGGCCTGGCGCTGGCATTAGGCGCTGGCAGTCATCAGAAGGACGGCGACCTTTGGAAGGGCTCGCTGTACTGTTACACGAAAAAAAATGGACCTATCATTTTGTGCGATGAGAAAATGAAACGGAGCTGGGGCGGAAGCAAAATGCAATTATTTGCTCTTTTTGTGGTGTCAGTTATATTTGTTGTTTTCGCGGCGTCACAGACGGCCACAGTGCTAGTCTTGCACAAAGTGTGCAAAATGGACAACCTAGGGCATTTACAGTAGTGCGTTGGCTCTCCCGAAGTCTGCCTCCAGTCACCCGTAGGTTCAACCTTTTACAACAGTCTCCGTAGGCTTGCGACAAATTCGATCTGTAAATAACGCCGTCCTCCAATGCGTTATTTACAGTTGGGGTAACGGTCGGGCTGCGGGGCGGGGGCGGCGGTGGAGGCGGGGCGAGGCGTGGCGAGGCGGCCCATTAATCAATCAATTAGCTTCAAAAGTTGATTTTACAAGACGGCCGTGGCCGAGACCGTGGCCCCTACGCACCGAGGCGGGGCGTGGCGGGGCGTGGCGGGGCGGGGCGGGGGCCTACAGAACAGACAGGCGCAGGTCTAGGCAGGGGGCCGTTACTGGATTAGCGGAGGTGATCGGAAGATGGATGTGTAACCCCTCTTGTCTCCTCTCACTTGGGGCGTGGCGGGGCGGGGCGGGACCACATGAGTCTAGTTCGCTCCACTCCACACCCGGCGGGGCGGGCGGGCGGCGCGGCTGAACGTTTGACAGGGACAAAACACGCACCTGCTCTGCTGTCGATGACTCTCGCTCTCTCTGGCGCTGATGGAGCGGGACGGGACGGGGCCGCCGGGGCTCCTTACTGTATATATCTATCGAGGGGTCGGTCAAGGTTTCGCTTTGTCCGACTTTCAGGCGGCTGGAATTTCACCGACCGGAATATCGTATTATGTGGCCGACAGTGTTTTTACAGCTATGCGTCATTAGAGCGAGTCTGTGATTCATTGAGCTTTCTGTTCTCAATATGCGGACGCGCAGACATGCCATCCAAAATAGTTGTAATAATTAAAATGTTTTTTAAAAAAATATGTTTTTATGTGTGAAACTGCGACAAAAACTACATCCTTTCCTTGACCGCTTGTTGCTACTTCCTAATCCGCTCTGCTCTACGCGCGCCACGACTACCCCCGGCCCGGTCCGGACTGCTGAACCTCTCCTCTCCTCTCCTCTCCTCTCCTCTCCTCTCCTCTCCTCTCCTCTCCTCTCCTCTCCTCTCCTCTCCTCTCCTCTCCTCTCCTCTCCTCTCCTCTCCTCTCCTCTCCGCGTTGCATTGTCTTTATCTGATTTCTCGCGGCGCGTCCGTATGCAGGCGACCAAGCTGCCGCCCCGCCCCGCCCCGCGCTGCCACAATCGAGTCATAAAGCCATTTGGTCGCCATCTCGTCCACAGTTGCAGGGTTCTCCTCTGCGATCGGCTCCCGGTCACCGCTCGACTCGGCCCGGCTCTGCGCCTGCAGAGATCACTAATCCTGCTCAGCTCCGTTTCAGAAACAGAAATGAATAAATAAATAACCCCAAATGAATCTTATGTTTGTGCGTATGATAAAATTCCGCGCGCGCGGAAATGTATTTTTGCGAGTGAGTGTCGACGCGCGCGCTGCCCCTCCCCTCCCCTCTCCTCCCCTCTCCTCCCCTCTCCTCACCTCCTCCCCTCCTCCCTTCTCCTCCCATCCCCTGCCGCGCCGGCGCCACCGCCTCCCTCCCCTCCCCTCCTGCCCGCGTGTTTCGCGACCCTCCACATCCCCCGGGAGTCTGCGCTGGCACACCCCTCCGAAGGGCTGTCTGCACGCTGCTCGCAAAAAAAAAAAAAATGAAATGGGGGAGAAATATGAAGGGAAAAAAGCAATACGCTGCCTAACGCGCTGCTTGTCGCGTGCTCCTGAGTGATCAGCGTCCTGGGAAGAACTTGGCGACGAGCGAAGAATGTCCCAAAAGTGATACGGGGTACATGTATTCTAAGTCAGAGTTTCTGTCAAGTTTGCAATTGAGCGCGTTGTGAGGGACTTAAAATTTCTCACAGTTGTTAGTTTATTACTTTGGTAAACGCAATATTTTTCTACGCTTTTCAGAAACGTGAAATATTGCAATTATATCGAAATCACTGCTTCCCTTCTCATCCCATAACACCGGACGCCTTGTAGGGTCAAGTGTGAGTTTTATGGGGTTGAATGGGAGCAGGACTTCCCTCTGTCAAACTGCCGAACCCTGACCTGCTCTGCGGACGGAAACGGCAGCTCTATAGCCGTTCAGCCCACCCCTGACTGCGGCCTAGCCACCCCACCCCACCACGCCCCGCCGCGCCCCGCCGCCGCGCCCACCCCGCCGCGCCCCGCTCCAGGAAGGAAGAGGAGGTGCACAGGCTCCCCGCCGTCGCCCCTCGCCTCGCGCCCCGCGGGGACGGCCACCGCAGCGCACGACCAGGGGCGGGGCGGGGCGGGGTGAGGTGGGGCGCGGCGGGGAGAAGGGCCTGGTGCCGGGCCGTATCGCTGCGCGCTGATCCGCCGATCCGTCCGTCCGTCCGGGCCCGCGGCGGCCCCCGCAGCCCCGCCGCGCCGCGCCTCGCCCGCCCCGCCCCGCCCCGCCCCGCCCGCCCCGCCGCGCCCCGCCCCGCCCCGCCTGGGCCGCCCTGCCTGGGCCGGGCCGGGCCGGGCCGGGCCGCTGGGCTGCTGCACGGTCTCACTTTAGTGCAGACAGCACCGCGGCCAGGCACAGCACGGCCAGGCCGGCAGCACGCCTTGAGGAGGGACCAGGGCACCGGCAGTACCGGCAGTGCAGGGCACCACCCGGCCCCACGCGGCCCCCCCGCTCGCAGAGAGTCGCAGAGACTGGACTGCACAGTCGAGTTCGTCGTGTGCGCCGCGCAGCCCAGCCCAGCCCAGCCCGGCCCAGCGCAGCCGCGCACCGCCCTGTGGATTGTGTGATTGTGAGAGTGTTGAAGAGGAGACCGCATCGCCCCGCCGCGCCTCGCCGTGTCGCGTGCTGCGCACAAGGTGAGTGTCCTCCAGCCGGGAGCAGCCCGGAGCCTCCCCGCCGCGGCGCGGCGCAGCGCAGCGCCCGGAGTCCTCCGGCAGGCAGGCCGGCCGGCCGGCGCGGCGCGCCCAGGCGCGGCGGGTGCCTTGACCGCAGCGGCCAGCGCTACCCGGCCCGGCCCGGCGCGACCACCTCGCCTCGCCTCGCGGCACCCGATCCTTATCTCGTTCGTTATTGCGAAATTTCGGGAGTGAGATGATTTCTTTATTTTATTTTGTGTGTTTCGCTCCGGCGCGGCCGGCAGGGAGGAGACCCCAGGAGGGCCGAGGAGCGCCTGAGGCGCACTGGCTCTGAGGGACCTTACAGCCCGAAAAATGTACCCGATAAACCACGTGGTGTACGCCCGTTCCGTCGTCCCTGCCCCCGTCCTAGTTGAGACTTTGGTCGATTAGAGCCTACCGCCATGAACTCATGCGAGAAACATTCCCCGGGGCGCGGAGGTCGACTCCACGGACTGCATGAGCGCCAGGCCCCCAGGCGCCGGGGGGCTGTTGAGCGTAGGGGCGACCGCGGGGCAGGAGCAGGCGTCAAAGTGTATCGCAGCAGGCTGCAGGGTGGGCTGTGCCAAAGTCAACTTTTCATCACCATGCGCGCCCCGTTCCCCATCTTGGATTTGGGCCACTCGGTGTTTTATTGACAGGTCATGGCATAAGCTTTCAATAAAACACCGAGTGGCCCGAATCCGAGATGGGGAACAGGGCGCGCATGGTGATGTAAAGTTGACTTTGGCACACCCTACTGCAGGGCTACCCTAGGGGGTGATGGTGAGGCCGGGGCGCGGGCCGCCACGCTCAGGCCCTCCTCGTTCTCCTCGCCGTGTCTCTGCGGCGCGCAGTGGCCGTGGCCGTGGCTCTGGTCCCGGCCTGGCCCTGACCGTGGCCGCGCGCCCCGCCGCGCCCCGCCCCGCTCGGCCGGCCGCGACACAGACCTTAAGGCCCCTCGCCTCGCCTCGCGTCACAACCGACGCGTGTAATGGCCCAGTCCGGGCTGCTGCTGGGGTTAATTTTTCTGCGTGCGTTTTTAAGCCCCCATCTCTGATGCCTCGCTGCACCGTATTGTATAATGTAATGCTTCGTTTTGTGGTCTTAATTTTAATTTGGATTCCTTCAGTATGAAACGTCTTAAAGTTACAGTTCTCGTGGCCCGTTTGCTAACCGCTTAGGTAACAAAAACCGAATCCCTGTAAACAAAAGTCAAACCTCTTTTCAAACCTTCTTCCAGTGCTCTGTAGGCCTACTGCTAATTTCGTAAAGTGCCAAATATCTTGTAAGAGTATTTAATTGGGAAAAAGTATGTGGATATTAAGAGAAACAGTTTTACTCTTGATTTTTACTCTTGAGTTTTACTCTTAAGGGTCTGCTGCATCCGAAAACTGCATCAGACGGGTCGGTAGCCAAGCCAGTCGCGACGGGATGGCGGATCTCTTCTCCTGGCCGGATCGACTGGCGCGGCACGCAGGCCGAGTGGCCCAGCCTGAGCGCGGCCCGCCCCGCCCCGTCCCGCCCCGGCCCGGCCCCATCACGGTTCAGTGACCGTACATTTCTCACACTATAATAGCTGCAAAGACGCGAAGCCCGGTGGTGCACGAAAAAAAAATTACGGAGGAGGCGGCAGGCAAGGGTTAGGGAAGGGGAAAAAATACAGCACTGGAAGCAGCGGCAGTAGCAGTGCGCGCAGCGCGGCGCAGGTCAACAAGTGGACGAGCGTGGACGCTCCGGCGCGGCGCGGCGCATTCCTAGGATGTGTGGCACTAACATTCTATACCCATCTCGATCTTTAGATTCGCTCTTTATCCGCCGTAAGGAAAACTCGTTTCTTCTCCTCCTCCTTCTTCGTCCCTCTTCCTCCTTTCCCCCCTACTTAATTGTTATTTATAGATTTATCGCATAACCTTCCTCTCTCTAACGGTCGCCCTGTGAAACACCTCTTTTTGACGCCGACATTTTGTCTTCACGACTGGTAAAATTTTGAATTAGTTTCTGCACAAGTCCTCAATTTCTTTCTTTTTACTTCAAAATTCTAGACGTCTCATTATAAATGGTTATGGAATCTCTTCCCTCGACAATTTATTTTTCATTGTTAATTTTCACCCTCATTAATTGTTCAAAAAAGAATACGTGCAAAATTCTCGCACCCGCGCCCGTCGCCTCGTCGTCGTCTTTATTACTATGCGAGCGACCAGGAGAGTAGGGTGGGGTGGGGGTGGGGGTGCCCATTCAACGAAACCGCGCTTCACTTTTTCCGCACATGTCCTGACCTTGCGACCCACGTGCCTGCCTGCCTGCCGGACCCTCTCCCCAAAACCTTGCGCCCGTCCCGTCCCGTCCTCAGGCTGGACACGCGGGACGGGGCGGGGCGGGGCACCAGGAGTGTCACTTTCGAGCCGCTTTCGCCCAACTTGACCTGGCGCACCGGCCGGCCGGCCGGCCAGGCTGGGCAGGGCCTCCTTGTCCTGGAGATAACGTCACGTCCTGCGGGCTGCGACCTTGCCAGGAGCGTGGCGGGGCGTGGCTGCCCGGCCCGGCCGTGTAGCGGGGAGCAGGCCCTGCTGTGTCCCATCCCATTGGGCCCTTAATGGCGACGCGCTATTTCAGTCGCGTCGCGTCGCGTCCAGCCGGCCGCCTCGTCTGCTGCCCGGCCCGGCCCTGCCCGGCCCCGCCCCGCGAGAATATCCTGCTGGCTATCAAGTCGCCGCAGAATGACCTAGCAGGACAGGCGCGCCGGCCGGGCCTGACCGGGGACCAGGCAGATGAAGCGTGTGTATATATCGCGCAGTTTGCGTATATTTAACTCTGTTAAACCATTATGTTAGACCATCATTTGTACTCCTGGATACAAATATGACGGGATCTTTATACATTTGGGAGGTGGTCCTGCGACTAGTGAGGGCCCATAATATTTTCACCCCCCCCCCCCCTCCTTTTCAGGGCACGTGATTTATGAACGACTCCTTAATGGAATAAGAGGTTTGGACTAAGTGTGCAGCACGACTGTTCGCCTTGGTGAGAAACGCGTAGGTATGCCGCGCGCCCTCCAGTCGAGCTAGCGGGGGGAGTGGAGAGGAAGCAAACGATGTGCAAAGTGTCGCCAAATTATTGGCAAGTGGTGCGGCTAGGCGGGGCGAGGCGGGCGGCTGCCTTCCTCCGCCCCTCCCCTCCAGTCTGTGACGTCACGGCGCGGGGTTGGGGGGGGGGGGGCGGTAGACGTGTGTCCTAGTCCTCACGGGCCGGGCTGGCCGCCGGCCGTGCCGTGGTGTGTTTCGGGAGATAGGGAGAGGCGAGGAGGCCGGGCCGGGCCGGGCCGAGCCGGGCCGGCCGGGGTTGAATGGGTCAGGACGTGACAGAACACTGCGCGACGCTCCGTGCCAAAAGCAGCTCGAGCGAAAGGCACTGCCCCGCCCCGCCCTGCCCCGCCCTGCCCCAGTCTAAAGTGCCCCTGTGTGTGAGTATGTGCGCGCGCGCGCCGGCGAGACAAGAAAAAAAAAGTATAGGGGGCATACTGCGGCAGTTTACCAGCACACGTAGAAAATGTTTAAGAGAAAAAAAGAGTAAACTCAGTCTGTGAGCGTTTGGTGGATACTTGAACGCGTACGTCGCGTCCCCTAATATCCTTACCGGCGCGCAGCGCAGCGATGCAGCCCGTACAGCCGCAGTCAGGCGGGCAGGGCCATAAATGAGGATTACCCGGGACAGCCCGGCTAACGGGCAGCAAAAATTAATTTGCAGTTCTATCTGCGCGCGCGCGCACACACACACAGACGCACACAGAGTGCGCACATGCGCGCGCGCTCTCATGCACATGCGCGTCCACCTCCGAATGTTCCCGTCCCGACGATCCGCTGCGGCGCGCCGAGCTCCGCCGTGCTGCTGAGTTATGGCCGGTAGAGCTCCCGCCCCGCCCCGCCCCGCCCCACCCCGCCCCTCGCGGCTCGGCGGCTGCACTGGCGTTGCGGATAAGAGTAAGTGTTTGACTGTCCTTTCATCCCGTCCACTAATAGGGATGGACGGAACGGGTCGCGGAGGTATACACAGCCAACTGGATGAGCATTTTATAAAACAGCAAAAAAAACAAAACAAAAAAACAGAAGAAAGGGTTGTTTGGAAATTAAAGCCACGTTTTTGTTTTATTGCTTTGCGACGGATTGGTCTTGATGGCTTTACAGCGCTGTTGCTTGGAGTGCGGCGCACTTGTTGGTACAATACTACAATGTTGCTGACGCTGTCGAGTGTCCTCTCCTTTATCTTATTTTTCCTCCCTTGATCCGCCGAGCGCAGTGGGTATCGGTGTGACCCAAGGCTGACGAAACTCGTTCTATTTCCCAGTCGGGCAAAAACTTTGATACGTCACTGGTGGGGCGGGGCGGGGCGGACCGTTCCCTGCGCTGCTATGTAAATGCTGACCGCCTCCTGCTCTGTTCCCACGTACTGAAAACACGGTTCCTCAACGTGTGCCGCTGGGTGTGTGCGCGCCGCCGCGGGGGCCAGGGCAGGAGTGTGAGTAGTACGACACAATCTTTCCCGTTTTCCTTTTACGACTAGAATTCATTTTTCGGAAGTGGCTGCGGCTCGGGCAGTGTCTTAAATCATTTTCTGTTCAGTTGTGGCGGGGCGCGCACAGCCAACTCGCATGAAACTTGCTTATACAAAACAGCGTTGCTATGTGTATAATGCTGATAATGCTTCTTATTCCCTTTGCCATGGTGTGGAGCTCGCAGGTCAGGCCCCGGTAGCGGCCCGCCCGTCCCGCCCGGTACACGGTCGCATTAATTTAAGCAAGTTTATTTTTTTTTTTTATTTTTTTTTTGAGTGTGTAATTTTTTTTTAATTTTTATTTTTATTTTTTTTTGGTGGGTTGATTGGTGCGGGCTGGGGCGACCTCCCGTGGAGGAAGAGGTCGGGGTATCGATACCCCTCGCCAAGTACGTTTTATTGTCGTCGACGAGCCCCGCCGCGAGTGGTGGGCACCGCCACGGCACCACCCGGGGACATCTGCTGCCCGCCCCGCCCCGCGGACACGGGGAAGTTTACGGTCGAAAAGGGGAGGCAGCGAAACCGAACCGTCTGTGGGCCGGGCCGGGCCTCATGCCTGGGGAAGGTCTTGGTGATCGCAACCACAAAGTCCCCCTCGACGATCATGAATCGCAATGCGCAGGTGAGAAGCCTGTCCCGCAGACGAGACGACCTCCCGCGCCGCATATTGCGATTCGCATAACGCGAGTTATGTCGTGTTATATCGCCCGCGCCGTCCCGGAAGATGGGGCCGAATGGTTTTCGACAGGTGCGCAAAGCTGCTCAAAGCCGCGCGCGCATCTCGACAATTTTATTATTTTTTTCCTACTCAATTTCATTTTATTTCCGTACGTGCGGCGCTGGTCCGTGTTATGGTGCTGTCCTTGACTGGTCGCAACTTATAGTGTGTTTTCCCGTGGCGGTTCCCCATGGGCAGCGTCCTACCCCGCCCGTGCATCCTGGCCATGGTAATCGGCTGCAGCACGATGTAGGCCCGCCCCGCCCCGCCCCACCGGACCTCTCCGCAGCAGAGTCGAGCCGCGCGGGGCGGGGCGGGCCTCCTGGACCCGACCCCGCGCCGTGAAATTGGGTTTCCGGCCGAGTCCGGGCTTTGCTTTGGCTCGGGGGGGTATAGCGCTTTCAAGAAAATGGCGGGGCAGTTTTTCACGGTTTCTGTACTTCCTCTATTGAAAACACACGCACCATAAAGTCAGACTGCTGGGACAGGCTTTTGAACCAGGCGGGATATAGACGACGGCCATCAGCACTAACCTGTTCACAAGGTGCTGCCCGCCCGATGCCCATACGCGTCTGTTTTGCGATCAAAAATATTAATTTGTGATGTTTTCGTTTTTATTTATTTCACAAAATGGCATCGTAAAATCCCTGCCGCTTATAGGCTGTGCGTGCAGGGCTGGCCGTTCTGATCAGCCGAGACCAATCCTGTCCCGCTGCGGTCGGCCGGCCGGCCGGCGAGACGTTCCTGCATAATGTGATGCAAAAGGGGAAGGGCCTTATGCAACCCGCTGCTGCTCGTGATGGTGATGATGGTGTTGGTGATGATGATCAGGACGCTGGCCGTGATGGCGGCAGGCGATGATGTTTGTTTCACTCCTGCCTCGGGTGGACGATGCTTCCTCCCGGTTGTTTTAAAGTGGCCTGGTATCCAACAAATTTGAGAGTTTTATCCTCAAGGATGAACGACCTCGATACGGCGTTGCCGCTTGCCAAGAAGTATGTGTAGAAAAAGACAAAGTGAGGAGAACAGCGCGAGATGACCGGAGGGGGGGGGGGAAAGCCTATTAGCAGACTTGCAGGGCGGTGCAAACTGACGTCCCCTGAACACCAACAACTTCTAATCCCAGGGAGGGTTAAAGATGTGATTCTGCTAATATTCCACGTTAGGACGCTCCTCGTTTTTTTGACGAGTATATCGCCGATATCTTGCTTACAGTAGTGACTTTTATGCGATTCGGAAATTAGTTTGCTAATAGAGAACGTTATTTCTCCGTACTTAAACCGTGTGTGTGTGTGGGGGGGGGGGGGGGCGGTGAGGCCCGTGCCTTATACGGTGCTGGCATTACCTCTAAGGAGGAGGGGGCGAGGTGCAGTGAGCGTATCGATGGCAGAAATGAGACGCATCGCGCTAACACGATGATGACCTGAAAGAGGGAAAAAAATCAAGAATAAGGGAAAAACTGATAATAAAAAAAATCATTGTCGGAATCAGTCACGCTGGATCACAAAGGGGGTCACACGACGGACTCGCAGCGTGACGGGCGGCCCGGAAGACTGAGACGCCGTCGTCAATGATGGACTCATCTCGACCTCTTGAAAGGTGTGATCGGAAAGAACAAATGTGGTCGTCCCATTACCCGTCGAGCGCAGAAAATGACTCCTTGGACAACAAAAGTCGACGAATATTTTTTATGAAATGTACGTTCGATCTTGCGTTTTGGAATTTGCGTTCTTTTGCGAAATGTATCCTACTATTCGGACTCATTGTTTCATCCATAATGTTAAATATTTTTTTTTTACAATAAAAAAAAATCCTTGCGCGATTTCGTGCCCACTTTGCGTATGGGATTGGGCATTGGGGATTCTCCTCCGAGTCTCGTGTGGTAATGGGTCGCGCGTGCTGAGGGTGAAGCGATCAGGTGCGAGCGGTGCAGCTTGGCAAGGGTCAGTGCGTGCCCGCCCACGCACGCGCACGCACGGGCATTCGCGCACGTCCGTGCACGAGCGTGTACAACACGCGACACCCCCACCCTCGCACTTGGCTATAAATCTCTTGACTTGCACGTCGTCGGCGGCGGCAACACCACCAGCCCGCTCCCCCGCACACAACCAAACCTAATTTCTTCTCTTCCCCGAAGCAAAATGCTTTGCGTTATTTTTTTTCCCCCTTCTGACAGTGTAAGCGGAGTGCAGAAGGTCGGGGAAATCGCATCAACACCACCCCGATATTGCCCGTAAATGGGATTTGCCACCCCCAAAGCGCAGCAGACGGGGGCGTGCGGGGCGGGGTGCGAGCGGCGGGGCCGGGCCGGGCGTGGGGCGGGGCGCGCCCGCCGTGCTCCTCCCGCCCGGAAGCAAAATTGATAAACTACATCCTCCCCTAAGGCGCCGCTAGCAGTGAGCAGACGTGGCGTGGGGAGGGAGAGATACAGCGCTGGGATGCAGCGCCGGCGCCGGGCCGGGGCTGAGAGCTGCGGCGCACGGCGGGGACATGGGTTCAAATACCGGTTCCGTCCGAGCGTTTTTATTCCCTACCAGGAAAAGGCATTAGATGGCAGAGTAGTGGAGCGCGGCTCGCGCGCGTGGCAGCTGCAGCCGCAGCCGCAGGTGCATCCCCCGGCCCCGGCCCCGGTAGCACAAGTCGTTTTGGCGACCTGCCGGGCGCGGCACGGCGCCTCTTCCAGAATGGCTGCCCTTGTGGCCAATAAAGCCATCATTTTATCGATAGCAGTTTGAGTTGGCGCGTGACATGCATATCATGCCGGAGCCGCTCTCTCTCTCTCTCTCTCTCTCTCTCTCTCTCTCTCTCTCTCTCTCTCTCTCTCTCTCTCTCTCTCTCTCTCTCTCTCTCTCTCTGCCCCTCTCCCTCTCCCTCCTTCTCCCTCCCTCTCCTCTTCACTTAGGCTGGCCGCGACACAACGTGGAGTTATCTCGCGTGCTTGGCTGGCTGAGGGCTTTGCTGCCCCTCACCGTGCCAACCCGAGCGAGCCAAACCCGGCCGGCCGGCCGACGGGCCGCAAAGGCTCCTGGAGTTGAGCGCCCCCGCCCCGCCCCACCCTACCCTTCCCTACCCCACCGTTCCCTGCTGCCGTGCACCGCGGCTACTGCAAGCTGCTCCGAGACGACATGATCGCGGCACGCAATTAACTCAGACTAAAATTTTCCATTTTTTTCCGTTTGTTTTTGGTAGTTGATCTAGATGACTGTGAGTTTACGAGAGATGAGTAACACAGCCGGGCCGGACACCGCGCATCCCTCATGACCGCCCCCGCGCGCGCGCGTTCCACGCCGACGCAGGGAAACTCTGCGGGGACGCGCGTGGCGGCGCGGCGGGTCGTGAATGCACACGGCTCCCGTTGCATACGCGATGTCGGCAGGGTTCGCTTGTAGGTCGAGAGAGAGAGAGAGAGAGAGAGAGAGAGAGAGAGAGAGAGAGAGAGAGAGAGAGAGAGAGAAGGAGAAGACAATTTCCGCGGCCAGGGAGCGGTGATATTGGCAACGATGTCGCTGTCGTTTAGCAGGCGTCACACACGCCTCTGGAATGGGCCGGGGCGGGCCGGGCCGGCCCCGCCTGGCCGCTGTGGAGGCGAGACACGCGCGGCCCGCGGCCCTCCCCGCGCGGCCCTCCCCGCGGCCCTCACCGCGACCCTCGCGGCGCGGAACGGCTTGCGGAGCGGCCAGGACGGCGGGATTACATCGTCTTCCCCTTGTCGCGACCGCCGACCCGCGGCGCCCGGCCCGGCCCCACCCCACGTCCTGCCGGGCCCCGTACGCGTGTGTGATTTTTCGGTTCGATTATTTCTATTTTCCTGCGAATTTCCGGCGCGCGTGTGTATGGCGAATGTAACGGAACGTTTTTGACGCGGTTTTTGAGAAATAAAAAAGTCGTTTCAACTGGCTGCTGATAGCCTCAGTCCAAATATAATAGAAAATCATGTCAGGACTTCGAACTTTTGTCAGGAAACTTCGATAGAAATGTCTCGAAAATTAGGGTGAGAATGTGCGGAAAATTGGCTTCATAAGGGTCTGTAATCGCAATATCGGCCGTGAGCGAGCGGGTCACCTCTCCCCCGTCCCCTCCAGAAGCCCAAGCTCGAGGCCCACCAGAGACACGCGTGTAGCCGCCCCGTGCCCCGCTGACATACTGACCGCAACCGCCGGACCGCCGGGCCATTTAGCAAATAGTCGCTTTTGGCGAAGTCGTAAAGCTCCGGCCCGGCGTGTAGTGTAACCCGTTCCAGCAGGCGGTGACTGTTCACGGGTGTGGAGGGGAGGGGGCGAGGCTCGCGCCTCTCCTCTCCTCTCCTCTCCTCTCCTCTCCTCTCCTCTCCTCTCCTCTCCTCTCCTCTCCTCTCCTCTCCTCTCCACCGCGTTGTCCCTCTATGTAAAGCCCAAGCCTCCAAGGCCAAAATTCAAAGGCATTCAAAGTGTGGAAAAATGGGCTAATGTTGACCAGGGGGAAAACCCTAATTTTTGGCATGCTCATTGGCGACAGCGCGTCCAACTTGAAAAGTTACTTCGTTCAATTTTGACTTAAAAATTAATAACTTATAATATTCTAAAGTAGGCTTATTATTTCTTGCACTAAAATGGAAACGTCATGAGAATGAAACCGTTCCGCGGTATAAATAATCCCCTGCTGTGGCGTGTTTCTGTCTTAAAATCCATTTCCCGTTGTCATTTTCTGTCCCTCCTCCTCCTCCATACTCAGGCGGGTGGTGGTCAGCCCGGCTCAGGCCGAGGCCCCGGCCGCCTCTGCTGTCGCTTCGTGACGAATGACTTCGCCGAGAGTCGCTTTTCAGAAAGGACGAGACGAGACGAGCCTGGCGCTCTGGCGCACTCTGGTGTCGAATTGCAATGTGTTACGGTTCCCGTGACCGTCATCAAGAAAATTGCATCATGTTGTTGTTGTTGCTGCTGCTGCTGCTGCTTCTCGCTGGAAGTATGCTAATGGTGGCCGTCTCTCCCGCGTGCCCTCCGCGCCCGTCTCTCGCTTGCAGTGGGAGCTGACATCTCAAACAGAATGCAGACGACAAAGTTCATAAACTCGTGGCGATAAAAAGGGTGTATTTTCTCTGAGGAAAGACGCTCCGTGCCCTCCCCCATATCCTCTCCCCCCTCCCCTCCCCACTGCTTCCTGAGCTAGCGAAACACCATCTTACCTCTGCTAATGGAAGTGGCTGGCCGTGTGATGTTGATAAAAGAGACCCGCTTCTTACTACCTCTCGGGCTCGGCGTGGCGTGGCGTGGCGTGGCGCGCAGCACCTGTCCGTTACGATTGCGTTTCACATATCGGAGCCGCAATGTGTGACTTGGGCAGTGCCATAAAATTAATGTGGTACTCCGGATGATGGGGGCATCACTGTCATTGTTCCTCACTTTTTTTGTTTTATATTAGCCAAGGTGTTGATGTGTTCCCTTTCTTTTTTTTTACGGGCGCATCTTCCTCGCCCCCTTCGTTTTTTCATTGCCTTTTAAAAGCCCCGTTTCATTTTAGTTTTTGCGGATGTAAATTCTACGTTTTCGACTTCGTTGGTTAAATTTAAGCTTTTATTTACCGCTTTTTTCATATTTATGAGAGAGGGAGAGAGAAAGAGAGATGCGAGCTTTGGATTGCTGTTCACGCAATAGCGATATGGCAAGCGTCCGGCCCTCGCGGCGACAGAAAGCCCACAAAAGCGAACGGCGCTTTTACGCCCCTCTCCCACCACTTCCCCCTCCCTCTCTCCCTATATCTCCCGACCCCCCCCTTCCTCCCCTCCCCTCCCGTTCGCAACGTCATGACACGTACGTGGTAGTGCGTGAAAGGAACTAAAGAAAAATTCAGTTATTCGATAGAAAAACAGGTCATCGCCATCGGATTTTCGTATAGGAATTATTAGTAATGCTCCCGGAGAGGGAAGCTCGCGTTGAGCAAAAACGAATTATAGTCGAAGAACTCCTTGGAAATTTGTTTGGCGAGCCGTCACTGGCGTCTCCGGGTCATGCATGCCTATAGTTTCGTTGTATTTTTTTTTTTCGTGCACCGAACGGCAAATATTCAAGCTCGTAGCCGCACTATTGTAACGGCACGTTGACGTACGAATAGGCGCTGCGCGAATAGGCTGAACAGCTCAGGCGGGTTGTCGCCGCACCGCGACGGAGCCGGCTGGGCCGGGCCGGGCCGGGCCGGGCCAGCAGCGCCCCACCGACTGCGTGAAAGGGAGTCGGCACAAAACATTGTATGACGGGGCACATCCAGAGGAATGTGGATCGGATCGCCAGCACAGCTGTTGTACAGTTATTATGAATTATCATCATCATAATTATTATTTGTTGTACTACTCTCACCTCTCGTGTGCCTACTTAGATTCCTAAGGGCGTCGACCTCTTTTCCCAAAATTTCGCTACATGTTTAAATAAGCCCATTATTTTATTCGGCCCCTATGACTGCCCATTCCTAGCCTGATTGCCATATTTCGTGGAGGCTTCACACTGTAGCTCGCAGCCGCCGCCGCCGAGCCCTGCTCGGCCCGGCCCGCCGCCACGCGGTTCCCACGACAATCACAATTAATTAGCGGACTGCTCGTCCTGCCCCCCCTCCCCCTCCCCGGCCTGCTGTGCGTATTTGTGCGAGGCACACTGCCGTCTGCGCGCCGCGCCAAGTGGCAAATATTTGGCACCTTTCACCCGCCCACGAGGGTGTCTCGCGAGGCGGAGAGCAAGTAGCACACTCTCAATATGACACGTTATAAAAGGGAAATCGGGGTTGTATTTTGTGGGGGGCTTGTCTTGCGGAAGAACTCCCCCTTGCAGTCGTCTTGTGTCCATGAGCGCCCCTGTTGGCGGCCCCGGCCCCGGCCTGGCAGGGTGCCGCCCGCCGGCCGGCGCCGCGGTGTGAGTCAGACTAGACAGAGCGCGATCTAGGCGGGTCAGAGAACTCGCGGCATGTGGAGAGTGAGAGAGAGAGAGAGAGAGAGAGAGAGAGAGAGAGAGAGAGAGAGAGAGAGAGAGAGAGAGAGCAGAGATGTATGAGGATGATAATGAAGGGATGAGTAACCTACGCGGATATATACGATTATAGAGTCTATTTTGCATGCATAATAATGCGGACTTTCAACTCTTTCAACCAGTGCGCGATCTAGTACGTAAGAACTAAAAATAATTACTGGTGCAGATTTAAAAATATAAATCGACTGACATGGACTTTAGGCTATTGCTACTACCTTGTCTAGACTTCTGTGTGCATGAGTATGCTGGACACGATATTATAGTGCTGCTAGTCACCCAATTTTGTGCCTAGCTAATTACAAAAAGTAACTAAAGAAACACAATATTGCATCTAGCCTAGGTATGCACACATAATTCCAGCAGGTAGCAATAAAGTCCATGGTCATTTAGAGCGTGTACCTTACCTCCTTCAAGCCCTCAGTCATTGCCACTTCCGAGTGCATGACGATTAACAAGTATTGTGTTCTGGAAACTCGCCTGCCGGTCGACGCGCGATGCGATGGGGCCTTTCCCCTCTAGGTCACTCTGACGTCACTGGCAGTGTTAATGTGTGTGTGTGTAAGCGGTCCACCTTGCTCGCCAGCTGTTTCGCAGAAGTCAAGTGCAGGTCGCATACCACGTCACCCACGGGCCCGTGCGCAGCGCTGCGCCGCCAATACCGTTCGGTTCAGTCACTGTGCCCCGCCCCGCCCCGCCCCTCTTGGCCACCGCGGCTCGCCGCCGGTGCCGCCGGGTTTCCCGGGACGCTGACCGGCGCGGCGCAGCGTGGCGGTCCCTGTGCTAAGAAGGCGCCCCCGTCCTGCTCCACCAGCTCCCCCTCCCCCGCCGTCTTTTTCTCAAATTCCCTCCCCTCTAAATGAATCATCCTCCTCCTTCTCCTCGGCGGCGGCGCGAGGTTTCCGGGGAGCGCGAGGGGCTGCCCCTCCACGCCGCGCCACGCCACGCCACGCCTCGGCCGGACCCCGGCCAGCCGGCGGCCCGGCCTGGCAGGCGGGTCCAGCAAGGGAAGCTGCTGCAGAAATAACATCAGTTCCCGTTCGGCGTCGGACCAGCGAGGTTTGGGAGGAGTTGAGGAGAAGCACGCCTGCGGCCCGATCCGACCCGACCCGCCTGGCCGCCCCGGCCAGCCAGAGCGATCGGCTCCTCACTCGTGTCTGCGCGCGCGCGCGCGCCTGTCTGTGTGTGAGTGTGACAGTGTGTGAGTGTCTGCGGAGCTGCTGCAAGTTACAGGATTTTCGAAGGTGAGTCGTTGTGGGAAAAGAAAACACTCGCTTCGATTACTGAGCAGAAGTTGGGTCACAAAATTTAGCCGGTGCTATTCGCCGATACAAGTTGAGATATCTCCCTTTGTGTCGTTGGTTTACGACTTTGTCCCCTCGAGTGAGATAATATTAGTTTGTCTGCCGCATTTGTACTTATAACAGATACGGCATATGCTCTGCGTCTTCTGATTAAAGTAATTATTTGCTGGTAAATCTGTAGCCCATACTTATTTAGAAAGACGCCCTTTCGCATATCTTTATTTAAAAGAACAGTGTCTCTGTAAATTTCGGTCTGCAGCTCTCAGGCTGCCGCCTTCAAAAACTTGTTTAACAGGATCGCGATCGGCCACGATGATGTGGCCGATCGGATCAGCCGCGTCCGACTCCTCTCCGTTCTACGAGTGTGTCTGTGTGTGTGTGTGTGTGTGTGTGTGTGTGTGAATGCGTGCCTGCGTGTGCTCTCCACCAGGAGCTGTCAGCACATGCAAATCAAATGCAAAAGGGCCTATCGCCAGGGCTCGGCCGCGCTGCTGCACGCGTCTGGAGGGAAGTGGGGGGGGCTGCAGAGTCTGTGACCGGAGAGCGCGCAGCTGCAGCCTCAGCTTCCTCAGCTTCTATTCTACATATATATCAATAAATGCACAATTTAGACTTTTGTTCTGATTCCATTTTTTTTTAAAAACAACTGTTATTGCGATTTATTTTTGGGTCTAATGCTCATTGCTTTTTTTAAAAAAAGATTTTCGAGCAACATTTGGGAAATGCTGCCCCTCCCCTATTTCTCGTTGAGCTACGCTGCGCCAGTCGACTCCACGACCTGTCTTAATTGCCATGCCACACAGCGCGCGCCCCGCCCCGCCCCGCCCCGCGCGGCCACACCCGTGACATACACCCTCTCCCCCTCACCACCCCCTCCCCTCCCCTAACTGGCAAGACGGCCGCAGCCAAATCGAAATGTTGCCAATTTGCGGCGCGTAAAACCATCTGCAAGTCCCCAGCCCATTGTCCTGACCAAGTGGTTACGAGCCGAAAGAAAAGCGGAAGCCAAAGAAGAAACGAAACTAGAGGGGGAAGGAAAAAAAAGGGCCGAGTTAGGCTCCTTCTGCAAAACGAGTAAGCGAGGCAGCGATTGAGTGAGTGGTTTTCGAATCCTAAAACGCAAAACGGATTCCTTTACTTTAACAACGGCCGTAATAAGCACTCGTGGCTGACACACTAATTGCTGACACTTGCATCGTGTGCGCCTCTGCCCCATCCCCAAGGCAGGGGGATGTGAAAATAAAAGAGTCGGTGTTGTATAAGGGGACACAAGGAAAAAGAAAGAAAGAAAAGAGTAAGCGCAGGGTTTTTCATTACGCTTCTGCAGAAAGACTCCCGTCCTGTCATTACGGCTACAATTTAAAACGTCAGCGAGTAAGCAAAAGTTAGGTTTGATTTGTTGAACGTCAGTCCCCTACAGCTGCTGGGGCCCGGCCGGCATCACAGCAGGGCTATTAACTGCGGCCAATGTTTTTAGACGCATCCCGAGCCAAACCCCGTGCTCAAAGAAAGAGGCAGGATTGTAATGCAAAGGATGCGAAAGGCATCTCTCATTTCCATTTATCAATCGTTGTAATATTATTAATTATATATTATGTATGTGTAATAGTTTCCACTCCAGAAAATCAGTAAAATTATATTTCGCTCATATACAGTATAAGTCCCGGAAAACAAAAAACTTTTGTTCCTTTTTGACTATTGAAGACTTTCACGTTACTGCAAAGCCGCAAGGCTGCAAGGTACACGCGAACCTGGGGCGTCCATTCTCAACCCCACACATTGAGAACATAGGGTGTTTTGCTATCGTTTGTCAGTGCTCGAGTGTTCTGTTTTAACGAGCCGGATGGCCATAAGCATTGTTCTGCGAATTAGCTTTGGGCTGAGCGAGTCAAGGGCGGTGCGGTGCGGCCGGGCCGGGCAGGTCACTAACGGAGTGGCGGCGCGTAGCGGCGCGACCTATTGAACTTGCACGACCCGGTACACTGTTAACAGCCTCGCGAGCGAATGTGTTCGTCGCCCTCAACTCCCTTCACTTCCCGGGCGAGGGACCTAGAAAGAAGAGGGGGGGAGGAGTGGGAGGCAGGGTGGCAATTAAGAAGCACCGTATGATGCACCAGGTCGTATTTGACCTTTACTCCACCGACTTGGAAACAAATATTCGCTTGCTTTATCTCGTTAAGACGGCCACTATAAGCCCAAAGCGTGGAAAGTTTAGAAAAAAAATTTATGTGCCAACACAAAAAAATAAATTTCAAGAATCTCACAACATTCCCTTGACCGTCTGCATGTCTGTCCCCCCTCCCTCCCTCCCTCCCTCCCTCTCTCCCTCTCTCTTCACGAGCAACAGGTTCAGGTTAGTGTCATTGTCGCGTCTTCCGCAACAACCGGCGTAATTCGTGCGACCGACTTGAGGATGGGATGGGGAGGGGGTCGTTGAAGAGCGTCGAATGCCTCGCACATTCCCCGTGCCTAACGGTAACCATACGCAACAGCGCCGGCCGGCCGGGCAGTGCACAGAGAGCTCTGCACGGCACAGCCAGGGCTACAACGTCACATATGTTTCCCCTCTCATCCCTGTGACAGCTCACCGGCCGGCTCTCAGCGCCTCCTCGTCAGAGACAGTGTTGTGACTGACTGACTAATGCCGACCGACGGGCGGGACGGGACGGGACGGGTGTCTGTATTCTGTAGCGCAAGCCCCGTTTGTGCCTGCTCCACAAACAGAGATATAATGCGTTTTGAAGAAGGATGTCTTCGGTTTAAAGGTCAAGGCATATAGTACCATCGCGGATGTTATGACACGCGAAAATATGAGGAATCAATAATAATTGCTGGCGTGCGACAGTGTACCCTGGCCCGCACGTGCGCTGTGTGTGGGGCGCGATATGTCTCGGGGCGAAATTCTCATGGTCTGCTCATGGGGTACTTGTGCCCGTCCGGGCCGGTCCTGGGCTAAAGGTCGGGGGTCGGCGCGGCGTGTCCACTCGCACAGCGCTGAGCAATTGCATCTTATGGGGGGGGGGGGGAGGCAGGCTGCCGCACCGCTAGGAGGGTCAGCCCCCCCTCCGGCCTGACCGTGAGCTTTTTGCCTGCATCAACGCCGTGGAAACACGTCCGCACGCGCAAAGCGCTTGAATTTGCGGTATTCGCTGGATTTTGCTTCTGTATTCCAATTTTTTTTTTTTTTTTTGCGTTCACGCCACACCCAAGAGTGCACTTCAGAGCGTGTGAAAATATGTAAATGTGATGTAAAAGGCGGGCTCGAGTGATTCGCCGGAGACGTAAACGCAGGAGCCCCACAAAAGCTCTCGGGGCGTTTGTATTGGACCCTAACCCTTTGTCACTGTAAAAAATAAAGTTGTTTTTTGGAATTGTTCGTCTTAAGTATTTGTGTGTGTGTGTTGCAGGTTGGGACGGCAGGCTCGCGTGACGCTCGCGTGACGGCCGCTGCACACCACGTTATCGAGGTTTGTTTTTACTCGCTTCACACCACTCTGCCCGGCCAGAGCGCACGGCCGGCCGGGCCCCCGCCCCGCCGGGCCCGGGGCCGGGCCCGGGCCCTTCCGAGAATACCCTGCGGAGCGGACGGCGATCTGATCGGGGATCAATAATCAATATTCTGCCAGGGCCGCGCGTCTCAAATCTGGACCCGTCATTCTGCCCCGCCGCCTCCGGTGCCTCCGGGGCCCGGCCGGCCGGCCGGCCCGATCTGATGATCGCACTTAGCTTTTCCTCTTCTCGTATTCCACCCGCGCTGCGCTTCCTCCCAGGCGGCCCCCGACCCCGCGCGCTCCGGCTCCGGCCCCCCGCCCGGAGTTTGCCCTGCGCGTTGGAGTTTCTGCTTTTGCACGTTAAACGGCTAAAGGCAACTACCCCAGGACGTGGCCTGTACTTGAAAAAAAATCAAACAGTATAACTGCTCTGGCCAGGACGATTCGTAATAACGCCTCGTGCATATTGAGCCAGCAGAGCGGCTCAGAGCGGCTCGGAGCGGCGATGCACCGAGAACACGCTGGCTCTTTGCACATGACGTGTTTGCCTCCTCGTCCCGGCCCGGCCCGGCCCGGCTGCGCTCCTGCGGGGAGTATGCGTTTGGTTCTGTTTGGCCAGAGGTCTTTGGCGGCGCCCAGCCCAGCCCGGCGCAGTGAGGTACCCCTCGAAAAGAGCGTCTGTCGTGGCGAGCAGGGGAGAGGGGCAGACGTTTCAGTGTGAAGAATGTTTATGTCCTTGTACAGATTTCGGACAAGCCACTGGGGGGGCTACTAACTTATTCGAGAAAGAGGTCGGCTTCGATAAAGCGCCTATCGGGACAGAACAGGTCCGCGGACATGGAAGCCTGTGTAGAGCGGCCAGCCCATAACGATAGAAACGGGCGTCGGCCAACATCTTTATGCGTTCCTCTCGAAAAAGTGACTTGCCGGTGATAAATCCGTGTCTCCAGGTCTGCTGCTGCTCAAAAAAAATGTCACTGTTCTCACGATGAATTTTCAACTCCGTAGGCCATTTCTGTAACTAATTTTCAGCTCAAAGTACTCTAACGACACCCAGAAAACAATTCAGTTCTGCGGACCGAGTTCAAAACCGACATAATGTTATATCTCTATGTTCTAAATTGGGAATGTTTTCAACAAATAATTTAATCAAGTTGAATCCATTTTTATTTCTTCCACAAATTTAGTTAAAAAGGAGGGTACTAAAAATTATCCGATTTCAGGAACTAAATTTTAACTGGTGCGTTTTCTGGGTGCAGTTTGAAAAACTTCTACCGTTCTAGCACTAGAAACAAAATTACGCGCGGGAATATATAAACCTCGCAATAATGGTGACGTTTGTATATTTTTCTTGAAATTCAGAGTGTATCCTGAACCTGATCACTCGAGCTATACGACGCTCGGGACGTCCATGAGCTCGGGTCGATTCTAAAAATACCACTGTGGCCGGAGGCGACTGGACCGGGTCCGACCGGCCCTGCGGCCCCTGTGCGAACCCGACCCGGAGCGGACCGGAGCGGACCGGAGCGGACCGGAGCGGACCGCTGCACCGGCGCGGCAAAGGGGCCGCGGCGCCTGCATCGATTTGATAACCGTCCGCGGCGCGGCGCGTCGCGGCGCGTAGGGGGCTGCACTGATGAGCGGGGCGTCGCTTCCCGGCGGGGCGGGGCGGGGCGGGCCCGTGGTGGCGTGCAGCCGCAACATGCAACAGCACAACACACTGGCGCGCTGTAATAGTAATTACAGTGCGAGGGACAATTTGTAAAGCGCTCGTTATATGGCAAACGCAATGGCACGCCTGGCCTGCTGCTGGCTGTGAGAGAAAAGAAAGGAGGGAGGAATGTCCGTTCGCATGGATTTTTTTCCCCCTTCTGCTGCGTATGTCTCACTGTATGTGTCTCGCTCTCTCTCTCTCTCTCTCTCTCTCTCTCTCTCTCTCTCTCTCTCTCTCTCTCTCTCTCTCTCTCTCTCTCTCTCTCTCACACACACACACTGAGTTGTGTTTTATTTCGTTCACTTGTGACGCCGCACCGCACGGTGCTGTGCCGGGATGGGTTGTGACCGTGAGGACGAAACGGTGTATTTTATGATAGACGCGCATCTGCCTATTTTCAGCAGGTTGTGCAGCCCCCCCCCCCTCCCACTCTCCCGCCTGGCCAGCACCGGCGTGCACTTTGTTCTTTGGTGGCGCTATATACGCTGGCCGGGCCGGGCCGGGCCGGGCCGGGCCGGGCTGGGGCGGGGCGGCGCGGCGAGCTCGAATGGGAAGAGCAAACTGTCAAACAGAGGAGAGGAGAGGAGCCTGAGGCGAGGCTAGGCGAGGCGGCTTTGCTCGGGCCGGGCCGGGCCGGGCCGGGCGCGCTTGCGGCCAGCGACCCTTGTGTGTTGGCCTGTATCCGCCTGTGCGGAGGGCACGGCGCAGCACGGCGCAGCGGCTGCAGGCCAGGCGGGCAGGCGCGCCACCTCTCCTGTAATCCTGTCTACACGTTAGCCCGTAATCCACACGTAAAATACCGCCCTCATCCCTGCCTATATCCCGTAAAAATATCTAAAAGGTTAACGATTTAACCCCTGATATCTGGAATGGTATCATGTGTAATCCATGAATTCTTGTAATCCTGCGTGTACGTTTGTAAACCGAGTGGTGGCCCCTTTTGGGCGCGCCTTTATGTTCGGCCCTACGCACGCAGGCTCGCCTTCACCCTCATGTGGAGCGTGCCTTTCTTTTTGTCTGAATTCCAGGCGTATTGGAGCGTGGATATTGACTGCCAGTCGGCAGGCGGTTTGTCAAGGGCAGTTTGTTGGCACCCCGCTATGCGGTGTCCACTCTGCGCCCCTCCCCTCCCCTCCCCGTCCCTGTAGGGCCTAGCTCACAGTCTCGAGTCGCGGTCCCGCCGCGTGGCTTTTGCATCGATTCTGCAGTGTGTGAAGACGACGGCTCTAGGCGACGACCCGTTAGGTATGGGGCGGCATATACCACGCTGTAATCGCTCCGACAGCCTCGTGCCGCGGGGCGGGGAGGCGGGGCGGGGCGGGGCGGGGCGGGGCGGCGCTGAGGTGGTCGGGATGACGCGGCCAGCTTTGGCCCATTGGCCTGTCACACTGCGCAGAACGGAACGCCGTTAAAAGAAACATTATACGATGCGTTGCAACATCATACATGTCATTGGCTAGGCTGCTGCTGCAGAGTCTAGAGCTCTATTCTCACGCCGGCCTGGGCTTGGCTGGGCTCTGGGCTGCGCGGGGCTGGCGGCCCGGTCTGCGCGGCGTGGCGCGGCCGCCAGCCCTGACTGCCCCGCTCCGCTCCGTATGCCCGTCATGTACGATGGAGCGAACGGGCACTTGTCTATCACTGGTCCGGCGCGGCGACGGGACGCGGCGCGGCCGCTGCGCTGCGGGACGGCCCGGCCCAGTCCGGTCGGATAGTGTAATCACTTATTGTAATGTCGCTCGGTCACACGTGCTGCCGCTGCCGCCGGTCGCGGCGCGCTGCCGCCGCCCGCCTGGGAGGTAGGCAACGCGGACACACGCCTGCGGCCGGGTGGCCTACCCGTCCCGCGGCCGGGCGCTTCCGCCCGAGCTAATGCGTCCGTGAAAAATGACTTTTTGCATTGCTTTTAATTTATGTTGCTGGTACTGCGACTGCGTTTTCAGCACTCTTATTCTATCCCCCTCGTCGGTAGTTTTGCGGAGTACTTTTCAGTACTCACAATACTTATTTTTAAACTCCTTTTTTTTTTTGTTCATGCTTGGTTGGCTGCACTCACTCCTCCTTAACCTCCTTGGGGCCCGAGCGGGCGGGCAGGCAGCCCTGGTGGGCCGGTCAATGAATGAGATAATGTCGTTCCATTCATTAGCCTACAATGACCACGCACAACAGATAGGAGAGAGAGAAGGGGAGAGAGAGGGAGAGAGGGAGCTAGAAGCCAGCGGTATGGCGCGTACTCTTCCCATCTTCCTCTTCCTCCAGCAGCACGCCCGCTCCCGCTGTCGATGCTCTAAGAAGAAGAGCAGTGTGTTATTATTTAGCCCGGAGGCAGAAGCGCAGAGGCGTTGGTTAAAGGGAGGGGGCGGGGAGGGGGTGAAGCAAGAAAATTGGACAGGAAATGCAGTTAGCCTTTACGTATTTTGTTTGCGAGCGAGAGAGCCCCTCCTCTTCCACTCCTCCCAATCTCTGTGGAATGTTAATTCAGAGAGGAACGCGGCGGGGCGGCGAGCGAGCCTCGGCTAGCCACAGAGGTGGCGGTGGGGGGCGGGGGGACTGCAAGCTTCTGCCACTTCGATTACTTGGATGGGAAAGAATTTATTAGGAGGAGTCGCCTTTCGTCAACGCACAGTTGTACACTGCACGGACGAACTCGGGGCCTTTAGAATAAATATGTGGAAGCCGGAAATTTTTGAAAAGATTAATCAGAGGTGTTTTCGAGTTCATTTTTAGTGTCTTGTGTTTCGTTCTACTTAATGTTCTTACAGTTGCCATCAGCGTGATAGCACAGTGGTGAGACCTCACACCTTGCGTCTTGAGCGCTTTGCAGAGTGCCGCTGAAAGGAGTCGAGGTTCAATTCTACCAAGCAAAGGGGGGGAGGGGGGGGGGGCAGGTACGGAGAGGGTTGTCGCTCAGAGATACCTATCTGCAGCCGCACGGGACGGTACTGTACGCGAACCGCTGGCTCTCAGGGGAGGGCCGCGCGGCGCGGCGGGGCCGAGCGGTGCTGGCCAACTGACCCATACCTGACTTGGACAGAGCGCGTGACCTAGGCACGACACTGGACGTGTTGCCAGCCTCCCCGCCACGCCCCGCCACGCCCCGACAGCCTCACGCGCGTCGAGGCACATCTCAAGACTATTAGCATTTAGGACTCGGATCGAAGGGGCATGGACTCTTGATTTTTGTGAACGAACATCGTGAAGTTTTTATTATAACTTTCGGATTGTTACATACTTTTTGAATTTTTCCTGATCATTTTTGTTTATTTTGTTTGTAAATTCTCAAGGAAAAAGTTTCGCAAATATTTAAGTTGTCTAAAGCCCATACGTCTAAAACATTGCAAAGGCTTACGCCGAATATTCGCGTTCGCGGGGGTGGCGCATTATTACGTTTCGTTTCCGACCGAAATGATGCGCATGATGGTTATTTTTTTCAGAGTTGGCGGAGGTGGCTAATTGCTATGGGTAGTTCGTGCCCCCCGCCAGTGTTGTTAGGAGCACACGGTCAGGGTGGAGGTCTCGCGGCGTGCAGCAGACCAGCGCGGCCTGGCGCCGCCCGCCCCGCCCCGCCCCGCCCCGCCCCGCCCCGCCCCGCCCCGCCCCGCCCAGCCAATCGACTGTGTCAGCGGCCGGCTGCGCTCAGCTGCCCTGCCCGCCTCACCGCTGCTCAGACCCGAATAATTTGCAATCATCATTTCTATCGTCCCAATCAGCCCGATTAGGCCTCGCCGCGACGGTTCGGTTTATGCGGCTTTCTTTAGTTTTCGTTTTGTTAAAGCGGGGAGTGGGGTAAAATAACTATGCAATAGCTGCAGCAAGCATGCGCTCGCGGGCACACATAGTGAGCCCGGCCCGGCCCGGCCCGCTTCAGACGCGTCGGTGATGTGTCAGTTACCGTCCCGTTACGACCTGTGTATGCTCTGTTCTCACGCTGCCGCCGCGGCTGGAGCAGCGACTGCAGCGGCAGCAGCGGCGGCCTCCCCTCCGCCAGATCAAAACGGCTGCACTTTGGCACAAAGGGATACGCACGCAGGGGCCTCTAGGCGTGAGCTGCAAGTAGCGCACCAGCGCACCCGCTGTGCATAAGTTCTCAAGCGACATTTCCTAATGTATACAGTTTCTTTTCATGGCGAAAAAAAAATATAACAGAAGCTTCGACTTGTTTCCTGTCATTTTATAAACGTCGGCAATTATAACAACTTTGCGTGGGTAGAGAGTTACAAAGAAAAATAATCACAAATCGACGTCGAAGAGTTTTCGTTATCGTGTGAAGCTGCCGCGGGCCCCGCCGTCGCGTCCGGCCTAACGGCGCTGGATTTTTGTCGGAGATAAGCCAGGTCCCGCCTGGCCCCGGCCCGCGCCCCACATAGTGGCCCCCATTTCCCTACCGCCACTGCGACTTTCGCCCAGCAGCCGTTTGTATTTCGTTTCGGCCGGGTTAGATGGGACGTGCTATGCGAGTGGTCCTGGCCGGGCCGGGGCTTCCGTCTTGTGTGAAAGATAACTGCTCATCGTGCGAAAGGTAACGGGAGGGCTGCGCGCCCGAGAGTGGGACGGGGAGGGAGAGAGAGGGACGATGTGGACGGCGACTACGCGGTGGCTCTAAAAGGAAAGGAAGTAAGAAATGGAGACGAATAAAAAGAAAACGGGAAAGAATTGTCCTGTCATTTTATTACTTGCCACACCATGGCTATATTGCCTTAAAGTTTACTGCCAATTTCTTGTTGACTCTGTGCGATAACATTGTGCCCCCTTCCCCTCCTCCTTATTCCTCTCCTGCTGCTGCGTCTTCCCGAGTCCGCGTGATTTGTTGGCATTGGCGCTCTGTCGCGGGGTGTCTATGGCACGCGCGCGCGCGCGTGTGTGTGTGTGCGCATGGTCACGTGACGCGTGCGGCTCGGCGACCTACATTCACTGCCAATGCCAAGGCGAGTCCAGGCAGCACAGGCAGGCAGGCAGGGCAGGGCAGGCGCGCCTCCCGTCCCGTCCCGTCCCGTCGCGTACCAGCTGCACAGTACAAGGAGACCCCCCCCCCCCCCACCGCGCCAGGCCAGGCGATCCCGCTGCTGCCCCGCCCCGCCCTCCGTGCGCTGTGCCGATCGACAAACCCGTACATTCGCGCGCGTCAGTGTTTCGCAGAGAGAGAGAGAGAGAGAGAGAGAGAGAGAGAGAGAGAGAGAGAGAGAGAGAGAGAGAGAGAGAGAGAGAGAGATGAGGGGCCTACCGTGCCGTTTTACGTTATTGTAGACGAAACAATACATACAGCGTTGGTTCTAGTTTATTACTGATTTCATTTTACGTAAAAAAATTAAAAGGCGCTACTAAGAATTCATACTGGTAAAACTAAAGCGGATGAGCTGTGCGCTTCCATGAGTCAAGCATGCAACTACGCGCTAGAAGACTTTGCGCTTGAAAGCAAACTCCCCCATGCATTAAGATAGGCGGATGAGCCTGGTTACGCTTTAGTATGCTTGAAGAATAGTGGTTGCACCACGCTTTAGTTTTACCTGCTGCTGTTTAATACTTTTCCACTGCTCTGGCCTCGCAAAGTTTCCGCGGAGGTGCGACACGCGAGCGCGGTACCGCCTTATATTCGACTTCTCCCTCGACAAAAAGCGGAGAAGAAAAAAAAACGAAGGCGGGGAAAATGGATTAAAATGAAAAAGGAAGAGGTAGATTGCAAACTGTGAGGTGGGGACGACCCCCCCCCCCCTCCCCGACCCATCAGCCTAGTCTAGGGCGCATTCTGCATCTCGTCCGCCACGCTCTCGGTACGCCGAAATGGAGACTGTTATTTTGGATTGGATGCACATGATGCCGTGCGGGCGGGGCGGGGTGGGGTGGGGCAGGGCCATGGGAACGAGCTGTACAGCGGAGCTCTGCCGCGTTTGCGTGTTGCTGCGTTTCAGTCTAGTGTCTCTTTCGCTGTTCTCGCGCTCGTTTTTTTTATCCTTTTTTTCTTTCTTTCTTTCTTTTCAGTTTTTTCACTCTTTTCTTTCCATCTCCTGCTCTGCTCGTGCTAATTATGGTGCGGCTAGTTATTATCGTCGGATTGACAGAGAGACAGCCTTGTACTTGGACTGTAAAGGACGAGCAGGAGGTGAACGAGGAGGATGGGATGGGCAGGCAGGGCATGGCCACGGGGATCGGGATCGACACGACAGTCATGTATTAGTTTTTTTTTCTTTCTGTTGGATCGAAAAAGTCCTTCCGGGTCCCGCGGAACTCGAGATTATTCCTGTCGATTCCGCTAATTATCGATCAGTATAATGACTGTGCAATAATGCACGAGGAGCCACCTGACCGCCGCCGCAGCACTTCATCTTTTTTCTTGTCCTCTTCGGCGCATGGAGAGCAGCCCCGGCCCGGCAGACATTCCCGCAATCAAAAGTGACGATAAGCCAATTCCTGTGAAGAGCAAAGAGAATAGGCTATGGTGGGAGTGAGCGCGGCAGCGCGGCCCGGCCGGAGAAGGAAATACGCCCCGAGAAAAGCGAAAAGCCAAACACAATAGAGTGGAAATGCATACAGGTACACAGACTCCGCTGTTCATGCCGTGTATGAACTCTGCGCCCCGCAGTTCAAGGCTGAACACGGGCACGGCGCGCCGGGCCCGGCCCGGCCGGGACCAGCCGGGACTGAAAGTAAAACAAGACAGCTCATAGTGTGCTTTGACTCACGATTGCACCGAGCACGACATGGATCGTTTCGCTTTTCAAAGCCGCCCTCCACTCCTCGCGAAACACACCTCGCCGTCGTGGAGCCTCCGGGGCCGAGGCAGCAGCCCAGCCCAGCAGGTCGTGTGCGGGGAAGCCCGTGCCGAAATGTGGAACACTGGTCCAGGGCACGGTGGCGGGGCGGGGCGGGGCGGGGCGCTATCCGGATGGCACACATTTTGCGAGTTCATGAACCCCCGCGGAAAACTATTACGCATACATTTACATACTTGGCGACCTTTTCGGAGCCCGCGAGGCGCCTCACCAGGCTGGCTTGGCTGGGCCGGTGCCGGTTTGGTCCGCGAGGCTCGCCCCGCCCCGCGGCAGACATATGAGCGTATCTATCTGTATGTTCGTTTTGTTAGACAAGCGCTGCAGCGGGGCCCGCCCCGCCCCGCTCAGGAGGGTTGGGTTTCCTAACTGTATTATAACGGACATACGCCTTTAGCATATGGCCGTATGTGCGTTTACTGTATAAGGCGCACGCCTGCTCATTGGCTCAGTGGCGCGGCGCAGAGAGTGCCCCGCCTGGGCCTCTAGTCTGGACTGGACTGGAGTGTAGCGAGTGTCGTCTCTCTTCACTCAGACTGGATTTGCGATAATTTTGCTACAAAATTTTGCAACTTTGCTTTGTTTCACAACCAGATTTATCGCAAACAGAGAGACTGGCCTCCATACACGTTGACGTCAAATTTACAACGTCCGATGTAAAAGTACGTAGCTTGCATCTCGTTAGGACCGCGTCCCACTGAAGCCGATGATCCTTCAGCATCAGCCCCGCCGTCCCCTGTTGTTCTGTCGCTGCAAATAAACTGCTCAGAAAAATACGCCGACGTCCGGTGGAGAACGGGAGCAAGACCATTTCGGGCGAAACTCTTAACTCGCTCACTGACGATGCTACACTCTGCTGTTGAAAGGTTTCCACCTCTTAACTAATCAGGGCGGGTATATGTCACGACTTTTTGCCGTGGCATTGCAAAGCCCGTTACCTACATTGCTCATTATTAATAAACTATAGTCTAAGTATTTTTAGTTTTTTAAAAATAGTAACATACATTGTCGCTTTTTCTAACGAGTGTTTTTCATCGTGTTTCAGGACGCATCGCAACGCATGGCACAGCATAGGGGCGCCCCCGGGCCCGGGGCGTCCAGCCTGGCGGCGTGGCTGTGGTGCACGGCGGCGCTGCTGCTCGTCGCGACCGTGCGCCAGTCGCTAGCAGGTGAGTTCAGTTATCACCATTCTCATTTTTTTTTTCCTCAACGCAATAATGGTTTTGCGTTATGCCACGAATCCGAAACTTAAATCGCCCTGGTTATTTGTGGTGCCTTGAGGGGGAAACAACTCTAAAATTTTTGTACACCTAGTAATTCAGAAAAATTCAGAGAAATTCAAAAAAATTCAGAAAAAATTTACAAAAGTCATAAAAATTTAGAAAAAAATCGAGCAAAAATTCACAAAAATTCAATAAAAATTCACAAAAATTCACAAAAATTCACGACATTTGTACCGGAGTGGCTCGGAAGCGCTACAGATCACAACCGCTACAGCTCGGTAGCGCTAGGGCTCGCTAGCGCTACGGGTCACAAGCGCTACAGCGAGAATCCGCGCGTTAGGCGGAGCCGAGCCGAGCTGAACCTTGAAAAATTACGCACGTGCTCTGCGAATGAAGGGTGGCGTGAACATGGAAAATTTTTGCGACAGTAAACCTCCCGAAGGAGGTTGCGGTTCCCGCCAGGCACAGGGCTTTTACCCCCCGTGGCAGCCAACAACTTCGGTGTTCTTATGGGAACCGGTGCTTTTCTGGCATGCGATCCTGTCGCGCAATTCGACAGATTTGATCCCGTACTGTCAGATTTAGTCGTACGGTGGTTAACCGAACTGCCCTGTCCCCAGAGCATGGAATAGCTATTTTTGGAGCCAGATTCTAGGACTTATGACCCCACGACCGACCACCAGTCGTGGGCATGGGACGGAACTTCCTGGCAACCCGCTGTCGCTTCCAGTGAAGAACCTACCTGGGTTTGAACCAGGCCCCATGTGCCGAGTCTCACAGACACCCCACGGCTTTCGCGGCACCACTAGACCACTAGACCGTCGGCTATTCCACGAGGGAGCTCGGTTGAAATGGGGGGTTTGAATTCCACTCTCCAAATTGTTGTCCTCAGAAAAATTAAATTTCTTGGTAAGATTCGAACCTACGTCCTACGACTCTCCGCGCGGACACTATGCCGGCACGGCTACGACGCCACGGTACCAGATGCCGGACCACTAGGAGTCATGCTGCGCGAGAAGCCACAGTCACGGAAGAAACGAACCCGGTGTCATGAGTGCGCCTGCTCTCCGGTCAGTGCTGGGCCGGTGTGAGGTGATAATACTGCCCCCGTGACGGATATGCCGGGGGTATAGGGGGGGTGCAATCATCCCAGGATAACCATGCCCCCCTAGTCGCGAACAGACCAGGGGGGCATAATCATCCCGGGATAATCATGCCCCCCTTCATGGTCCGGCACAAAGGGGGCACAATCATCCCGGGATAACCATGCCTCCTCCGGGAGAGTGAAGGGGGGCAGAATTATCCCGGGATAATTGTGCCCCCTTCCGAAAATTTAGAAAAAAGGAATTTTGGCAGCACTAGTCATGAGCTGACTGTAAATAATGCGGCAATTCATTATTTGCAGTAAGAAAAAAGGCAGGGTGGGGGCACCATTATCCCGGGATAACGGCGCCCCCCCATAGCAAGCCCTAAGGCAACGGGGGCATGGCTATCACGGGATAATAATGCCCCCTTCACCTTGCGCGAAGGCAGGGGGCATGATCATCACGGGATAATAATGCCCCCTTCACCTTGCGCGAAGGCAGGGGGCATGGCTATCACGGGATAATAATGCCCCCCTACTGCCTGCCCTGCGGCGGGGGGCATGATCATCACGGGATAATAATGCCCCCTTCACCTTGCGCGAAGGCAGGGGGCATGGCTATCACGGGATAATAATGCCCCCCTACTGCCTGCCCTGCGGCGGGGGGCATGATTATCACGGGATAATAATGCCCCCTTCACCTCGCGCGAAGGCAGGGGGCATGGCTATCACGGGATAATAATGCCCCCCTACTGCCTGCCCTGCGGCGGGGGGCATGATTATCACGGGATAATAATGCCCCCTTCACCTCGCGCGAAGGCAGGGGGCATGATTATCACGGGATAATAATGCCCCCTTTATCGTGCGCGAAGGCAGGGGGCATGGTTATTCCGTCAAGTGTGTACCGCCAGGTGCTGATCCAAATTTTTACTAATCGCCAAACATTAATCCTCAATTTGTACTTTCACACTAGCATAGGTTTAGATTTAGTATAATTTCTATTCAATTTGAAAATGGAATACGGTTGCGAGCGTGACAGGGAATTGAACAAAACGCCGAAGGATATTACTCTTTCCGTACTTTCGCCCTATCATTGGCACTCGCCCTATCATTAGCAATATGAAGGTTCATCCTCTATATTCAATCTGGTGGTGTGAGAGTGACGCACGCTTCTCGCTGTGGATTGAGAAAAAGTGCATTCCGTCTGAACGAATTTCTACAACTGTCGCCCGAAGCTCCTGCTTGCACTGAAAATTGGTTGGCGTCTAAAGACGCCAAAATCTTGGCGTCTTAAGACGCCCAAATCTTGGTGTCTTAAGACGCCAAATCTTGGCGTTCTATGACGCCAAATGCGTCCTGAGGACGCCAAATTTTGGTGTTCTCCTAGAGAACGCCAGTATTTGGCGTCTTTTGACACCAACATTTGGCGTTCAGAGGAGAACGCCAACTTTGGCCTCAAAAGACGCCACGCAGTTTTCAGTGTGAGGGCAGTGTAAAAGAAGAGCAAAGCTGCACAAATGACAACTGTACAAAGGGGGAAAAAAAGTTCTCAAGAAAAGTTGTCACACTACACGTTTCCAATGGCGAAACAATGAAAGGTCTTGTGCAGCTTCTAAATGACAAGCTGCAAAAGAGCTAGACAGCTTCACTGAAAATTGGTTTTCTTAAGACGCCAAATCTTGGCGTTCTATGACGACAAATGCGTCCTGAGGACGCCAAATTTTGGTGTTCTCCTAGAGGACGCCAGTATTTGGCGTCTTTGAACGCCAAAATTTGGCGTCTTTTGACACCAACATTTGGCGTTCAGAGAAGAACACCAACTTTGGCCTCAAAAGACGCCACGCAGTTTTCAGTGTTGCCATACAACACTGTCAAAGAATGTTTACTGCGAAGGCTTTCGCACAATAAGGTTCACCAAGGTTCTACACACTTGTATATTGAGCCGGTGCAAACCGAGGACAACCCAAAGAGGTTCCTCCAATGTCTTCTAGCTCTTGGGTCTCTGCCCCATGAGGTTCGTATGCAATCCATAGGTAGCAAACAAAAATAATTTATTTATTGAATTTTTCCCGGTACCTCTCACTTTAATAAGTATGCATGTTTTCAATGCAGATTAATGTTAATGGGCAAGCACTCAGTCTTCGTGGCGCAGTGGCCTTCATCGGTTCTGATAGCATTTCCCTTGGTCACTACGTGGCACACGCTCGGAGGCCCGACAAAACCTGGGAAACGTATGATGATCTTCGAGGGGAAATTTCATCTCCTGATCTCAAAACCATTTTTAAGTGTCACTTAATATTTTATTCCATTTAGTGTCGTTCTCTTGTACTTTGCCTACAAAAGGTTATTACCATTTTGTTTTTGGAAAATTTTCATTTTTTAAATATTGTTTTCTTTATTAGTATTTAAAAGAACCTGTAACACCATGTAAGTGTTAGTTTGTACTGCTAGTTGCACCTTCAAAAGGTTCATATCATTTTGTTTTTGATAAATTTGCTTTCTTTTAAGCAATATTTTAAAAAGGTGTGACAATCTTTTAGTATTTTACATTGTTTAATAGTGTTAATTACTGTAACACTGTTTGTATAAAATATTTTCTCGTTACCAAAAAATGACACTTGCACAAACTGTTGTACATTTTTCTGAACTACAGTATTTCCCCCTGCCTTCGCGCGAGGTGAAGGGGGCATTATTATCCCGTGATAGCCATGCCCCCGTTGCCTTAGGGCTTGCTATGGGGGCGCCATTATACCGGGATAATGGTACCCCCACCCTAACCTTTTTCTTACTGCAAATAATGAATTGCCGCATTATTTACAGTCAGCTCATGACTAGTGCTGCCAAAATTCCTTTTTTCTAAATTTTCGGAAGGGGGCACAATTATCCCGGGATAATTCTGCCCCCCTTCACTCTCCCGGAGGAGGCATGGTTATCCCGGGATGATTGTGCCCCCTTTGTGCCGAACCATGAAGGGGGGCATGATTATCACGGGATGATTATGCCCCCCTGGTCTGTTCGCGACTAGGGGGGCATGGTTATCCCGGGATGATTGCACCCCCCCTATACCCCCGGCATATCCGTCACGGGGGCAGTATTATCACCTCACACCGGCCGCATAGCGTTATTGGTATCGGCGCGGCTTAATGCACTAGGTGGGCAGAGGTTCAAAAACCCCATTTTTTTTTATTTTTTTTTTTGTTTCTTGTTAATTTTTTTTTGTTTGGACCAAGTGCTCCTTTTTGCAGTTGCCTAAGTCACAAAGACGGTATAGCTGGAAAGAGCACATAATCGGAACAAAAAAAAAAAAAAAAAAAAAAAAAAATCTTTGTGACTTAGAGCAACTGCAAAAGGAGCACTTGGTCCAAACAAAAAAAAAAAATTAACAAGAAACAAAAAAAAAAAATACGTGGTTTTTGAACCTCTGCCCACCTAGTGCATTAAGCCGCGCCGATACCAATAACGCTACGCGGCCGGCCCAGCACTGACCGGAGAGCAGGCGCACTCATGACACCGGGTTCGTTTCTTCCGTGACTGTGGCTTCTCGCGCAGCATGACTCCTAGTGGTCCGGCATCTGGTACCGTGGCGTCGTAGCCGTGCCGGCATAGTGTCCGCGCGGAGAGTCGTAGGACGTAGGTTCGAATCTTACCAAGAAATTTAATTTTTCTGAGGACAACAATTTGGAGAGTGGAATTCAAACCCCCCATTTCAACCGAGCTCCCTCGTGGAATAGCCGACGGTCTAGTGGTCTAGTGGTGCCGCGAAAGCCGTGGGGTGTCTGTGAGACTCGGCACATGGGGCCTGGTTCAAACCAGGTAGGTTCTTCACTGGTAGCGACAGCGGGTTGCCAGGAAGTTCCGTCCCATGCCCACGACTGGTGGTCGGTCGTGGGGTCATAAGTCCTAGAATCTGGCTCCAAAATAGCTATTCCATGCTCTGGGGACAGGGCAGTTCGGTTAACCACCGTACGACTAAATCTGACAGTACGGGGATCAAATCTGTCGAATTGCGCGACAGGATCGCATGCCAGAAAAGCACCGGTTCCCATAAGAACACCGAAGTTGTTGGCTGCCACGGGGGGTAAAAGCCCTGTGCCTGGCGGGAACCGCAACCTCCTTCGGGAGGTTTACTGTCGCAAAAATTTTCCATGTTTTCACGCCACCCTTTCATTCGCAGAGCACGTGCGTAATTTTTCAAGGTTCAGCTCGGCTCGGCTCCGCCTAACGCGCGGATTCTCGCTGTAGCGCTTGTGACCCGTAGCGCTAGCGAGCCCTAGCGCTACCGAGCTGTAGCGGTTGCGACCCGTAGCGTTAGCGAGCTGTAGCGTTTGTGACCTGTAGCGCTTGTGATCTGTAGCGCTTGTGACCTACGTCCCATTTGTACACCAAAATTCAGAGTTGTTTCTCCCTCGGGTGCCTTCCGACGGCGTTTCGACGAAACCGCATCCGCTTAGGTTGTTCTTGTTCTTCTGTAGGCTCTATTCTAGTCTCACACACACACACACCTACTGTCTCCGCGCCCCTCCCCTCTTTCCAGGCAAAACTTGATAGGAAAATAAGAGAAGTGTGAGCGGCTGTCGTTGTGCTTGAGTGCGGCACGAGCGCCATCCGTACTAATGGCCGGCCGGCAATGCACGTGACTGACATGGTAACGGGGCCTTACCCCCCCCCCCTCTCTCCTCTCTTCCGTCGTGGATCCTGAGAGATGACCGTCCGACCGCGTTTGTATATAGGAGCACACCTCTCTTCTCTCTGCTCCTCTGACTGCAAAACAAAAACAAAACAAGAAAGAAATCGGCGCGACTGTGAAGGGCGTCAGAATTTTGCGCGGACCGCGCTGCGGTCCGGCGATCCCTGTCGTGTTTTCTTTTCCATTATTACTGCGGCTTCTGATGCTGCCGCTGTTAAAATTCGCCACCGCATTTTTGGCCGCTCGGGTGTTTGCGCTTGAGGGTCGATCTTTTTGGTTGAGCTCGCGGTGCTCCCAGCCCAGAGGGACAGGGAACGTTTGGGTTGCACCTTTAACCACCTCGACAAAGTAGTGCCGCTCGCCGCCAAGTCTGAAAATTTATGAGTCCTGAAAGGCAGCTGAAAAAAGAGAGCAAGATTTCTCTCGCTCTCGACGCACTCCCATGACCACCACCACCACATAGCGGTCCTTGCCTTAAGTCCCTACATGAAATAAGGCAATTCGCAGAACGATTATTCCGCCGTCGGAATTGGTCGTAAAGGCGCCAAAGTGCAGCGGCCTGTTTTGGGCGACGGCGACGTCGGTGCATCAGCGGGACAGTTAAATGCACCCTCTCTTTCACACGCCCTAAAACACACAAAAACATGTTTCGCTCCGCTTAACGAAAGTACCCCAGCCCCTGTCATTCTTCTGATTCTGTCTCTTTCTCATAGTCCGTCCCTCCCCCCTTCCCCCTCTTTATCCTCCCTTCCCACTTGTCATGAATGAGAGCAATTCCTCTTTTTCGAACATCAGTGACTACAACCTCCCGGCTCATCGCGCAGCCCTCTGAAGAGGAGGAGCGGGCTGAGCCCGGCCGCAGTTACAGCCCTTTGTTCTTCAGCCATGTGTTTGGGGATAATTCTGTGGAGCAGTGTGTTCTCCGAAAGCGTGCCCTCGCCCATTACACGGAAGAAGGAGTCTCAGGAGGATGGAGAAAAAGATGCCCCGCGAATCTGAAAAAAGTGCCGCAGAGAGGCACTAAACACAGACGATTTCCGAATTACAAGTCACAGTTGTTCATGCCCTGGACATGTCGGACTTCTTTTATAGACACATTCAGTGCGGGGTGTTTTTAGCCCCCATGAGGATGAAAAGGGGCAGTGGCCACATAGTGGTCATGCCGCACTCAATGTGTTTAGGTAAGCGACTGTATATTGGAAGAGAAGGCGTTATGCCCGAGCTCGGTGCCCCGACGACCTTGGCAAGGCCGAGCACAACGCGTGGCGGGCGGGCGGGCGTGTGTGGGGCCTCGCGCATACCCGGGTCATGACATCACTCTCTCCCTCTCTGTTTTTCTCTCTTTTCTCCCTGCTTCCGCCAATGAACGTCTCACCGCTCCCCTCCTCCCTCGGCTCTCGCTTTTTCATGTGTCGAGATCTCCGCAGAAACAGGTACCAGCAGATATAAATTTGGACTCTGCGTCCTGGTCCCGAGTCAGACTGATGGCCGGCAAAGTGCCGGTGGTGGGGGGAGACGGAACGAGACAGACTGCGAGGCAGATGAGCTGTCATATCCTTTTCACTTGTTTATCGCTCGACCATTTCGTGACGTTCCGAAAATAACCGGCCCCGTATCCTGGCGATTACCGGCGCCAAAATTCGTTATTTTCTGAGGTCTTTGCTCCGCCGCCGTCAAAATATTGTGACCAGACTGGCCAGGGCCGCCGGGCGACGGCGCCAACACGCCCTGCGGTGCGGAGCGGGGCGGAGCCGGGCGGAGCCGGGCGGAGCCGGGCGCACGAAGAGGAGGAGGAGTAAGACAAGACGGAAAGGCGACGCGCTGAGCGCATCACCACCTCCTGCGGGTTTTGGGTGTAACTTTAGCACCAAATTTGCGAAAACCCCTAAAAGAGCCTCCTCTGATTTTATGCGCGGCACCGCTTTGTCGGCGCGCTCTGTTCCCCCCGCTCTTCTTTCGGCTGGCTGCTTCGGTGTTCTCTTTTTATGCTTTCAAAGAAGGGGCCAGCAAGGCGACGGGCGTCGAGACCGATTAAGGAGCGATTGCGCGCAAAGTGACATTTTTATACTGATCATTGTCTCTAAATCAATGCACCTTGTCTGTGCATCATATGTTAATATGTTAAAGCTATTTTAGGTGAGAAAGATGGGTCAGCTCTGCGCGCCCTGTGAGCTGCGGGCCCGGCGGCCCCTGCCCCTGCCTTCTGGCCCCTCTGGACCCGCGGGGGGGATTAGCTGGCTCCACTTCCGATTATAGAGGCGTCAACGGGAGCCCGCTCATAAATTCTCGGTCCCGTACGTCCGTCTGTGCTCCACTTGTTTTCTCTCCCTCTCCCTCCCTCTCTCTCTCTCTCTCTCTCTCTCTCTCTCTCTCTCTCTCTCTCTCTCTCTCTCTCTCTCTCTCTCTCTCCTCCTCCTCCTCGCTGCGCCCTGCTGCCACCACTGACCGGAAGCTGCGAATGACGCGGTAAACGCCACTCAAAGCTACCTGAATAAGAAAAAGTATATACACACAACGTCTCTTTCGAGAATGAAAACTAGACAAGTTTGTCTTGACGGGTTAACTCATGCTCCTCATACACAGCATGACGCAAGCCGCATGTCCGCCCAATACCGAATATAGAAGTATACAAGAGGAGGAGGAGGAGGAGGAGGAGGAGGAGGAGGAGGAGGAGGAGGAGTTGGAGGAGGAGGAGGAGGAGGAGGAGGAGGAGGAGGAGGAGGAGGAGGAGTTGGAGGAGGAGACGCACGGCAATTGGACACGGGCGGAGCGGGCTGTTGTCAGTACATTATACCGTGGAATCCATCGAGACACACGCGGTAGGAAGTGGGGCACATTAACGGTCCGCCGGGCGGGGCGGGGCGGGGCGGGGCGCCGATGATTCGAGCAAATCTCTCGCGTACGTGCGTTACCTTCACCTCACCTCGCCGCTCCGCGGCCGAAGAGTGTCGGGGAACGACCTGTGCTACTGCGAGCGGCCCCGGCCACAGCCCTCATGCGCACCTTCTAGGGCTCGGTGGTGTGCCTGCCTGCGAAGCTTCCTTCACACGAAATTCTTAGGAACATTTTTTGTACCCATATATGAATAAATTGTTCATGATTATGAACAATTTGTTCCTACTTGCGTATTAAAAGATGCATTAGCTGAGCATGTTCAAAAAATATTCATACGTTTCTTGTTCACATTGAATTTAGTGTGTGTAGGCAATAGTGTAGATATTGAGTAATTGCTGTGTGTCCCGCCGAATCCGTTACTCCCGCTCGTTAGTCAGATTGATTCTCAGTTTTGAGCCACTCGTGCGCGATGGTCAGGGCGGCCCGGCCGCCTCTTAGCGCCTCCGATAAAGCCATCACGGTCATAGTCTGACCGCTGCCCGGCCGCATTGTTCGATGGAAGGAGGCAGAGAAGGAAAAGGGGGGGAGGGGGCGTCCCGGGGGACGGAGGGGGGGCGTCACAGGCAATCTCGCTCAACTCGTTGAGGATTAAAGAAGGTTTGGGTGAAGGCGGGGAGAGGATGAGGGGGAGGGGGAGAGGGGAGGTGACGCTCGGACAAAGCAGAGTGATGGCTGCAACGGTGCACAAGTAGTGCTGGAGGCGCTGCCGGCGCTGCCGGCGCTGGCCAGCGGCCCGTTCCCTTAGGAGCCTCACGTGAAACATCGCAGAGCTTTGAGAGGTTTGGCGCCGTGCGGCGTGGCGCCCAGCCGCACAGTGCGTCGCGGTATCGCTAATGTTTTTCACACTTAAGTCAAGGAGCTATGCAGCGTTCTCTGAATTATTTTTTTTTGAAGGTGTACCTGCACCTGATGCTGCAGCTGCCTTGCAGTTGGGACCCAGGCGAAGGAGGAGGAGGGGGAGGGCGAGGGCCGGTGAGCGGAAATGGCAGCAGCCAGCACGCGGGCTGAGGGCGAGTAAAGAAGGAAAAAAAAAGTGGGGGAAAAAAAGGAAGTAAAGTGAGAAAAAAATGTGGACGGCAGCCGAGCACGCGGCCAGAGCAGCGGAAAATGAGTTCCCCTGTCAGGTCTGCTCGCGCAACGAGGGAATGCAGCCGACTGCATCACTGCGCAGCGCATCACTGCGAGCGCCAGGAGACGCCTGTGGGTAGGCCACCCGGCGTGGCGTCAGTGTGAGGCGGGGCTGCCTATCCCCGTGGCTGCAGGCGTCATGCGGCGGAGAGGAGAGTGAGGACCGAAGGTGAGAACCTCCGTCCTCAACGGTGTCTTCAAACCTTTTTTCTTTCCATATACAATCATTTTCGTCCCCACATTATTTGTACGTTTTATTGTGGGTTTTGTCGGCAAGGTGGGGTCCGTCGGTAGCGGTGCCGTTATGACCCGCGAGGCGCGGCGCGGGGCGGGGCGGGGCGGGGCGGGGACTGCTATTTTAGTTGACCGCAGACACTCTCGCGATCGCCCCGCCCCGCCCCGCCCCGCCGTAGACTTGACTTAGTACCTCACCACAATTATATCACCGCCCGGCGCGGCCCGGCCCGCCACCACGGCCGCACCGGCGCGACGCCCTGGGTGGTGAGGAGATGGCTTCAGGTGCTTTGGCGGCGAGACGGGACAGACGAAGAAGACAAGAGGGAAATATCAGTTCCGACAGTGTCAATGACTGCACCCACCTCCACCTCTGCCAAGAAGAGGAAGAAGGAGGAGAAGAAGCAGGAGGAGGTGAAGCAGGAGGCAGAAATGAGGGTGCTCCGCTCCAACCAAGAAAAACACACGGCGGGGCGCAGACATGAGCGGCGCGGGGCAAGGCGGGGCGGACACGCGGGAGCGAAGCGGGGAGGAGGTGTCGATGGCAATGAAATTCCCATCAGCTCTCTGCTGCGGCCTGGCGGGGCGTGGCGGGGCGGGGCGGGGCGGCCGGGGGCGTCGCTTCGTGACGCACGTTCACCTCACTGTTCACGTGCAGCTTGCGGCTCCTGCGGCTGCAGGCCCGGCCCCGGCCCCGGCGCAGCCCGGCCCGGCCCGGCCCGGCCGCGGTAACTGCAGTAGCAGTGTGATGATTCCACCTCTTACGACCGGCGCCCGGCCGGCCCGGCCGGTGCAGTCCCGCGAAGGAAAGAGCAGAGAGGAACAGAGAGAGAGAGAGAGAGAGAGAGAGAGAGAGAGAGAGAGAGAGAGAGAGAGAGAGGGGGGGGGGGTGCGCTGCAACGTCTCCTGCTCGTATTTTTTGCCCTCGTTAGCCCGGCACGCTGGGCCGGGCTGTTGCGTCGCCCCGCCGCACCTCTCCTCCGCGGTCCGCGCCCGCCCCGCCACACCCTACCCCACCCCGCCCCGGCTGGCTGACTGCGCGAGTTGAGGCGGAGGCCAAGTTCAAGTTCACGTTCACTGCCAGCACCTTGCCCTGCCCTGCCCTGCCCTGCCCTGCCACCACCGGGGCGTGCCGCCCGGCCCCGCCCGGCCCTCCCGTCCGCTGCGGCTGCGCCGTCAGCTAGGACAGCCAGTTTAGCAGCGTTTCATTTACCTGTCTGTGTGTCCGCCCGCCCGTCCGCCTGTCTGTCTTGCTGTCTGTCAGCATTTCAACGCGCTCTCGTCTGTGTATCTACCTGTCCGCAGGCAGAGCCGTTTTGTCGATTTGCGTCTCAGGCGCGTTGCATTTGCTCGTTCTTAAATGTAAATTCAGAAGCGGGACCCTGTTTCGATTTCTCCACTCCACTCCTGTGACTAGCCGCGTTATCGTTCGGCGCAAAGTTCACAAGTTCACAATGAACTGATGCCATTGTAACTGAAGTTGAAGTGCGCTGGCCGCGCGGCCGGGCCCCAGCAGCTCGCCCTGGTCTGAGCCGGGCTGTGCTGAGCCGTCCTGTCCTATCGGTTCGGTCGCGTCCGGGAAGAGGCTCGTTGAGAAGCAGCGCCAGCGAGCTGGAAAAAAAAAGACGAGCGGACGATGCCATGTTTTTTTTTCCTTCCCTCCCTCTTGCTCCTCTCTGTCCCCCCTCGCCGTCTTCTTTCCTTTCCGTGTTATCTTTTTCGCACGCAGCGCCCTCATCCGCCCAACCCCGCCCGCCCCGCCGCCCACCGCGTAATGGTGTGACGCCATTCTGCGGTCGTGGTGTCACTGGCCACTGGAGCGCGCCGCGCCGCGCCGGAGAACTCCTGGAGAACGGCTCCGGGCTCGGCTCCAGTTGGCGCCGAGAGCGAGAGGTCCGGGTGGCGCCGAGAGCGAGGCGAGGCGCGTCGGGACGGCGGCTCCGGGCGGCTCCGTCTGCCTCCGGCACGCCGGCGTGTCCGTCTTAGCCCAGCGCGTCGCACTTTCTGCGAATTTAATAATAAAAGGAAAAGAAAAAGGGAGAGAGAAAAAAAAGTTGTATGGAGGGACACGACATCGCTCATGCCTGCTTAGTTTTATTATTTATTTCCCTTTAGCTGGAATGACAAGCCGCACGAGCGATTAGCATCCGGCGGTACAAAGTGAAAAAGAGAAGCCAAAGCAAAAAGAAGCGAGAAAGTCGAGAAGGTTCAGTGTTGTGGTATGCTGAGTATTATCCTCACGTGGACTTTGCTTTTGTTTGTTGCAGCCCCCCTCTCGGATGAAGAAATTCACCAGACGACTCAACTCGCAGAATATGAAGGTAAGGGAGTCAGTCGCATTAGGCTCAAAACTCATGAAAAAGCATAAAACTGCAGGGGTTTCTGAGCGAGTGAGCGTGTTGACCGGTGGTCACTCGAACTGACTTTGTGGTCCTAACCATTCTCAACGTGGACTAATTAGAACCAGTTCCTGCTGGGGCCACTCTCGACGTAGAAGGGAAAAAAGCCACCGGGAGGCACCGGGGCCCTGCCCCGCCCCACGCCTCGCCTCGAGCCAGGAGAGGTTCGGAGTAGACAGGATTCATTGAGGCCACGAGGAGGGCAGGTCAGTTTTGTTTCTCACAGCGGCATATGCGATTTGCATAAGTGACTGTCCCATTCACGGCTCGGGAGGCGGGAAGGGGGGGGGGGAGCGCGAGACGAGACGCGTGGACGAGCAAGCGCGGCGGGCCTGAATACCGAATCAGCCGCTGGAAGAAAGGTTAGGGTAGGGAAGGGAAGGGGAAGGGAAGGGAAGGGAAGGGAAGGGGAAGGGAAGGGGAGGGGAAGGGAAGGGAAGGGAATACGCAGCCTGGCCTGCCGCAGCCCGTGCCCGGGTGCCGCTCATACAGCGCACATGCTACACGCCTTGCTATTTCTCCATCTGTCCTGCGGCGTCTCGAGTAAAATCCCGTGGCTATTCCAGAATGCCACACGTTCTCTTTTGCGGGAATCGCGAAATCTCTTGGCTGCGAATCGCAGGCACGGGCGGGCGGCTTTTCTTCCCCTCACAGAGCGGAGTCCGCTACCGGGTCCCCCAGTATGTCATCTAGCAAGGACCGGCTAGGACAGGGAACGGTGCGGCCCGGCCGCGTCCAGCGCGTCCAGCGAGTCCAGCGGCACAAAGCGGTGCGTGGCGCGGTGTGGCGTGGCGTGGCGTGGCGTGGCGCGGCGTCCAGGAGGACCGGCAGCGGCCCGGGCCGGGCAGGCCTGTCCGACTGGTGGACAGCGCGTCCTGGGAAACGAACCGGCGCGGCGCCGGGTAGCCAGCTTGGAGAGGAGAGGAGGGAGGTGGAAGAGGAGTAGAAAAATGCGCGCGAAAATAGAAATCGATTTTGCCGCTATATAGTGCTGTTTGTCCCGTATGTTTTAATGGCGCTGGTCCGGGTCCGGGTCCAGGCTGGAGCAGGCGGGGCGGGGCCGGGCGGTGCGGCCGAGCAGACGGGCACGCGGTCAGAGGGCTAACGGGCTAACCGAAGGGGAGTACGAACGAGCCCCAAGTCTTTCATGTGGTGTATTTCTCTTCTCAGGTTCAGACTCAGGATGCTACTACAACTTCCAGCACTACGCCGAGGGGGACCGCATCGCGACCAACGAGCCCTGCCTGAACTGCACGTGCCACCGGCGCATGCTCATGTGCTACCTGAGGGTGTGCCCGTTCACCCGCGCCATCGGCCAGGACTGCTCCGTGGAGAAGCGGCCCGACCAGTGCTGCCCCGTCATCACCTGCCCCGAGGGTAAGCCCGACCGGCAGGACGCCCGGAAGTAAACCTTGTATCCGCAGCACGCTGGTCGCTCACGTGACCCGTTGGCGACGGGGCCGCGGTATTGGAGCCCGCGGAGGTACTGTGCGCCGGCGCGTGTGCGTCCGCAGCGTCAGTTCCCACGCTGCCTGCCGCCTGCCGCCGCCTAACGGTGTGCGCCTGCGGCCCGGGCGATGCTGCACCGCCGCGCAGCCGCGCGCGCCGGGTCTGCCTACCCGCCAGGCGCTCGGGCCGGGCCGGGCCGGGCTCAGCGCCCAGCAGCGTGGCGTGGCGCTGCAGCCGGCGACAGGTGCAGGTGCTACAGCGGCGGGGCGGGGCAGGTGCAGAGGAGGAATGCCCCCACCCAGGTGCGCGCTGCGCCCTGGAATGTGGGATGGCAGCGCGCGCCGCTCTGCACCGCCGCCTCCGGATGGAAGTCGTGTGGTGACGGCCCGGCGCGGCGGCGCGCGGCGAGACATGATCTCTCTCTCTCTCCCTCTGCATCTCTCTGTCTCTCTCTATTCCCCCTCCCTTTGCCCCCGGCTTCTTCTGTTATTCCCACGACGCTACACCGCATCACGCCTTAGTTCGCAATGGCGCGACCACCCACCGCTATTGCCGACATATTTGCTGTAAATGGATGCGCCACTCGGCAAACCCAATGAGGCTCGAAAATCCGCTCGCATTGCAAATCATTTGAAAATCGCTCGAGATGGCCGCGCCCCCTTTTGTAAAGAATGGTTTGAGTAGACCCCTTACCCTCCCCCTCTGCCCGCAGTGCCCGTGCACTTGGTGACCAGCACCAGCACCACGGTGCAGCCCTCCTCGGCCGCCTCCACGACCGCCGTGGCGCGCCCCGACAGCTTCGGCTGCAGCATCGGCGGCGAGTTCTACCCCGACGGCGCCCAGGTCCCCGGCGACCCGGCCAAGCCCTGCGAGCTCTGCTACTGCATCCGCAACCGGACCGCCTGCGTGGTGCAGCAGTGCACGCTGCAGGTGGAGGGCTGCCAGCCCGTGTACACCAGGGGCGTGTGCTGCCCCGTGCGCTACGACTGTGGTGAGTACCCCGATGAGGCCTGCATGCAGGAGTACGCTTGCACAGAAGGAAAATGACGTGATCGGGAAAACTGACAGATTACTCGGACGAGCTGGCCATCGGCACGGAGCGGCCGCAGCAGCCCACTGGCCTCATCCTGACGACGACGCCCGGCCCGGTGGCGTGCAGCCACGGCGGCTCCGTGTACGCGGACGGCGCGCGCATCCCCGGCGCCACGCCCTGCGAGCACTGCTACTGCATGCGCGGCGACGTGGTCTGCGCCGTGCAGGAGTGCGGCCCCGCGCTCACCGGCTGCACCGCGCTGCCCGCCCGCGAGGGCGCCTGCTGCCCCGACGCCTACCAGTGCGGTGAGTACCAGTCACCTCATCGACTTATCGCAGCAAATTATAGAGTGTCAGAGAGTGACATCGTGTCCCTTTTCTCCTTTTCCAGCCAACGGCACGGTCAACCTCGAGATCCTCTCGCAGGTGGGGCCGACGGCGTCCGCGACCGAGCCGAGCGCGTTCTCGCAGTACCCGGTGACTGAGGCATCGGCCGGCATCACGGAGACGGCCACGAAGGGCGTGAAGGGCGAGGAGAACGCGGCGGCGGAGACTGTGCCTCCCCCGGAGGTGCCCCAGCCCGCCGTCCTGGCCGAGGAGGAGGCAGCCGCGCCCGCCACCGAGGCCGCGCCCGAGGCCGCGCCCGAGCTTATCGACGAGAAGCCCGTGGAGAGCGAGGGCGACAATGCTATACCCGCGCAGGAGCCCCTGGTGCAGGTCACGGACCAGCCGCAAACCCAGCAGCCCGACGAGCAAAAGCCGCAGCAGGAGCCGCAGCAGGCCGTGGTGCTGCAAGAGGAGCAGCAGCCCGTCACGGAGGTGCAGGAGCCGCAACAGGAGGTGACCGAGGAGGCCGCGCAGCAGCAGCAGCAGGAAGTGACAGAGCAGCCAGCTGAGGCTCCGATGACGGAGTCTCCAGAACTAGAGGCTCAGCAGCCCCAACAGGAAGTGACTGCCCGGCCACAGGAAGAGGCTGATCAAGAACCTGTGGTGACAGTGACCGAGCAGGGCGTGCAGGAACCCGCCGTTACAGAACAGGCCGTGCATGAGCCGCAACAGGAGGCGACGGAGCAGCCGCAGCAGGAGGTTCAACAAGAAGTCACCGAGTACGCCGAGCCGCAGCCCGAGCAGCCTGTGACAGAGTCAGACGTACAGGAGCCTCAGCAGGCTGAGACGACCGAAGAGGCACCGCAGGAGACGCAGGAACTCGTACAAGAGCCTCAGCAGGCTGAGACGACTGAAGAGGCACCGCAGGAGACGCAGGAACCCGTACAGGAGCCTCAGCAGGCCGAGACGACTGAAGAGGCGCCGCAGGAGACGCAGGAACCCGTACAGGAGCCTCAGCAGGCCGAGACAACCGAAGAGGCGCCACAGGAGCCGCAGGAACCCGCTCAGGAGCCTCAGCAGCCCGAGACGACTGAGGAGGCGCCGCATGAGACGCAGGAACCCGTGCAGGAGCCTCAGCAGGCCGAGACGACCGAAGAGGCGCCGCAGGAGCCGCAGGAACCCGTGCAAGAGGCTACTGAGCAGCCCCAGCTTCAGGAGGCCACCGTGCAGCCCGAGCAGGAGCCCCAGCCAGCGGTCACAGAGCAGGCCGCACAAGAGCCGCAGCAGGAAACCACGGACCAGGCAGCCGCCGAGGTTCCCCAGGAGGTGGTGACCGAGGAGCCGCCGCAGCCGCCCTCGGAGCAGGCGGAGCCCATTGTCTCAGAAACCGAACCGCAGCAAGAGGCCACTGAGCAGCCCGCACCGGGCGTAACCGAACAGGCCGCGCAGGACATCCTGCAGGCCGTGACCGAGCAGGCCGTGACGGAGCAGGCAGCGGAGCAGGTCATCACGGAGCAGCCTGAGCAGGAGCCCCTGCACGAGGACATGGACGAAGGCGCTGAAGAGGCCGCCCCAGAGGTCACAACCGAGACACCCGTTGAAGAACTGCCCGCCGAGCCCCAGGGCACGGACGCACCCGCGGAGGTCCCCGAGGAGGAAGCGGCCGCGGCCGCGCCCACTACCTCCGCCCCGGAGCAGCAAACTGAGCAGCAGCCACTTGAGGAGGAGGCAACGGTGGCCTCGGCCCCTGCCGAGAGCGAACCCATCCAGACCGAACAGCCCGCCGAGGCCGCTGAACCACAGGAGCCCGTGCAGGAGGCGACCGAGGCCCAGCAGGAGGAAGTCGTGACGGAGGCGGCACCGCAGCCCGAAGTTGAAGTGGCGTCCTCAGAGAGCACCGCCGCCCCGGAGCAGGAGGACGAGCTTCAGCCACAGCCCACCACCGCGCAGCCCGCCGACGTGTCCGGCCAGGCGGAGGTGACCACCGAGGCCGGCTCCGAGCCCATCGAGGTCCTCACGGAGCAGGTGCCGCAGCAGCCCGTGGACTCGCAGCCGGAGATTCAGACCCCACTGCCACCGGCCGAGGCCGAGGCCGCCCCCGGCTCCACCATCGCTCCCGTCCAGGAGACGGTGCAGCCGCAGGACTACGAGACGTACAGGCCCGTGGACGCGGCCGTGACCACGCAGCTGCCCGCCGAGGCCACCACGGCCCTGCCCGTGCAGGTGCAGGAGGACCCGCAGCCGGCCGAAGCGGCGGCCGAGGCTGCGGCGCCAGCCGACACCGACGCGCAGCCCGCGACCGAAGAGATGATCGTCGCCGAGGAGGCCACGACCGCCGGCGCCCCCGCCCCCGCGCAGGAGCAGGAGGCTGAGAACATCAACGAGATCGGAGAGCCCCAGGTAGGTGTGGTTGAGCCCAAGGCACTTGCAAGCAGAGTCATGCGTTGTCCCGACATTTTTAGGGTGAAAGATCAAAGAAGTATTTTTATTTGGGACTTGGTTTTCGTTTCTCGGGAGGGAAAAGAGAGGAGAGGCATGCTTTTGTTAAACGTTTCTGTCGTTGTCTCGCCAAGGTGGCGCTCGCGGCTGACGCCAAGCTGCCGTGGTGTTATATCTTCTTCTTCCTGTCCTCGTGCTCCCAGACACCGGAGGAACCTCAGCCTGCTCAGGAGGCCGTCGTCGCGGAGGAGTCTACCACCGCCGCTGCCCCGCCACCGCCCCAGGACGCCGAGCCCCTCCCCGTCGACTCGTCTGACAAGGTCGACGTCGCCGCCACCACGCTGCCGCCTCTCCAGGCCTCCGTCGCCGAAGGTGAGGCGACCACGGAGGCCCGCCCGGAGGACAACCTGGTCGTCGAGTACCCTGGCGACGGCAGCTGCGCCGTCGACGGTGTCCTGTTTGTCAACGGCTCTGGCATCCCGCCCGCGAACCCTTGCCAGACGGCGTGCCACTGCGAGTCCGGGATCGTGCACTGCATGCTGGAGAACTGCGCGCCGCCGCCCGCCCACCCTACCGGCCAGCTCGCCCGATGCATGCCCGTGCACCACGACGGCGTGTGCTGCCCGACTTATGCATGCGGTCAGTAAACTCGCCTGCATGTAGTTATAAGTATGCTTTACGCGGCATTTCGCTCAGAGTTTTCATGTAACCTGCGTTTGCGCTTTTGCGATTCGTTGTACACACCTGATCCCTGATACTCTGGTCTTCACGTGAGTCGCATCGCTGTTACAGATTCCGAGGACGGCCAGGTCCTCGAGTCCGACAGCCAGATGGCGGGCTCGGAAGCGCCGCCCGCTGCGCCCGCCGCCACAGACGCGCCCGCCGCCGGTGGCGACGTGACGGAGGCCGCGGAGGAGGCCGCGAGCGCGGCCGGCCAGGAGATCGTCGAGCCGACCGAGACCCCGCAGGAGGGCCAGCAGGAGGGCCAGCAGGAGACATACACGGAGCGCGAGCCCGACGCGACGCCGCCGCAGTCCGTGCCCTACGGCCAGGACACGCCCGTGCCGGACCCGCTGCCGCAGCAGCCGGCCGACGTGGAGCTCATCACGACGGCCGCCCCCGCTGCAGAGGAGCCCACCCCCGCCGCGGAGCAGGAGAGCGAGAGCATGAACACGGTGGAGCCCGAGCAGGAGCAGCAGCCCGGGGCGGAACCGACGCAGCCGCCTGCAGCGCTGCCGGAGGAGACACAGCCAGAGGAGGCGCAGCCAACACAGGGAGCCGAGCTGCTTCAGCAGGAGGAGGTCCAGCCGAGTCAGGAGCCGGTCGTGCTGCAGGAAGAGGTCAAGCCCACGGAGGAACCCGTGGTCCAGCAGGAGGAGATTCAGAGTACCTCAGAGCCCGAGGTAGTCCAGCAGGAAAATGTCCAGACAACGCAGCAGCCCGAGCAGGTTCAGCAAGAGGAGGTTCAGCCTACACAGGAACCGGTGGTTGTGCAGGAGGAGAATCAGGGCACGTCGGAGCCTGAAGCTGTTCAGCAAGAGGAAGTTCAACCTACACAGGCCCCAGAGGAGCTTTCACAGGAAGAAGCCCAACCTACTCAGGAACCCATCATTCAGCAGGAGGAGGTTCAAACCACATCGCAACCTGAAGTTATCCAGCAGGAAGAAGTTCAGCCCACTCAGGAGCCTGAGGTGGTTCAGCAGGAAGCGGTACAGCCCACGCAGCAGCCGAGCGTGCAAGAGGAGGAAATACCAGCTACGTCGCAGCCCGAGTTGACTCAACAAGAGGAAGTTCAGTCAACAGAAGTCCCCGATGTTGTTCCCCAAGAAGAGGCCCAGCCAACAGCTGAGCCGGAGTCTGTGGCACAGGAAGAAATTCAAGCAACTTCACAGCCTGAAGTCATTCAGCAGGAAGAAGTACAGCCGACTTTGGCGCCTGAGTCATCCCCTGTAGAAGAGGCACAGGCATCACAGGAACCTGAAATGAGTCCGGAGGAAGATATTGAGCCCACTCAGGAGCCTGAGGCAGTTGAGCAGGAGGAGGTTGTGACATCTCAGCAACCTGAAATCATTCAACAGGAAGAGATCCAGGCCACGCAGGAGCCAGCCGTCGTACAGGGAGACGTGCAAACCACGCAAGAACAAGAGGCTGTCCAGCCAGAGATGAGGCCGACCGAACAACCCGAAACCGTCGAACAGGAACAAACTCAGACAACTCAGACCCCCGAAGCCGTGCAGTCTGAGGAGGTACCGGCAACGCAACAGCCAGAGGAGCAGGTGCCGGTCGAGGTGACGCAGCAGGTCGAGGCGGCCCAGCCCGAGGCGGCCCAGCCCGAGGCCACTCAGCAGCCCGACATTGTCGAGCCGGAGACCACGTCGCAACCAGGCACACCGGAGGAGGCCCAACCCGTGGAGGTCACGGAGGCTTCAGCAACCCCCGAAACACCCGAGGCACCCGAGACACCCGAGGCAACTGAGACACCCGAGACACCCGCGGCACCCGAGACACCCGAGGTACCCGAGGCGCCCGAGACACCCGAGATACCCGAGAGCGAAGTGACCACTCAGCAGTCAGCTTCCGTCCAGCCCACCTTCTCCCCGCAAGACTACACCCACCTCGATGTGGAGAGCGAGGGCCGGCCCACGGCCGCGCCCGAGAGCCTCGAGCAGCAAGAGGTGGCCACGTCCGCACCCGACCAGGAAGCGTCCGCCGCCGCCAACGAGGTGCCGCAGACTGAAGCCCCGGCGGCGCCTATCGAGGAGGCCGCGCCGACCACCGCGCAGCCGGCCGAGGCGCCCGTCGAACCCGCGACCTCGGCACCAGAGGCCCCCGACACGGAGGGCCCGGCCTCGGCGTCCTCGATCGTGGGGGTCTACGAGAGCGAGGACGAGCAGCCTGCCAGCGCCGCGCCGGCACTGGTCGCCGAGGATGAACTCGTGACGGAGGCTCCCCAGCAGCCCGCGGAGGCGCCCGCCGAACCCGAGAAGGCCCCGGAGCTAGAGGCCGCCCCCACAAGCACACCCGACGCCCCCACCGACAGCGCCGCACAGGCCGGGGCCGCTGCCACTTCCGAGCCGGTGCAGATGACTTCATCCCCCGAGGACCTGGACGCAGCCCAGGACGAGGACCAGGCCGCCGCCGCCACGAGCGCGCCCGAGCCCGCCCCCGCGGAGGCACCCGCCGAAGTCCAGACCGTGCAGCCGGTTGTCGCCGAGACAGCTGCGCCCACGGAGGAGCCCAGCGCCCCCAGCGAGGAGCAGCCCGCGCCAACGCCCGCGCCCACCCCCGCTCCCGAGCAGCCTGCGGAGGAGACGAGCGCGCCCAGCGCGCCCGCCGTGACCACCCTGCAGCCAGAGCAGCCCGCCGCACCGACCACCACGCCGCCCGAGCTTGAGGCCCCCGCCCCCCTGGACGAAGAACCGAGCCAGCCCCAGGAGCAGGAGGCCGCCATCCCGGTGACGGCCGCGCCCGAGGTGCCGGAGGCGCCTGAGGAGCCGGAGGCGCCCGAGGAACCGGAGTCACCCGCCCCTGAAGCACCCGCCCCTGAAGCACCCGCCACGGAGGCGCCCGCCCCTGAAGTAGCCGCCCCTGAAGCGCCCGCCCCTGAAGCGCCCGCCCCTGAAGCGCTCGCCACGGAGGCGCCCGCCCCTGAAGCGCCCGCCACTGAAGTGCCCGCCCCCGAAGCGCCCGCCACGGAGGCGCCCGCCCCTGAAGCGCCCGCCCCTGAAGCGCCCGCCACGGAGGCGCCCGCCCCTGAAGCGCCTGCCACGGAGGCGCCCGCCCCCGCGCCCGTCCCGCAGGAGCCCGCGCCCAGCCCGACGCCCGCACCACACCAGCCGGAGCCCGACACGGAGGAGGCCACCGAGGAGGCAGAGAAGCCCGCCGAGCACGAGGCTCCTGAGGTACCGGAAGCTCCCGAATCTCCGGAGATAGCAGAGCCCACCGAGGAGCCCGCCGTGCCGGAGGAGCACGTCGAGGAGGAAGCCATAGTGCCAATCCCCGAGCAGAACAAGGAGCCCGTGCACAAGCCCGCGCCTGTCGCGCCGCCTCAGCAGCAGCAGCACAGGCCGACGGAGATGCCCAGCTTCATGGGACACCCGGACGACTTCAGCCAGCTGGCGGGCATGGCCGGTATGGCCGGCATAGCGGGGATGGCGGGGCAGGAGAGCTTCCCGCCGAGCAGCGGCACCTACCTGCCGCCGGGCCCCGGCGGCATGGGCGAGGACTACGACGAGGAGGACGACCAGGCGGCGTTCGGGCCGGGCACGTGCCGCTACGCCGGCAAGGTGTACGTGTCGGCGCAGCAGATCCCGCGCGACGACCCGTGCGACTTCTGCTTCTGCTTCCGCAGCGACATCATCTGCCTGCAGCAGAGCTGCCCGCCGCCCATCCCCGCCTGCCACGAGGAGCCCATCAACGGCTTCTGCTGCCCGCGCTACGAGTGCCCCGTGTCCATGGCCACCTCGCTCAACATCACGACGACCACCACGACCACGACCACCACGCTGCCGCCGCACTTCCTGCACCACGCGTACAAGGGCGCGGCCAAGCGGACGGGCTGCCAGGTCCGCGGCCAGGCCTACCGCGTCGGCGAGACCATCCGCTCTGCGTCCGGCCCCTGCCTGCACTGCCAGTGAGTATCCCGTGGAGTTACCGTGTTACCTACCCATGTTGATCTTGACACGACCCGACACCCAAACCCCGTCCGTTTCTCCTGCAGGTGCGGCGGTGACGGCCAAATGCAGTGCGAGCCCAAGGTGTGCAGTCCGGAGCCCATGCTTAGGAAGATGATCGCGGCGGCGGCGGCGGCCAAGCGCAGGAGATGAGCCTGACCAGTGCAGCACCTGACCAGGACTTGACGAGACATATCATGCGTGTAGCCTGGACCTAGAGTCCTGGGCTGGGCCCATCCCCCTAGTCGAAGAATCAATCCACTTTAGGCTTCTTCGTGTGAGTAGGAATCCAGGTATGACGGATGATGTAGGATACTTTATTTTGGAAGCTGGAGTCATCATGGAAGGGGAGTGGTTCAAACTTTTCTGGAATGGATTGAGGGGATGGATTGTCTAAAGTGTTGTACACTGCAATTAAGTGGTTTTGAAAGGAAAAAAAAATGTAGGGGAGTGATGCTCACAAGAGAGTTACATTGCACTTTAATTGTTAGATTTTGAAATTATTTTAAATATGTACCAAATTTTAGTTGTGGACGACTATAATGGAAATTTTTTTGAGCCTTGACCTTAAAGCTGCAATACAGGAAACTATGGACTGGCAACTCCACACACTGGACCTGTTCTGATTTATGGGTGTCATACTTGCTTTATTTATTTTTTGCTCCATTTTCACCCTCTTTTGAAGCCTTATAGCATTTGTTTAGGCCATTTAACATAGATAAGATTTCAACAAAAAAGAAAATTAGTTATGTCAGAACAGTTTGCAAGTGTTCTCTGTCCTGAGAAGATATTGCTGGTCATATGGAGTTAAGGTCAACATCAGGACAGGTGTTGCATGAACAATTGTGAATACCGCCAATAAAAGGGTACATATTTATAGGAAGTACTGTGACAAAAGTAATTGAGGTTTTACCAATATTGACTTGATAGGCTGGCATCTGAGGAATTTCAGTTATAGCCCAAGTAAATGTCAAATGCTCAATATGTTGAACAAAGTAAGCCTATTGTAAGAATGAAAGTGAAGAAAATCACTGTGAGAATGTGTTTTATGTGTGGACAGTTGAATGAATGTGTCATATCCCCAGTATTTAATCATTACTGAGTATAAATTATTTCTTTCTTCTGAATATATGACAACCCTGTGAGAAGAAGTTTTATGTGTAATTGTGTATGTGGAAACCTGTATGTATGAATGATTGGTATGCATGTGTGATAAAACCGATTATATGTTCAAATCAATATTATTGAGAAATGTGGAAATAATAGAAGTACTTATATGTTACAAATTACCAGATTGCACAGCCCATCTATCCACGGATAAGTGAGGACAACAAATGCAGGGGTAGTTTATAAAATTTCTGTACTTGTTCTTGGAACTCTCACTAGACCCGAGTGATTCTATTCATTTTTGATTATTTATTCTGTCTTTATTTATATACTAGAGGTAAATTGGATGATGAAGTTGACCCGGTCAGGCAAATCTGTGCAATCTGGCATGTAGTGTATCTAGATTCAAAGGTGCCAAACATTTTTTACAGACCAAGGGGTAACAACCTTATTTGTTAAAATCTGATGAATGGTTTGTATTGCCTGACCTCCTGTTTCATGTGTCATATTGTAAGAGTAGTGTGCTTCTTTCCATTAATAATTTCCTCCCTTGCCCCCACTCTACCTTTAGGATTTTCTTTAGTTTGAACAGTTTGTAATTTGACAAAACTCAATGTATTTGAGCACCGATAGACTTTTGACTGTTAGAGATCAGCATATTGTGAATGATATCCAGATAGTTTGACCGATAGAAGCAGCTCATTTGTGTCTTGCTTCTGCTGCTTGAACATTTGGATTAAGTAAATATGTACAGTTTTCACAGTTGCTGTGATTAACAGACTTTAGATTTTATAATTTACTTCATAAGTATTTATATTTTATATTTTATGTAATTACAGTATAATGTGAGATTTTTATTTTGATATGAGGCAGATAATGTGATATCTCATCTCTAGGGACAGTCAATTATATAGGTGAAGCTAAAGCTACACTCTAAAAAATAAACAAGGATTTCGAGTACTTAATATTAGTAGAAAAGTGTTGTTTCCAACGCCATGACTTCAAAATCTTTGTAATGTACTCTTATGAAAGACAGAAAAGCTGGAAGATGAAGAATAAAAAGACTAACTAAGAAACATATTCAAACCGAGTTTTCTTACCCCAGTTTTATCTTATCAGTCCAGGAGGGAAGCAAGGTAAATTTCATAACAGTTATCAAATGTATGAATTTTTGTTTCATTTTATTAGCAGTTTTGTAGATATATGGCAACATATAAATTAAAATTAAAGGAGAAAAAGAATAGAATCTAACTAGATATTAAATTTATGACTGAGGGGCTGTATTTTCTTGGATTGCTTCAGGCGTGGGTTGTAACTGCTTGGAATGTTTAGCATTTGTTCGCTTTGAGCGAGACTTGCTAGCCAATACTTCTCTCATAAGTGCATGTACTTCTTTTGGTGGAATTCCCAGAGTAATTAATTCAATGACAATTCTGCAAAAAAGAATAAGCTTGGCAACAAGTCCACAGAAGTGGGAAATTCATTTTTTTCATTTCCAAAGAGAATTCTACTTACTTCATAGTGTTGCCTGGCGCCTTGATTCCAGCCAAGTCTACCAGTGTCATTAGTTCATCAAGGTCTTGTGAAAATACTACTGGAGCAGAAGCCTCCTCCGGAATTGATGCTGCCATTTCCAGTCGTAAGTTAAAGAAAGTCTAGAATAAATAAGTGTATATAGTTTGTTTGTTCATAATTATTAGCTGATACAAAACTGTCATGGTTAGGAATGCACAATAAATCACCGGCGCACAATTAGGAGCAATGGATATTTGCAGAGGACGTTTTCCAGTTCTACTTACTCAATTCTAAAATGCTGTCATGAAACTTCCCTGCTCACCCTCAAAAATTAAATTACTTAAATGTTTTGAAAAGAAGACAATCCAATCCATCCCGTATGACCACCACCACCACACCACACTGACTTCTCCAGCACACTACGCTTGCCAAAAATGTAATTTGGGATAGGAATTTACAAAAAAAAAATATCTACGTAAAAAAAATATTTCTTTAAAATTCAAGTCTCGCTACTTCCTTTTCTAAACGTTATACTTGAGAACTCCACTCTGTTTTTTCTTAATTTCTTAAAAATAGCGTTGGTGTACCTGCACAGGGATGTAGATGTAGATGTAGGAAAAATATAACTGTACACTTTCTGCTGTTCAGCTCTCTCTCTTTTTACCCGTATGTTTATATTCTGTTTATGCTCAAAGTAGAGAGTATCTTTCCAGTGCGAGGTAAGCAAGTTACAAATTGAATTTTAAGGGTTGAGGCTTATTATATCATTTTATTTTGATCTTGTTGATGGTCGTTGTGATGAAATCATGATGTACGTAACCTTGTGTTCTCTCTGGTGGCGCTCACTCAAAAGTTTCTGGTTTTCTATGGTTGGTTTGTTTCGCCTATCGTTTAGCTTGTTTTCTATAAAAAGATTAATTTTAAAATGCAGTTTCGATATCGGAATAATTTATCCATGGTCTTATCTAACATTATCTGATGTGCTTACGATGGTCTTGATTGTCCTGTCTTAGGTTCCACAAAAATATATTTGCTAATGTGAATGTCATTGACAGTTACTACAACACATTCTCTGGCCTTATCTTTGTTGTAGAATTATGTCTGATGCAGAGCAGCAAACAGATGAACAGGAAGTTCTTATGTCAATATACGATGGAGATCCTTCATTCAAGCAATTGTCACCTACTGTTTATCAGTACAAAGTATGATTACTTATATATTTTTTTTAATACTTTTAGATGTTGTCATGAATTAAGAATTGAGTGCATTTTAACTAATTCTGTGTCCTTTGCAGTATGGCGAGGATGGTGCCTCAAAATCATTTGTTTTAGAAATCTCATGGGGTCCAACATATCCCTCTGAGAAACCGACCATCAACATGGAAACATTTTACAATAGAAATTTGTGAGTTGCCTTCACTTGAGGCTGTGTATTTTTTGTTGACTGTTATTTTATTGTATTTGCTTGCACCAATTTTTAGACTTACACCTGTGAAGGAAGCAATTGTTAAGCACATAGAATCAGAGGCTGAAGAATATTTAGGGATGCCTATGACATATACTATCTTTGAATCTATAAAAGAAAAGTTGGATGAACTTTTAAAAGAACAACCTGAATCATTGCAGTCTGTAACTGCATCAATGGAAAGGGTTCAACTAGGGGCGTGCAGCTTAGTGAGTTATTTTATTTAAAAATTAACAGTTCATTGAACTCTTAAGTTGTTGTTTATGTTTACAAAACATTTATTGTTGTAGGAATCTGAAGCTAAGCCCAAAGAAAAGAAAGAGCAATTGACTAAGGCACAAAAGCGAAGGCAGTGGGATAGGGCAACTGATTCTAAAGGGCAGAAAGCAAGAGGTTGGGACTGGGTTGATGTCATAAAACATTTATCTCAGACACCAAGGGCAGAAACCGGAGGGACCTAACTAATTTATTTCTTATGGTAAGACTTTTTTGTTTTTTTTATTTTTTTTTTCTTTGCAGTAATCTGATGAATTTAATTTTTCAGTATTTTTCTTTCAGGTTTCTTCTTATATTTCCACTTTTCCATGCCCTGCAGGACAGGATATTTTATGAAATTTCTAATTTTTGATGTGCTGGTATGAAAATGATAAAATCTCTATTTTTGATTTGTATGTGCGTATGAGTATAAACAGAGAAAAAGATAAAAGCATGAACTAAATACTAATATTACAATATTTTACTTTATTTTCAAAGTTTCCAATGAATACGTGGGAGAAAATCTTTACTGTACCACAGTTTCACATCCATGTGTATTAACAACTGCAGTTTAATTAAGTAGACTGTAGGCCTCACTTCTACGGATTTGTCCAGACAAACCGCCATTCATTACAGTCTAAATGATGCCCACTTGCTGCCCAACCTGCACAGATAAATGGTATGTGAAGAAGAATTTTCTCTACATCATCTACTGTATAACTACAACTAGAACTCACCTGCATCCTGAAGCGAATCCAAGAACTGTTCTGACTCTGTACTATCAACCTTCAAAGAAGCCATAATAGCATTGATTAGTGACATTGGTGGAAGAGAATGTTCTAATCCGGACGAATCACTTTGCTCAAAATTAGGTGAAGTAGAAGAAGATTTTAAGGCTTTTTCTATTTTTTGAATGAGACCACCTTTCTTAAAGAAGAATGATTTAATTACCTGTAAGGAAATATGGTAATCAAATAATATTGGGAAATTCAATACACAGCTTGTATTTGATTGCTTTTAATACATACCGAATTTTTCTCTTCTTGGATCATACATGTAGCAATGCCAAGAATTACAGCATGAAAATATGACCTTACTATATCTTTTGAGTTGGCATTAATTCCCTGCTGAAGAAGAATGAAAATCTTCTTGTCTCTCTTAGAGCGAACTAATATGTAGCCACATTCCTGGTATAAGTGATGAAGGACCTTCAGTTGATCAGCTGTCAAAGCAGCAGAATGTATGAATGTCGCTACGGATTCTCCTATGGCTATATCATGCCCGCAAATACTCTTAGCTAATTATTGAACCAAAAAACATGTGATTAGGAAAACAGGAAGCCCTAAATTATTTAAGGAAGCAAAAGAAGTTGTAAATATTTTCAACCTGACAGCCCTTGCCCCAGAATAACAGCTTCTTCCTGATTGACAGTATCTGGGTCTAAAACAATGCCCATCTCCAAGTAGGTATGAATTACAATATTCAATCTAGCAGAGTTGAAAGTTGAAATTGTTAAAGCCTTAACTGCTCTGTAATTTGCATATATATGCATGAATGTGAAAATGGCAAACATAAGCCACACATGCCTGAAATTAAAATGATTTAATGTTACATCAAGTTAAGCCAAGCTCGAGATCAAGCCCAACCAAGTCTGATCCTGTAGGGAGGAGGGTAGGAGAGGGGCCCTCCCTCTCCCTCCTTCCATCCCACCTTCTGTCTCCCCTTCTTACCAAGTTGGACTTGGTCTGGCTTGAGCTAGGGCCTGGTTTTGGACTTTCGTGGTGAGCTTAGCTTAACTTGAGATAACATTAAATAATACAGAAGAAGAAAATAATAGACGCAAAGTATTAAAATTCAACTCTGATTACTGAAATTCTCCAACGCAGGTCAGGAGTACTATTCCTGCCACTGATGCCAATAGGTTGACACAGGTCTCTTGGCTCCCATCCTTAGCGGAAACATCTGCCATGTTATCCCGGATGGCCTGGTCACATAAAACACAATTTAAGTGCCTTTGTAGATATGCATAGAAATGTATAGACTTGTAAGATTTACCTGGTGTTGAGTCAAAGCTGCTCTTGTTGCTCCACCAGCAACTCCAACAATACTCTTTAGAATTGTAGCAGCACACAACAAAGCTGTGGAATAGCCCATAAAGTATGGCAACAACAATTCTAAAAACATTGCAAAATCATTCAAGACATCAGCACATAAACGCCATTTCTTGCAGTTCGCATCCAAACTTGTGCCTTTCCACCACGCAAACACAATTCTACCGACATTTCCAACCCCATCTTTCAGAATCCAAGTGACTGCAGCTGCTAAAGGTGTTGCAGCCTGATCACCAACACCAACACCTTTCATAATGGCCTGAGTCGTTAGTGTGCCATTTAAGGAGCTGCATAGTGCCTGGTGAAGCAAATGGACATGGAACTGAATGTTTACAAACAAAGCTAAAGCAGAAACCACAATTTTCAATAGACAAACCTGAATTGTGTCCCATAACTGATATGAAAAGTAATCTTTGCTAACACTTTCAGGGTATCCTTGAGGCAAAAAAACTACTCGGAAAAAATTTATCACTCTGCCAAATACTAAGCTTGGAATGCTATGTGTAAAGGAAGAGTTGAGAGGAACAATACATCTTTGATCTGAAATGAGAAAAAAAAATACTGAAACATGAAAAAGATACTCATTGTCTTCAATTAATTAATTAATTAATTGAATAATGTTCCCACCTGGAGGCTTGATGAAAACAATCTCTTGTCCTTGTGTACCATATTGTTCCCGAAATATTATTTGGTGCGGCATTATTATTATGACATGGATAGCAGCAGCCGGCAGTGTAGTGCCAATAGGTACCGCAGCGTTATTGGAAGCAGGGAATGTTTTCATTCACAGCGCGGGAAGAAGTTGAAAATTTAGGTTATGAATGTGTTGTGGAAAGGAATAGTTACCGATACTTTTATCTACTGACATAAACAGTGAATGAAAAACCTACCAGTGTCCTAAGTTTAATAATTTAATAGTTTATTTAAGAATGAAACGATCGAAAACCTCCGTACGTTATCTTTTCAATTGATTGAATGGTTCTACTAGGCTGACAGTGTACTCACCCTTTTTGACATTCCACAGGCCAAACCTTGTTCGAACCAGAGAAGTATATCGTCCTTCTTTAGTCCTTCGCCTTCCGTTTCTAGAGAAAAATCTAAGGACAATGGTAATAGTGAGTCAACATCAACACCTGGTAGTGTGAAAAGTGTCAGTTTAGATGTATCTTCTACACCTAAGCGTAGATCAACTATACAAGATGACAATTCTAGTTCAGTGTCCAAAACCTGTACTCCCTCTAAAAAAAGAAAGAGAGAACATGAAAAATGTGAAGAAAGTCCAGATATTCTTGCAGCCACCCCTTCAGAAATAAAATTTTGTACCCCTTTGAGTACCAAAAAGATTGGAATTGACATGTCTCCCGGTGATCAGTCAAAAATTTCTAAAAATATTCCAAGCATGACAAAGAATGTTGCCCAGGAAATCCTTAGCAATGAATCAAAAATTGAAAGTTTAAAAGTATTAACTTCCCCTAGGAAAGTAATTTATAGTGTGAGCCATCTTAAATCACCACCCAATCAAAAGACTTCTATTTCAAAAGCAGATTGTGATAAAAAGATAAATATTCCCAAAGCAGACTGTGATAAATCTCATAAATCAAGAAAAATAGTCATATCTCCAATTAAAGCAGAAGAAGACGAAGTTCTGAAAAGTATTTTAGAACATTTGTCACCTCAAGGAACTGGATCTAAAAAGCTTGCTCACTCTGCAAACCCTATAAGTGTTCATAAGAAAACTCTCTTTCCTTCAACAAGTGCATTAAGTGCGAAGAAAGCACCTCATGGAGAAAAAGAGCCTCAGAGTAATTTAAAATGTATTGAAAAAAAGGTTCTGAAGTCTCCTGCGCGCTCAGACACAACAGAGTTAAAATACCCTGCCCTTCAATTTGCTCCCAAAAATCCTGTTACTAAAAGTGGTATAGGTAGCACTTCTCCACAAAAACATGTAAGGAAAACCTCACCCACCAAGACCTTCTTGTCTCCAGTGAGAAGGTCTCCCAGAAAGCATCCACTTCCTATTGTTATACACAAGGTACTATTTATGTATTTAAAATTCTGACACATTTTTCTAACAAGTTTTCATAACTGACTAAATTTAATTTTTATTTTATTTTTACAGGAAGAAAAAGAAACTGACAAGGGGAAAGAATGTACTTTAAAATTATCAGAAGACGCACAAAGTGTTGGTAAGGAAAACAAGGCCATGTCACTTCGTCGATCTCCAAGGAAACATCCATCACCTTCTGGTAATTTAAAATCTCCTTCAAAGTATGAGGTAAGCTTGCAAAAATTATCATGTTAAAAACAAATTAATGAAAACTTGTTGCTTCTACTAAATCTTTAATGTTTTTCAAGTTACTTTTAATTTTTGCATTTATTCTCTTTGTTTTTACCATTTTTACATCTTGTGCATCTGTTTAATTTTTTAGCCTATAAATGAAGTTGATGAAGTTATGGATAATTTTAAGGACCTTCATGCTGTATTTAATGAAGAAGATGATGACATGCTCTCATACATGTCTAAACTGTAGGTGTTGGTCAGTTTAGAGTTCTGGTATTAAAAAGTTAGGTTTCCTGCCCTCATGTTCTTATTTTTCAGAAATGAAGGTGATGTAAATTCTTTTAATCTACATGATGCTCAGTTGTGTGAAGTTATTTCCATAGTCGTTGAAGTTCCTTTCAAGGAAGCTCTCATGAAAGTGAAAAAATTTGGAAGTGAGTGTAAAGCATTGTGTAGGGTCCGAGGCTGCTGGTGAGTACTATAAAAAACAATTTGCATCAACATGCTTTTCAATAAATTTAAAAACAAAATATATACTTTTGTTTTCAGGCTAGCATCACCAGTTTCAGAGGGTGATTCAATTGGTCTCCAGGCAGAGAAAGTAGATGGGGAATGGTTACTGGACAACTTGCATGGCTTCTTGGTCTTACATCCTGACACGTTGATATCTGGTACAACTGTAGTGGGCTCTTTGTTTTGTGCGCGTCGCTCTGTTCTTAGCAGTCTTTATAGAGGAATGGACAGTGATTCTGCTATAATGGTGACAGGAAGCATAATCCATGAGCTGTTTCAAATGGTTTGTCACTCAATGCTTGATTTGAATTTGTATGTTTTCAAAACAAATTAATTTCTGTGTTAAATTTACAGGTTTTGAAAGAAAGGAAACAATCTGATTCTGAAATTAAAGAACTTGCAGATAAACTTATCTCATCCAAGAATTGTGTACGAATGCTTTATTCTGCCAAAATGAGTGTTGCCCAAATTCAGAAGGAACTTTCTAACTTTGTTCCACGCATTGTTGACTTTGTGACAAAATTTATTGAACCTAAAATAGAGAAATCAAATGGGAAAAAAGGGTACGTTTTTACTTTATTCATCTGATTGCAAATAATTTGGTGATTAATCACAATTTTGTTCCATTGCAGTGCTTGGCTTGGAGCACCGTTACCATCCACACCTAAGAATGGCCACATGAGTTTTGGAAGAAAAAATTCATCTAAAGAATGGAATGGTAAAATTGTTGGGATTCGTGATATTGAAGAAACTCTGTGGGATCCAACATTAGGAATCAAGGGAATGGTCGATGTTTCCGTTGATGTTAGGGATTATGAAGGAAACCAAAAGGTATAAGCACTAAAATAAATGTTTTTCCTGATTGCAATTTTGGTCTACTTGAAGTAAAATAACAATTGTTGATTTTCAGATTATGCCATTAGAATTAAAAACAGGTAGAGCTTCATTTTCTGCTGAACATCGTGGACAAGTTACACTTTACACAATGATGATGTCACGGATGGGTATCGATGTTGAGTCCGGCTTACTTCTCTATCTCAGGTTAATACCTTAACTTCAGTCTTTTCTACTGGTGTCAGATAAAGTTGTGTTGTGTGAACATAAAACAGAGGAAATTGCTTTTATGTGTTCTAGAGAAGGACAGATGCAGGAAATATCTGTATCTCATAATGAACGTAAAGATCTGATCCAGCTGCGCAATACGTTAGCTCATTATCTCAAACCTAGAGTTCCAATCGTACTTGAAGAAACAAACCAGTTTGCTCCTCCTAGACTTCCAGATCCAATCAGTTTTAAAAGCGCCTGTGAAAAGTGTCCCTATGGAAACTTGTGCTCTATCTATTTAAAGTAAGCTATTTTCCTAAAACTATCTGTTATTGTGTAAAAGATTTTTTAAGTTCCCTGTCTTATCAAATTTTAATACTTCTAGGCGTGACGGGCTCTCACAACTCTCCCAAGACCATCCCATGGTTTCTATATCTGCCTCTGCTACTCAACATTTAACTGAAAAACATGTTGATTACCTCATGCATTGGGCAGGTTTGCTTCTACTGGAAAGTACAGACCAGCTGTCATCAACAAAATTAAGATATATTTGGCGACACACACCTGCAGAAAGGTTTGTTGTGCTGATTTGGTCCTGTAAGTACTTCCTTTGCTGGCACCAAGTAATAATTTTTTTTTTCAGGGAGAGTGGAAAGCGTGCCATTGTGAATCTTCAATTAATGAATACCGTTGAGTATATTGAGGGGAAATTCATTCATACTTTCACTCGAAAACTGTCTTCATGTCCTCAAGGCTTGGTTAATGATCTTAGAGACAGTGGTTTAAGTACTGGAGATTACATATTAATCAGTACTGACACCCGCCTGGCGATTGAGAGGGGTAATATTGTTGGCATTGATGAAAAAAATTTGAAGGTTTCAACCAATAGGTACTGTAGCTTATTAGAAAGATACTAAATTTTCTTAACCATTAATAATGGCTGTGTTTTTGAAATCTTATTATGTACCTTCCAGGAATTTGTACGATCGTTATTCTCATGATACATTTCATCTTGATGCAAGTGAATCGGATACTGTTCTGGTATTTAATCTAACAAATCTAGGGTGCTTGATGGATGACAATGAGTCTGCTGAAAGGCTAAGAGCAATTGTAATTGATAGGTGAGTGGAATTATTCAGACTCCTTTGACCTTAGTTAAAGTTTCTATGATATGCTTTCAAGTGCTTCTATGGCTGATGTATGAAATATTTCTTTTCCAGGTCCATTCCAACTTTTTCCAGTAAAGTTGAGAAAACTATTATTCAAGACTGTCTGCCGATTTTCAGTAAGCTGAACAAGAATCAAAGGAATGCATTAGTTAAAACTTTAAGAGCTGACAGCCATCTTCTCATTAAAGGTCTTCCGGGAACTGGTAAGTATTTTTTTTTTTCGTTGTTTCCTCATTCCCGATATCGTTCAGTTTTGGTATTACCCAAAATAAAATTAAAAATTACCGGGTGCTGCTGGATGAACTACTATCACCGCCGCCGCCACCACCACCACCACCAATCTTCTGCCGCGATACTTCTAATGTGGACTATAGACTATGGTTTCATTTTCCTTTTCCGCCGCGCAGTCATTAATATTATTATTTATTAGTTAATATTATCATCATGAAATAATCGATTTCGGTTTTGAATCGTCGACGAGTTTCCCGTGGTTTCGTTCCCCGATGCTTGCGAATGTTGGCCAACCTGAGAGGAGGTGTATGTTCGACTGTCAACTGTCAAACAGATCGATTGTGTATTTTATAAACATCATCGTTTTAGGGTAATTTTTTCTTATCGCAATGGCGGAATTGTTACTTGACCCCGATATTCGCGTTTGGGTATTTTTGCCTATCGTTGTTATTACCTTCCTAGTTGGTATAGTTCGACATTATGTATCTATATTGCTGGCCACTCAAAAGCGAGCGGAACTGCAGCAACTCCAGGATTCGCAGGTTAGTTCACTCGTTTCCGATTTGTTTTTACCTTTGTATTTAATTATTATTACTTTTCAAAATTAACGAAATCTTCCTCCTTTGATTTCAATGTTTTTTTGTGTCAACTATTTGACTCTCTTGCTTATCTTACATTATTATCAATTTACCCTCAAGTCACTTACTGACAATAATTTAATGTACCTTCTTCGTGGATATTTCTTTTGAGCTGTAGCCCTATCTGTACTCATTAGTTATCATTCTTCAATTATCTTGCAGGTCATGATACGAGCTCGGCTGCTTCGTGAAAATGGACACTATTTACCTCGTTCCTCTTTCATTATGCGACGGCATTTCTTCAACAATGAAGAAACAGGCTACTTTAAAACTCAGAAGAGAGCAGCTGTCTCACAAAATCCCATGACTGATCCAAGCATGATGACTGAAATGTTAAAAGGAAACATTACAACTGTATTACCCATGATTATTATTGGAGGATGGATTAACTGGACGTTCTCAGGCTTTGTTACCACTAAAGTTCCTTTCCCCCTTACCCTTAGATTCAAACCTATGCTTCAGAGGGGTATTGAACTTGTGTCTTTGGATGCAGCATGGGTTTCCTCTGCTAGTTGGTACTTTTTGAATGTTTTTGGTCTAAGAAGTATTTACACCTTAGTGCTTGGTGAAAACAATGCTGCTGATCAATCACAGCACTTGCAAGATCAAATGTCAGGGGCTGCAATGGCCATGCCACCAGACCCTAAAGTAGCATTCAAGGCTGAATGGGAGGCACTTGAAATCTGTGAACATCGATGGGCACTAGAAAATATAGAAGGCGTATTAGTAGGCAATTCAAGTCCAGCTATTGAACAATCTAGTTGATACTAAGGTGTCATGTACATATGCTACATTGACTCATTCCATTCTGTATATGAGTCTCTAGGGGAATTTGTGCATTGTATGCACCCTGTTATTCATTAAATTATTTTATTGTTTCTGGAGGAATATATGCCTAAGGCTCTCATTGTAAGTTGTGCCTTATGTATTACCATACAAGAATTCCTTCGTGTGCATCTCTTTAATTTCTGCTAAAGCAGATGGTTGATTTGTGTGTTCCTACCGATTTTCCAATGTGAAAGCTTTATTGTATTACTGTGTTGACATGTCCCTCTTTATCTGAAGAATGGGTGTGATTTGTTGTATAAATTCTGTACACTCTATGTCTTCTTGTTAATTTTGGAATGATAAAGCATGATAAATATATAACTGATTGGAAACCTGTGTTCCTACTTTTTTATAATTTTGGGATTCCCAACAACTTCTATCACATACAGAAATAGTCAAAGAAATTGGGAAAAATAGAAATAGTAACAACTGTTTTGTTTTGACAGGTAAAACAGCTACTATGGTTGCCTTGGTTAGAGTCTTAGTTCGTGCAGGCCTAACGGTACTAGTGACAAGCCATACTCACTCAGCTGTGGACAATCTGTTAATGAGACTAAAGAAAGAAGGTCTTAAGTTTATGCGTTTGGGTTCAGATGAGCGTATCCACCCACACTTAATCCCATTTTCTGAAAGTTCACTCACTAAGCACTGCAAAACTCCTGAGGAGTTGGACAAGGTCTTCAATAGTCAGGTATGTATAAATAAAGTCAGAAAGCTATCATGTATTCATTTTATTTTACTCTCATGTTGTACTACTATTAACTACATACAATTTCAGCAAATTGTTGGTGTCACCTGTCTTGGAGCAGGGCATGCTAGCCTTTCACAAAGAAGGACTTTTGATATCTGTCTGGTAGATGAAAGTACACAAGTTCTTCAACCATCTATTCTTCGACCTCTATTTAGTGCTCGCCGATTTGTGCTTGTTGGTGACCCAGAGCAACTTCCTCCTGTCGTGAAGTGTCATCAAGCACAGTAATATCTAGCTCTTCACCTGAAGTAGAATGTCCCATCATAACAATAACCTAATTATTCGTTCTATTCCATCCAGAAAATTAGGGCTTTCCGAAAGTTTGTTTGCTCGCCTGGATTCTGAAATATCAACTGTGTCTTTAACATTAAATTACCGCATGAACAAAGTCATAACAGACTTGGCAAATGGGCTCACTTATGAAGGGAAACTATCATGTGGCAATGAAGATGTAGCAAATGCTACATTACAAATTGCGTCACCCATGGTTTGTAGAATGTGAAATCATTTTTAACTCTGATTGGTTCAGTAAATTCCTTTCAGAGTAATCAATCTTATCTCATATATGTACATATGTCATCATAATTTTAATTTGATTACAGTGTTGTGAGAAAATGTGGCTCTCTCATTCTTTGTCATCTGATATAGATAAGTCAGTTGTGTTTGTTGACACAGCCTCAAGCAATCTTCAGGATGAAAGCAGGGATAAGGCTGATGGAGAAGCGTCTTGCTCCAACCATTTTGAGCTACATTTAGTCCAGGAACTATTAAATGCCTTTTTGGATGTATGTATTTGAATCTCTAAAACATTTATTGTTTTGACATATAGAATCATATTGGATAAATATCTTTTTCATATATTTTTTTGAAGAGTGGTATAGATGCAGAAAATATTGGTGTCATGGCTCCTTACAGGGCTCAGGTTGCTTTGTTGACCCAAGCTATGAAGTCAGACACAAAACTTGCTGGGATTGAAGTTAATACAGTTGATCAATTTCAAGGACGTGACAAAGAAGTGATTATCTATTCTTGTACAAGGTCAGATGGAGCATCTAATCAAAAACCAAAGGCAAGCTGTTTTTTTATTTCTCTTCAGAGAATGCGTATGACTTGAGGTATGGCCAAGCTAATTTTTTTTCTTCATTCTTATAGGACAGAGAAATTCTGAATGACCAGAGACGTCTTACAGTTGCTATAACCAGAGCCAAACATAAATTAATTCTTATTGGACATAGTGTTACCCTTAAATTATACAGACCTTTCCAGAAACTTTTGTCATGTATATCAAGCTGTAATATAGTTCCTATACATTCCTGAATCAGCAACTGGACTTTTGAAGTTAATATCTGTTTTAATTATTTTAGCTAAGGACTTCCATTATTTTGAGCTATGCTTATATTGTTTTAAGGAGTGTTAAAATAAAGTGAATGCTTTCAAAATTCATTTTTTTTATTCATACATTACATATATATGTCCCCTTTTTTAAACACAACTGAAGGCCCTCATTAAAATCACTTGCCTATCTCTGAACTCTCCAATGGAGTCTCTCATTCCATGTATATCTCTGAATTTTATAACATTATAGATAACAGTATTTAAATTATAATTTACTAATCTATCTGACTTAAAGTTTTGGTACCTGACTACCCAAAGAGATTCTTGAAGATTTTTACATATTTTGCAATAGATTGTCCATGGTCTCACAAAGTAACTTTTTTCAATCTTTATTATTTGAGCCCTATGAAAAAGTGTTTTAAAGCCATGTTTTGTTACATGGTAAGTGGATGCTTGATTAATTATTCAAACATTTATCACTAGAGAGAAAATCTCCCCACTAGTATCCCCTTACTCATATATAGGCCAAAATGAAACACTGCTTAAGGGGTAACTCGACTGGCCATCATATTTATGAACACACTCAGGTGTGCGGCAGTGAATAATTTTGCTTTACAGGTACAAAGAAAATAGGAAATTTAACATTTGTTTCTGATTATAATATTATAAAATAACATTATTTTACTATACAAGAGTTTTTCACCTCAACCCCTATCACTTTATGCTTTTCGTGGCAGTGAAGTCAATCCATTTAAATATTTCTGTAGCGAATGACAAGGTTTAAACTACTGTTTTCTCTACTATAAGGATAGAAGGAAATTTTTGAAAGTGTCATATTGTGACCTCAATTTTAAGTAAAACTGCTCACTACTGACAATAATATGTAATCATACTGTATAATCTCAACTGATTCCTACCTGAAGGCCTAGAAAAAATCAGAAAATATAATTCTATGGCGGTTTTATATATATACCGTGGTGGAGTGGAGCTGCACTCCACAACAGAAATTGTTTCTTCTGTCATCAGTCTAACCACCTCATATTGGCAACTTTTGTAAGCCAGTAACTTTTCTAGTTGGAATATACATCTCCCACTAATGAGATTTAGTTTTCAAAATTTTCCAATGATTTTGAAGTTTTGTAACAAACTGTACTAAACTGTTTGTTTAACCTTCTTGAAAGAGATATGACCAGATCCCCACTCATAAATAAAATTACCAGAAACATCTGATGTTTGCTGGTATCCAAACAACAGTAAGGCAAATATCATATAGAAATGTTATACAAAAATCCTATTCTAACCAGCAACAAGATTTTGTTATTATTTTGAGTTTGTGCTGATGATCACAACAAATAATTTGAATTTGAAATTCCAGTTCTGGAAACCTATTTTAATATCGACATTTCCTTGTCCTACCTAAAAGTTAGTTGACATCTGAGACAAAATTACAGAGGAACGAATTGAAAGATTATAAACAGATTGTTTAGTGCTACTAAGCACATAATTAAAAATGTAAATATTGGAAATATACTACATATTTTGATTAAAAGTAAGTGGTAATTTGGATTCAAGCACTAAGATCTCTGAAGGCACTTTATTGGTAGTACCTCTTACCTGTCCATAAAAGCCCAACAAGTGACTCCACAAGCTTGTGTGTGATTGTAGTTCATACAAATTTATTCTTACAAATTCAAAAATCTATTTACTTTTCCTTTAAAAAAGAATAATATCAATTATCCCTAAATTAAAGTAGGACCCTGTACATTTGTTTCATTTTTACTATATACATTATATTTTTGGTCAATTAACAGCACCATTGTTGAATGCTGTGCGTTATTAAGTTAAAATCCTAGATTAGTAAAATTGTGAAGACAGTCGGCACAACCTTAAATGCATGTTGTATATTTCCACTCTTCCTAATTTGCGGTATTATGTTAGAGTACATTTTATGGATTCTACGGATACCTGCGGCTGTGCAATCAGCCCATTTACTTTCCTGCCTCTTTTAATCACATTACCATTTCGAAATATCGAAAAGAAAAAAAATATCCACTTACGTTGATTTGAGAGTGACATTCTGTTAAAGGTGCATGAGTTAACAAGTGCAATCAAATATCTCATGTATATCTGGAAGAGATATTAAGAGGCGGTCCGGGTCAGGTCAGGTCGGGGCCGTGCACAGCCGCGGTCGGGCGGGAGGCCGCTCACACAGTGGTGACGCGGTCCACCTCGACGTATCGCGTAGAATCCTGCGAATGTCAGCAAATCACCTCTTTGGAGTCGAGCGACGGCGCCTCCTGGAGGTGGCGCTGCAGCGAGTCGCGGCGGCCCCGGGTGCGCCTGCGCTTGCCCGCGCGCGCCACCACCACGCAGCACGCCGTCGCGGCCGCGGCCATGAACAGCGCGCCTGGAACCAGAGGGGGCGGGTGAGCACGTGACCCAAGTGTGTCAATGCCGCACACTTGTAGGTGTCGAACAAGTACCGGTCGTTTCAGACAACTCGTAAAAGTATACGGGTTTGCCTACCCGCTCCGGCCGTAAGGCGCCGTGGCCCCTTGGGTAGGCAGACCCGCACTACTGTTGCGTGTTCTCTGTTGTACCAGTGGAGACTTTTCCTAGGAAGTTGCCACACCCTTGCCCGGACGAGTGCACGCATGGAAGGTCACTCACCTTCACCTGCAAGTGTGTGACATTCGCGCACCCGTGTTACCACTGCGCGGGGCGGGCGGAGGGTGTGGCAGGCAGGCACTCACCGACGAGCAGGTGCAGCACGGGCAGCTGCAGCACGACCCAGCAGTGCGTGGCGGCCTCGTCGTAGCCGGACGGGCAGTGCGAGGTGCCGTCGCACCACAGTGAGGCGTTGATGCACGCGTCCAGCTCGGGGCAGCGGTGGTGGCACAGCTCCAGCGCCTCCAGCGACACGCCCACCGACGGAGGCTCCAGCGGCCGGCGCGACAGCTCCAGCCAGCTCACCGAGTACGAGCCGGGCTCCGTGCCGGTGAACTCGATGACCACGCTGCGCGAGGCGTCGTCCGACCCGGGGAACGGCGGCTCGCCGGACACCACCCAGCCCTCCGACACGACCTGCGCACACCGCCCAAAGGCGCCTTTTTATTTCATTTTCTTAATTTTTAATTTTTTTTTATTTTTGAAAGAGCGCGGATTCCGCGCACGTCCTCCGTACCTCGACCTGCTGGCTGCCGTAGCCGTAGGCGGGCTCGGGGCACACAATGACGTGGCTGCTCTTGCCGGCGTGCAGCCCGACGCGGTTCTTGGTGGCGCAGGACGTGGTGTCGTTGGGGTGCATGGCCACGCCGTGCACCGTCACGTACAGGTAGCGGCCGGCGGCCGGCTCCACCAGCCAGGGAAGGCCCTGGCACGCGGCGAGCGGCGCGTCCGGCGTCACGACGGGGATGGCGTTGCCCAGCCCCAGCTGGATGCTGCCCGACGGCCCGGCCAGGCGCCGCGGCCGGTTGCACTGCTCCTGCCGCACCGACGTCCACGCGCCCATCATGCTGATCTTGCGGAAGTCGTCGGCCGCGTCCATGTTGAGCGCCGTGAAGTGGATCTCCACGACGGGCGACGTCGAGATGAACGTGTAGGGCATCAATTCGCCTGACAGGGCAGAGACATTTGTCAGCGGGACTAGTTTGGCCACCTGGCGCCGCGGTGGCTCGAAGCGGGGAACCGTATTTCTGTCTCTCATTTCCCACGAGGCCCATTGGTACGAGAGAGAGAGAGACCAAAGAGGGTTCCCCGTTACTTTTTAAAGTCGAGAGTTATTCGCCCCTGGACGCGGCGCACCTGAGCAGAGGCAGTCGCGGGGGATGAGCGGGCGGCCGGGCCAGGCCTCCTCCAGGACGCGGACCGAGACGGAGTCGTCCCCGGAGCAGTACAGCCGCCGCAGCTCCGGCACCTCCCGGGTGTGGCACGCGCGCCCGCCCATCATGGCGCGCGTGATGGTCACGTGGACGTGCTCGCCGCGCGCCGCCTCGAACCGGTACACGCAGCTGGAGGGGGGAACAGAGGGGAGGGGGTGAGCGGCTGAGCTGCGCGCAGAGCGCAGCTGCGCCAGCCGACTGATTCAGAAGAGCGCTCTGCTCGCCCTGTCTCTCTCGGCGCGCTTCATGAGTGAGAAGGCGATGGGAGCGTCGTTCCTCTGAAGTAGTCGGCTGGCTTGCTAACCGACCGGCGCGCCGCTCAAGTCCGAAAATTTTAATGCATCAGTAACGAGTGTGGTTAGGTTGGATTGAAGTTGGCAGCTCTGCAGTAACGGTTGCACTGCAAGGACAGTGTCAAATGAGCAGCGCTCAGTGTCGCCTCATCTCGTTCGGTACGGCTTTTTTATTCGTTTTCGCGGTTTGAACAAAACTTTTAGCATCTGTGCAAAGTTTCGGCGGGAACATAAGATATTCAAGTAGTGTCAGATCAGACTATTCTTCGACAAAGTCATAAATCGGGACTGTGTGTGCTGTCAAGATCGCCAATAAGATGGCCCATGTCATGCCGCTGGTCACCTACGTCAGCTGCCATTTTGTGGAACGCTGACCGGATAAACGTCTCCGGGGGACTCTGGTGGTGAGTGTTTTATTTCAACGGTCTTGTTCAATGTTAGTCGTCCTGGGCAAACATCGCAATTGCGACTGTCACTTTAACCTAGGTGGGACAAAATCCAGGTCGGACAGCGCTGTTTCGGATTTCGGAGAGATCGCCAGGTCGGACAAAGATAGGTCGGACAGTCTAGCTGCACCGGGCAGTTGTTATAGACTGAATAATGGAAGGGAAAGGCAGGGCAATTAAGTATATTCGTACCTGAGGTTGGCGGCGCCGCCGCGGCCGAACAGGAAGACGTCGCGGGGCGACTGGAAGGTCTGCGGCTGCGACTGGCCGGGCTGCACGACGAAGCGGCGCGAGCACGGCCCGGGCACCTGCGGGTAGGGCTGGCCGTCCTGGTGCAGGTCGACGAACTCGTAGAGCGCGCGGAACGAGACGGGCCGCAGCGCCGTGCTCTCCACCGTGCGCAGCTCCAGGGTCATGGCGTCGCCCGAGCTGAGAAAGCTCTCGGCCAGCGAGCAGGGTCGCGGGCCGCGCGGCGCGCCGCGCTCGGGCGGGGGCGTGGCCGCCGGGAACGGGTACGGGTAGGGCGGCGTGGTGGTGGCGGGCGGGGGCGTGCGCAGCGCCGAGGACGCCGTCAGCAGCCCGTGGTCGCACGAGCGCGGCACGCGGTCCTTGCAGTAGCGCGCCAGCAGCGACGTGTTGCCCAGCGAGGACGGCACCGGCGACCCGTCGGAGCTGCCGGACCGGGAGGAGAGGAGAGGCTAGCGTCAAATAGTACATGTGGGGGGGGAGCTCGCGTAGAGTTTGACTCACTTGAGTGGGGCCGAACCGTCCCAGACGCGCAGTTGCGAGGCGCAGCCCTCCTCCTGCTGCACGATCTGCGTGGTCGGGGTGGGGTCCAGGCCCGTGGTCACGTGGAACTTGAGCACGGACAGCCAGACGCGAAACCTGCGGGCCGAGGCGAAAGAAGACGATCAGCACAAGAGGCTAGTCGGACTAGAAATAGAGATGGGAGATGTAGACTCGTCGTTGCTGTACCGACCTATCCACCTCAGTCTCTGAGTGCGCCACTTGTAAAGAGTATCGCTTCGCACATTTGTGCCTGTCTACACTGAAGATTGCCATCGGGCACTTGTTTCACGAACGCCTTGTTATTATTGGGTGACATGTGCCCGTCCCCCCTTCTTCCCCTGGGTAACGCGCCTGGTTTCAATATCGTGTCAATATCGCGTTTCGCAACGGGGTAGGTCGCGATATCTCAGCGGAGAGAACGAGCGCTGGGGCGGCCCCGCCCCGCCCGAAACCAAATCAATACGTACTCTGCTTTGCCTTTAATGCGCTGCCGCGCCCGTCTGGCGGAGCCCAGCCGGGATGGGTGCAGGTGCGCCCGCCGCGCCCCGCCCCGCCCCGTTGCGCCCCACTACACCCGGCCGACCCGGCCCCGCGCCCCGCGCGCGACCGACTCGGCGCCGGGAATATGAAAAATATTGCATTACCTCCGGTCGTGCGAAATCCGCGGAGCTCAAAGCGAGAGGGAGACGATATGATGCGGGTCGGGCGGCCCGTCCCGGCCCAGCACTGGCGCCCGCTAGCGGGACAGTGATAAATGATACAAGCACGAGTCCCCCCGCCCCGCCCCGCCCCGCCCGCCCTGCCGAAGGGAAGGCCCAGCCGCTCATATTTTATTCATTGGCCCAATACCTTTATGCGCGGTCCCAGCGCGGCACCGCGGGGACGACATACAGGTGGGTCCCACAAGGTCCCGGGGCGACAGGCGACGCCGCGCGACGCGAAACCTCAAAACTCGACGATATTGCTATTTGCGAAGGGAGATGCCGGCCCGGCCCCGCCCCGCGGGCGAGCTTGCTTCGTAACGCCATAGCGTGACGCAACCCCCGTGCTGTTACTCACCTGGGCGGCGGCAGGGCGGCGTTGGCCCTCCAGGGCGCGGGCTGGAAGCGCGCCGGCGGCTCGTGCGCGGAGGGCGGGTCGTCCTCGGGCAGCGACACGCCCTGCAGGTGGAACAGGCAGGTGGCGTTCCTGGGCAGCGAGTGGCGCGGCGACTCGAGCAGGCCGCGGCCCGCGCCGCGCACCCACAGCTCGCAGCGCTTGCCCTTGGAGTACTGCGGCGAGCGCGCGTCCACGAACTGCACCTGCACCTCGAGCTGGAAGCCGTGCAGCGGCTGCAGCGGCCCGGGCTGCTCCAGGCAGCCGAACGCCGACGTGGAGAACTCGACGAGCAGCTCGGGCCCGGACGAGGTGACGGGCGGCACGGGCTCGCCGCCGCCGCAGAAGCGCAGCAGCACCGGGTCGCGGGTCGTGTAGCCGTCGTACACCGTCACGTAGTCCTGGACCTCGTCGCACTCCTGCCACACGCGCAGGCCGCGGCTCGGGGTGCGGGCGCCGCCCGAGCGCGCCGCGGACGAGGCGCCCGCCGGCCCCGTGCTGCGCACGGCCGTGAGCTGGCCGTCGGGCTGCGAGACGGTGACGAGGGCGTGCATGCCGGCCGGCACCTCGTGCTGGCGCACCGCGTAGTAGCACGTCAGGTTGCGCGGGTACACGCCCGGGAAGTTGGGGCTCTGCAGGCGGCAGGGCTTGCGGTCGCAGTCGGAGAAGAGGCGCGAGCAGTAGGTGCCGGCGATCAGGTCGCCGAGGTAGTGCTCGTCCGCGCCGCCGGCCCTCCCGGTGTCCCCGGAGCCCGCGCCGCCGCCGCCCGAGCCGCTGCTGCCGCCGCCGACGCCCATGCCCAGCCCCCACCACGGGTTGCCCGTGCCCTGCTGCGGCGGGCCCGGGGGCGGAGGCGGCGGCGGCGGAGGCGTCGGTTCGGCGCCGATGATGCCGCCAAAGCCGGGCTGGATGACGTTGGTGGAGGTGGCGTTATTGGCGGGCGTCCCCGCGCCGTCGGGCAGCGGCGGCCAGTACACGTTCTCTGCGGCAGAACAGGGAGGGGGCGGCGGGTAAGAGGCGAGCGGCGCGGCGGGGCGCGGTGGTCGTTTACTGTCGAACATTAATCCGCAGGCGCGCTTGTCGGCGCTCATTAAAACTTTACCCGCCCCACCCCGCTCCGCCCCGCCCTACCCCGCGCTGTAGTCGTCTCGTAGGCTCCCACCCTTTCTCCCCGCCGAGCGATACGCGGCCAATTCGGAATTCGGCCAGCGACAACAACGGTGCGGCGGGGCGGGGCAGAGCAGGACGGGGGTGGCGCAGCGTGGCGCGCGCTAACTTTACCTCTCTCGCGAAATTAAAGTAGACGGGGGAAAAAGAGGACTGTGCCAAGTTGCTGAGGTTTGGGACACATGCTGCCAGGCCGCGCCTCACCTCGCCGCCGTTCTCTGCATACCTTGAATACTTTGCAGATGAATGTTTTTTTTTCTTTTGCTGTGCTCCACTGCCCCACCCTCTGGCGCTTGCGGCGAGGGCGAGGCTCATGCTCCGGGCGCGGCTGGCGCGGAAGGGGGTCAGGCGAGGTCGTCTACTTAATAGGCAGGTGTAGCACTTTCCTCCGCCGCGCCTCCCCCGCCCCGCCTCGCCCCGCCTCGCCCCGCCCCGACCCGCTGTGGCGCCAGTTCCCCATCAGCCCGGCAGTTCACGCCGCGAGCCGGCAGCCCCTCCATGCATTCCCCGGGGAAACAACTTCCTATTAGGGCGAGAAAGAGTTTCGTAAAGGAGAAAAGATAAAAGCAAAAGCTCTGGGAGAAAAGGATCCCCTCTGCTGGGCCCTTTTGTGACGGCGCACGTATAGAGCGCGGCGCGGTCGCGGCCGGGTGGATACTACTCCTGGCCCCGCCTCAGCTTTTATAGTTGTTCGCAGGAGAACTACTACAGTCCCAGAGTCAAGTACAATACTGTAAAGACGATGCATGCATTTGCATGGGGAGGAGATGAGGAAATGGAAATTTTTATACAATACAGCCCGTTCCACGACTAACGGAAACTTTTCATTTACGGCGACATTGTGTCGATGCCTGCCAACTCGTTAGAATGGGGTTTTAACTGGAAGCCAGACAAGCATGCTGTCTCGGACACGTGCCCTGGTGGAAAGGCCTCGCTAATAGCCCACTCCGGGGGGTGAACAACCCTGGGTCTATTGTGGCCTGGTTCTCTCAAGTCAAGTCAATAGGCGAGGGGTGGGCGCCCGGTGGGTAGGCAGCCCGCACAGCGTCGCGCGGGTGGGTGTTGCCTACCCCTCCAGGCGGTCCAGCCCGGCCCGGCCGCCCTGCTCACCTGGCACCCTGCCGCCGTAGCGCACGACGGCGCGGGCCCGGGGCAGCAGCCGGTAGCCGAGGCGGAAGTCGAAGTTGTAGCCGGAGGAGTCCTTGTGCAGGCGCAGCAGGCGCACCGTCACGAGCAGCGAGCGCGTCTCGGAGAAGTACACGGCGGGGCCCCAGGCGGGGCCGCACCACGCGCCGCCCGCCGCCGGCCGCCCCGACTCGCTCACGGACATGGAGCCGTCCGGGCAGCCGTCCGTCGTGAAGGAGGTGAAGCGGCCCACGGTGAAGGACTCGAACGTGAGCTGCAACACGGAAGGCGGAACCCGCGCGATTCAACAAATGTTTGCGCTCGAGAGGATCGACACGGGAAAGGTGCGAAGTCTCGCGAGACACAACACCGCACAATTGGGGCGCAGGAGCGCGGCCCCGGGCTGCCCCAGGCCAGGCCAGGCCGGGCCCCGGAGGGGTTGTGGTGTTGTGTTCTCTTTTCAGCCAAAACAGGAAATTCGTTTCACGTCTCGCCGCCCGAGCGGTCCCGCTCTGTCCCCTCCGTTCCCGAGATGCCTCGGCCACCTCGCCCCAACCCACCCCGCCCCACCTCACCCCGCCCACCTCACCCGCCCCGCCACCCATGACGCGCAGCGCGCTCCCTCAGGCCGCCCGCTGTTAATTGGTATGGAGGACGACGCAGCTGCCGCAGCTGCCGTGGCCGGTTGGGGCGGGGCGGGGCGGGGCGGGGCGGGGCGGGGCGGGGCGCCCGACGCGCCTCTTTGGACTCTACAAACAGCCACCACGGGGTGGCGTGGGCGTGGGTGAGGGAGGGTTCCGAGCACTCTAGGACGGAGCAAGGTGTCCTCGGCAAACTCTATCGCACAGCACTTGACACAAGTCGAGCTCTAGGTAGGTGGGTGCTTTGCACGGCGTCTCCGTCCGAACGCCAGACTTACCAATACCCTCTGATAACCACTTTCTTAAACAAACGGTATATTTCCTAGTTTGCGGAACTTCAAATACCCGCCCCGGCGGCGCCCGCCCGGTGAGCGTGAGCAACATAATACGTACAGTAGTCGCGTGCGCACGCGCGGGCGTTCATCCTGCTGACACTGCCGTGACGAGCGGAATGTCTGCCCGAGCTTTTACGACGACGTTTGCTCCACGTAACGATTGTAATAAAATGACCACCCCGCGCCGTCAGAGAGGTGACTCCGGACGCCCAGCCGTGACACCGCCGCCCCCGCCCCACCCCGCCCCGCCTCGCCGCACCCCGCCCCGCCCCACATCCACTCACACGTCGGCTCAATAGGTCGCTGCTCACCCCTCGGCAGCGAGTCCTCCACCGGAGAGGGCATAAAAATAAAGAAAGGGGCGCGGTGGCGCTGGTGGGGCGGGGCACCGGGCGAGGCTGCGCTCGACAGCATCGACACCTGTGTCACGGGGGCGGGGCGGGGCGGGAGGGGGGGGGGGGCGCATGGCGAGTTTCGTCCGAGGCAAATCCAATCCACCCGGGGGGGACGCAGCGTCCCGGTCCCTTCCTCTCTCCTCCCTTCTGCTACCCGGCCCGGACAGCTGGTGGGCGTGGACAGGACCGGGCCCGGGTCCGGACTGAACAGCTGGCCGGGCAGTCGAGGCTGGCAGGCAGTCAGCCGACAGCCAGTCAGTCGAGGCTGGCAGCGCAGGCTGGCAGCTGGAGCGGGAGCAATCTCCCTCGCCTCCCGCGCAGCTGGCTTCAGGTCCAAGCGGCGCGCGGCCTGGCCCGGCCCGGCTCACCCCGGCCCAACCCGGCCCAACCCGGCCCAACCCGGCCCCGTTGTCAGGATACACAACTGGAGCCAGGGGTGGGGCGGGGCGGGTGCCACCCCCTTGCTCCCACAATGTAGGACATCAGCAGAGCACAGACTGGGCCGCGCTGGGCCCGACCCCCGGCCCCGGCCCCCGCCCCGCTGAACAGAACAGCCAGACTCTCTCCCTGAGGGATTGTCTGCCAGTGGCGCTGCGGGGCGCGGCGGCGCGGCGGCCTGGAGCCTGAGGCTGGTCAGACCTGCGACTGACAGAGTAGAGGGGCCGCGCGGCGGTGCGGGGTGGGACCCGGTGACGAATAGCCTTGATGGCCGCTGCGCTGCGGCTGCGCAGCACGCTAGCCTCGCCTCGTGCTCTCAGGACGCGGTGATGGTGCGGCTCTTCTTTCTCGATGTCGATGTCCTTGGCGAGCTCGGTGAATCCGCACCCCTGTGTCGCCCTGTGGCAGACATACCTCGCCTGGAGCGGGACCGGTGCTCATCGTTTCTACGACCTCTTTTTGTACGACCTGGCCAAATATCTGCCGCTCGTGATACGGTGTTCTGCAAGTGAAAGGGTGGCGTGAAAACATGGAAAATTTTTGCGGCCTAAACCTTCCGAAGGAGGTTGCGGTTCCCGCCAGGCACAGGGCTTTTACCCCCGTGGCAGCCAACAACTTCGGTGTTCTTATGGGAACCGGTGCTTTTCTGACTGCGATCCTATCGCGCAATTCGACGGATTTGATCCCCGTACTGCCACTACCATTATTTTTCTCAACCGCGATTCCAATTAAATTCCGGTTTTAAGCCGGTGTAACCTACCAGTTTTTGGAGCAGGCCCTGCCAGCACTGGTGGTCCTCTGGTCCGCTGGTCCTCTGCTGGCGCTGGGCTGCAGGGTAGGGTAGGGTCCACGAGACACGTGTGGCATGTGCGTCCAGCGCCGCCCTGTTCTGCCCCTCCGGCCTGGCAGCCCCGCCCCGCCCCGCCCCGTCAGCTCCACAAAGTCCTCGGTCCCCTGCGCCGCGCCGCGCCACTCCCGGCCTCTCGGGCAGGCCACGGGGCGCGCAAAGTTCTTTACACTCCGCTGCTGCCCGATTTTCCTTATTTTCGTTTCCATTCCTTCACCGCCCCTTTTCTGCGCCTCGGAAAAGCTTCTCAGCTGGCTAACGTTATCATCCTCAGAGCGGGTCAGCGCCTGGGACACCCCGCGACCACCGCGTTCTGTGTCCCACGTAGCTTTCCATCTTAGAGCTGCACCGCGCCACCCGCCCCAACCTGCGCACCACTGACGTCGCCTTGATTGCCGCATAGAAAGGAGAAGGGGGAGGCGGTCCGTGGTCCTGCCTTTGTGGAACCGCCCGCCCAACTTGCCGCTTATCGACATGAAACTCTCAACGGGCGGGGGCTGGCGGGGACACCCAAGTGACGCCCGAGTGACGTCCGGACCCGCGTCCGACATCGCCGAAGGTAAGTGGGGCACGCCCGGCGCCCGGGCTGGGCAGCCCCGCTAGGAGCTAGGAAAGGGGGTCGGCGCGGCCCGCCAGCGCCAGCCATTTGACATTGGGCAAACACTCCCACGAATACCTGCCTGGCCTGCCTCACACCGGTGTATTTCTGGGCATTTTTGCCTGCTTATCTGGCAACACTGGGGCTGCCCAGCAGCGCCTGCCAGGCCACGGGTTTAGGCCACAGGTCTCACATCATGAGAGGAGGACGCCCTCCTCTCATGCTCACATAGGGACGGTGGTAGCAGTGTTGCCAGAAAAAGTAGGCAACGCAGCCGCAGCCCGCTTTACCCCACTGTGTTTTGGCCCCTTATTGCCTACTTTTCTGGCAACACTGCCCTCTGTGCGGCCCTCACGACTTGTTCACTCTTCCTGTGAGTGTATGTCATGGCGCGCAGCGCGCAGCGCCCTGAGCCGAGTGAGTATGCAAACACGGCAGCTCCCCCCGTGTAGAGCCCTACGCGCGCTCCCCTTCACTTTGGCCCGTTTCAGCCTCGGCGGCCGCAAAGCGAAGGAAGGCGGTGCAGCCAGGCGGCTCACATTCTTCTCCCGGACCGGAAATGATTTGTGATCAGGCCCGGGGTGGAGAGAGGAGAGGGGGCGTGGTAGGGGGGAGGAGGGAGAAGGGGGCACTCTCGGCGAGGTTGATTTATCCTCTCGTCTTCTCGAAGCAGACAGGCGGGCTGGTTGAGAGCTACCTCACCCCGCCCCGCCCCGCCCCGCCCCGCCCCACCCCACCCCGCCCCGCCCCGCCGCAGGGCTGCTATGCGATTAATCAAACGGTGAGAACGTCAAACGCGACCCGACCCAACCCCGCCTCCGGGCCGTGCCTTTGCCCGGGCCCGGGCCGCGCCCCGTACGTCCGGTGGGCGTCGACTCTCTGACGCCGCGATACGGTGAGCCGTCTGGTCTGCAGCCGTCAGCGGCGCGTGTCGGTGCTCGCATTCAGTGAGTATCGGCACCGCGCACACAGCCTTTCCACGCGCCTATCTTTGAAAAGAAATCTATATCTGGCCTCGGCAAGCAGCGGGAGTTGCGGCTCCGCTCCGCTCTGTGCAGAGAGCTGGTATCTCGGGAACTAGGTCAGTCGTGGCGAAAACGGGAAGAGATGCATCCCCGGTCCCGACCCCTCCCCGCCCCGCCCCGCCCCGCCCGGCCGCCCGATGCGAGCGGCTCCGGTCGGCCCCCTGGACTGCCTCCGGTCGGGCCCCGGAGCTGGAGCCCCTGGCCCGGAGCCGAAGACGACGGCTCAAGGGCTCTCCGCCTGGCCTGGCCTGGCCTGGGCCGCCTGGGCACTCTGCGCTACACAGCGCCGTGTTGGCCCGATAGTTTGAGGGGGCTGCAGGGAGAGGGGCGGGGCCGTGCGGCTGGCTAAAGTCACTGCTTTACCTATACTCAACTCGATATATCGAGAGAGAGCGAACGCGCCTGCGCCCCATGGGTATCAACGTTAAAGTAGACCTGTTATACTGCTCCATCTCTGGATTGGACAGTGTAAATTCTGCTGAGCGGCCAGTTTACAGACTTTTAGAAAATCTTAGCTATATATGGTTTGGGTGGTGCCGTAGGCGTGAAGGAGCTCTTTTCAGCAGTACCTCTTCTTTCCATCCGCGGCCCCTCTCACCGCATTGGGAGTCTCACAATACCGCCTCTAATTACCTACCGCCGGCGCCGCCTTGGCGATTGACGACTACGGGAGAGGGAGGGTGAGAGAGAAGGCGGGGTCCGAGAGCCGGTCGCCATTCGCCGCATTGGAAAAACTGGACGACCCCCTTTGGTCCTAACGACACCCCCATCCCACCCCTCCATCCCACCCCCTCCTCCCTACGGCTCTTTCGGCCGCCGGCCCCTCGTTCCACCCCATTGGGCTGACTAATGAAGGGAGAAACAAAACCGTGGCGCACAGCTCGGCTAAAACGCGTAAATTTTCGCCTTTTTCTCCTCCCGGCTTTTCTAATATCAGAAACTGCCGTCGACTTAATACAAAATAGTTTTTTCTACGGTCCTGTACTATTTTTTCTTCACGATCATACGGCCTTTCAGAGCGTAAAAGCTTAGAGGCCGAGGCGTCGTTAGCGATTCTTTTCTTTCGATTCACAATTTCTTTGTCGGTTACTGTAGTTTTTATTTCGCCCTTTGTGTGTGCAAAAGCTAGTTCCTTCTCACTCACAGACCGAAGCTCCGGCTCCATCCACACCTGCCGCTCGCGGTGCTCGGGTAACACACTTGGTTCAAGTTGTGTCCGCCCCACCGCCCCACACCCCGCCGCCCCGCAGCCGCTCCTTCGGCCCGGCCCCCTCGCGCGCGTGTTCTCCGAGTATCACACGAAGCTCTCAGACAGAAAGGCCCCGGCCCGGGGAGGAGGAGAAACAGCCGCTCGGAGCGCAAAGGCATCACAGGCGCCGCTCCCGGAGCTGGAGCTGGAGCCGGAGCAGAAGCCCCGGGTCTGGAGTCGCGAGGAAATGGAAGCGATGCCGGAGCGGGAGAGGCCGGGTGGAGGGGGAGGGGGGAGGAAGCAGGAGGTCGGGTCGGCAGATAAGCGTAATAACGCCGCCACGCCTCGCAATGGAGACGCGGCGCGTCCTGCTCGCTAAGCCCTCCAGCTCCAGTGGCCTCCAGCCTCCAGGCAGGCCCGTCCCGCACGGACAACCCTCCCCCCCCAGTGTTTTGTCGAGTTTGCTGCCGCGGGATGAATGAGACACCTTCCCGCTTTGCGACTTCATAGACCGTCACGGCTCTACTTCCCTCCTGTTCCACAACAGCACCGTGAAAAAATGTCGTAGGTTTACGGGAAAATTTTCCTCGAAGTGCAGTTGTAAAATTACAAGTTCAAATCGTAAAACTTCGAGCATTACACGTCGGCCTGAAATTCATTCAGGAGCAAAAAAAAAAGTCCGTCGTAAATTTACAACATATTTTGTAAATTACCCCACCCTGTCCCTTTAGTCTCTCTACACTTCCAAGACTCCGCATGCCTTAAGAAATTGACAGAAATGATTGTGCGTGCTCAGCAGGCCCCACGCTAGTCGAGGCCACAGGCCAGGTGTAGGCTCATTCATCGCTAGTATCTCGCACTCAATAACGCCTCGCCCAACACCTGCTCTCTACCCGGGGGCGGGGCGGAGCGTGGGCGCCAGCGGCTCCACCAGGCGCCACCCTGCCGGCCCAGCCCGGCCCGGGACCGGGACGGTAGTCTCCAGACTGTGGCACTCAATCTTGGGCGAGGTCGGGCGGGGCGGGGTGAGGCGTGGGAGGAAGAGGAACTTGGGAGACGCGAGGAGTTGACGCGGCGCGGCGCGGTGGGGCGGAGGATGGTGTTGGGAGCTCCACGGCCCGGCCCGGCGCGCCGCCCGGGAGCAGGCAGCAGCAGGTCGCCGCGCCGAAGAGGGCGCTGGTGCGAATAGTTGTGAGGCAGCAGTTTAGTTGCGGTAGACGGGAGGGAAGGAGGGGGGAGGCCCTAACGCCACCAGGACCGGGCCAGGCTCCACCCTACCGAGTCGTACACTATTAGCGCTGTGCTCCCTGAAACCATTGGTGGGGAACTCCCCGCTCCCTCCCTCTCCCTCTCTCTCCTCTCCCTCTCCCTCTCTCTCCTCTCCCTCTCCCTTTCCCTCCCTCTCTCCCTCTCCCTTTCCCTTTCCCTCTCCCTCTCGCTCTGACGCTCGCTTGCTCTCTCGCTCTCTCGCTCTCCCTCTCCCTCCCTCTCATCTCCCTCCCGCTCTCTCGAACTTGCCCATTGAGACGCGCAGAGAACAGTACGCGGGGCCCTCGTGCCACACGCTCCGCTCCGCGCTCCAGTCGGCAGTAAGAGCGAGTGGGTCCGCAGCGAGCGATGCGAACTATTGCGTGCCCCCGCCCCCCGCCTCCAACTCCATCCCCCACTCGCTCTTTATTCCCCTTTGCAATTTCGTACCGCGAGTTTGTCCATTTGGAAAGGTTGAAGTGAAACCATCATTTGATTTACCACACGCTGAAATTCCGTGTCGTGTGAATTTATGATGCTTTGTACTGACTTCTCGCGAAAAACCCTTTTTTAAAATTATATTTTTTGAAAGAAATATCATGTTTGTTGAAGATGAGCGGTGTGTTTGGTACTAACCTGCACCAGGTCGCCGAGGTCTCCACCCCCAGCCGTGAAGGTCAGGTGGCAGATGAAGGGCAGCTGTTCCTCCTTAGGCCGGTGTAGCTCCAGCGAGTACGTGCGGCCCACGGTCCCGTAGTACGTCCTGTTGCACGCTGTCGACATAAAACGTCACCGTCAGCCTCAGCAGGCTCGCTTGAATAGGTGATGGCATAGTTCTGTAAGAATTGCTCGATGCGTTTCTGAGTCCCCGCTCGTCCCGAGAGGCAAATAAAGAACACGGACATTTAAAGTATGCCTAACGAATGTTATAGAGGAGAGTGTGCCTGACATTTTTCCTCCAGCTTATTATCGGCTCTCCTTGAGTTTGAGATCCGTCGGATTCCTTTCCTCACTGGGCCCCTCGAACCTCTTCCCCTCCCCTCCCCCTCCCTCTCGTTTCCCCCGCTTAGGAATTTATCGAGGCGCGAGTGGGATCCTGGGGTGGACGAAACCGGGACGGTCCCGCCCCCCCCCCCCCCTCGCGCCTCATCCCGGCGCCCGGGGGTGAAATCAAGCGTTGGGAGAGAGCGCCTATAACACGCATTATGGGACGGGCGGAGGAGCAGCCAGCAGCGCCACAAGCCCACCCCGCCCCGCCCCGCCCCGTCGTCACCGTCTCGTCATTGAACCCGCCGGGCTGGGGGATGATGAGACTTCTCCTTTACCCTCATTCCTCCCTCATTCCTCCCTTCATTTTCCCCCTTGTTCCTCTCTCCCTCTTGCCTCTGACCGCGCCCGGCCCGCGCCGCGGACCCCCCACGCACCGTCTGCCTATGGAGACCTTTTTGGACGCGGTGTGTTTTCTGGAATCTGGTCTGGTGGGGTAGAGGGCTTTTCCGCGTTTCATTTGAATAAAATGCCGTTCTATTCACGCTCTTCCCGCGGAGCTGGCTTTTTACTCGAATAGGGGGTCTATCCGATCCAATCCCATCTATTTTGCCTTATGTTAGGTTAGGGTCAGAGAGGTGAAATGAAAATGCGCGTCGTATTCGCAGAACCAGAAAGAGGCCTGAAATTCTCATCGGAGCCCTGCAGCCGCTGTCTCTTTAACAGATCAGACGGGAATGTAATTTGTTTCAGACATCCCACTTTGGCCCGAAACGCTCGTGAGTCATTGAAACGACGTCCCTCTCTCCCCGCGGCCCCACCCAGCATCCCGCGCCTTTCCTACGGAGCCGACACGCTGTTTACGAGAGACGTTTCGCGCCCTCAATATTTATCGAGTTTAATCGTCTCGTGTTAACGGTTCGGCGAGGCGGGGCGGGGCGGGGCGGGGCGGGGCGGGACGGGTGTGCGGTGGTAGGTCTTGCTGCTGCGGCTTGAGAGAACAACAAGACCCATTATTCCTCCCTCCCCCGCATTACGCTCTCTCTCTCTCTCTTCTTCCCCATATCTTTCCCCCTCTCTCCGGCGTTTACTCTCTCCTATCCCTCTCTATCGCTCGCGCCGGCAGTAAACTGCCATGATTGGCTTCTCACGGGCGCGCGGCGCTTCCGGTTCCGGCGCGCGAGACATTATCTCGCAATCACTGTGCTCGGGGCGGGGCCGGGGCCAGGCGCACTCTGGCGGCACTCTACACGCGCGCGTACCGTGCTGATAAACTTTGCCGCGAGACACAAGTGTTTGGCGACACCCAGAAAATCTTTATATTGAAACATGGACGAACGTGTCAAATCAAGGATTTTTTTTCTTAAAAACATGCAAGGAAATTTTAAGAGGCAATGACTTTCTGGCCCCGCGCCCCGGCTGGCTTCGGCCTGCCCGCCCCGCCCTGTTGGGCGCACGGCGCGGCGGCCGCGGAGAAGACATCAGAAAGAGCTCCCCGCGGGGACGGGGTGGCACGGGCCCAGCGGCGCCCCGTGGGGAGAGGTGAGGCCTGGTGATGACATAATGCCCCCGCCGCTGTCCTGTTCTGTCGGCCAGGCCGAGCCACGTCGCCCCCCAGCCCAGCCCCACCCTGCCCCGCCCCGCCCCGCCTCGCATCCCCAAACATACCAGAGCATCACACCTGATCCCCTGCCTAACCTGGCCTGCCCTCTAGGTGCAGACAGTTGAACCGGACGCTACATGTTACTCGCGGAAATATTAATGAATAACAATTGTTCTGGCTCGGCTTCCTATAGAGGAAAAACGTGGGTGGAAAAAAGCGAGAAAGCAGACTAGGGTGTGGCAGAAGAGGTGGGAAGGGAAGATATTGCTGCTGTTTATCGCGTCTCGATCATTCGGGCGCGCCCAACTGTGTCGCTATGGGAACACAATGGTTGAAGCCCTCCGGCCCTGCAGCCCCGCTGGAAAAGTAACTTCCGTCCCCGTTCGGTCCTTTTCTCGTCTCCCGCTCTATTCGCCCCTTTCTTATTTCTCCCATCTCTTTTCTCTTTTTCCCGTCCCTTTTCCTTTTCTTGTCCTCTATACACTGTTATAAAAAGTTGCCCACACCCAGAAAAATCAAATGCTTCTTTTTTTTTAAACAGAGTACCTTTCTTTTCGTGATGCCCGTCGTGGCTGACTCCTGCAGCGTAGGGTAACACCACGAGCCCACACCTTCACACCCTCACCCTCCATCGCAGTGCCAAAGGCAATCTAAACTTTTTTTGGGTCATTTAGAGGGCCTTACTTGGGTGCGGCTGGCTTTGGGCGTCCTGCCCGGCCCGGCCCGGACACCTAGCAGGATTTACTGTAAGGGGAGCGGGTAGGAGAAGGGTGGGGGCAACGGTCCAAATACACATTTATAGAGATTCACGGGACTAAGTTATTGTTATACGAGGTTTCCTCCGTACCTGCGCTCGCGCTACAAGCCCCTGCTCCGCGCCCCTGCTCCCCGCCCCTGCTCTGCCCTGCCAGGCCGAGTCACTGATGTGTCGATATCGCTCCCCCGGCTTTGATTTCCCCTCCTCACAGTGTCGGCCACGAGCCCAGCCCAGCCCCGCGTGTTGGCGTCGGGGCCGGGTCGGGCCACCCTGCCCTACTCTCCCCCACCCCCTGGGGACGGGACCGCAGCGCAGCCGTCCCGTCGCCCCCCCCTCCCCCCTAACCTCCAGCCCCGCTCGCCCCGACCTATCTCGCCTTTCGCAGTTCGCTTCCCAATACTCGGGCGAGAACACTGCCACTACCAAGGTGGGCTCCGCGCCTGCGGCTGCATGCAACCCCCTCTCCTCTCCTCTCCTCTCCTCTCCTCTCCTCTCCTCTCCTCTCCTCTCCTCTCCTCTCCCCTCCCCTCCTCTCCTCCTCTCCTCTCCTCTCCTCTCCTCTCCTCTCTCCTCTCCTCTCCTCTCCTCTCTCCTCTCCTCTTCCCTCCCCTCCCCCCCGCTCCCCCCTCTCCTCTCCTCCCCTCCTCTCCGTACCGACCCAGCCCGGTCCGAGCGCCTGCGGAGCGCAGGGTAGGCAGACCCGCACGACACAGCTGTGTGGCGGCGCTGCCTACTGCTGTTTGGGCGGGCGCTCCGCTCGACCCGGCCCGGCCCGTTCGACAAGATATTTACTCTCAAACATTTGAACAGCGCGTTTCTGCTCATGCAATACCAGCGAAATAAAAGGTCATGACGGGAGACTTTATGGGTAAGTTCGACCTTTGACGTAACCTCTCTCGTTAGCGACCCCTCCGTCGAGGAGTGTGAGGCTTACGCGTGCATCCGCGGGGCTCGTCGGACGCGTCGCCGCAGTCGTCGGCCGCGTCGCAGTAGCGGTTGAGCGGAACGCAGCGGCCGTTGTCGCAGAAGTACTCCGACAGGCGGCAGGCCGGGGTGGGCGGCAGCACGGCCAGCCCCGCCGCCAGCGCCGCCAGCAGCGGCAGCGGCAGCAGCAGCAGCAGCGGCGTCCCTCCTGCAACAGACGTGCTCTCAGTACTGGCATCGGTCACTTTTGAAATACCCCCCTCCCCCCAAAGAAAAAAAATAATTCCAAGAAGCTTGTGGCGTTTTACAATTTTGTTATTGCTGTCTATTTTTAAGCGAGTAGTTTGTGAAGTAAAACGTATATATCGACGTGTCCGTCGGTCGCCGTTTTATGTGTGTGCGGCATGCAAACAAGTCAGCTGGCGCCGCGCGCGGGGCGGCACCGGCTGCTGCAGGCCCAGGACGCTCCCAGGCGATAGGAGGCTGGTGGGCTTTAGTGGGGTTTGGGGGGGGGGGGGGGGGTACGGTACGTGCCCTGTTTGGAGAGCGCGCCGCGCCGCACTGCTATCAGATGTCCCCCAGCTCCCCATGACTGGCCGCACTGAAAGGATTTCCGCGCGAAGCCCGAGCGACACACACACACAAAAAAAAAAAACACTTTCTATTGTGCTGACTATATCCGTCCGCTGTTGCTGCGAAAGACAAGAGGCTTTGGGGGATCGCTTGTGGTGCAATGGTTTCAAGCTCACAGGTACACCCTGGATGCTTATTGCTTTGCTAAAATTTTGGGAACGTTTTACCCGTGGCAGAAGTAAAATCTCGCCTCTCTTTACGGGGAGTTTTTGCTGTGCTGGTGGTGGTGACTACCTTCTGTTACAGCGCACGAAGCTGCTTGTTTTATCTCGTGCTATCTACAGCCAAAGCTCCGGGCGAGGGGAAGATCACGCCCTTAAAATTGCATCGCATGAAAAAAGATAACGATTCGGGTGAAAGAAATGGGAACCATCTCCGACGCGGGATGGGTGGGTGCGAGTGGACCCGGCCGGCCCGGCGGCATAAAATGTAAAATTGGCAATTCCGCACGGCGGTGTGCGGTGGGCTGCGGGCTGGGCTGGGCAGGGCTCCGCTGGGCTGAGCTCGGCTCGGTGCGGTCCGGGCCACATCCTGAATATATATATTTTTTTTCATTTTATTTCAGTGCTGGGACAGGCTGGCCCCGGCGCCGCCGCCTGAGTCGGGCCGTTTTAAGGGAGAATAAGATGAGGCGAGAGTAAAGCGAGCAGATAGCCCACTGTGCGCCGCGCCGGGGTGGGGCGGAGCTGCGCGGTCCGCAGGCCCACCAACAGCGAACACAATTATTTCTCCTAAAGTTGGTTAAAAGCGCCCGGCCCTCCTAGAAGAGCTACGTGGCTGTGTGGTTCCCCTCCCCACCACCCACCACTCCCCTCTTTTCTCCTTCTCTACACTTCTCTTTCCTCCCTCGCCAGATTTTCTTTCGGCTATTATTCGCGAGTCTCCTTCTGAAGGGTACCGGCCGATAGTGCCCTGTAAGTTTAAACCGAGGCGCCGCGCCGGGCCGGCGCCACTGGCTACAATAGTAAGGTTTCCTCCCGCCACCCGGGAAGATGCAGATAGTGTCGATTTTCGCCAGTAAAAATATTCTTGGTAGGGGATAAGATTATTTTGAGGGATGTTTTTAATACCGCTGCATCACATAACGTCGCTATCGCCACCGCGTGACTAGATAAGATAATAAAAGGAAAAAAGAAGTCGGCTGAGGAGCAGGTAACGAAAGCCACGAGGGAGTAGCTTGGAGGTGTAGGCCTGTGGAGATAGGGGATGGGGGAGAAGGGGCGGGAAAAGACGAGCCGGGGTTAGGCGAATGGGGTTCGGCCGCAGGTAGGGCGGGGCGGCGAGGCGAACCAGGCACATAAACATGGTAAAAAATGTCTCTCTAGAGATTGTTAGAGGGATGTTGGGAGGAGGGGCGGGGCGGGGGGTTCTTCACGCCGCACAGGCATCTCCTCTGCCCTGCGCCCCCTCAGTGTTTCTCTCCTTCTACTTCATCCTCAGCAAGGCGGAGGAGCCAGCAGGCGGAGCCACGGGGCCCCGCCCCACCCCGCCCTCTGCGCCGCGTCTAGCCTCGCCTCGCACAAGCGCACAATGAATGGCCGCTGCTCCTGCCGCTTCCAAACTTTTCTCAAAAGAAATTCAAAGCCGTCATCTCCGAGACGGTGACGTTGTCGTCCCCTCCCGTGCTGGTCTCCCGCGCGCCTATTCGTCGCGTCGCCATGACAAACTCAGCGAGCCGCGGGCATCCTACAGTGAGCGGCGGAGAGGGGAGAAGTTTGCGAGAAAGTGTTTCGCGCACGTATGTCTATTTCATGATAATGACCCGGCGTGGCGGGGGTTGCGTTGCCTGGCCGTTGCGTTCGGCACCACTGCAGTTCTGCCGCCTATGCCCAGTGCCGCCACAACAACACGAGTTTCGCGTCTCAGCCCGCCCCGCCAAGCCCCGCCCGCCCACACCGCTTCTGCTGCTGGCCGTTTTGCATTTCACACGCTTCCTCAGACATTCATGAGGTGGCCACACTACTGGTGCGCGCCGCGCCGCGCCGCTCCCCAGCCCCGCCTGCTCACACTAACACCTGGCGAGTGCGCAGGCCCCCCCCCCCCCCCCCAGCGTGCCTCTGTCCTCTTCAGTTGGACCGACCCGACTCGCTCTCTTTACGCGCGCTCTCCGCAAACTCGGACGCTCGGCTCGGCTCCGCGGAGGACTCGAGTCGTCCGTGTGACTTTCTGTCTTTATTGTTTGGCGTCCTGCCACAACTCTAACGAATGGGCATTCGCTTACATGCGTGCATGATTTTTCGCAAACCTCCGCAAGTGTGTGAAAAAATTCACGCACCTGCAGATGAGGGTACACTTTAATTTAAGCGTTCGACATAGAAAAAAAGTAGTTGGTTAGCAATCTTTGTGAATCAAAACGTGCCTGCTAAAATTTACCCGTATAATTGTTCAAATATAAGTTGCACTGCTACAGTGCGTGCAATAGCGATCACTCTTAAAAATAACGGAGAAACTCTTCTTGTACTCAACGTTCAGCAGCTTGTCATCATCCCGTATTTTACCAACAGTTTTCTTGGAGTAACACTACTCTGGTGTGTGCGCGTTCTCTGCAACGTCTCGCCAGAGCTCTGTGTGCACCGCACCGTGCCTGCCTGCCTACCCCAGCCCGCGTGCCTCATTATGTCGCAGACTGAGCATACAGCCTTTGCAGATTATGGCTGCATAGTTAAATATCACGCGGGGAGAACCCCGCCCCGCCCCGCCCCGCCCCGCCCCGCCCGGCCCCGCTCCGCACTCCGGTGGGACTTGAGTTCTACTGCAGTCAGCACTGGGAAAAGGAATATGAGAAACTGGAAGGCAGGAAGTGTGTCAGAGAGACGCCGCCGCCATATTCCTCTCCGCGGCGAGAGTCACAGTGCAAGGGGGTACGGCTGTGAATAAGCCACAAGTCAAACATTTATTGCTATTTTTATTTTTTATTATTTTTTATGCAATACGCACCTTGCGTGATGGGAGAGGGTAGGGAGCGGGAGGAAAGAGGGTGCGGAGCGGGAAGGGGTGGGGCGGGGCAGCGCGGTGAGAAACAGGAGGCGAGACGGGAACCTCCTGTTCACATGACTTAAAACATTCATTCCATGAATCTTTCCGTTTGCCTGTAGAGCTAACAAGCCGGGCTCCCCGCCCCGCCCCCCCGCCCCGCCCGGTTCGGCGCGGGACGCGGAACACGGTTGTGGGGGGCGCTGGGATAGGGGTGGGGGGACTGCGGCTGGACTGTCCCGCCGGGAATTACACGGTGCGGTGGTGGCGGGGAGGAGTGGGGGGAAAGGGGAGCACCCTTCCTCTCCTCCTCCCTCTCTCGCACTCTCGTTCCTCTTTCTTGCCCCACTAGCCGCCCCACCGGCACGCCGGCACCGGTTTGCGTGACGCCTAAGTATGGCTTGACTCGACGCACTAAAGGGTGCCATCCGCCCGACCTGACCTCAAGCCTGAGCGGCCAGGCCTAACACCGACCCCTACTCCTACCCCCACCTCCACCCCGACCACGACCTCCCCCCACCCCCACCCCCACCCCGACCCCCGGCGGCGCCTCGACCGCGCGGCACGCCAGGGCGGGGGCGAGGTGGGCGCCATGGTGTGCGGTGGCCGCTTAAGCTGGCCGGTACCACTTCGGAAATGGATTTGTGTCTTGAAAGTTGTGTGTACATCAGCTACTTGTGACCATGCCGGGGGAAATTGTTTGAAACTCGTCACGACGGCGGCTGCTGTGATTTAGTGTTACAGAAGGATTTTCCTCCGGTCAACTACGCTGGGTGTTCAACGGACTTTGTCCTTACCCCTTATGGCTTTCAGTGTGGGAAGAAACCTCTGTTTTTCGTGCCCTCTTTCACTGCAATTTTTTCTCTCTTATTTTCCGAACATTTTCATTTTTTTCTCCCCTCCGTGCCACGCTGTGGCCGTGCTGCTCGTCGAATCGAGAGGGCTACGACTCCATCACTGCGGGTGTATTGTGGTGCGGGGCGGTGCGGTGCGGGGCGGGGCTGGGGCGCATGTGTGCCAACCCCTTCCCCCGCCCGCCGGATACACCCACCAGAGCGCCTCTGCGAGTGCTGTGCGCCACGAAATAACGACGGAGCGCAAGGCGCAAAGGAACGCGCGCGGGGCTGACATGTCGTGCTACACGAATCCACAAAGACCGGAGAGAATAAAATACTTCTGTGGGGAAAAAATGTATAACTTGGATGCTCGAGCGGAGAGAGTGTAGGTACGTGACCGTGGTGAAGCCTCCCGTGCGAAGCACAGCTGTCTCCTCGCGTGAGCCTCGTCCCGCACAATGCGGTCAGGTATCAATGCACCGGCTGACTGATTCAGAAGAGCGCTCTGTCTCTCTCGCTCTCATGAGGCGCGCCGTACAGGTGCGAGACAGACAGAGCGCTCTTCTGAATCAGTCGGTGTTGGTGACCTGTGCCGGGACATTGCGTTGCACCCGCGGCAGACCAGAGGCAGACCACACCCGACTGGCAGACCCTGAGGGGAGGGAGGGAGGGAGCGCCTCCCGGGTCTCCTTCATCCATCACACGCCGCCGCAGCAAAGAGAAACAACAACAACGACAACGCCAAAACCAGAAAGGAAAGAGAAAAAGAAAAAAAAACAAAACAGACAAATGCGTTTTCAGCCTCATCTCCGCGGGGCGAGAGCTGCAAAAGGCGGCATCACGGGAGAGGTTTCCTTTCCTCGCCCGCGGCGCGGTGGAGCGGGGCGGGGCGCGGCGGGGCGGGGGCGGGGCGGGGGTGCAGCCGGCAAAGCTATGGAGCGGGCCGGGGATGTGCACGGCGGCACTCTTCCTGTCGTCCGCTAGCAGTTGTAGGAAGGTGCGGAATAATGTTTTACGAACGACAGTCGTTCTGACATTTACAATAACTGCGAGTTTTGTGGCCGTCTCGCTAATATATGAATAAGTTAGAAAATACTAACCTCACAGCCTCTGGTACGGAGACTGTCACGGAGACCGTACCCCGTGACGTATGTCACATTAGTTTTTCCAGAGTGGAAAGTATTACAAAGTAACAGATCTAATTGTTGGATCAGAAAAAAATTAATGAGAGGCCTACAAAACGTCAGTTCCGCTCAAAAGTAAAAGAAACAAACCTCTTCTTATGCACCGGATGCAGCCTCGTCTCCTTCCCTGACCGTGCCCACGTGCCCTCCCCCACCCCTTTCTCCTTGCTGTCTGGACTCTTGCCAACACCGCTATAGGGAACACCCTACCCAGGCCGTGACCTAAATTGCAAAGGAAGAGGAGGGGCAGGAAAAGGAAGGAAGGAGAGAGAAGGCAGGGAGGATGAAAGAGGGGTGAACTGCGAGCGCAGGAGGGTGGCGAGCAGGGCAGGTGAGAGGAGGGGGCGGGAGCTAGAGTTGCACGGCGGCGCGAAGCGAGGCGGCACGGGCTAGACTAGACAGTTTTTTTTTAAATCTGACCAGCTGGTTCTGGCTACCCTTTACCTGTCCGTAAAAAATGCGTGACTCCTCATGTTTACTTTTTATTTTGAAGCTGTCTAAACTTTTAAACCCTCATCCCCGTCCGGCGCACATCAATTTCATATGGCAACCGAGGTCAGCCTCTGCAACTAAAACTAAACCAAAACAAAAAGTAGCCGGTATAGACGGGGCCGCGGGGGCGGGGCGGCATTGAGCAGCCTGCGGCGGGGCGGGGCGGGGTGGGGCGGGGCGGGGCCGCGCCCCGTGCACCGCTCTCTGTGCGGCCAGCTGTGCAATACTCGCCAGATGGTATCAAACAGCGTTGCGCCGCCCCGTCCCCTATTAGAGTGCAGAGCTCACAGAGCGCAGTAAAATGCGGGGAAAATAAAACGGGGAGCGAGAAAAAATAGAGCGGACTACCAGCTTAGCCCCATAGCAGTCTGGAGGGTCGAACTTCATGCCGGGTGAGCTATTCTCTCAGCGCGCAAGGAGTGAAAGACTGTACAGAAATACAAATACATATATAATTTTTTTTTCAGCAGAACATTATTTTACAGTGTTCTGAATGGTGTAGGGTTATTAAATGTCAGACTGGGTGAGAGGGAAGGGCCTCTATTTGGGTACATATTGCATATGGCATGGTGGCATGGCGCTGCTAGCGCCAGGGGCACGGTAAGGGTAAGGTACCCCGCTGTCACCGCGCGGGGCCGCGGGCCGGGGCGTGAGTGATGTTTGCGTAAAGTGGATTCAGTGGATCAGCGGTAGGGGGCGGGCCGGGGCAGGGTCGGGCGGGGCCGGGCGGGGGCCGGGTGGGGCAGCATGTGGTCCCACAGGTAATTCGCGCCCGGGGCGGGGAGGGGAGCGCCGGGGGCGGTGCACGGTGCATGGTCCCGGGTGAGGTAGGAGGAGGGGGGGGGGGGGAGAGGCGGATCAATCATCACTCGATAACGTGACGATAGGTCGAGCGTGGGAAAGAAAAAAATGGAGAGGAGGAACAAGATAAAGAGAACCGGAGTAAAACTGGACCTCCTCTCCTATACTCTATGGCCTTTATGCGGCAACTTTCGACAGGTTTACGGCGAGAGCTTTATATGACGCGTGCTGTGTGGGAGAGTGTGAGTGACAGAGAGGGGGAGGAGGGGAGGGGTCGTCCGCTCACGCGGGAGCAGGGGCTGGGAGAGGGATGAACCGGGTTAAGCCCCCCTCCCCCTCCTCCCCCCTCTCCGTCCGTCCCTCGCACCCCTCAGCTGTCACAGCCCTTTACGTAACCCACTGCGGGGCTCCTCGTAAAAGCGGCTCACACTGTGTAGCGACGTTCGGGGATCAGGACGTGTGGCAGAGAGAGAGAGAAAGAGAGAGAGAGCAGGTTTGTATACCGGCGCATTTTCTCTGCTCTCCCTCTGCCATCCGGCTTTTTAGTTTGTTTTTACTACACGCTCGACCGCCAGCCTGTAAGAGAGTGAAACAGATTTTTTTCGCCCAAAGTTCTCAGTCCCGTCAAGGGGCGTATCGTTACTCTGCTAGTAAGCCGTATGAATCCCGTTCTTCGTGTGTATGTCTTGTGTACCTCCTCGTATTACCGTGCTCAGTACGCGTGTTTCTTCCAGCAGTTCTCCCCCGTGCGGCACTTACTTGGTGCCGGGTGGTTTGTGCCGTCCCATGCCGTGCCGCCGCGCCGCGCGGGGCCTAACTAACTACACACGCGGATGCTCGGGGGGGAAGGAGAGCGTGGGGCGTAAGTGGCGACGAGGGGCCTCCACCCCCGGCTGCCGGATACAAGCCCCTTAGAGCTCGGCGCTGCCCTTCCCTGCCCTGCCTGCGCATACCACGTTTGTCTCATTTCGAAAAGTGATCTAAATGTGCGGCGTTTTACCCTAGGTTTGACTGGTTTTACTCTAACGAATATTTTTTTTCAAATATTAAAATTTTATGAACTGGCACCCCTTTTGCGTGCACGTTACCGTATGCGTATGCAACGAATGCTTCCAGTCTCACCCTCTCTCTCTCTCTCTCTCTCTCTCTCTCTCTCTCTCTCTCTCTCTCTCTCTCTCTCTCTCTCTCTCTCTCTCTCTCCCTCTTTTTATCTCGTAACAAAATCTCCCCATAAATCCTGGCTTATAAACTAAAAAAACTCTCTCCGCCTCTATTCCTCCCTAGAACCGATCGAGGCGCGCGCTCAGCCCAAGGCGCTGAGGGGAGGAATGAGCAAGCGCCTCGTGCCGCTTCGCGATGCCAATTATAATTCTAAGTGCCCCTAATGGCTGCAACGGAGCGCCCGGCCCGTGGAGTTAGGCCGTCCGGAGCGGAGCGGTCCCGCCGGAGCGGTAACGTCCACCCGGAGCCGCGCGAGAGCGGCGCCCACGGGGCTGGGCGAGGCGGGGCGGGGCAGACGGGAAGTCCTTGAGGCTTCCTCGAGGTGCAGAGCCTGGGGCGTCCGCCCCGCCCGCCCGGCATGGCATTTCTGGAGAGCCTGGGTCAGCGTTGAGGAGCATCCCTTGGGCATCCCCACCCGCGCCCCCTAGCGCCAAAATTCGAACCAGAGGGATTTTCTCACTCGAAGCTCGAAAATGTGAACCCATGATAGGACTGAGGATGAAACGCGACGCGAACATAGCCCTCACGCTCAGTGTGTAGTGCGCTTAGGGTTCGCTTTTTTCGAATAGCCGCGAAGTACAAAAGTACACTTCACATCTTGAAGAAAACCTTCTGTTTCGAAACGTACAAACTCATTTTTGGGGACCTTTTGCTTCTTGCGCTGTGCTGCTGATGGCGATCGACGGTCAGAGGGGCGAAGGCAGGGTGGAGTGCTGGGCGTAATCAAGGGGCCAATAACACGGAGTAGGGCCGGGTGACCCCAGCCCCACCCCGCCTCGAGGAGGAGGCGGACCGTGGCGCTTAAGGTGGTGGTGGTGGTGGTGGTAAGCTTTGTAACGCGTCGAGAGGGAGCGAGGGAGGGAGGGAGAGAGTAGGTGGAGGAATCATAATGGCATTCTGCTATTGGCGGCGGGGCGGGGCGGAGCGGGGCGGACGGGACGGCTCGGCGGACTGGCGCAGTGTCGTGGCAGTCGCCGCATTCCTCGGGGTGTAACGAGTCCGCTCAATAGCCTTCGTTGCTAACAGTAGAAAATGATGCAAAACCTTACAGGAAATCTATAAAATGTTCGAAAGCTTACGAACTATTTTGTTTGTAATACAAATGAAAGTAGTTGAAATATGACTGTGTGGACGTATTAGATTTTTTTTTGTTTCCAAGAGCAGTCGCACAGGTGATGGAGTCCATGCCTGAGTGCCAACGAGTGCGTGTCTCGGAAGAAGTGGGGTGGAGGAGGGTCTCCGCTGAGCTCTCGAAACTGTTTTAAGCCCCGTCGTCTTTGTTCGTAGGACGCGAATTCCCTCCCCCCCTCCCGGCTCCACCCGCACCCTGTTTTGCTACGTAAAGTTGAGTCAGCTGGACGAGGTTGTTTGGTAGGTGTAGATGGGGGAGGGGGGGGGTTCAGATCTCTCTTGAGTAGAAGGCTGAGCCGACTTGGGCTGCAGGCAAAGAGACGAGGAGGAGGGAGAGAGAAGTTTCCTTTCAAGAGCATCACCTTCGTGTGGCAAAGACGGCGTGTGTTGGAGGCACGGGGGGAGGTGCCATTGCCATGCGTTACTGCGAGAACACGCGCGGGAGTTGTGAGTCGCGCGAGCAGCTAGTAGTTTCTTGCGCTACCCAGTGCAAAGTACGCCGCGATGAAATATCTCAGTGCGATAGCTGGGATGTTATCAGGTGTTCTATTAGATATGTTGGCCGTTTCCGCTCAAGTTCATGTCGCTTTGGTGTTCCTTTTGAGTTTATGATGTGATATCTCGGATAAAGTGCGAGGCAGAGGCACGTTGAAACCGTGTTACGCTGAGCTAGTAGTGCGTCCCCCTTGGTCTGCGGCGAGTGCAATCTGAAACACGCGCTGCTGTTTCATTCAGCCAATTACATTAAGTTGGCTAACTTGACAAGGCCACATCCCACCTCTCACGCCTCACACGCCAGCTTGCCGTCAGCCTGCCTTAGGGCACATTCTGACAGGGATAAAGCAATAATTAAATTTAAAATTAAATTTCAATGTGGCTTAGCCAGTTAAGCAGGGCAAAAGTACCCAAAAGAGGCGGGGAGAGAATTATTCTGCGGATGGGTACCCTCAGTGGTTTTGCAGTAGTATGTAGTAGTACAGGATGTCGTACCATGTAGGGAGGGAGGAGCAGAGGGAGAAAGAGAAGGAGCGGGTCGGAAAGGCGGTAATTGCGGCTTGTCCGCTGCATATTTAACGCGGCCCGGTATCCATTATGAAGCGGGCCGTCCTCACCCAGTGTCACAGTCGGGCCGCAAGGGAGGGGCAGGGCGGGGAGAATTTGTTGGAATTATGATGTGATGTGTGGAATAGTCTGCCCCGCGGTGTGGTCTGGGTCTGGTCTGCACGGTCTGGTCTGCCTGCCCCTCGACAGACTTCCGAGCAGACTCCCAGCTTCCCCCTCGGCAGGGCAGCGCCAGCCGGGGCGCCAGCCTGTTGTACACAGCTGTGGGACGCGTGCCGGTGAATCTTTTATAGTCGGCGTCACGCGGCTCTCGCGTCGAGAGATGAAAAAAAGGGGGAAGGGGGAGGCATACAACTCACGGACGCCAAAAAAGCAGCAAGTCAACACGTCGCGTATTTCATTAACCAAGTGAAAACACTGCTCTGCTTTGCATTTTCCGGCGTGACTCCGGCGGGTATTGTAATTACACTCTTATAAAAGCTGATCCGGTGAATTAAACCGTATAAGCTACCTACGGTGAATCCGGGTGCATCGCCCTAAGCTTTTATTAAGTGTACTACTGACACCTACGACACCGTTACCCATATTTAAAAAACGCGCGCGTATTATCAGGTTTGCTACCGATATTTCTGTACTGGCGTTCGCCGATTCGCGGTAAGCCTACCTAGTCGACTCGGGACTTTGAGGAAATAGACCATACGTACACGCCTCTCCGTGGAACTGTATGTACCGATGCTACAACTCCAATCGTCCCGTTCCTTCTCTGAAGCCTCTCCTCTTCGTTACACTTCAGCCCCATACAGGACCGCCCGCCCCTGCCCCGCCCCCGCCCCGCGCCCGTGCGTCACCTGTAATCTGTTTACCGCTCTCCCGGGAGGAGCGGGGAGCGGCCCGCCCCGGCTAACCTTGCATTATTAATTCAGATCCTCGTTGCAGTGCCTCCCCCTCCCTCTAATCGCCCTCAGGACTAATTACTGGCAGACGACGCGCACACGAGGAGTAAAAACCGGCGCCCGAACAAAAACCCAGACCGGAAAAAGGGGGAGGGGGGGGGGCAAAATGTGGTGGAAGGGGTAGGGCGCTGAGCTAGAGGTACTTAAATGGGCGAGCGCCGCGTGGAAAAGTGTGACAGCCTTTCGACAGGCTGGGGAAATAATGGAATAATTTAATTAATGGTGCGGTGCTCGCTGCACGGACTGCACTGGCGCGCGTCGCGCCGGCCAGCGTTGGGAAGGCGGCTCCGGTTCTGGTAAACTATTCCTGAGACGGTTTGTAAAAAAAAAAAAGGAAAACCTTCGCACGACATCACCTCCCCCTCACCTCAGCTCTCCACCTCCCGCCCCTCCCCCTTTCCCTCTCCTTCTATTCCAACAGTTAGTTGAAGCGAAAAATAGACGGGAAGTCTCCAAGTCTTTCTGTCGAATTGGTCGCGCGACCGTCACTCTTCCTCCTTCCTCCCACCAGCGACGGCAAGACTCGCTTAATGCGGAAGTTCACTGGGGAGATGGCGACGCAAAAACCCGGGATAGTTTCCGGATTATCCCCACTCTCTTTCCTTCATTAAAGGCTGCTAATTTTTGCAGGAATTCAATCTCTAAGAGGGTTCTTTGAGGGACGGGGGAGGAGACGGGGGGAGTGTTTCGAATAGTTTGGCGGGCCTCGTGTCCATGGGAAACGGATGCGGTCGTTTGTACGACGAAATGGCACTGCGTGGACCGAATCTGACATCCTTTATCTGTGTACCGCTGGGAAGGCTAACTTCCCGGGGCAGAGGATTTCCTTGCTGAATAATGAACAACCGAACGGCAGGCCTGGACGAGGCTGAAAGGGAAGGGGGAGGGGAATGTGGTGCCGGATAAGATGGCAGCCTGTGGAGCGCTCGCCAGGGAGTCTGGCGCCGGACCGCGTACGGCCCCGCCGCGCACCGGCGCGCTCAAATATGGAACACATTTTATTTACGAAGAGCCGGCCGACCGAGCCATTCACACCATTCACACGCACGAGTGTCCCAGCAGGTGAATGATAAACGGACGCGCTTTTGAGTAACTTGGGAAACTAAGATCTTCGCCTAAGAGGGTAGAAGCGTTCGTTGGCATAACTTTATGCTGTCGGGAATATGCGCGGATCTGTCGGGATCTGCGCGGCTCTAACAGACATAGGTTTGCAGAGTGTGTGCTGGGAGGGGCGGGGCGGGTCGCAGGGGAGGCCATCGGGCCGTTGGACTGGGAGGTTAGGCTCCCATTGAAGGGGAACTTTGTTTGCCTTTGGTTTCGCCCGAGAGGTCCTGGCCTGGTGAGCTATCGGGACAGGCTTGTAGGCCTTACCGGCTGATCCACCAGCCCATCTCTCTCTCTCTCTCTCTCTCTCTCTCTCTCTCTCTCTCTCTCTCTCTCTCTCTCTCTCTCTCTCTCTCTCTCCTCCTTCATTCATTCACCCTCCATTTATCCATCCCTCCTCTCTCTCTCCTCTGTGTGTGGAGAGAGAGAGAGAGAGAGAGAGAGAGAGAGAGAGAGAGAGAGAGAGAGAGAGAGAGAGAGGTGTTCTGTAGAAGGACGCGCCTCAGGGAGAGAGAGTTTGTGGCGTCTGCCTGTGGCTGTCCGTGGCACGGCCCGGCTCCGGGGAATGAAATATGAGAGGTGAAAGACAGACGAGATCTGGACGTAATGCGCGGACTAGCTCTCCGTCAGGTCAGAGCGGACAAACCTCTATGCGTCTCCCCCCACCTCTCCTGTTACCCCTTCCCTGGTCCCGCAGGGAACCGCAATGCGCCGTCCCTGGTGGGGGGTGGGGGTTGCGCAGTGACGAGATATTGCGCTGGAATTCCGAGAGAGCGAAAACTGGTGGAGCGCAGAATCGTCGATTCTGTTGAAAGGTTATTGATTCAATTTCTTGGAAGCAGGGAGAGAGCGATTCGGAGAACTTTTAACACGCTCAGAGATTCGATGTAGGATGTCAAACATTTTCATACTTTGATGCTGCTCCCCGATAGGGGCAATCCAGGGGGTAATCCAGGGGTAATCCAGGGGTAATCCAGGGGTAATCCAGACGTGATCCTAGAGAAGAAACAATAATAACAGGATTCTGGGTTATCAGTAATACGGCTGACACAGAATTTGGTAGCCGTTTCCCCCTCGGTGTGGTTGGGGCAAAAACGAGAGCCAGCGATAATAAGTGGTTTTTGTTTGGCCCCGCGGGGCGCAGTGCGGCAGCAGGTGGAGTGTGAGCCCCTGGCCTGCGCCGCGCTGCGCCGCGCTGTGGTGTACTCTCTAGCGCCATGAGGGGTGCGTTGGTGTGCCCCAGACCAACACTTGAAGCAGCGCCGCCCCTCCCCGCCCCGGAAGAGCGGCACTCCAGCTGCGCGCACCCCACACGTACAAACTGTAGCTTCGTTTCCCTTCTCCAGCTAATGACTGCAATTAGCCGGATATTCACTTTGTGCAGTTTTAATGCACATGGCGGGGAACTCGCCTGCTTGACTTGTTTGTAGGGCGCACAGTGCAAGAAGTGGTGTGTGTGTATAAAGGGGGAGGGGGGGGGGGGAGCGCACTGCTTGCGGTGACTCGCAGGCCAGCAAGGCGAGTGCGGGACCGAGCGAACTACTTTGCGACTCGCGAACTCAAAGTCAACGAAACCCGCACCGGTGGAACTTTTCTTCTCCGCAGCGCGCGGGTGCCGTGTGAGCTGT